>JAWWEE010000040.1:66430410-66444518 GCA_035221455.1 Xenops minutus | reverse complement strand
GGATATACAGGGGGTGTATAGGGATATATAGGGATATACAGGGGTATATAGGGGTATACAGGGGTATATAGGGATATACAGGGGTATATAGGGACATACAGGGGTATATAGGGATATACAGGGGTATATAGGGGTATACAGGGGGTATATAGGGATATATTGGGATATACAGGGATATATAGGGGTATATAGGGATGGGAATATATAGGGATATACAGGGTTACGGGGATGAGGATATGGGGGTATATAGGGATATACAGGGATATAGGGATGGCGGGATGGGGGATGGGGATATATAGGGATGGGGATACATAGGGATATTGGGATATAGGGATATGGGGGGATATAGGGATATATAGGGATGGGGATATATAGGGATATATAGGGATGGGAGTATGGGGATATATAGGGATATGAGGGGATATAGGGACACATAGGGATATAGGGACATATAGGGATATATAGGGGTATAGGAATGAGGATGGGTATAGGGATATAGGGATATGGGAATGGGGATATAGGGATGGGGATACAAGGTTATGAGGATGGGGATAGGGGTAGGGATATAGGGATGGGGTATAGGGATGGGGGTATAGGAATATGGGGATGGGGATAGGGATAGGGATATAGGGATGGGGATATAGGGATGGGGATAAGAATATAGGGATGGAGATACGGATAGGGATATAGGGATAGAGATATAAGGATGGGGAAGGGGATGGGATGGGGATGTCACCATTTTGGGCACTGGGTGTCAGGGAGAGTCCCTGGGCAGCACGTCCCAGTCACACCGTTCCCCACTCACCCCATCCTCGGCCACCTGCCCCCTGGCAGGAGGAGCTGCTGTGCCCCACTGCTGAGTCTTCAAGCCCCAAAATGGCACGGCCAACCTGAGAGACGTTGAAAAGCAAAATGTTATTAGGGGAGATAAAATTTTCTGGCAGACAAGCAGTGTTCAGTTTTCAGGTCTTCGCAAACACCTGAACAGGGCTGTGGCAGCTCAAGGGGATGGGGGTGTGGGACATTGGGACACAGGACCCACTCAAATGAACCTGCTGCTGAGGGAAGGGACAGCAGCACAGGGCCAGTCGTAGTGACACTCCAAATTTAGGGTATGTTTTAGCAAGCAGTTTGCTGACTGAGTGCAGGGGACAAGGACTTTGGTGCATACGTACTCCCATTCCTGCACGCATTGAACACTGGTATTTCGTTTAACCTGCACTAAAACACTAAGCTGAAACTCACCCTAAGTCATTATCAGTAGTTAAAATAGCACTGTGATCCAGATGTGCCTCGATGCCAATTTTAATGACAAACTAAGCTTATATCAAAACTAATTAAAGACACTCACATACACCAAAACCAACTTACACCAACTATAATTAAAACTATTTTGAATTACTATGTGCTGGGAATCCAAAACAACGTACCAAACTTTCATTAAACTCCTCAGACATATTCTGTCCAAGCATAACACAACTTTTTACATTAAAATCATATGAAGATTCATGGTAAAATAGCCTACCACGATTAGGAGTGGCAGGTAAACTGAAATGTTCTATTAACCTTAGAATGAGATGAATTAGTTTAGAAGAGCCTTATTGGAGTTAGCAATATTTGTTAAGGTAACAGGCTACATGTACAGCATTTGTTTAATGTTGGCACACAACCTGAACAGGCTAAAGCAAGGAGCTACTTTCATTCTTTCTCTCAAGATAACGTCTAGGTCAGTTTGTTTTACGTAGTGTACTTGGTGTCTGGGTTAAAAATGCCAGAGGGAGTGCTTAATTCTCAGTCAATAAAATGGCTTGGGTGTATGGGGGAGTTCTAAACTCTACTGACACCTGTAGAGACAAATCAGCCAATCCTGCAGATACTGGTGAGTATGAAAATGCTTCAGTGTTGAATCACTGTAACTTCTCACGTGTCCTGTGCAAAGGTATTTTGTCGTGCTAGATCCAACAAAAGCCAGGCAATTTTGTAAATTGGAAATGTTTCCTTTGTAACTTCTGGTTATACCAGGGCAAAACTTGTGTGAGTTTGGTTGAGGAGGTTCTCTCCTATGTGTTGGTTATCCATTCATTGACATTCTGCTGGTTGATTTGTTTTAATGCATATTCCACTG
Organism: Xenops minutus; assembly: GCA_035221455.1. Classification (NCBI taxonomy): domain Eukaryota; kingdom Metazoa; phylum Chordata; class Aves; order Passeriformes; family Furnariidae; genus Xenops; species Xenops minutus. The sequence continues at coordinate 66,442,393 of JAWWEE010000040.1, read as the reverse complement.
GTAGAGCAAAGAGCCTTTTTCTCAGCATTTTAAATTAGTCACTTGTTGATATGAACAAAACTAGGGATTCCTGCTAGCCTGACCTCTTGCAAAGAAGTGTACAGGTTCATGAGGTGGACAATTTGATGACATTACCTGCGAGAGGTGAGGGTTAGCACGTCATCCTCCCCACAGCACTGAGAGGCCAACAGGAAAAGTTTAGAAATTTATTTCAACCTGCCCACAATTCAAAAACTGACTTATGTATCTACAGTGTTACTATGACGGGTCACAGATTTTAATAGAAACATAAATTATAAATTGTAACCCATAATGAAGTGCACTGCCTTTCATTTATTGATACTAATATTGTTTTCTAGAGAAGTTGTGTAAAATACATTAATCTGTCAAATACATTTCTGCAATAGCGTTATGCAGCCACCTATGAAAATGTTAACAGCTTTATGCAATTTGCTTGGAGATACAGTGGCAAAAGTCATCCTGCTTGCTGGGGGGAGTGAGAGCTCAGTGGGCTTCCCTTCCACCTCCTCCTCTGCATAAGGAACACTTATAGGTTAGCTGGGAAGGCAAAGTGAGTGGGAGACCGAGCAGGACAGCTGGCAGCATTGTGAGTGGTCTGCTTAGGAATGGGAATCCACTGGTGCTACCCCAAAAAAAAGTCATTTTGTATGAAGCGTGACACAACATTTTTCCTTGACCTTGGAAAAATTATCCTTGCTCTCAGAAGTTGTGGGACTTCAGAAGTCCTCCAGAGGAAACTGCCTGGCCTCCTTTCTCCTGGTGGTGGAGATCCCGTTCAGAGCCTGGAGGGGGACTTGTACACACAGAACCACTCTGCCATGCCAGAAAGGGAGGTGTTTTTCAGCAAAATATAAACAGAACCTCTGTGTTGCCGAAAGTGTTGTTGGTTTCAGTATGACATTGTTTGGATGAACCAGAGGCCAAGTTTACAAACACGCTGCTCATGAAAAGCTTTATGTATGTGACTCACTTTCACTGACCTTGATAATAAAGTTACGAATGTGCACAAACATTTCTAAACTGGAATCTTTTTCTGTAAAGAGCTATTGCAGAAATGTATTGACAGGTTGACGTAGCTGATGGGATTGCCTAAAAATGCATGATACAGCACCAATAGAAGACCAGTAAATAACACTTTTTGTAAGCATATTTTCTGCATACAGAGACAGGACCAATCCTATCAAGAGCACTGGATACCCAAAAGTTTTTTCTTCTGAGGCACTTAATTACAGGCAGCCAGGAATCCAACATGAATCTCACACTTCAAGCTCCCCCACCAAAAGCTGATGGTGTTCTTCAAGGTTACTGATCTGTCCAAGATTAGTAGTTTCTTTTGTGTGTGTGTGTGTGTGTGTGTGTGTGTGTATTTTCTGGAGGTCTCCATCCTGCAATACTTTCCTTCCCCTTTTAAGATCATCTCTCCAGCATAACTGAGAAGATGCTTTAGAGAACAGGAATTATTTTATGGAAGTAACTTCTTCCTCTTCCCAAAATCAATTTAACTGGAGACTAGAGACAATGGTTATCTCACTGAGATTGAGAGATGTAGCCAGCTCTTGTCTCTGGTGGAAAAACCTTTGGGAGAGGCAAAATGAATCAGGAAATTCATTAGTTCCCTGTGATTATCAGCGGGAAGGGATATGAAGAACAATGAAATGCTGATGTCCAAGATATGCAGGCATTTGCAACATTTGTCTAAAGATCTGATCCTCTGGGTTCATTTCTAAGCCTTCGAAATCCTCACTGACTCATTACCTGCAGTGCCCCTGTTCCCACAATTCCTTCACCAGAGCTGCAAATCAGTCATTCTTCATGGGTTCATAAGATAGCCCTTGCATGCAAGGGGAAGAGGCATTGTGTCCTTTCCCTCCCTTTACTTGAGTCAAATCAGGGTCACGGGAGCAGAACTCATTCTCCTTGGATCGTTTCTGCATCGTGCATTTGAAAGCTGAGAGGACCCAGCTATTAATGACGCATTGTTAGGCAAGAACAACACCGGCCTGCACCGCCATCCCTTTGGAGGTCCAGCGTGGGAAAAGAGAGCTTACCCTCTCAGCCATGACAAAGACCTCTGCTGAACTTTGGCAACCCCCTCTTAACGGGAATTTCTTAAGCTATTATTCCTTGTGTGAAGCTTTCATCCTCATCTTGCTGTCGTCTTTCTCTTGGGGGGTTTTAGCATGCTTTCAATTCCCTCCAGCTGCTGCTCAACTCAGATACTTTATCCAGTGTGACCCTGCTCCCTCGGCTGGTTCGGGCAGTACAGTGATGGGGCAGCACCAGGCGCCTGCAGATGAGGCAACGTCAGTACATCTCCAGCCAGAGTGTGATACCTGGTGATCTGGCCATGCAGACAAATCATTTCACTTGCTCTCTTCCCCATCCTTCTAGAAAATCTTTGACTACAAATAGCATTTTTTCCTCTATGGTAGAATGGAAGAGAAACAGCAAATCAGCTTCTTAGGAGGTTTCTCACGCTCGTGATAATGACTTTGTCGTATTGTCATTTATGAACTGCATGATGTAATGGACAGTATTGCATTTGGAGATAATCTGAAGTTTGGAGGGCAGTACATGTCTCAAAGGATAGGATGAGAGTTTAGAATGACTGTGACAAACTGGAGAAATGGTCTGAAAAAAGTAATCTGCAATTCCATACGAACAAGTGTTAGAGATTAATTTTATGCAGATATAATCAACTTCTCAAAACCAGGAATAGGAACCAATTGCTTAGTGGTTCTGTAGGAAAGGGTTTTGAGTTCATAATGGGTCAAACATCAGGTTGTTGCAAAATGAGACAGAGGTATAAACAGCAGTGAAATCACTAAGATACATGAAATGATCCTGCTCAACACAAAGTCTCGGCTGGACAACTACTCCCAGTTTTGGGTGCCACACTTCAAGAAATATGTGGCTGAATTAGAGAGAAAGCAGATGATGTTAGCAAGAGCAATCAGAGATCCGGAGAATGTTTAAACTTTAAAGAAAGAGTTGGTTACAGCTTGGAGTTACAGCAGGAGGACTGAGGCAAGACATTAACAGTCTTTGGACAGATAAAAAGATGAAGTGAATAACTGGTTCCTCACATTCAGCGGGAGAGAACAGGAAGGGTTAAATTTACATTGCAGAGAGGGAAATCCAGATAAGAATTATGAAAAACACATCTAAAGACAAAAGTAGGTAATGCTGGTCCACATTCCTCTGGGAGCTGCTGGAATCACTGGTACTGGAGATCTCTGAGAAGAGGCTAAACAACCAACCTCCATACTCCCTTGGAGGAATGGGAGAGGCAAAATGACCTCTTAAGACCTTTTCTGGACCAGTATATTGCTATCTCTGTGATGATACAGCTGATCCATCATATTAAGATACCATTAATTGCATTTCCTACCTTCCCTCCTTCTTCCTCACACGATTCCTTCTGTTGATTCTTGGCTGTCCTGTCCTATGTTTCACTCAGCCACACACAACTCCTATTTCCAGCTACCCAATTACAGTAAATTATAACCTCATGCCTTGCAACCTGTTGCTCCTGCTGTTAAACCATCATAAACCCACACTTCTCATTGAATGCTTGAATAGCAAAAGGAGAAGAAACTGGTTCCCTGTGATCATATTCCAATTACCACGGGTTTTAGATTTCCAGTCACCTTCATCTGGGGGAGAGGGATAAAAGAAAGAGAGCAGACACTTTGTAACAGTTCCAAATGTAAAACACAACTTGAAAGAAGTTTAAAATGCTGCAAGGCCTTAAAGAAGTACTGAGATTTTTCTGAAGGTATTTATGTTCTTGCTTTAATTCTTCCACATCCACCAAAATTATTCACACATGTTGACTGCTCAGAAGCACTCTTGGTATCAGTCAGAACAAGCACAGGATTTGTCCTAACTTGAAGACTCTGGAGAGATAAAAACACACTCCCCTGGCTTTCTTTGTGAGAGGAGGGCCACACTGACAGCTGCAGAAGCTGCAGTATCACTCTAACAGGAGCCAGAATGCTCTTCCAGGGTGTTGCCATAATCTAAAAGCAGGTACACAGTTATTTTAGAGTGGAACCAAAGACAGCAGCTTCCTGCTACAAACCCGGCATTTACAGTAGAACATCTTGAGGCTTTCCTGCGGTCTTTGTCCTACCATTATAAGGACAAATTTCCTCCTGTGTGCTCTAGTGAGGCATTCAGGATTTGACTCGTGGGACTCTTCTGTCATTCTCCATTCATTCACATCAGCTGCATCCCGGTTCTGGAACACAGATTTCCCCAACACTGAAGGTTTGAGAGCCTTGAGACTAAATTTTTAAGGGTATCTATACCTTACAAACTTGGATCCCAAACACCTTAAGAGATCCCACTCATCCTGCAAAGCACTAATTTCTTTGACTTCAGAAGTTGTTAGATGCCTGTATAGCCTTAAATTCTGACTTTCCCCTTGAGGTAGGAGCTCTTCTTGTGATCTCAAGTCCATTGTTTGCAATTAAATGGTTTCTTTTCCATTATCAGCTCTGAGCATTTATCCAGTTATAAAAATGTCCCTTGTTCTGCCATTGTGTTATAAGCGCTTTCCTGTTCTGCCTTTCATCCTGTCCTTCCATCTCTCTCCTGTATTTCCCCTGATTTTTCCCAGCTATCTCATTTTAGCCTCCTGTCTGAAACACAGAATCAGACCTCCAAAGCAGGCTCTGAACCTCAAGACTGGATAAAATTCTATTCTATGTGCTACCTTCAGTGGAGAACGTTTGATTCCATCTGCAGAAAAGATTTGGCCCTTTAAATGCAAAATGCTACCAGCATTTTTGTGCCTTTGACAAACTACCGATGGGTTATGTGCCAGTGTAGCTCATCAGCTGGGCTTTTGCTTTCATTTCAGTCCCTGGAAAGTCCCTTCCTCCCTGTGTTGGAATATCCGCAGGTGAAAGGACTTCTAAAAAATGCAGACATTCCAATGCAAGTAAAAAAAATCTTTTCAAATCAAACCTTTTGGCACATTTGCAAACCTCAGCAGCACTGCCCCCATGTTGGGTTTATGAAAACCAGCTGCATTACGAAGCGTAACGTGGAACTTCAGGTAAAAGGGATACACAATACATTTCTCTCTTGTCAGGAGCAATCAGGAAGAATTGACTGAAGTTCTTTCACTCATCCCCCCCATAACCACAAGCCAGGTACACACACCTTATTTGGGGACACAGAGGTAAAGTCGCCTCCATTCTCTACTCAATTTATTTTTATTCTAAATACCAAACTCAGTTTTTGTGTGCTGCTGCTCACACATCACGTACTCTACAGTGCCTGGTATAGTAAATGAACTGCTTTTTTGGAAGCATGATTCCCTACAGGGGATTGTTGTGTTCATTTTCTCTGGGAACAGTCAAAACAAAAGAGTTTTCTTCTCATTCGATTCTTTTTGTTTTGAAAGAACATTTTGAATCTCTCTAAATAGACTTTTACATCCATGTAAATGACCATGCAAAGTGTAATCCTGTGAAAACCCAAGTGCTGGAACTGTCCCCATATGACAGAGCAGCCTATGTGAAAATGGAGCTAAACTCCACATGGTCCTGGACACTTGGGGAAAGCTGCTCTAGAAAACAGCCCTTTCTGGAACCTTTCTGGTGGAAGATTGCCCTGGCTCATACCCGTGGTGTCAGTGCAGGATAATCACTGCCCATGAGATCTGAATCAGTGTGGTGTGATTTCCTAAAGCCCTCACATGGCGTAAAATCACTAACTTTGAAATGAGGAGTAAAATTCAAATGAGGTGTAATAATGCTGAACTCTTCTGAAAATCCCTCCCATGACCTTGAGGCTCAAGGAAGATTTTAAAATGTGGTCAGCAAATTCTGGGTGTTTTTCTTCTCAGGCTGGAAAGGATGCTATTGGGGTTTTTTGTTGCTGGGGTTTGTTTGTTTGGGGTTCTTTGGTTTGGTTTAGGTTTTGTTTGTTTTGTTGTTTTTGTTTGTTTGTTTGTTTGTTTGTTTGTTTTCCCTGGAGAATCAAGTCACAAACATGAAAAAGAGCAGACAAATTCCCTAGCTTTTCTTTCTTTACTTTTTCCATTTATTTTTTTTTTAGTTTAGGCTAGTAGCACAAGAACCGGGGTATATAGCTCATACAGCATAACATCGTGTCAAAGTGTAAAAGGTTTAGAAAAGAAACCCACATCCCCCAGGTGACCCAGCCTCTTGGATTTGCGATGCTTCATCCCTTCCAGGATGTGTGCACTCACACTTGAATCCCACTGAGGCCTTGAGGCTGGGCTGCTCATCTCCTTGGAGAAAAGAATCCTATCTCTGCTGAATGTCACCCACTCCCAGACATTCCATGTTAATGAAGACCTGAGCAGGATATTGAAGTTCATCGCAAGTTCTCCCCTACCTGTCTCCTCCCTCAGAAAGGAGCAGCCCAGACCTTCCAGCATCACTCTCCAGAGTGTGCCTTGACCTCCTTTCCCAGGCAGGAGGTAATGAGCCAGCTGGTTCTACAAAATGCTTTCTGAACAGGTTCAGCTCCCAGTGGCACCCGGGAAAACTTGGGCAGATTGATACACAAACCTGGCTGGAAATCACAGTAATGGAAAAAACGTCTCTTGCTAGGCCTGAGGTTTCCCAAGCTGCCAAGGAGATTTAGAAGCCTCTTTCCAACAAGAGTTATGAATTCAAAGCTCTCAGTTTGGAAAATCCTGTATTTAAGCTTTCTGGTATGGAGAAGTAGGAGAGAATAAGCAGCTAGCAGCCCAAGCCTGCTCACAATTAACCACGCTGTTACGGAACAGGTACCTGTGCCACTGATGTCTTCACTTGACCAAACAAGTCAGCTGCCACAAAGGTCCTACTTGCCCTAAAAACCAGGCCTGTCTCCAGCACAGGCCACAAACCTTCTGACCTTGTCATCTCCTCGTGGTCAGTGCAGAAGAAGCACTGACACCTGGCACCTTGGCTCCATCCCAGGTGACTTACCTGCCTGATGCCACATTTTGCTCTTACACAAAGTGCCTGCACATACCTTACCAAGGTTTTGTTCCCCTGTGTGCCGGCAAGGATTTAACCCACAGCCACTTTTACTTCAAACAAAAATATTACATTAATTTCTGTGTCAGAAAGCAACAGGGCTTTGTAGTGCAATGAACAGACAGTGCCCCAGCAGGGAGCAGGAGGAGCATTACAATAAAGCCTTCACCTCTCTTTGGCTTTGTGCAAAAAGCCCAGCAGTACTGAGACACATTTCCATGGGACAGTCCAATTTCTGCTGAATGGGGTGAGAAGATGAAGCAGCTCATTTCACTGTGTTCAGCAGGTTCCTGCACACAGAAACCCTGCTTAACACTTCTGCTGAACACAGCCCTGGGGCAGAAAAGATATTGAACTCCCATAGTGGAGTACCAGTAATGGCTTTTTAAAACTATATCAATTTGTACCATTTGCAAAGCACGAATATTTAATCTGGTTTTAATTACAGAAACCTCCTAGATATTATATTTCTTCTCTCTCTTCCTCCCCACTCTCTCTTTCCATTTTGTTGTTGCTGCTGTTGTCCTTCACTTCCAGCCTTGCTGTCTTGCAAGGCTGATCCAGTCCCCAGAATCCTTTTATCGTTCTGCTTTGAAAAAGAGAATTGAATTTCTTTTGTACATTGGGGTGAATTTGTAAATAACACTCGTACAACAAATTTTGCTTCAAGGATCACTCTGGGAATATATTCAGATCAATACCATCCCTGTTAATATCACTGGAAAGCAACACTGCACAGCACCACAGCGAGGCTGTGGGAATATCATCTTCAAAATAGGGGGTCTGAGAAAGTCAAATGAGAAGTGTTGAGCAACAGGATATTGTTCATGCAGCCCATGCACTCATTCTCTGGAGCAGGGTACACTAATTATCTCCTAGCATTGCAGCAGCACACACATAGGCTCCCTGGTATGACAACTGTGCTGGGAGCTGCACAAGCTGAGGTTAAAACAATGAAATGAAATAAATAAAATAGTTATGACAGAAAGTCCCTGTGTTCAATGCAATTATTGGTCGTGTCTTACTTAACACGTAATCATGGAGAACAGCTCCAAAGAATATTAAAAAGTACATTCTGCATTCTCAGGGCTTTTTTCTCTCCTTTAAATAAACATACTGAGGTTCCTTAAATAGTCCTCTCTGCACTAAGCATAACTGCAACAAAAGATGTGCAAAGGCTGCAAAACACAACAGAGCTTCAGAAAAAATAGATTAAACCCTTGAGTGAATGAGGCTTTCTCTCCTGACCACCAGTATTCTGGTAGGGCACTAAAGTGCTCTCACCTCACTCAGGACCTCTCCCCCAAAAGCTGGTGGAACAAAAGGCTTCTGAGGACTTCCTAAGAGTCACCAGGGCTGTCAAAATAGAGGAGGGGAGATGGACACTGGGTATACACGCCCCGTGCTCCTTTGCCTTCCCCAGCTGAACACAGAAAAGCTCCTGGGTGGGATGGTGTCTTCCACGGGACATTCTGCCCCCCAAACATGGCCACACGACCGAGGGAAGAACGAGCATATGCAAGTTATCCAGAAAGGCCACTAATGTCTCAATACTTCCTATTTTCCACACTAAATTCCCACTCTATATGCTTTCCCTGTCTTTTACTGGGCTAAATGTCAGCCTCCCTGTCCTTGTCCCAGTTAAATACTAGGTGAGTTGTGTAAGGATGCCAAGCAGCTCATCCTATGTTCTGTAACACCAGTTCTACTCTCTTTATGTCTCTGCAGAAACCTTTTTAACAAATTTGCCCATTCTTACAAAACTAGCATTTGACTTGCTTTTTCAAATGCCTTTTGTTAGAGATTTAAATCCCCTCTTAGTCCTTTTATTTCTCAGGAAAACTTGCAAACATATCCCAGGCACAGGACAAAGCCAGCAGCAGAAAGTGAGCAAAAGAAAGCCCAAATTTCCTTTGCGAATGGCTCATGATTTTTTTATTCAGTCTCATGACTGGGTAGGAACAGGCTGACTCATGATGTTTGAGGGCCCTTGCTCAGCAATCCTGGGTTTGCTGTCAGAATGTCTGTGTGTGTGTCCTCTGGTCCACACACTTCTTCATCTCACCCCTTGGCTGACTGGCATTGCTGAGGAAATAACATGATTGCAAAAGTTAAGGGAGAAAAACAATGAAAAATAACTTGGCCCTAAATAACATGACTTGGAGAGGTCTCTTCTGTACTGGCTGGCTGCTGTTCCTAAAGGTTTTCCTTCATATTCCCAGTTGTAAATATATACTGTAAAAAGGCATCATGAAAATAAATGTGATCTTATTAAAGGACTGGCCCAGCAGCTTTCTGCCCTCACTTTCCCTCAGTGATGAGTCCCTTTAGGATTACATTGCAGCAACCAAGCTAAACAAGGCAACAAGTTTTACTGGGATCGAGGTTTTCCCTCCTTTGTTTCTACAGTGAGCCCATAGGTCTCCACTCTTCCATTTCTCAGCTTGTGTCAATCTCTTACCATGTCAGTGATACAGAGAAGCTGTGGCTGCCCCATCCCTGGGAGTGCCCAAGGCCAGGTTGGACAGGGCTTGGAGCAACCTGGGATAGTGAAAGGTGTCCCTGCCCATGGCAGGGGGTGGAATAAGATGAACCTTAAGGTCCCTTCCAACCCAAACCATCTGTGATTCTGTAATTCTACATAATGACAAAAATTATTAATAAAATTATCACAGAACAAGAGATAAATCCAGAAAGGACAGGGTGAGAAGAGCAATGTTTTCGTTAGCCACATGTTTTAAGGGGAAAAAAATTATATTTGAGCCCAGCCTTGAACACCTTAGAAACATCATATTGTCCCTGAGCTTAGGAGGAAGTCAGTGAGCACAAATACGGGATGGTTGTCCTGACACGATGCAGGGATATAGAACAAAGAGCTGCAGAAAAATCATATGTGGCAAAAATGTTAAACAGGAGGCCACCAAAGGTGTTTGGAAAAGGAAGGAGGGAGCAAGGTGTTGTTGGGGGGAAATGGGCACCTGTTCTTAGGAACAAAGGGGATCTGGAAAGAAACTATGACCCCCAAGGGGCCCATCTGAGGCTTATTGCCTCCTCACCACCTTGTCCTTGGGGCTGGGGCTTGAAGCCACAAATCTGGCTCAAAATTCTGTTATAACAATATGTGTAAAAAAAAAGAAAAAAAAACAACCCATCTAAGTTCTTCTTGGTTGATGTAAAACTACCACCTAGATATTGATTTCAATTTCAGTGAAAACAGCACTGATTGTAGGCAGATTTTAGCAATCCTCTGTAAGGCTGAAGCACAGACTTCAGAGACAAATGTGATGGTATAATGGAGTAAAACAGCTTGGACTGATACCTTTGTTACAACTCAGAAGTGTATAGAAAGCATTAATGTAAAAACTACACATTTAAAACTACTCCATCCAGAGTGGTCATACTAGCAGCAACACAGGTGAATATTTTTTAATATATGCGTGCAAAGATCTTTAAAATAAAATAATCATGACAAGGTATCCCAGGGCACCAGGGATAAAACACTGTGATGAAATCTACAGCAGAACAATAGCAATTTGCTCTGCCAAACCAGCCAGAGAAGTCAATCCAACTTACAACCTAAAGTAAAATTCAATCCTGTATATTGACATGATATTTATCACTCATCACACGGACAATTGATACACATTTCCTCATTTAAACTATCACGGCTTTGCTGAAGTCAAAGGCATAACCGAGGGGACACTGTGTATGGGGGACAACGTGCGGCCATTCAAACCCTCTCGGTGTTTTTGAAAGAGTTGATAAGGTTTCAGCTCCCACTGTTAGCACTAACCACTCTTACACCAACCAAATCAATTAAACAAACTTCTTTCTCCCAAGCGTAAAAACACAGAGACTAAAAATAAACCTGTTACAAAATATGCATTTTGTTTATACATATTTACACAGACCTCAGATCTGCATATATGCAGTACCAGAAGGATAAAGCCATCTGATGCAGAAGATCAGCAAAGCAATCTGTAGGCTCTACAGGGGCCAGAAAAGAAACATTTGTATGGTGGCAAACAACATTATGCAAGACATGCGTGTGCTTTAGTTTGTGATGGAGAAACAGTTGCGTAAGTTGTGTATCTGGAGAGACTGGCAGCGATCTTGTTCGGCCCCGCACACAAGAGAAAATCTCTCCTCCACGGACTTATTAAGATTTCAAAGCTTAGGGCTACATCCTTCCTACTCCAGGATTTAACTGTGTTGGCTTCCCCTTCCCCTCCACCTTCTTCCTTTTTTTCCCTTTTCTTTTTTCCCCCTCTCCGTTGTTTTTTTTTTTGTTTGTTTGTTTGGTTGGGTTTTTTTCTTTTTTCTGTGTCACCGGAGTTTGATTTCGGAGGCTGCAAGTTGTCTCTTATTTCCCGTGATCCGCTTCTTGCAGCCCTGCCCCTCCTGTCTGCTCAAAGCACATGATGTGTCAGCAAAGAGCCTGTTTTTTTTTCCCCCCACTCACTGAGGAGGAATGCGGTGGGGGAGGAAAAAAGGGTGGAAGAGCCTTCCTCCCCCCTTCCCCCGTGCAGCCTGCCGGGAGCTGTAGTGCAGCGGCTGCTGCCGTGGAACAAAGAGGCTCGGGGGCCGCGGGGAGGGAGACCCTCCGGGGCACCTCTGCGGGGCCACTGGCCGAGGGCAGCTGGCCAAGAGCATCGCGGCAAGGGGGCGGCTGGGGAGGGGAGAGGGGCCCGCAGTAGGGCTGGCTCCCGTAGCCCACCTTGGCTTCATTGTCCCTGGGCTTTGGCCAACTCCATGGGAAAGCCCGGCCCGGCGCGCCGTGGGATGCGCTGGGACAGGGATGCGCTGGGTCAGGGATGCGCTGGGATAGGGATGCGCTGGGAGAGGGATGTGCTGGGACAGGGATGCGCTGGGACAGGCATGCGCTGGGACAGGGATGCGCTGGGTCAGGGATGCTCTGGGATGCGCTGGGACAGGGATGCGCTGGGTCAGGGATG
>JAWWEE010000040.1:66414972-66428074 GCA_035221455.1 Xenops minutus | reverse complement strand
GGCTCAGCCTGGAGAAAAGGAGGCTCAGGGGGGACCTTCTGGCTCTGCAAGTCCCTGCCAGGAGGGGGGAGCCAGATGGGAATTGGGCTCTGCTCGCAGGGAACAGGGACAGGAAAAGAAATGGCCTCAAGTTGCACCAGGAGAGGTCCTTAGGGAAATGGACTTCAGTATTTCTACTATCCAGTTTGTTCAAAGAAAGGCCAGATGTTCTTCTGAAGGAGATGTTTCCAAATTGAAGTCTCAAGGGTCCCTAATGCTGCCTGAGACATCCCAGACTTAAGCAGGAATGGGATTTAAGAACAGCCTCTCTACTCTAATCTTCCTGTTAACCTGCAGCGAGTTCTGCTCTGCTTGCTGACTGTGGTGGATTTGATTCAGAAGCTCCAGAGCTCTTCCAACACCTTTGTAATGCACCTAAAGGGCTGCAAACTGCCCTCCTTCCTGGGCCCACGGAAAGGAGGGATGGCCACGCTCCTCAGGGAGCCCCCTGCACCACAGAGGTGCTGCTGGGAGGGACGTGCTCTGCTTTTCCTCCCGCTTCCCTGCACACCCCTGTTTCCCAGCTCCACCTTCCCTGCAGCCGCAGCACTCCTGGTCATGTGTCTGGCCGGGTCAGAAACGGATCCAGCCAAACACCACCCCCTCGGAAAAATAAATTGCTTTGCAAACCAGATTTTTTACAACACCCCTCGCCCTTCCCCCCCACTCCCTTCCCGTGGTTTCGAAGTGCCTGACATTAACACTAGCCATGGAAAGGTGGCCATCTGGGGAGTCACCAACTACAGGAAGAAATTACCCATTACATTGAAGACAACATTTCCCTTGCTAGCATTAAAAGAATTTCAATCTCTTCCTTGTTGGTTCCTTTTATCCAGATGCGTAAAGTCTCACATTTCCACATGCCAAGATGCCCCTGAATGTAATCTGTATTAGCAACCTACAGTACTTGATTATACCTTGTTCTAATTCTGTACCACCCTTAAGATACAGCTGTACTTTTGTGACAAAAATAAGAATTTCTGAACACAGTGTTCAGTACACACAGCTACAGCGTTCCAAATGGTGACAGCAAGTGCAACCTTTTAGCAGAAATAAGTGATAAGAAAAACAGACTTCTCATGATTATAACTTAGAGTTAAGAAAAAGCTAGCAAGCTTGAATCTACTTGTCAAGTGGGTCCAATAAAGAGTCTCTGACACTTTTAAAAGGGGCAGAAAACCATCCTTTACCTAGTAGACCAACCCCCTGCATGCTGTGGAAATAAGTGTGTATATGATAGATCTAATAATAGGTAGCTGTCATGGTGATGAGTGCCCAGAACAAGGAGTTACCCCTCTGCCTCTCTCCCTGCTTTCCTCTCCATCTCCCACTCAGTGAGCCCACACACCTCCCAGCCCCTCCTGGACCACTCTGTTGGCACAACTGGATCCTAAAGGAGCTGGACTGGCTCGACTGCTGAAATGAGGTGGGTTCAAGCTGCCTGTGCAGAGACAAATCTCTCTGGTAGAGCCCCCACAGGCAGTCGCAGAGCCGCTCCCCTCGAGGAGCCCAGGTCAGGCTGACCAGCCCAGCCTCTCACTGCAGGGAGGGCAGCACAGGGACCATGTGCTGTGCAAACAGGGCTGGGGACACAGGGCAGCAGGGCAGAAGTTTTCCTCCAGCAATCCTAAGGAAACATCTTCCCTGTGCCAAGACAAACTTCAGTGTAATCTTTGCATTTTCCTACAAAATCACCCAACTCCTACTTCTCTCTCTCTTTTAAGGACACCAGTATTTTTCAGTCATAAAAGAGTCTTTGTAATGTACTCATTTTGTGAGTCCTTTTGTTACCTCCATATAATTCTCCCAGACAATTATTATCACAGCCATTGTTACACAATCCAGTTGAAGTAGTTCTTCTGCACCTCCGTCTCTGTCTCCTGCTACAAAATGAAATGTTTGAATGAACAGTTACATTCCTCAAGATAATGAGCTCTCCAAAAGGAAGGTAATGGAAAGTACATATTAATTAACAATGCTAAATTGTGGGATGGTATTTATATCACATTGAGAGATAAGGAATGGAGGGAGGAAAAAAGTTTATTTTATCTGGCACAAACCATCTTATTAAAAATGAAATAAAAATGGGGGGGGGGGGGAGGGACGAAACCCCTAAACCAAATACACAAATCCTCTCTCTTATTCATTTTCTCTGCAGAAACGAGTGAGTGAGCATTTCCTGTCAGTTGATGACTCCCCAGAGGATGCTGCGTCACTGACCACCACCAAGTGAGAAAATCTCAAATCCTCTCCTCGGAGTATCAAAATCTCCTATCAAGGATGTTTTACTTTGCTCTCCGCATCGCTGGAACAGGCAGGAGAATTACACGAGCTTCCCCGTGTGTAGGTTTGAGACAACGCTGTCCCCCGTGGTTGAGCTCGCAGGGACTGAAGGCACCGCTCCCTCCGCGTTCGGCCCCGCTGGGAGCGCGGGCAGCTCCGGGAGCAGCACAGCACGACCGGGGCAAAGCTCCAGCCTCTCGAACCGCCCTCGTCACACACGGCTGCCATTTGCACCCCAGCTGTCCCAGAAAGGCGGCTGCTCCACGGCGGGCAGAGCATCCTCCTTCCCGCCAGGGGACCAGTCCCTTCCAGAGGCACGGGAAGGGCATTTCGGGCTCAGCCTCCACGGGACAAGTGCCCATCAGCTCAGTGCCCAAAGCCTTGCCCACACACCTCCCAGCGCTGCTCCCTCCAGCCCAAGGGTCGCTGCACCAGCCCAGGGTGTCAGCACCCCCACCACGGGCAGAGCCAACACCAACTCCTGCCTACACACCCCGTCAGCAAATGGAAACACGTGCAGAGGATGCCTTTGAACCCAGAGGTTCCATGTCCCGGGCATTTTAAATGTATTGCACTGTCAGCTGCTGGGAGATCTCACTGGCCATCTCAGCCACCAGGCTTTTTGGACATGGAGAACTTTGCTACTGGAGTTGTGCCAGTTTGGGACACACTTTCAGATGTTTATTTTTCTTCAAATTTTGCTTTCTTCACTAAGTTCTAAACAAGTAACTAGATTAAAATATAACTCTAGAAGAGAAGACTTTAAAAAAAAATAATGTCTTCCGCACTTAAACACAGACGTTTCTTAGCCAGAAAAAATTTCAGAAATTGAGGAAACACTCATGTGCCAAAACCCTCTTTTCTCAATTATTCTGAACAAAGATGCTGTTTCGAGTTTATATTTCCATGCCATACTGCAGCTATAAAATGGACAGAGCCTGTCTGCTCCATGTTCACAAACCAGGGAAGTGTTTGTAGCTACACACTGAGCACTGACATGATTCCAACCTGGCTTAAGCTCAACTGGAAGCCCAGCCTGAGCAGAGGGAAGCAGGTACTACTTTTTATTCCACCAGGCAAGTTCTGTGATGTGACTCCAGATTCAATCCATCAGGAAAGCAAGACTCTGCCTTTTTGAGTGCTGTAATTACAGTCCTTCTGACTGAGGATGGTCCTGATGAGTGTAGCTGATACAGGCATCAATCTAAATATAGATGGGCTCCACGTGACTGTGTGGCAGATGTCAATTTGCTATTTAAACTCTGCTCTCCCTGTGACTTGCAAAGAAGCAATAAATGATCTGAGGAAAAGGGAGACTCCAAGATCTCACCCATTCATTCATATGCAAAGTCAAATCTCCTTGTAAAAATTGCTGAAAATCACTGACAGGAGGTGAATGGCAGGGAAAACACACATCGGAAGACAAGAGTGGAATTGTGACTGTGTTATCTAAGAAGTCTATTTGCCCCTCTGATAAAAGGAGAACAGGATCACATGTAACTTCATCCCCCTGGCACTTGCATGGACCAGCTGACAGCTGCTGCCACTTAAAAGAGATGTCTCACTCCTGGGGATGATGGTGTGGCCAAGCAGAGCATGTGGAGACCATGCAACCCAATATTAGGGCAAAAGGGAAACCAGGGATAGAACATTTCCATTTTTACCACTTATCTCTGAGTTAATTGCCGCATACTGACTTAAAATGAAAGTCTAATAGTAAATGAGCAGTAGCTCAAATATTGAAGAAAAGTGATCCTAAATCTAACGCAATATATAGGTGATTTTTAATCCATGTGCCTTTTAACCTGAATTCCCCCATACAAAGGCCCTTTCCAGAGACAGTGAGCAAAATAGACACGAAGGCAAATAGTAAAAGCATGTTACTGATCATCTTGATTTTGTTTTCTTTGCTGCTAGGAAATACTGCCCTGGAAAAAATGTCCTCTGTGAAAGACACCCAATCTACGTGTCAGTTTTAAAAACAAACTTATTGCTTTGCTGTAGAGAGACAGGTCTTGCACTGCCTTGTATTTCATTCAAATATATCAGCCCCAAAGGGGCAACAGTCCAGAAGAATTTCCACATGTGATGGATCCCAGCTGTTGGTGAGAAAAGTGGAAGAGAAGCTGTATGCCCATATTTCTGTGGTGGGAGTTGGGACCACTTCTCATTTCATACAAACCATCACTGGCTTCATGGAGCAATCAGAAGGGTTTCATCAGTGATGTGTGATTTCCCCTGACAGTGTTCTAAGGAAAGCAAAAGGACTTTCTGCTTGCAGGTTGTTCCCAGAGCAGTAAAAAAAGTGTGATGGCATCATGCAACTTATTTTAGGTTTACACCCAACAGGAATTCAATCAGAATCTGTCCCATTGTATCAGATCTAATAAGCTACAGATGGTGCTGACATTTGTACTGCTTTTTCTTTATAATTTTTTCATTAAGTTGCCAGCCAAGAAAACAGTTCCTCCATTGAAGAAATCACCCAAAATTGTGTGCGCTGATTGCTCCATCTTTCAAACTTATTTTTCAGCACTGATATAAAGTTACTATTTTCGTCTGGATGAAGTATTTTCACTACTTGTGCAGTGTTATAACCTTAACTGCTCTCCTTGTGTTCTAAAGCATCATTCCTGAGCCTTGCTCCGTTCCCTGAATGCCAAAGCAAAAGTGCTTCTCCATGTCCTTGACTCAGCTTATTTCAAAGACTTCATCAGTTTTCTCTGACATAGCCTAGAACTAAAAATTTTAACAGCAGACCAGCTTTGACTTGTTACTGGACATACTTTAAGTGTCAGTATTTTTAGCAGAAAATATATATTCTATTTCCTTAAATGAAATTTTGGCTCTTTTTTCCAAGTGCAGGAGTTCCCTCTCTGGTGGGAATCAACACCCCCAGACTCAGAGCTTACTGAAACATGGAAATGTAATTACCATAGCTAAGGGGAAATATTTTAGGACACTACCAGAACAGTAAATAGGGTAAGTTAAATTTACTTTGCATTTGAAACAGGAAAATACACTTGGTCAATATCACATCTCAGATGGGGGGGTTTAAATTTTTAAGTCACTTACTGAGTGACTATAGCAAACTGATTTTAATTTTTATTTCCAGCATGATAGATAAAAACCAATCAGGTAAAATTTGCTTTGTGTTCCTGCAAATGGGCACTTCCTATTCATCAGACTGTGTTTCCAGAAAGAAAAACCCAAACTGCACAGAACTTAGAGATACAATTTGAGTGCCAAACTAAATATTTAGCTCAACCTGAAATAGTCTGTTTTTTCTATCCTGTTCTTAACAGCATTTTTTAAAATGAAGCACAAGGTAATAACTTCAGTAAAGGGATGTAGATTTTCCTACTTTTTCAGCCAAACCCTCACTTTTCAATAAGTAAACTCTGTGTTTGAAAATTATACTACTTCTACTGCTGAGGGATCTTCTATAAAATACCATTTTTCTATACAAACACTTTACCTCGTTTATAATCAAAGGAACACAGGCCTGAGCTGTCAGTCAAACTTAAAAGGGCCATTTGTGGTAATATTAGAGAATGGGAAGATTTTGCCATTCTGGTAACAAAGGCCTCAAAGCAAAACTTTGCCTTACGAACGGGGACTTTTAGGATAGGATTTGGGATATGCTGTCTCAGATGTATTTATCAGAAGTGCTTGGTCTCAGGTAGAATAATCCTAGCTTCCAGTTATGTAACTCAACAGAAATTATACAGCCCACCAACAATTTTTGCTGTTTGTTTGTCTACTTTCTCAGAGGTGTTTTTGTAGGGCTTTCAGGTGACATTCCCCATGGGAAGAATGGGGCTCAGCCTTATGCCATGTCTGGGGGATGCACGGCACAGCTGGGGGCTCCTCACAGAACCCAAGGAGAAGGGTGGAGAGTGTCACAAACACAGCAAATCCCCCCGAGAGCAGAGCCTGGAGAGCATCAGCAGGAGTGCAGGGAAGGGCCTGATCCAGCCCCGGTGAGATCCAGAATTACACGTGCCAGAGCTCCAGTGGGTGCGAGCAGGAGCAAGGCTGGACTCCAAGGAGAACAGTGACTCAGAGCACTCTCTGCTTCCTGAAAACATCTCCCCTAGCAGCACTTTCACAGCCCATTTGCTTTGCCTTTTGGGGTGGGGTTTCCCCCCCCCATCTTCTCTTTCATGTGATTTCTGGAGTTTTTCCTACTTCAGCTGAATGGCACAAAGAGCTGAGCTTGCTTTTTCTTTTTTCTTCCCTGCAAAAGAGTTTAAATATTGCAGGGCAGGAGCCAATTGGAGCAGAGGGGTAACCACAGCCAGGCCAATGAGAGGCACTCACTTATTTTCCACCTCATTACAGGAACAGCAGATTCCTGTACTCTGGCTGGCTATTAGAGGTGCCAGAGCACCAGCCTCACAGTGGGAGCTACACAAATGAAATACTGAGATACCTGCAAGGAAAAACAACCAACCTCCATACTTTGGTAGCATCACTGTCCCTGGAAGAGCCACAGCAATTCCACTTTGGTGCGATCCAAGTTGTTCTTGCCTCCCCTTTCCCCCCTTCATTTTATGTGACAAACTATACTTAGGTGGATTTCACATCTGGTGCCCTCCTGCTCCAAGGAAGTTTACACAGTGGTGGCAGCACTGCCACCTTCCCATCTCCCTGCAGAGCTTTGGCATGACACAGTCATGCCCTGTCCTTGCAGTTGGCCCCCACGCTGCTGTCACACACATTACAGGTAACTGGCCATTAACCTACCCCTGGATTCTATAAATGCACAATAAAACTTCTTCACCTCCCCGTGCTGCTGCAAAACAGGCAGTGAAGTTGCATGAGAATCCGCAAGACAACTTTTGTTCGTAAGAAGTTGGTATCAAAATCCAAGCTTTTCACAGCCGAGTGGGAATTGCAGTGCAGGGAAAGGCTTCTCAACTCCACCAGGAAATCCTGGGAGGGCTCTGTCGAAGTCAACAGTCTGGCAGATCCCTCTGGAGTGAAGGAGGAGCAGCACAGGCATGCTGAACTGCAGCCTCCCTCTTTCCAGGGATCACTGGTGAGTCCTTCAGGGAAGCATCATTCAGCCCCCTTGCCTTTGCTCTTCCCTCCTGCTTCCAAATTCCCCTCCGCTTTGAGGGGAGTTTTTCTTTAGGCACACTGAAAAGCCAGACACTGTCTAAATGAGAGATAATAGATAAGACCAGAAAAGCCAAAAGACTATCAGGACAAAAAAAAAAAAATCCTGAGAATAAACAGAGGTGGAGGAGAACCTTCTGGAGCCAGAGCTGGCTAGGATAGGACTTGGAGTTATGGCCAAGGGTGCAGATTGCTCATAATCTCCTATTGTTCCTGGTGTACTCAAGGAAAATGAGACATGGTTACACAATTATGTGCAATATATATGGCCTGAGATAGATCAGGTGGGCTCCTTGGGGGTCCCAGGAGGTGCTGATGGGATCTGTGCATAGAAGGGATCTTTTTCCCTGTCCCACTCTGGTAGGGTGACTTTAGGGGAGGGGAAATAAGGACTCCTGAAAGGCTTGCACAGTGTTTGGTCCTCGGGGAGGGATGGGGAGGTTACTCAGTCCTCTGCTCCGCCTGTCCTTCCTCCCATCTTGTTATCTCCTTATCCTCAGCTCACAGACGCCCAAAATTATTGTCATTATTACAAGCCATGTGCTCTTCAGATCCCTCTAAAGCTGCAACATCCTTGTCTGTGTGAACTCCACTCTGTTGACTTTGTGTTTGTGTCCCTTATATGGCTTTTTATTCTCCCTGTTCTTAGTTATCCTTATCCTTAATTTCTCTTTTGACTCTCTCCCCTCATCATTACTTCTGTGTTCCAGGACTTCTGTACAGTTCTAAATTTGCCTATGCATAGGCTGTTTAAGCAGAGTATTTATAAGGTGTTAAAATCATTTGAGTTCATTATTAGAAATGTAAGGGAAAATAATCAAGAGAAGTTTACCAGCTGCTCATACTTCTGGTCTTTCCAAAGAATTTCTAGTTAGACACGCACACTTGGCAGGTTATTTTCTCTAAAATGTCTAATAGCATCTAGTAGTTTGAAAGTGTCTTTCTACAGCAAATGAATAGCAAATGCACATATGCAAGAAACTTTTTTTACCTATTTTTGTAACCATTATTTTTTGTGCCTAAGGAGATATTTACAGGAGTAATTCTGTGGCTCTGAAGCCGCTAATAAGCCACATGTATTTATATCTGTATGTGGTTTTGTGCCTGGGTGGAGACTCCTCGCAAATATATACAAATAATTGGGACAGAGCAGAACTTTCTCCCAGTAACAATTTTCCCTCTTCACAAAGAGGTTCATTTAAAAAGAACAGTAATATTAAATGTGCTGTCAGTGGGAGCTGAATGGAGAGAGTATTCTCCCCCAGTTCTCTTTGGTCCTTGACATTGGGCAGCAACAGCCCAAAAATCTCCTCTGAGAGGACCCCAGGGACTGAAGGCAGAGGTGAGGGAGGAGAAGATGGGACAGGTGACCAGCAAAGTCATTGCAGGCACCAGCACGTACCACCCTCACACCTCAGCTCAAACCTGGATTTAACACAAGGGTTGTTTTGCCCACACACGTTTTATTTGACCTCTCCCTGTCCTTATTTTGGAGTGGAATGACTCTGCACACCCTGAGGAAGCCCTTGCAGCACTGCAAACCTTTCAATCACCCTATCACACTGATTTCTCCTTCAGTTTGGGCCCATTTTTAATAAAGTTTGCAATCCAAATCCTGAAGTCTCTCTGTGGTAAAAACACCACTAATCCCAGTAGGATCAGCCTGCAAAACTAATACTTTCAGGTGCTTTCCTGAGTAGAACAGACAAGCCAAACCTCTGAAGCCATGTGGGATCCCTTACTGACCCAAATCCATGACACGGATGAACAAACACTCCCCTTCATTTAGGCTTTGCATGGTACATGTAAACACCACAATTGTCACTGCCAAGGCTTCTGAAATAACACCTTAATAGCTCTGAAAAAGTCAGCTTTTCTCTTCTGTGGTTTTTTCCAGTTCATTATGGCCTCGACACTGCCAAGACTTAAGCAGGTGCATTATTTTAATTCATTATTTGTGCATTATTTTAATTCATTTGACCTCAATGAGACTATTCACATATGTAAAGTTATGCACAAGCTTAAATCTTTGCAGAATCAGGATTTGTGGGCTTAATCTAAATCCTGCTGAAGATTTCAGTCAGGTTTGGCTCTTTCCCTGCAAGAGAGCTGCCTTTGCAGTGAGACGCATCACACCCAGGATGAGGGTCTGGCTGAGGCTCAGCTGCCCTGGGGTCAGATCCTTTTGGAGACCTCAGAGAAGGCTTGGGACCCAGTGTGGGCATGTCTGAGCTATTCCTTTGCCCAGGCACTTCAGAAAGGCCATGCAAACATATAAGAAACAGATGACAAATCCAGTGATTGGATCAAGCAGCAAATAAATGCTCAGCACCCCCAGGTGTGACTCGGCTCAAAGGCATGGACAACCAAAGCAGAGCTTCCAGAGGTACTGCTACACCCTTTGGAGGTACAAAGGAAAGGTCCCACTAACCTGGGAAAGTGCCCATTGATTCCACTGAGAAATAACCCAAATCAGGGATGTTACACAGTAAGGCACTTAGGATGAGATTTAAAAGCTTTTAGAAGCCAATATAAGGACTCCAATTTATTGGAATATATTTGGATCAGGCCCTGGACACCACAGGGGAAGATCCTTTAAGGGTAAGTGGAGAATTCATGGGTGAAATTTGACCTTAGAATATTTAGGAGGATATTCACGTCTCCTCAGCAACTCCTTATGTTTCCCATAAGGCATCCAGACTTTCACCAGCACTGAAGGCAATAAAAATGCAGTGTATTCTATAAAACCTTATGTTTTCAAATGCTCAAATCTTTACCAAAGCCCTGCCTTTTACTGTCTAACATAACAGGCATGGCTCTTAGTCCACAGATGAATTTGGGCTGCTTTTAAAGCAACATCACGGCATTAAATACTAAAGCATGAACTTTTTTTAATTGTGGTGACCTTTTCTGCCTCCTCTTGCTCCTGCAAAATACAGACCTGAAAAGATGGCATTCATTGGATCACAAAGATGATATGAATGCTGTTTTGAAACCAGGAAATCTACAGGATTTGTCATGTATTAAAAGATGCAGGAGAACCAGCATTCTAGAAAAGGAGCACAGGCAGAAGCACACACAGCTGGCTCAGGGAAGCTCATGCATTTATATTAAGACACTTCAATAACATTAAGCACTTTGCACAAATCTAAATTTTGATCGTGTGAGTTCTTCAAAAGACACTGTTGTCCACAAAATAACTTGTTGACCCATAATAAGGCCTTTATGGCTGCTGGATCACTTAGAACAAGCCATCTTGAAAGGGTCTTTACTGTATAATCCCATTAGTTAAAGACTTGACATCTGATTTCTTTAAGTGCCTTCATGCTTTAACTCCTTTTAAGCATTATGAAAAATTCCATCTGCTTATTAAAGCAACAAGTTAAAATGAGCAGTTACACTGAAAATGGGGAAATGTGTCCCAAGTCTGTTAGTGCTGTTTGTTTTATATGGTGTTAGCAAAGAGAAGGAGGGATCATCCAGATAGTCTTTTCTATTCCAGCCAACAGGGAAAATAATCTTTTCTGACACCATATTCTCTCTCATGCTTCTACCCTTCAAAAGAAACAAGCAAACAAAAAACCATGAAGGAAACAGGAAGAAACTGCCCAGTTTTTACTTTTCTTAAGAGAAGATTAATTCAATTTCTTGCTCCTGAGGCCCACACACAACTTCCCCCTCTCCCCAGCTTGCTCTGCAGTCCTTCAAAGTACAACATTGCAAACTTCAAATGTACAAAGACTCATTAACTGGTTGCCTAAAATAAAATAAAAAATAGTTTACCAGGATCAGGATAAAATAAAAGGATAGGGAAAAAAGAAATCAAATGTTCATTCATTTTCTTTACCTCCTCATTACTGAGTTCAGGCTCATTTTTCATGTGTGAAGAGTTTGGATATTGGCCAGGGACAAATTTGCAGCAAGCACCTTGTGATTTAGACCCAAAAAATCCCACCAGTTTTTGATTAGCTTGGGATTCCTTGGAATTTTTATTAAAATTAGAAATAGGCTCTTAAGGGGGGTGGGGGGGGAACCACCAGAAGTGCCCTTAGAAGTTTCAGAAAAGGTGAGAAATATGTCCCTGAACTCCCAGGTACACTGGAGTGGGATTTTAATAACAGGGTGGCATTTGTGGCTGAACCCACAGTACCTGCACTGTGAAGATGTTATAGAAGCTGTGAAATCAGGCTCAGCTACTGAAGAATTGTTTAATCTCTTGTTTTATCCCTCAGGAGGGAACAACAGGAGAAATCTCTACTGGGCTCATCTGTTTTGCTGCATTTCTCAGCAGCCCTGACTGCTCACCTCTACCCACACCAAAATACTCACCACACACCTTCCCTCCACTGGCCCTTGATGACCTTCCTGCCTCCCTGCAATGTAAACTTCCCACACTGCCACGCTATATTGCCTAGGTGGTTGTTTTCCTAACAAACATGTACCTCCAGTGTGGATTCTGTAACACCTCCTGGAAAGTTTATGGTGCCAGCTCTGAGAGCAGCAGATGACAAAGTTCCAGGGTATCATCTTAAAGAATAAAGTGGGCACTGAACTAAGGTCTTACAATGCAAATACTAATGGTTTTTGTTCATTGACTGAACTAGACAATGCAGGAGAGAGAGTATTTCAGGTTAATATAAACTATTTTTCATTGATTGATTGGGAGTTTTTATGAGGAAGTAGAAAAACTGCATATGGTGATCAAGTGAAAGCTGCTGTCCAAACTCTATGGTTTTCGACTTTTAAAATTATATGTAAGTGTCAAAACATTTAGAATGTGTCAAAACAAAACCATTTGGCTTTTAAGATGAATTTTTGGAGGATGGAACCATTTAATAAATTCAGCAGTTATCCACAGAGCATTTGGATTCCAGGAGGCTCACATCCCCCACCAGTGACCCTGCTGGTTGGAGCAGGGCACTAATCATGCCCAAGGTTCAGGTCCAATCCCAGTATGGGCCGTGTGATTCAGAGTTGGATCTGATGATCCTCGGGGGTCCCTTCCTCTACAGAATACTCTGTGATTCAAGAAGTGGTGCAGTATTCCAGCAGGAGCTGGGACTTGCTCCCTGGCTGTCCTTTGTGCATCCCGGCCACAAAGGGATCACTGTGCTCAGGTCGGGCTCACACACTTCATTCAGTCAGGCTTTTACCGAGTCCCTCTATTTCTGCCAGTGCTTTTCCATACCAAGAAAAGCAAACAAAACCCCACTGTGCTGTCCTCTGCCGTTCAACAACACAAACACTTCTGCCACGGGCAGCGTGTCCTGCCCGGGGGGACCATCCCTTGGCTCACCGGAGCGCACACGCCCAGCGCTCTCCATCGACCCCGGGATGGAGCATCCCCATCTCCCGGGATGGATCCCCATCTCTCCCGGGATGGAGCATCCCCTTCTCTCCCGGGATGGAGCATCCCCATCTCTCCCGGGATGGAGCATCCCCATCTCTCCCGGGATGGAGCATCCCCCTCTCTCCCGGGATGGAGCATCCCCTTCTCTCCCGGGATGGAGCATCCCCTTCTCTCCCGGGATGGATCCCCATCTCTCCCTGGATGGAGCATCCCCTTCTCTCCCGGGATGGAGCATCCCCTTCTCTCCCGGGATGGAGCATCCCCCTCTCCCGGGATGGAGCATCCCCTTCTCTCCCGGGCTGGATC
>JAWWEE010000040.1:66403363-66414872 GCA_035221455.1 Xenops minutus | reverse complement strand
TCTATTGGCCCATAGTTAACCCTTTCCCATTGGTCATTTATCCCTTGATTTCTATTGGTAGTAATTTGGATTCCCCTAAAACCTATCTATACACCCCAGCTATGTTAATAAACTCTCTTTCTGCTTCCCCTCTCGTGGTCTCTGTGTGTGTCTCTCTGGGGCATCTCGGGGGCCGAGAGCAGAGGGGAGAAAAGGGGGAGCATCTCCCTTCAGCTGTCGTAACACACTGACCCAGACCGAGCACCACATCACTCAGGAGCTTTTATTGCACAGACAGACAGGGGGGAAACTTGTAAAAATAGCAAGAGAGAGACAGCAGACAAAGCTTGGGGATCACCCTTTAAGCCCCTGTGATGAAAATTCGAAGTGGATAAAGAATACTATTGCATCTCCAGCAATGGTGGTGTCGCAGCAGTGGAGCCAAAGTGGGGGGACGGGGCAGGGGGGACACGGGTGGGCATCAAGAGGGAAGGAATACAACTCCCCTGGGAGAGTTCCCATGGGCAGGCAAGACAGTGCCCTGGTTTGCCCCCTCCGTGTTCCCTCTGAGCCCTGCTGAAATGGCACAGGCAGAATGAGATCAGCCACAAATGGCCAGACACGTGAATTGTATGGAACTTCTTCCTAATATCCAATCCAGACTTTCTCTGATGCAGCCTTAAGGCAGTCCCTCGTGCCCTCCAGACGCCGGAGGGAAGAGCCCCACACCTCCCTCTCCCCCCCACTCATGAGGAGGTTGTAGACAGCAGTGGGGTCACCCCTCAGCCTCCCCTCTCGAAGCTGAGCAAACCTGGCATCCTCAGCCATTCCTCCTAAGTCTTTCCCCCTAGTCCTTTCACCATCTTTGTTCTCATCCTTGGGACACATCCTAATGTTTTAACATTCTTCTTGTACTGTGGAACCCAAACTGGCCCACAGCTGGCGCCAAGGCTGCACCAGTGCTGTGGCCATCAGCCCTTTCCCCTGATGAGCTGCTGTGCTGTGCCAAATGCAGCCCAGCCTGACCCTCTTGGCCACCAGAGCACCTGGTGAACTCACACTGAACTTCCCCTCAGCCAGACCCTCCAGACCCATTTCCATGGGGCTGCACAGCCGTGTCCCCAGTCTGTGCACACAGCCAGGATCATCACACCATCCTGGGTGCAGATCCATCCCTTGTGCCTGCCCAGCCTCACCCCCTGACACTGCCCATCCCACACGGGGAGGGTCAATAGCCCTGCTCCCATCGGCCACAGCTGCAAGGCCTTCCCATGGTCGCCAAGATTTCCTTCAAACTTAATTCTGGACTCATTATTAGCAACCACTGTTAGTCCTCAGCATCTACCACACCTTTTTCTCTGAACAGTCAGAAATTAAATTCCCCCTGACCAGGACTAATTACCATGGGAACTGCTATATGCCATCTGTCATTCCCATAGTCCTCAGGATGAGCTTGCATGGGAGAGGAGCTATAAGCCAACAATCATGCAGGAAAAGGGGAGGAGAAGCAGACA
Source organism: Xenops minutus (assembly GCA_035221455.1). Lineage (NCBI taxonomy): Eukaryota > Metazoa > Chordata > Aves > Passeriformes > Furnariidae > Xenops > Xenops minutus. The sequence goes on along the minus strand of JAWWEE010000040.1, from coordinate 66,413,379 downwards.
TTCCACCTGAAGACCATAGTGCTTTATACAGAAACACTCCACAACATTGAGCTTGGGGAAGAAAAGTTTAACCCCCAAAAGAGAGGTAATCAGTCTTGAGCAAGATGGAGAATATGCAGGGTGATGAAGGTTTCATTAATTTCTCTTGAATATCAAAAACAAAAATGTAATAACTATAGTAGTGGCTTGTGGACAAAATTCCAGCTAAATACTTCCAGAATAGCTGTACTCTGAAAAAATGTGACCAGGAGAGGTTACAACAAAATAACTGAAAGTTTGCTTTAGGGTTGGTGAATTCCATGGAATAGGTGAAATTAGATTCCCCTGAATATTATTCCCTGAAAGACAGAGGGGACTCAGTGCTGTAACACCCTCTCAACACTACATTGGTCAAACACTGTTTGGCCAGTCCTTTGTTTCATGATGAAGCCTTGTCCTGTCTGATTTTACACTTTCTGTCTCATCAGCTTTCTGTGGGAAAAGCCCAAAAGGTACCTGTTGAGCAGATCACAGAGACATTCCTCCCCTGCCTCTCCTCCTAGGCTGGCACCAGGTACCTTCCAGCACCCACCCAGCTGTGTCTGTGACAGCTGCTGGAGGAGTGACTGTGAGCAGTTTCACTTATCCCTCCAGACTGAAAGCCACAGTTTTAAAATATAATGCTCTTATTTCAGGAGAAAAGGGATTTCAGATTACTGGAAGCAATGGCTCTCAGAGTTTGAAAGCAGTCCTCCTTTCAGCTCCTGGCAGAGCTGATTTGTCCTAGAAGCCTGTGGGCTTTACCCACCATGAAAAAAGGGGATGCAGAAACCATGACAAATTAATTCCCTGACAGATCTTGGGGCAAATCGTGGACCTGGCTGGTGAATTCCACACCACCAAACCCTCAGCATCCTGAAGGTACAACACCTAAAAGTGCTTAGTAACCATCATCCAGATATTGGACTTCTTTTCTGCCTGGTATCAAAATGCATTGACCTCCTCTTTATCTCAGTCAATAGATCCTGATTTCAGTCTCCAGAGAAATTTGGGAATGCTAATTATGATCACCTCCCCTGCAACGGAGACCTTATTCTGACAGCCTGAAATGCTGACTTCCAAAGGGAAGAGTGAAATTGTGCACAGATGGACAGGAGGTTCCCCTCTGCAAACACACTGTGTGGATTTTCTGCAGATCAAGAGCTGGACACACTGGCGTGGAAAAATCCAGGCCTGTCTGTCAGGAGGGAGACCCCCTTCCCCAGGGTCCTTCCCTGCTCCAGGGCCCCAAACACGGAGCTGGAGAGCCCAGAGCCACTGCAGGCTGTCCTGGCAGGGATCCACAGAAACTTCATTTCCCTTCCTGATCCTCCCGCCCAAATAACAACTTGCTATTTCAGTAGGAAAGAACAGCCTTAATACTGACATTTCACAACCTTTTTATGATTTACTTTGTAACCTTTGTGCCATTCTTTTAAACACAGTTGTTTGTAATGTCACAAAAAATGGCAAATATCTTGCTTGACTGGAGAAGTACCCTCTTAACTTGGAGACAACCATTTTCTTTCCTGGAATTATTCTTTCTAGGAACTGACAATGCCAGAGGAGTGGTAAACAGAGTGATGAGTGCAAACCAGTGACCCCAGGTGTTTTGCAGCTCTCCCCTCAGTGCCAAGGTGTGCCCCCGTTGGGGTGGCAGGTCCAGCAGCACCGTGTCACTGCCCCGCAAAGACAGAGGCCACAGCTGCTGCTTCACATCACAGACATGCACCAGGAGAACTTTTGCCCCACACATCTGTCTTATTTATACTGAATTCAACCATTTCTTTGAAGAAAGGAAACGTTCCCTGCCCTCCTGTGTACGGAGTCACCTTCTCAGATCCAACCCCACGCTGCAAGTCATTGCAGATATTCCTTAGTATTTATCACAGGAATTAGACCTTCTGAATAGGTGCACATAAATTCAGTTTGCACAAATAAAAGAAAAAGCCCTCTCTGTGCAATCCTGGTTCTGTTATGTTTGACTAAGGACTGGCATTTAATCCTAAATTGTTGGTTGTTTTCCTCTATGCACATGCAGCTCTCCCCAAAGTGTAACCTTAGCAGTTAATAGAGAGGCTCCAACACAACTGGCTGCTCTCCAGCATTTCCAGGCTGTAGGAAAAACTCTTTTGTGAAAGCAAGAGACACGTTGTTCCTGCCTGCCTGAGGTCTGCTGGGAAGCAGAGGTTTGCTGGCAAAGGGGTGCTTGGACATACATGGGCACTGAGCATAAAACTGTTGCTTAGAGATGTCTGGCTACTGAAATGAGTGTTACTCATTTCTGCCTACAGGCTCTCGACAATAATACCCTCTTTGTGGCCACCTTGACTGGAAAAGATCTGGAGCAGGAGGTGTCTTTGAACTACACAGTAATTAAACTAGCACTGAGCAAAGGAAGAAGGTGAGAAAAACCCAGTCAAATTTCATCTTGGCATAACTTAGGTCATAGCTAGGTTTAACTTGGTTTAGCATTTTTAGGAAAAGAGCAATAAACCAAAAATATTAGTCTATGAGATTGATAGGAGAAGACATGATGTTCCTATGAAGTGAAGTTGTGGTTGGGAGCTCTTTTCACCTTATGAAGCCCATCCTGGCTGTAACTCCTCTTAAAGCCATTCAAAAGCATCAAAAACACTGGAAAATTTGGTCTCTTGCAGCCCTGCATTCCGTAGTTCCCAGAATAAAGACAGGGCAGAAAAAGGAGGAGGGAGGCAGGAGGGAAGCACCAAGAACCAGGGCAAAAGGGAAATGGAAACAGATGAGCAACTTCAAAAGCAAAGGCCCCAGCCCCAGCTTTCCCCAGTGCTCAGGCTGGGGGTGCTGTGGCTGCCAGCACAGCCTCTGACATTTCATGGCTGGAAATAGTGGTGATGAGAACAGAAATGGCTGTAACACTGCTAATTAATATTGCTGGCAAAATGCTCCAGATTACCTTCTCCAGCAATGTTACAGAGATAGGACAAAGCCCTAACAAATTATGTGCAGAGTATAAAAATAATAAATTAAATTACAAGTGAGCAGCAACTCAATATTTTGCATGAAAAATCGATTTTCTCTCTCAGCTCTGTAATACAGCCAGCAAAAGAAAGAAGAACCCAGCACATTATCTCCTCAGACTCCAAAGCTGCCCAAGGAGGGACAGTGTTGTTACTTTTCCAAGCCACTCAAGTTCTTTCTTTGGTAGAAGGTTTTGTTCTGCATTTCTCCTTTCACCCTCTTCTGACTCAGTGACCTGTGACTTCGTAGGTGGAGCTGATGGTGCTGCCTCATTTCCAGTCGATATGTGATACTGTGAGACCCCTTTTCTCTCCTTATGACTTTGCCAAACTCCAAATATTTCAAGTGAATTTTACCATTCTGCTTATCAGGCTCAGACTGGATGCAGGCTGTTGGCATTTGTTTCATTTCATTCCAGCCCAATGGAACTCTTCCTGTAAATAAAACAACGGGAAAAGCCATGGCCTGCCATTGACACAGGGCCCCAGAGTGATGCCATCCCAGCAGACAGGGCTTTTGGAGAGCCTTTCAGCAAAGCCTTCCCTCGGAGCTGAGACAGAAAACATCCCATGTCCAGTCCAGAGCACCTGCAGGACTGGGACAGCCTAGCCAGTGACTCACATCCAGCCTTTCTGCTTCCAAAAAAGCCTTAAACAACTAATCACACTTTTCCAAAAGTGGCACTTTTATAAATATCCAAGACAGCTGCTTCACATGTTCTGCAGCAGTGCCACCCAGCTCATGTAAGTGGGCACAAATGGCAGCACCACCAACCTCCAAACTAAGGTGCTTTGGGGCCAACACCACCCAGACATTTCCCTATCCTTTACAGTTTCTGTGGTTTTGGGGCTTGTTGCAATTTTTGGGTTTAGTTCCCACCTCTTCTTGCAGTTCAGCTGAACTGTCTTGGAGTGCCCCAGGGCCTGTTTTGAGAGGGCAGAAGTGACCACCCATGAAATCCCCAGGGACCAGGAGCAGCAGACACTTCACCTCTCAAAAAAGAGACCCTTTCCCTTTGAGAAAGAAAAAACATTTTCACCTCTCAAAGCAGCCAGCTAAGGCTTAATGAACACTCACAAGCCACGATAAACTTAATAAGCCTGAACTGATGAAGACAAAGATAATCACAGAAGAGAAAGGTTCTGCTGCTGTGACGAGACAAGCCCTGGTGGGAGCACCATGGCACCAGCACCCAGCTGCAGTCAGCAGCACGAAAGCCTCTCCCAAGAGCAAAACCCTTACCAAGTGCCATGGTCTCAGGGAAGTCCTGCAGCTCTGGGAAGCTGCAAGCTCCTCAAAGGTGCCCTAAACCAGGTTGTACTCAACCAGCTCCCAGCCCACCCCAGTGAGAACAGCGTTTACTGGAGTTCACAGCTCAGGTTATAAACCTTCGTGCTTCTGACAGAAGTATTCTCCAAAATAATGCCTGGGGCCCTGCCACTTGACAGTCCTCAGATGCACACTGCAGTGAAAACAATCTGAGGGTGTCAGGGAACAGGGAAAAGGTCAAATCTCTCCACACTGTTGTGTTTATAAGGTTTCAATACCTGTTTCCTTTTTTTAAATGTATTTGATTCCTGCACAGGCAAGGCGCAAGGTTTAAAATTAAAGGATAAATGAATAGCCCATCAAAAATAATGGTGGAATTAGATCTCCCTGACTTTTGCTTTGCTGTTTGTCTTGCTGGAGCCCTGACAGCTCCATCATTTTGTTTTGTTATCCTGTGGCCAGCAGTGAGAAGAAGTAACACTGGCTTGGAGAGGGATCTTCCTCCTCGCAGATGCAGACAAGGCTCTGGTGTGAAAGTTTACAAATCCTGGGCACTGGAGGATGAATTTCAAGGCAGCAAACTACAGTTTGTCACATCATTTTTCTTGGCATTGAATTTTCCCTGAACACTGCCCAAGTATTGGAATACATTCCCAAAAGGTGCCAACAGTAGGACGTTTCCTCACCCAAAACGAAGAGTGTTGACACACAGAGTAACTGTGGCAATGCAAACATCATTTTCTCTTGTCCTATATAAACTCTTCCACAAAACATAATTTTTTATATGTTTCCATGCTCCCTTCCTTCACTTCCATCTTCTTCTCACAGCCCAAACCAAATACATTCCAAATTTTCCTTAGGGAGCAAAACTTCCTCTCTCTTTCAAGTCACACCAAATATAAAGCTGACCCAGTTACCAGGGAGCTGCTCAGTCAGAAATCAGCTGAGGAAAGCAGGATGAATGACATTCTGGATCAAATGCATAATTAAAGGGTACTAAATACAGCTGGCCATAATTTTTCAAAGGAAGAGGATTTTATATAGTTTTTTTTGTAAATCAACATCTTTAAGTGTTTTTTATGTTGCCAAAATTTGGGGGTTTTTTACTGTCTCATATATTTTGAATACAGCTCTTTCTACCAAAGCAGCCAGAAACTGTCAGGAAACAATAATCACAGCAAGTTTTCAACAAGAAATTTGGTCTCAAGTAGGATTTGCTTTGGGGAGTGTAACTTTATAAAAAAGGGAAACACTGAATTTTTCTCTGAAAACCTTTTACCAAAAGGTATTCGCTTTTTTTTCCTTTTTTTTAATCCCAAAAGTAGCTGTAAAGTAACAATTATTTTATTATTAGAATAATAATCTGTTCTGAACTTCCACCTGCTTGCAAAGAGGTTATTTACAATGTTGAGATGAATATCAGTACTTTTATTTCCCCAAAACTCTACATTAAACTCCATTCTTCTGCTTGAAATCAGATGCTCTTTGAGGTCCCTCCCAACACAAGTCATTCCATGATTCTGTGATTGTTATTGAATGACTATTTCCATAAAGTTATGGAAAGAAACCTCTCTATTTCTCCATTCCTTGAATGTAAGGACACATTTTGAACTCTGCAACATGAAACAAGTTTAAAATTTAATAGATATAATTTTCTCCTCAAGAAGAAAATACACAGAACCTGTTTTTCAAGGAAACCAAGCATTTGTTTCTTCCTTCTGTCAACCTAAATCAATTTAGAGTACCTTCACTTGCACTTACATTGCTGCCTATTGTATTATTGTTATTTGATCACATAGCAGCTCTTCCCTTTCAAAGGGTCGTGTTTTGCAATGTGATTGCAACATGAACCGAGTACATTATTTTTACTAATTCTTCCTTTAAGAAACAAAAGTTCACATTGACTGAAATGCTGATTGTAATTAAGTTGCTTTAGTCAGAACAAACTCCTAGTAGAATTTTCTTTAATCAGTTCAGACTCGTTTTACAGGTTTTTTTGGAGGTAAATTTAATCATGAAGACACAAAGTCATGTATAAATGTTTTATATTGTTTTGACTAAAATATCTCCTCTTACCCTGGAAGATAATTAGTGCCATCCTGGCATTAACATTGTTTTGATTTCTTTGACTCCAGACTACTCTATTTTATAGCTTGTTGGCACTTTGATAAGGAAACAAGTTATTTGCAGAGCTCTAGCCTTTGTAGCACGTGTGTGTGTCTGCAGGTCTGTGTGTTAATCCATTTTCATCTGCTCTGGGAATTTGAACTTGGATTGAATCAAAGAAATGCACTCTGCTGGGTACTTGGCAACTGGAATAATTATCCCAATTCATTTGGATGGGAAAGACTTTTTCATCATTATGTATTATTGCATCACAGGAAAAGAGCTGACCTCCCCCATCCCAGAGAGGATGGCATTTAGATCTAAACCTTGTGAATAAATTTCATCCAGAGGGATGAATAATATTAAGCACTGAATTATCTTTATGTGTTTTATGGTCTTCCACCACAGCTTTATTTCACTATGAATCTGGAAAAATTCTTTAAACTTTACAACCTCCCTTCTTATCTTGGAACATGATAAGCTGGAGATTTTACTGCAGAGAATTCTGGTTTCTAGTCAAACTGTACACTACCAGCCTCGCTGCAGCCCGTGCTGAGAATTAGCAACATCAGAAAGAAGCAAAAGTGGGACTTGCAGTCTCAGATAAATTAGGACAAAATTGCATAAAACTGATATTCAAACTAAACTTTTCAGAATACGCAAAAAATCCTACCCATTTCTGTTTTCCCCTCTCTTGGGTGCAGAATAACCAACTTAAACTTCAGCAACTGATACAAGAGAGAATCTGTTCAGAGGCTCCTTCAGTGAACACAGAGCAGCCCTGGAATGGAAACGAAAGCATTTTGCTGCTGCCGCAAGATGGATTGAGAAGGAATTTGGGAAACAGAGCACTTGGAAGCAGAACAAGGGGACTAGGCAGGCTAAAGAAATGAAGTTATCAAAACACAACAGAGCAGTAACACGAGGGACAGACACTAAGCTGATGAAAAGCAACTCAAATAGGAAGGGAAGCTTCTTGTCAAATGTAACTAAGCAGGAGGCAAGCACTGGGGAGGGGGCTCTCCAAACAGCAAGAGCCTGTTGAAAGAGCATCTGAACTTCACGTGGTGCTGAAATCCCCCTGCTCTGCCCTGGATCCAGAGCTCCCAGGGAGTGTGGCATTGCCAGGGGAGCTCCCTCCGAACCTTTGGCCTTGGGTGAGTTCCCCTATTTAATCACTTAGGTTTCCTTGTTGTGCTGTTTTTTCCACACCTACATGCAGATTGTGATCCTGCTCACAGAGCTGCAACTAGTGAAGAGAAAACTGGCTGCCTGGGCAATATTCCCTGATATACTTTGTGCAGCTCCTGATTGCACTGCCATTTCTCCCCCAGCAGCTTCCCTGCACGACACAACTGAGACTTACTCACAGTCAGATTTTTGCCTGGGCGGTGGTTTATTTAAAGCTGAGTTTCCATTCTAGTTACTGTCTCAGCATAATAGACAAGAGCACTTTAGCTCCCAGCCTTGCTGTTGCTGATCAGCATTGATCTGAAATGCAGGTACAGTCATTGTGCATTTAGGGTCTTTCAGAGTCAGAGCTGGAAAAGGAACAATTTACAGGTTTCAGTTCCAGCTATTGCAAATTAGTCACAGGATAAACTGATGTACCATGCCAGTAATTCCCAGATGAACTGGTAAGGTGAACAAAATGATTTTAGAGTTTAGCAGCATCACTGTGTGCTCAGCATCAAAAACTCACACTCAAACTATCATTACCTCATTCTGAAGGGGCTTAAGAGAGATGTGGATATAGATGGAGCACCCGAGGCAAAGTGAGGTGTAGGGATTTCCAAAGGAAGTGATGGAATGAAAGCCAAGTCCCCAGGCTATAACCCTCCAGTAAAACCCCCTCACTCCAGGGCCCCTTTGTTTTCCTCTCCTGTTCACTGATTTATTTATCCAGTGTCAATGCACATGGAAACAATACACCTGACAGAAACCTTCAACTCTCTTCTAAGTGCAAGAACTGGAGAACCCAGTTAGAGTTGGACATCATGAGATGGACAAGAGCTTGAGTAGAAGGACTGAGTTAACCCTATGCATTTATGTGGTGCCTCACAAGTATGACTGAGAGCCCCAGGGTAACACTTACAAATGCTAGAGATGGCACAATTAATATAATTACTAGAATATCTGATTTTTCACAGTGTTCCTGCATGTAAACGGAGAACCCCATCCATAAACACAGTTATTCCTTGAAATACTGACTTTAAATTACACATGAAGTACAACTTGTGTCTTGTTTTCCACGCTTGGTTCCTAAAGATAGATACCAATCCATGTTCTAAGAAGGAGTATCTTCACAGGAGAGTGAGGCTGCCCTTGGAATTACAGGGGAGATGCTCTTAAATGGCAGGTGGTCCAAAGTGATGCAGGGGTTGACCATACAGAGCTCTCTCTTGTTGACAAGTCCAAAAAGATAAATTGGGGTAAAAACAGGCTCTTGGGACGCTGGCATTACACTGGTGTGCAGGACAGCAGCAAGGCTCAGCTGTCCTGGTGAAGGGGGCAGAAATACAGCTGCTGGAGTGTGGGCACTGTCCCAGGACACACACTGGCTGTGTGGAGCCCAGACATGGGCAGCAGAGGAGCAGGGATTGGAGCTGGTGCAAGAACTGCCTTAACCCTGACTGTGAGTTTCCAACACTCAGGATTTCAGGGGCACAGAACTGGGTGATGCACAGACACTGCTCTGTTCTCACCCTTACTCCCCAGCTGGATGGAGGCTACAGAATAATTTCATTAAAGCAATGGGTACATCACAAACCACTGGAACAGCAGAACTACATTCCCACACAGCATAGTTGAGGCTGCAAGAAAAACAGCAGGTTGTCCTGCACAAATATATTAAAATTAGACTGTAGGAAAGTCTGACTTACACTCATTTTGTGAACTTTAAGGATGACTATTTCTATCTCTACACCTACATACATTCCCACACAAAATACTGCACTAATTTACAGCAAAAGAACACAGAGGATTGTATCCTGACTGAGACTCATACCTAAAACACAATAGAAATTGCAATATTCAGAGATGCAGAAAGTGCAGAGTGCAGAGATACTTTGCGGGAGGGGGAATAAACTCACAATACCCACTAAAAATTGGGGTTGTGAGGAGAGTTTCAGATCTGTTGTTGCAGCCAGAAAGGGCAATGGGCAAAGGAGAGTCATGCTCTATGATATGGCCAAACCTTGGTTAGCATAAGTCAGAATTAAGACTGGTATGTGAGTAGAACTTTCATTAAGGACTTATATCTGACTATCTTGGTTCAAAATATTATATGAAAAGTAGAAAAAGTGGATGATAAAGTTTAAATAGGATTTTTCCATTACTTCAGAGTGTTATTTTGTTTACAATACAGCATCCATTGCCTTAGCTTAATTTATTTTTGGGTTAGTATTTGCATTCTTCACTTTTTGGACAGCAAATTCCAGATTCAATATGATGATCAGGTTACAAAAAGGGCTTTAGAAAACACCCTTCTCTAGAATGTCTGCACGTTTGCATCCTGTGCTGCACAAGTGTCATGGGTTTAAGATCGGTTTCTGTTGAAGCCTCTGGAAGTTTCCCTCCATCCTATAGAGCAGAGCCAATGAGGCCCAGCTCCGAGGAAAACT
>JAWWEE010000040.1:66375207-66388614 GCA_035221455.1 Xenops minutus | reverse complement strand
TCCCCATCCCTGTCCCTGTCCCTGTCCATATCCCAATCCCTGTCCCTGTCCATATCCCCGTCCCTGTACCTGTCCATATCCCCATCCCTGTCCCTGTCCATATCCCTGTCCCTGTCCATATCCCTATCCCTGTCCCTGTCCCTGTCCATATCCCCGTCCCTGTCCCTGTCCCCCCCAGTGTCTGTCACTCAGCAGACACAAGGGCTGCACAGCAGCTCCAAGCCCCTGCCCTGCCCCACAGCACCGGGGCTGTGCCCACGGACACCCCACACTGCCCACAGAGCCCCTGGTGCTTTCCCTTACATTTGACACAATTTTTAGGTTGATTTCCAGCACGAATCCGCATCGTTCAGGACACAAGGACAGTCTTGCAGCATTTCGCTGTTTGCTCACTCAGTGAGAGGCTCGACCCTTTCTTTGCTATTCAAATCCCCCTCTGAAAATTCAGTTTTCTCCTTGTCCTTTATTTCTTTTACCCTCCTAAGGTTTCTTATCAAAAAGGTGCCCGGTTATCTCTCGAGCAGTGAGTTTACTCTTACATCACAGGTACAATAGGGGTGCTGGCGGCAGCTGAAGGAGGAGCTCGCAAGAATCCATGGATTTCAAATGTTAGGTGGAGCAGAACTGGGTTAAGGTGAGAGAAGGCAACACCAGCACTGAGTCCCACGGAGCAGCGGCTTTCCTCCTGCCAGGACATGCATCCTGCATCCTCCTGCTGCTCTGGGGTTCAGCGGGAACAACTGCGGGCTCTGCCCATCTGAACTCTCACTGAGGCACTTACCAGGGAAGGTCAACTATGGAGAATGCTGTGGCTTTAGATCTGTTTGAAAATTGGGAAACCTAACTCAAAGCACAGACCTTTTACAAGTGATCACTGTAGTGATCATGGATTACAATTTGCAGATATCTCAAGCACTCAAGGCTGCAAATTAAATCGACTACCACTGTGCCTAAAAATATAAAGTACGGAATAATACTAATTGCTGAAAAAAACCCACCCAACCAACAACTCTTTGAGTGACAAATTCTTTTTTCCAGAATGTTTCATTTGTGCCCTTCACCCCAGTAGTAAGTGAGGCTTAAAAATGTTTGGTTTGACTCTGACTCTGGGACTGCTCCTGTAGGCAGGGTAAGCAGGTTACTGTGGGGAAAACGTGTTATTCTCAGGCAGTAGACAAAATACCCACCACCAGGCAGAACTTCAGCTTCAAGGCTTAGAGATATCCAAACCACCTTACTAGATATATATATATATATATATATATGTCTCACTGCTTCTGCAGAGCAAAGTTACCCGAGGACAAAAATAAACATTCATCTGTAAAAAGCTTAACAGTTCCATTCTTTTCAAAGCTTGTTAATTTCTTTTAAGCTATTTATTCTTGCTGTCACAGCTTTGGAAAAGGTTTTCCTTAATACTGACTAAAAATCCCAAATTCATTCCTCAGATATCACTTAAGCTCAGTAATTCACTTTCCTTATATGTTACTTTGTTCAACAGCTTCTTTTATAATCTGTTAAAAGCAAAAATACAATTCCTTAGGGAAAAATACCATTACGCCTACCCTTGATTTCTGGGAAAAAGAAAACAGTCAAAGTTAAGAGGTACATCAGAAATAATTATTTCTATAACTGACTTGGCATTTTAACTAGTCTTTACTCAGCTCCCCTGGACTAGTGAGTATTTTGAATTAGTGTGGCGAGAAGATGAAATAACCTTTGAGTGTTCCTGCACTGTGAAAGCAGTGTGGCTTTCTGCAGTCGTGGGCCACAGCACAGGGACACTGGAGCTGTTTGTTAGGAGTCCCCAGAGACAGGGGAGGCTCAAAGATCCCAAATTGCAGCTGGCACTGCAGGAGGCAGGAACTGCTTTTGGGCTTGTATATCCCCTAACTGGGCACTGTTGGACTGGAAGGACCTCAAAGGTTGGGCTTGGTGATCTTGGAGGTCTTTTCCAGCTTTAAAGATTCCATGATTCTGTTCCATTACCTTGGGAGAGAGAGATGCAAGTCGAACATGAGTCTGGGGCAGGTCTGACTTAGAGCTTGCTGCAGCCGAAGGAAGATAAGAAAGGAGTGGCTACGGAAAATCCGGGATAGGAACAGGACAAATGTCATTGGGAGGGATATTCAGGGAGAAATGGGCTGACCAAGGGAATCCTTGCCCTTCTTCCTGCCCAGAGATTTATGGCTCTATCCAAATACGCAGCGAATCATGAAGGCAAGGCCGTGGTTAATGAAAGACATCAGCAGTTCAACAACTCCTGATCGACTATTTGCAAAGTACTTGAGGCTTCTGGAAGTTTGGCCCTTGATCGCTAAGATGTTTTCATGGATTGAGAAGTGTACCCTTGCTTTAGCACGTCTTTACCTTAATGAATATATAAAGTCTGTTTAATGGCACATTTGCTGTCACTTTACAAACCCCCTGAGAAGTTCTGTGGTTAGGAACTAGGACACAATAAAAGACACGGGAACAAATGAAGATTCGTACTGAAATGTGCATTGCCCTGGCCACCAGGTTAAATCACCAGCTATCCAGAGCTCTTCATGCACAGTGGCTTGAGTTTTTTGGCTCAGAATTGGCAACAAATGCTGCTCAGAAAACACTGTTTTCTGTTGATTTCCCCCCAGCTTCCTTCAGTCAATAGCAGATGGAATTTCAGTTTTCTCACAAAGACTATAGGATTAGAACAACAGCTCTTACATTTCCAACAGAGATGATGGAAAGCAACAACAATAATAATAAAAAAAAATCCCACACAAACATTGTGGCCATCTGGCCACTGAAAAGCAGAACTAAAGCTTTGCTCCAGTGAGGCTCTTGTGCCATGCTCACACTCTCACCGTGGGAGAATCAGGCACCGTGTTTCCACAAACCATCATCTGTACACAACAACATAACCTGATACCCTCAAAGAAAGAGCTTTCTATAAATACAGAAAATGTTAATAAACCTGATGGCTTCCTAAGAGTTTATGGAGATGCAGCCAAAACGATGACATCTGTTTGCACAATGAGCAGAAGCTTTACATGTGAAAAATAGCTCAAGTAATTAGTAGTTTTAAAATTAAGGCAGTGACTGCTGGAAAGATCTGCAAACTTGGTACAAACTAATCTTTTGTTTGAACTCTGGTAGAGCAGAATTTGCATTACAGTGAGGGAACGAGATAAATTGACAGCCTTGACCTATTTTGCAGCTAAGACTGAGTGTAAGAGTGCTGTAAGCACTTTCGGAGTGCCTCGATGTGTTACTATGCCAAAATATCCCAGTCTTCTAGAACAAGATTCACCTTAACACCGGTGTCTTTGTAAATATTAATTAGGGCTAATGACCCCGCTTTGAAGTGAGTAATTACTATAACAATGATGCTAAAGTGAAGCTCTAATAATGTACAAAGGAATCTTGAAAATTACATCAAAGGAATCTTTTTTCACAGACGTTTTTCCAACTGAGTGAGCAGAAACCAAACTGAACAGATAGACCCCTCCCTTTGAATTTTGACTTGGAACTGTGGCTTCTTTGGGCAAATCCATTACAACTATTAAATGACTGCATATTAGTCGAGGAATATTTTATTGAAATTTTACCCCCTCCTCCAGGACAGGTAAGAATGCAGAAAAATTCTATGTTTTCCTTTTTTTTTCCCCCCTGATTTTCAAAAGAAGTCTTAAAAAAACCCCACAAAAAAAAAATGAATGGGAACATTTGATTTCATTTTGGACAAAGAATATCAACTGGTTTTCAATTATTTGTAATTTTTGTCTTTCTTTGCCAACCAAAATTTTTTAAGGCTAATATGAAATTTTAATTTTTAAAATATTTTGGGGAAGGACTCCTTAATAATTCACAGAGCTCCTTTACTGTACTGACCCTCTGTAAGATGTTGTAGAGCTCTCTCTCCTGGGGGAAATGGGTCTTATGTCTTGCAGAGGTCTCTGGTGCCTGGAGATGAACATTCCTTATGAATCATCCCTGAGAAAACCTCTGTAAAAGGGCTGACGGGCTCAGGTAGCCCCCCCAACACATTAGAAATAGTTTATAGGAGGGACAATCCTGCAAAGAGACAACAGGAATGACACAAGTGTTACAGAAGAGGTGAGTTCCCAGAGATCCTCCAACACCCTCCTCACTAGGGGAACAGCTCTGGTCGAGACACCTTTATCTTAGAAGACCTGGGAAAAAATAAATGTATAACACTGGAAAGAGGTTTTAACTTTACATAAATTAATAGATTAACGACTGGAGTCAACACATCTTACAAAGCACTAGAAAAAATTCTTCCATTTTTTAGCCATACTAATGGAAAATGTAATTTTTAATGCAAACATGAATCTTTTTCTAAGAATTGTACTTAATACTCATTTTTTCATCAACTTTCATATTTCCAAGTCAGTTGATATTTTGAAATGCAAGATCTCCCACATGACCTCAGACTTGCAATTGTGATTGTTGTTGTCTAGGAGTTATTTAGCTTTGCTATTTAAGAATAAACTCTGTTTCATTTCCACTCATACTGTCTCCCACTGAGGACCAAGAGACAACATGGTATTCTGAGGGGCTAATTAAGAGATTGGTGGTGACATTTTAGCAAATCCAATTCCCTGCTGAGAGATATTAATCCCCTCTTTTATAATTTTGGGGCTAGAAAAAAACGGCCAAGAAATCAAAGCCTTTTTATAGAGAATTATTTTGAGGTACTCGAGGATCTTTAGTTGATCAGGTAAACACTGTAAAACAGAGACAATGACAAGAGGAAAACCCATAACAATACTCTAACCCTGGATGAACACCGAGTTTGTGACTTGCCAGCTGAAATAGGGGCCAGCCCCTGGATGATCACACAGTGCTGAATATTCTAATCAAGTCTTTTGCATAGGATCAGGAGTCTTTATACAACAAAACAGACATATTCCCAATTAAAATACTTTCTAGGAATTCCTCAGAAACCTCCCAGGCAACAATGTCCTTCCACACAAGCACAAAAAAAATGGGGGAATGCCTGGAATCTTACAAAGTGACCCTGGAAAATTCCTCAATGAAAGAGCACTTTACAACTGGACTTTCTCCTCAGCACTATGAGTGCTTTACTTACAGTGAATAAGAGTTGACAGCTAAAGCAATTCAAAAAGCTACACCTCTGGAATAACAAAACATGCAAGCAATGGAGAAAATTTTTATCCAGTTTAGTAAGATAATTTATTTGTTAAAAAAGGTGGGGTTTTTTTCCCTGTTTCTTACATTTCAGCATGGTATCTGTATTCAACCCCCTGGCTTTTTCCAGCAAACTGCACCTGAAATGCCTCACCCTTGGCAAAGGCAGAGGAGCTGTCACAGCCCCATCCCTTCACAGGCCCTGGCACGGTGGGTGATGCAATCCTGTGGGCAGTGACCTTTTCAGCTCCAATCCAATGTGCCTTGCCAGGACAACGCTGGATTTATCCTTCAGTTCCTCTTTGCGTGTCCTGTGCCCCTGACTGAGGCCAAAGCCCCATCTCTGCTGCCGTGCAGGGTGAGGAGCGTGGGATGCGCGGCGTGGTCATTGCCCACGGTCACTGCCCATGGTCACTGCCCACGGTCATTCCTGCTGCTGGAACAAGCCATTACTGAGCAGTTTCTAGGCCAGCCCTTCCTCCAGCTGCAGCCCAGCAGCTTGGTTTAACCAGGCTGCTCAGAGAGCTCAGCTCGAGCCCTGGGCTGAATCCCTGTTTCTCCAGGGCGTGTTGGCAGTCAGGGTTTCGTTTGGAATCCAATGTTCCCCTACCAAACTCCCCGGGGAAGTCGTTCTGTATCACTAACATTGCTGCCTCCCCACTCATGCTTTTTGATTACTCAGTTCAAACCCTTGATGGGTCGGACTTTCTCCTGTGCCAAAACCTGCCCAGGTTTTGGTCCTGCCCATGGCCCCTGAGTCTCCCCGGTGCTGCTGGCACAGGGACCTCGTGGAATGCTGAGCCAGGGCTGGATGGAGCAGAGCACGCCCCAAACGCCCCTTGCCTGGCTCTCTGCTCACACCAGAGCCTGCTCTTGCCTGCCAGGGAGGGACCAGCTCCAACCTCTACCTGGCGGTGCTAGAGGGACAGCCTGGGCTCAGCCTGCTGCAGCCACGAGAGGAAGGGCTGAGAGGTGCTGCTGGTGGGATATTCACACTGCCAGAGGGCTGAGGCACTGCAAACACCACTGCTGGGCCAGGGCTGTCCCGCTGGGAACAGCAGCACAGCAGCACAGGAGACACCCCTGGCTCACACCCAGCTGGGATGGCAGGGGCACCATTCCCTGTACCTGGGGCCTTGGGCCAGATCTACGAACTGATACACAGGTTGGCATTCCCGTGGAAATCAAATGGCTTAATTCAACACATAAAGGACTGCAAGGTCTCTGACACGCGTACCTCTTTGCTCAATAGTTTATTTACTGAATCCAATCTACATATACTGTTTTAACAAGATTATAACACAGAGTTGTAGGACTAAACAAGCTGTGATCAAACTCAATAGGCTTATTTTGTTTTATTCTTTCCTTCCCAGAAGCAGCATATAAACAACTGTGGTGCTACAGCCTAAAAAGGATACTGCCAGTATCAGTGGGTTATTTTTTTTTTAAAGAGGATTAAATACTTAACCTTTTCATTTTACTTTTACTTAAAAGCTTAGCTCAACTCTATACATGTGTACAGCCCCTTTAGGGCGAGGTCCCCCAGCAATCATTTTAGCAGCCACGGTGGGCTATGGGGACCACAAACACCAGGCTCCCCTCAGTTCAGGTCTCTCAAAGGAGGACCCTGAGCCTCTCAGCACCCACACCTTGGAAGAGCCCCACCGAGTCTGAACTGCTCAAACCTATTAGCACTGCAGACTCAACACCTACATTTAGTGCTACTGCAGCCAATGTAAAATGCATCACACATCAGGTGGCAACATTTCAAAACTTGGTACAGGAGAGCACTTTGGGAAGAAAATGGGATATAACTGCCATGACCTGTAACAACAGCCAAGTTACATTAAGCAGAGGTGACTTAGTTTACACTAAAAGTGATTCTAGAAATAGGTAGCTTTGTATTTTTACAAATTGTCCAGCAAAATCTACTACAAAGTGTGTCGATAAATCAGGCCAAATATAATCATAAATGAATTTTTAAAGGCTGACTAGAGACATCAAATATTGTATTTTTGACCAGGCTACTCAGTCAATTTTTAAGTATTCAGGGTATGAGAAGTTGGGACCCAGCATGAGACCTGCACAAAACCATCCCTGAAACTGTAGTCAAGATGACTGATTTACAGGAGCAGAAAAATACAGAATTGTACAACTAAGCCAAAATATCAGCTCTTCTCTTCTCCATGTATGAACAGCTGCTCTGAGGAGTGTGCACATGGGAACACCCCCGTGGTGAGTATTCCTCGTGTGTGTATTAAACAGGCAATCCCTCTGCCTGGATTCCTGTGTGCTGGATGCTGTACAGAACCAAGAAAACACTGTCTACCCTAAAAACCTCATGGTATTGTATGTATCTATTTAAGGAGCACTGCAAATGTCACATGTAGATAAGCTGTGCAGATCCTGACTCAGAGAACATGGAGTACTTGAAGAAAAGGAACAGAAGCAAGGAGGGAGCCAATACAGCAGTAAAGTTATGCTTGCAAAAATCACACGGGAGTTGTCCTTAGAAAGCTGCTATTTCCTATGAAAGTGGTGAATACTCCCATGCATTTCTTAATCTGTATGTTCTATGTTCTTTCTGAAGCAGAAGCAGATCTGTCTGGGGGCCAGTTTGTCCATTTTCAGATATGCACAGTTACTGCATTCTCATACACGTCCCTTTGCAATCAGATCAGCTTGGAAATGACCTGTGTACCCCCACAGCACCTCAAAACTGCACAAAGGACCCCTGAACTAAGGATCCTGGGAGCAGAATGCTGGACAAGAGGCCCAGAAATTATACAAAATGTAACTCAAAAATAATTGTCATTATCTCTAATTAAAGCTCTAATGAGGAATATCTAATGATTTTTCCTTGGTAGGCTGTAATACTTAATTGTTTTTACAGAATTTCTTATGTCAACATTCGCTTTCCCTAGCTATAAATAAAGTCTATTTCTATTTATTCTTACCTTCAATTAACATAAAGGAGGGTTTATTATTTTTATAATAATCTGCTAAATATCAAAGGACAAACCATTCTTTGCTACCCAAATCTTTGCTTTTTCTCATCAAACAGAGAATTATTTTGACTTTGCTTCATCTGTCACCTGTTCTTCACCGTTATAGTAGTTTATAATTAAATGTGGATAGTTTGCTTCCATCTGAAAGCTTTGCCCAAATCTGGACAAAGTATTTCTCCTGAAGGCAGGTAATTATTTGACTCTACTCATTAGTAAACTTCCAAACTTTAACTGCTCTCAGAACATTGCAAATAAGTGCTTATGGCATGCTGTGAGCCCCCTAGTCTCCCTAAGCACTTTCTGTTGTACCACTTATTCCACACTGTGGATTTTGGAGGGGGGAAGCTGTTACTTTTATTTCCGAGGTGATGCACTTTTCATTTTCTTTCTGGGATTTATAAAGCTATGAGCTTATTCTTCAAACTTCTCAGTCACAAGCCTCTAAGTCACTGCCTTTGCCTGGGAGGAACTCCCACTGGCCAATTGCACTTCTTCTGTGTCCCACACTTGTATTTGACTAAGGTGAGCCTCTGTCTTGGATTATGAGGTGACATAAAAGATCAATCTGTCCTACCACGCCCATCACAAAGACCCCAAGGAAATGCCTTATAAAACCCGCTTTCTAAGGAGGCTGCTTCAAGCTGTGTTTGGCAGGGCCCTGTAAAGCCAGCCCGGGGGATGTGGGCTGTCAGGGATCCCAGCGAGCCGGGACACGGGGACAGCGGGAAAGGCTGCAGGGACAATCAGGCAATGGGGGCAAACACAGCCAACAGTGACCACACGGCACAGCAGAACGGGAGCAGGGAGGAGCTGGAGGAATGCGAGCCCAGGAGAACAGGAGAGAGGAACGGGGGGAAAATCTGAGCTGGCACAGGGCAGGAAGAGGCAAAATTGCGGGATTGAGGGGCAAAACAGAGCAGGGAGAGGCAGAGCTGCGGGATTGTTGTACAGGACAGAGCAGGGAGAGGCAGAGCTGCGGGATTGCGGGGCAGGACAGAGCAGGGAAAGGCAGAGCTGCGGGATCCCCGGGGTGCCCGAGGCTCTTCCCTTTCCCGTCCCGCAGCCACACCTGCCCGCTGTGCCGTCGATGCCACAATTCCTGGCCAATCCCGGAGGACAAAGAACTGCTCATCCCGCACCTTTGATCCGCAGGTATTTGTTCATTGGAAGGGGCGGGGGGCGAGGGGACAGCCCTGCCCGAGCCACCCCACCCACGCTGTGCAAACCCGCGCAGTTCATGCACTTTTCTATATGCAAAGCACTTTTTAAAGCTCTATTACAGTGACTAGTGTGTGCTGGTAATCTCACCCACACATGCTGGGCGGGCCTGGGCGGTGCCCTGGCTGGCGCCTTCCCAGCCCTTCCCTGGGGTGCTTTTTCGGGAGGTCTGCATCGCTCCGAGCTTTACACCTTCTTGTTAGTCGCATGCCCTGTTTTATTTTTCTCTGGAAAGTCCCTTAGCTTGCTTTTACCAGTTCTGTAGCTGCTTGAATAGCCCGCCTGAACTCTGACTGGGTGACCTTGAATTAAGTCCTATTTTAGGATTCTCGCAGCTCTTTGCTGGGCATTGCAGCCTCCTGCAAAAGAGACACCTACAACTAACAAATTTCCACGCCTGCACAGCCAGAAGCCCCTTCGACTGAAACTTAAATAACGAAAATCCCTAAAGCTATACCAAAAGCTTTAAAATATTTAAGCTAAAGTACCTAATTTATACAGTCTCTTATCACCATCCCCTCCACACAGCTCTGCTCTCAACTCAGTGTTTCTGAACGTGGGTAGGGCAAAACACTCGGCAAATAAATACCTCCCCCTGTAAATAAATACAATAAATATCTCCCCGTAAAGGTGGGATATTTACCACGGGAAACAGGGGTGTCTCAAGGATTTTAAAGCAAAAGAGTGCTTCAAAAGGGCTGGAGGACAGGCATTGCAACTAAAAGCTAAAGGAGAATGTGTTTGTGTTCCTGGGCTAAAGGAAATACTGAAGGCACTGATGGGATCTAAACCAGTGAAGTGCTAGTTAAAGAAATATTTAAATGGCACTGCTACTGTCCTATTTTTGCAAGTAAGTGAAGTGAGGTACTTAGGAAACATTTAATTTTAAATTCAAGGCATTAACACTGGTTTATGCCATCATTATGCAGCAAGACATGCTTTAAAGTAGTGTATCTGAAATCTCAGGAGGGTAGCTGAAATGGGTTTTCCAAATTATTACCTGAAGATGGCTCAAAATATTAGTACATTTTGTAGATTAGGAAAAAAACCCGGTGAAAAAACATGGTTTGAAGGTTAAAACCCAGGTAACATGCCTGGGTAGCAGGGTGTGTGCCTCAGGACCCTTAGGGTCCAAGGCGATACATACCAGTCCTACACCTCTTCTCTGCTGCTAAAGGTTGGTCTAGTTGGTGTTTTCCCTGCCATTGAAGGAATTTATATGCTTCAGAAAAACAAGTTCCCTGTAAAATTTAATTTTTTTAAAATTTTAGACCACATATTATATATAGATATAGATATATATAGATATACGTGTGTATATCTATATTTATATATCTCTGTATTTCTCTGGAGGTATTCAGAGCGAGGCTGGATGGAGTTCTTAGCAACCTGGTCTAGTGGAAGGTGTTCCCCTCCACATCAGGGGAGTGGGATTGGATGAGCTTTAAGGTTCCTTGCACCCTAAACCATCCTGTGACTCTATTTTATACATACAAATAAATAGATAAATACATGTGTACATACATACAGATTGCTTTATTTGGACCCAGGTGTTTCAGCCTGCAAGCTTAGCCCCCCAAACATTATTAGCTATTTCAGGTGCTGCCAGGCAGCCAATTACTCCTTGTCTGCTTCTGTTTGCTTAGGCTGGAGAATGTTGGAGAACCCACAACTTGCAGCAGAGCTGGAAGCCTGAGTCCCTCATCCCTTCAGGAACAGCAACTGCGTCACTTCCTATCCCTGTGCAGCAGTTTTGCTACAGAAAAAACACTTCCTAAGAAATTTTTTTTATTATTTTATTTTATTTTTTTTTTTTTTGGTCCAGGCCAACTCTCTGATTTGAAATATTAGTCTGGGAGGGGTTATGGATAAAAACAGCACTTTGAGAAAGAAGCACTGAGCTTTGGTAAGGAGAAGCACAAAGCCATGGCCATGTTAAAGTTAGAAATGAAAGGAGGGAAAAACATACCAGGACTGTAGCAGTGAGAAGTAACCCTGGCACCCAAAGAGCTGTGCTGGTGTGAGTACTCTGCAATATACTCATGGACCATTATCACGGCCACCGTCCAGCAAACAATGGAATAATTTAATTTCGCTGTACCAGAGAGCGTTTCCAACCCTAGTACCTCAGATGCCTGATGATGTGGCTGTGTCTGGCCCAGAGGGCCCAGCATGAACCCTTGTCCTGTAACACAGCAGCTCTTGTGGAGACCCCGCTGGCTGTTCCTGCACCTTTGGAGCACCACGGAAACACTCCTTCTGGGAACACATTCCATACTGGAAGAACTTGAGCATCTGGAGCTGACATAGCAACAGGAACCAGGTGTGGGGAAAGTTTAGCTGGAGATCTAGCAAAAGCCTGGCCCAGATCACGCAGTTGGTAACTCAAATGTAAGAAACCAGCACCCAGGGGAACTCGGAACTCTTCTGAAAAATGTCAAAACAACTTATTTCCCCCCCAGTCAAGCCTGAGTGCCACCTTGCACCAAATGCACTTCCATTTAAATAAGTTTGCAGAAAAATCTTTCTTAACTCTCACCCCATCATCAACGATTACCTACAAAGATAAACCTTAACTGCAGTTTGGTTTGGGTGGAGGCAACATGATCAGCTTCCTGTCACAACTGTCATCTATTACATATTACTTACTATCTGTTATCAATAATTTATTATCTATTTATTACTTATTTTTACTATCTGCAGTATCTAAACTCAACAAATGGAGGCCCTGCCACTTCATTTTTTAAAAGCTGGGGAAGAAGCACAACATACATCAATCAAATCAGAAGAGCTCCTTCCTGGTGTTGAGGAAGTCATGGAAAGAGAGCAGCACAGCTGTGAAGTACTGACTGTGCCCTGTGCCAACACCAGAAATAAATAAGTAAAGGCAACACATACTTAATAAATCTCTTAAAGTCGTTATCGCAAAGAGTAAATGCTTCCTGTCTGTGTTCAGTGAAGAATTCACTCCCTCTGGCTTGAAGAACTTGAGCATGTTCCAAAGCAGAAGCTACATAGCATGTGGTGTAACACTAATGCCTAAGGGGGGGTGGGATCCTGCCAGCTGGCACTCAGTTCGAACCACCTAACTGTCCTTTCCATTACAGATAATTCCCATGGCCTATTAGTCTGAGTGTTGCTGTCCTGGAGCTCTGGCCCACACAATGCCACTGCAACAGTGCAGTGCCACTTACCTGGACACCAAAACATGGTAACTAAACCAGATGTGGGAGCCCAAGGGTAAACAGAACAACTCACAACATCAGAATCTGCAACTTCCTTCAGGGGCAAAGCTTCAAAAAAGACAGTCAAACCACAAGAGCATGAGAAAAGAAAAATTGTGTATAGAAAAAGGAAAAACACAGAGACTGAAAAGCAATTTTATTGATGAAAAAGAACATGGGTGACCAAAAAACAGAGACCACAGCTGCTGTTCTTGGAGAGAAGGGACAAGGATGTAGTGGATGCTCAGGTCCAGATGCTTGATGCCCTGTAAAGATCCTGCAAAA
The DNA here is from genome assembly GCA_035221455.1 of Xenops minutus. NCBI lineage: Eukaryota > Metazoa > Chordata > Aves > Passeriformes > Furnariidae > Xenops > Xenops minutus. Next base: position 66,375,725 of record JAWWEE010000040.1, on the reverse strand, counting down.
AACAAAAGACATGTTGAGAGACAACACCAGTACAAAGTTCCTAAACACAGCACTGGAAAAAACCCTAAAAGAGCATCTCAGAAACAGAGAACAATCATTAATCAGATGATAATTAACTACAATTCTAGCGCAGAAAGAAATTATGAAAAACTCCTCAAGAGAAAGATCCCAACTATCCCCAACTGCCACCCAATCACTTCAACTAACCCTTGTCTGTCCACAGCAATGCATGGCACAGTCCCATCGCTGCTGGGAGCCAGGCCCTCCGGGCAAAGGAAGCTGGGCATGCACAGCAGTGGCCAAAGAGGCTGCTCCCCTGCTTACAGGGGGCTCGAGCCACTGGCTGCACTGCAAAGTGCCCGGGACTCCAGGACACTCACCCCGCCTTACAGGGGGGCTCTGGGCCCAAAGGCCCACGGAGGCTCCTTCTCTCTGATTTGGGGCACCTGACCCGTCCCCCGCTAACGGGGTGGGCAGCACTGGCTGCCAGCTGAGGGAGCACCAAGGCTCCCAGACCC
>JAWWEE010000040.1:66319196-66375107 GCA_035221455.1 Xenops minutus | reverse complement strand
GTGGGCACAGCCCCAAGGCTGCCAGAGCTGCAGGAGGGGTTGGATGATGCTCTGGGGCACAGGGGGTGACTCTGGGGCTGGGCCTGGGCAGGGCTGAGGGTTGGGCTGATGATCCTGTGGGTCCCTCCCAGCTCAGGGTATTCTGTGATTGTTTGAGCTGTTTCTCAGTTAAATTAATGGTTTACATTAAAATAATAAAATAGTAATATGTCACATGGTATTATATGTAATACATTAAATATAAAACAGCATTAAGTAAAATATTATAAACGTAAAATTATTACAAACTAAACCATTATACATTATATTATATATTATACAATGATATAGATAGATAGATATAAACAAAATAATAAATAAATATGCCTGTAAAATATCTTGTTTGTTTTCAGTGGGTTAGATTGAGATAGTCTCCCAGGGATCATGCAGAGCATGATAGGACCTCAGCTTTGTGTGGATTAGGGCAGTGAGATATGTGCACACAGGCCAGGTTTTGTCCCTGTACCTCCTTCCAGAAGCTCCTGATAACCTGCCCTTATTTGTGAAGTGTGTCAGAGCAAAATCAGGACATGGAGCTGTGATCTCCAAGGCTGCTGTGCCTTGCATTTACTGTTCCAGACCATCTCACCCTCTAAACAAGATGTTCTGTAATCATGTACTGTTATCACTTTTGGCCCTGAAATTCTATCATTTGTGGATATTTATTTTTTTTATCTCAGCAGTTCTTAATCACAAACCCAAGGCGTTTTTTTTGAAGGGTTTTAATTTTTGTGCTTGTTTGAGACGTATTTTGCAACAAAATTACTTATTTCCTTTGAAAAGTTTTCATATCTAGTGTCAGAAGCTATAGTTAATAAAAACCTTCATTTTCATATAAAATTCGAGTAGTGTGAGTGCTTGCCAGGCCTCTCACATAGAAAGCATCATAGCTGGATCCATTCCTTGGGTCTGTACACAGCTGATAAGTTGTCCTGCTGTTTCAGACATTCCTTCCGCAAAGCTGATTTTCCTTTCCATCCCAGAGATAACCAGCAACATGATGACTGGCTGTTTACAGTGATTCCTCTACAATCCATTATATGCCTTATTTAGCCTTTGGAGGAAAAATGGCCTGATCTATTTGTAGGGGTTTTTTTTAAAATTTAGAATGAATAATGGTCTTCCAATCCTATTTTTTAAAGGAGAGAATTGTCCTCAGCCTTAGCCAAGCTTTCTGCCTGGTTGCTTCAGTAGGTCCTCATCAGTATTTATTTTAGATGTATAAACCAACTTTTCTCTTGCTGCTCACAGGGGTATTCTGGGGAGACAGGGAGTGAAACAGGCAATGTTTTGTGCACAGCTTTGGGCTTTTTGGAGGGAGTGGGTACATCATGAGTTATCATACTGAAAGGCATCTCTTTAGCTGCTAAAGAAAACTTACCCCATAATGGAATTGCACATTTCTGTTGCTGCTTCACTGTGAGAGCAAACGTGGCTGATGCACCACAACTTTAGTCTCAAGTGCTGTTGATTGTTGTTGCCACAACACTTGGTCTTCTTCCATTGTTGTTCCACTTTTGACCTGCATCTGTATTAACTGTTAATTCCCAACTTTTGTTCTAAGAACACAAAGTGAAGATCACTGTTGGTAGAATTTAATTTCTGTGCAATTCATTCTATGATTTCCCCCCCTACACAGGCTGGAAAAATGGCCAAGAGAATTGCAGAGAAGGAACTGACTGACCGAAACTGGGATCAGGAGGATGAAGCTGAGGAGGTAACTTAAGCATTAGTTCCCCACCACCACCCCTGCAGGTTGTAGGTTAGTTACTGACATGTACTGTCCATTTTGTGGGTAAAAGCTACAGTAAAATTGGTTAAAAGTGTAGCAATTACAGATAATTTTATAGAAGTGAATTTTGTGGGAGTTTTATTACAAAGCTTTCAATATATGCAGACCCTATGGCAAGGCAGCTTCTAAGAGCTAAAATTACATTAATAGTTCAGGGGAAAGGAACTTTACATTTCTAGAGGGAAATCCATGCTTGTTATAATGCTTTTGGACTCTTCAGATGTGTGAGAGTTATTTACTGAATTCACAGGAAAAGTGGATTTGATTTCTTGAGATAAATTTTCTTTGTCTTGTGTGGGTTTTTTTTTAAGGGTCAGTAATAGTTTCAGAGCTGTGTTAATTTTAGTTAATGTCCCCACACAACCAGAGGAATTAGGCAAACATTCAAATGTTTCCTCTGATGGTAAAGGAGATTTTCATGTCTAGTGTCTCATATTTACTTATGGCTCATGCTTATCTCTGACCAAACAGTGCTTGCTTCTCTCCTGCTGAAAGTATTACATATTTAGGTCTGTAAAAGTAAGAAAGAAAACTGACTCTTCCAGGAGTCTGAATGTAAGAAAACTTAATTTCCTCATTTCTTCCAGGGTAATAATGACCCATTAGCTGCCTTGGCTAATGTTTCCATTATCAGCTAAGTTACCAAGTATCAGCTAAGTCCAGGTCTTTGGCAGGTTAATCACTACTGTGTTTTTGGGGTGGGCTGTGGTTTAACCCCTTCCCTTGGCTGGCAGGGAGCAGCATTAGAGTTGTGTTAAAATCCCACCTCGGCCATCTGTTCACATTGTGCATTTCCATAGTTCCAGTAATGATTCCCTGCCTTCCTCCTGCAGGTGGGAACGTTCTCAGTGGCCAGTGAGGAGGTGCTGAAGAACAGGGCCATTAAAAAGGCCAAGCGGCGGAACGTTGGCTCTGAGGTAATGTGGGCACTGGGCAGAGGTGCTGGGGATTGACTCACTGCAAAACACAGCATCGTGCTCGGGGCTTTGCTTCCCAGGGCCTGCAGTGATGCTGCATAAACTTGTCCTTTCGCTCACCAGCTCACATGTGCCAGAGTTTTGGCTTACTGTTCCAGGGGAAGGATAAGGTGAGGGTGAAAAACGGTTAGTTAGTATTGAATGGGTGAAGAGAGTATTTTCGAAGACACAATGTGCTCTACAGATGGGTAGACCAGCATTGGAACTGCTCTACTTCCATTCTTTGCAGAGATGGAAGTCTGGAATTGGAAAGTTCCTAGTTATCCATACTGAAGGGCTGAAGGATGTCTTAAAGGCTGAATTAGTAAAAGTCAAAATATGAAGCTGTTCAGAGAATGAAAACATGTCTTTTGTCAAGAATGCTGCTACTTCCCACCCCCCCCCCCTTTTGAAGAGCTTTAGTCCCACCTACTCTTTGCAGTAGCAGATGGACAATTGAAAGGAGGTTGGCCTTTGTTACACGTTTAGTCCCTGTGAAAACATTAAGCCAGTCCAGCCAAACTGTTGTCCTTTCAGAAATCCCTGACAAATGCCTTGTTGTGATTATTTCTACCAGGCATCCTTTGAACCAGGTGTGCAGCCTGTTAGGAATAGGGCAGGAGCTGTTCCCAGTGCTCTCATTGCTCCTGGACTGGGTGGGACCAGGCACAGCTGGGAGCTGCAGTTTCTCCTATGCTTTTGGCTTTCCTCCTGCAGCCCAGGCCGTGTAAATGAGGAATCTGCCTTAGCTCGTTATTGCCTTGAGTTGTTTTAGCCACAACTGTGGTACAGGATGCAGATAATTCAAGGATCGTACTGGGGAGAGGTGATGTAAGAGTTGAGCAGGAGAGATTCAGGGGCAAATGGAATAGGAGAAACAGAACTGACTGAGAAAGGGGACCAGGTGGTTGTAGAAGAAACAGGCAGGAGGCTGGGGGCAGGCTATTAGAGAGAGAGCTGGGAGCAGGGCTAGTGCAGCTGTCATGTTGAACCCCAGCAGAGCATGAGTCCTTGATTGCAGTGAGCCCTGCTCAGCACCAGCTAAAACAACTCTGTGTTATCGTCCTTCTCATCCTGAATCCAAACCACAGCACTGGACCAGCTACTAGGGAGAAAAATAACTATGTCCCAGCCAAAACCAGGACAATGGGCTGGACAAAGTCTAAAAAGCAGAAGAGATGACAGGACAGTTGAAGTTGCATAAGAAACCTGTGAAATATTTACAAAAAGGTAAACTCGACATTTATTGACGTTCCTACATGGAGCAAGCAGAATGCTGTGAGGAAGAAGACCACAGTTAACTGGAATGTCCAAAGAGAGAGAGAGAGAGAAGTGGGACTGATCAGAGAGAAACAGAATAAAAATACCTAGGAATGACAGACAGGGGACTGCACTGGAAAAGGTAGAACACAAAGGGCAGCAAAAACAGCCCACAGGGTCAGAATGGAATACAACCTAAAATTGGTAAGCTTTACCATTTCTTCAGTGGCAAAGGCAGATGAAACTCAGAAGCAATTTTCCTCCTCTTGACGGTTTTCCAGAGACACTGGAAGCCCAATTCGAGTTATAATAGTTCATTATCTCGAAAGACTTAAAAGTCCCTAAAAAGGGCAGTGCCTATTTGCATGTTAATCACACTGTCTTAGAAACATGTGAGAAACTATGCCACAAAATAATACAGTGGTAAAGACGGCGTAGAGAACTGGGTAATGAAAAGGCTGCAGAGGGATACACATTCTGGGATCAAGTACAGTCTGTCTTTGCTTCTCCCGTTGGTCACGTCGAGATGTTTTGGGTAAATGAGAAATGCTTCACAGGTGACTCCAAAGCAGGCTGTTTGGGATGAGGGGCTTGAAGTGTTGGACTCTTAATTGCGGATTTAAGTGCTAAAAATAAACCTGCAATTATATATTGCTGTGTAATTCTTTAAAGAAAACAACATGCTATGAATGTCTAAATAGGTAGTCAAACACATCTGCTGCTCTGACCAGCTTCCATGTATCCACTTCCTAGATGAGTTTATTTTCATACCAAACACCTGAGTCCTCCAGAAGTGTGTCACAGGGAAGCTGTTCTCGTGTTTGCATGGCTGGCACTGTAATGCACACAGTGGCACACTGAAAATAAACCAAGGATATGGGGAATATTAAGTGGGCAAAGGATTGGTGTGGGGATGTGTGTAACTGGTTGGCTCTCTCCTTTTCTCTCCCCAGTCTGAAAGTGGAGGAGCTTTTAAAGGCTTTAAAGGCTTTATGTTGCCTTCTGGAAAAGGAGGAGGTGGCTTCAGCGGATTTGGGAATGGTGCAGGAATAAAGCCTTTCGAAGGGCTGTCTAATGGCAGCAGTAGTGTCTCCAGCACTCCTCCTTTCAGCAGTCTGAAGACCACTCCTGAAACACAATCAGCATTTGGTAAGTTTTAAATAAGCATATATACACACATTCATCCATAAAATACGTATTTTGTTAGTGAAAAAACACATTCAGATCATCCCATAGTTCTGTTTAAAGCTTTTGAGACTTTATTCCTTTTTGTAGGGTTTCTTAAAAGGATTTTAGACTGCTAGAGGGACAGGTTGCCAAATGCATGCAGTTGTAAGAGGTGAGAAGTAAATTTCTATTTGCTGTATACTAGAGGTAAAGGTTCTATAAGCACAAATGGGAATGGAAGAAACTGGCATAAGACACTCTTGGAATAAGATCAAAGCAGCTGGTATCATGTTCCAGTTAAACAGTTGTCCCAACTCTTTGAATTTAATTAAGAAAAAAAAAAAAGCTAGCGGAAATTGTGCATTTAGGAAGACTGCAGTTTGCTGCTGTAATTTTATTTTTTCTTAAGGTCTTGGTTCTCTATTTTTTGCAATTCTTGCTAAATATGTGCTACATAACTAATGTCTTTTTTTTCCCCTGTACATCTGACATTGCAGACAGTTTTTCTAGAACTGTATCTGTTACTTTTATGCCTCTATTTTAAGGCACTTGAAGTCCTTTGGCAAGTCTAGATTCGTGCTTTGGAAGCCCCTGAGGGATATTAGCTCTGTCCCTTTGTGCTGGAGATGGAGAAACATTAATCCTGCACAGGATTTTTGAGTCAGTGTGCCATAGAATGGAAATAGTGGAGTTGTGAACTTTAGAGTAACTTAGATTTCAGTGAGCTTGACTATATTATGGGAAACGGAAGTATTCAGTTGAGATTTTCTTAGTTGAAAAGCCTGTGTTTTTTATATGGAAATCACTCAATGTATGCAAGATCATGGGCTAGTGCACTCAGGGTGTTTTAAGGCACAAGTAGCAAGAGGTAACTTGAGTATTTTGATTTATTAAGCGTTACAGCTTGGTAAAGCTGTAAGACTTTTGTGAAATTTTAGCAAAATATAAAACTTGCATTTTTTTAATGTCCTGTATGAGATTACTTTGGATTGTTTTTCTCTTTTTATTCACCAGTATGCTCCATATACTTTGTCTATTCCTGAAGTAACGTACTTTTCTAAACTTAAAACATGGGTCTGTCTCACAACACTCTGAGCACCTGGGGTAGGTTTAGGTTTGATATTAGACAAAGGTTCTTCCCCCAGAGGGTGGTGGGCACTGACCAGGCTCCCCAGGGCTGCCAGAGCTCCAGGAGTGTTTGGATAATCCTCTGGGGCACAGGGTGTGACCCTTGGGGCTGGGCCTGTGCAGAGACAGGGGTTGCACTCCATGATCCCTGTGGGTCCTTCCAGCTGGGCATGTTCTGTGGCCCAAAAGAAGGAGCATAACTGAGCAGGGCTGAGTGACTGGATGGGAAACACTGAGAATGTTAGCTGGGCCTTTCAGAGCACTGTTTTGTGGGGGAACAGCACATTCTCAGGACGTTTTTGTTGCCCAGGATCCCCGCTGTCCAACGGCCCCAGCGCTGCGGCACTTGCCGAGTCCAAGGCCAACGGCGGGGCCCAGGGCTGTGGCCCCGGCTCGTACCACAAGCAGCTGGCTGCCCTCAACTGCTCCGTGCGCGACTGGATCGTGAAGCACGTCAACTGCAACCCGCTCTGCGACCTCACGCCCATCTTCAGGGACTACGAGCGCTACCTGGCCGGCATCGAGCAGCAGCACGGCAGGGGGGACAGCGAGGGCCCCGCGCCCCGCGGCGGCTCCAAGGGCTCGGCCTTCCTCTTCAGCAGCACCAAGGCCGAGGACAGCCCGAACACACCGGCCGAGGCTGCACCAGAGAAGAGAGACCCGGCCTTGGGAGCAGCAGCGACTGTCTCGTTCAGCTTTGGCAGGAGCGCTGACAGCCCCGCCCTGGGCTCCCTGCCGTCAGGAACTATCAGTAGCTTCTCGTTTTCTCCTGGCAGTTCGGGCTTGTTTGGGAAAGACGCAAACCAGGCCAAGTCTGTCATTGCAGCGCCCACCAGTTTATTGGAAGCGCAGGCAGAAAGTAGCAATGCGGATGAGAAAGGTAAATGCTATTTGTTTCTGTTTATAGTCCCTTTAATGGTGAGCTGTGAGTGTATGGCACTTGAGCATCCTGCATAGTTGCAGTGATGGGAAGTTGAACAAGACCATGGCATAGAGCTGTGCCAGGGAGGTTGGGATGGATCCCAGGGAAAGGCTCTTCCCCAAGAGGGTGGTGAGCACTGATCAGGCTCCCCAGGGCAGCAAGGCTGCCAGAGCTCCAGGAGTGTTTGGATGATCCTTTCAGGGACGGGGGGGGATTGTTGGGGTGTCCTGAGCAGGCACAGGGGTTGGACTGATGATCCTGTGGGTCCCTCCAGCTCAGATACTCCATATTCTATGATTCTGAGATCAGAATTGTTCTCGAATTTGAAACGCAGACCTGCACCAGTAATCTAGAAATCCCAGCTTTGCACACTGTTTAAGCAACACCAGAAGTATGTGCTTATCAAAACCTGTATATTTCTGTCAGATTTATATTTTCTATAATAGAATTTAGTTCTTTACCCGAAGACAGGACTTGACATTTAAAGCAGCTGGTATGTTCACCTTTGAGTCTGCAGACTATTTCAATCCCTCTGCTTTTCCAAGAAGCTTTAGCTAGAGCTTCACATGGTAAAAAAGTTAAACCTGGCTGTGGGAAGTATTTATTTTGTTTTACTTGAACTTGTGAAGCATATTCTTTGAAATGTGAAAACTGTTTTCTGTTAAACCAGAAGGTTTTGGCTTACTAAGCTTCGTAGTTTTGGGGTTTGATTGTTTGGGGGGGTTGGGTATTTTCACCCCACTTAAACTGAAGGGGAGGATGGCTTTGTTTGAGGGGCTGAATGTAAAAAGCAAGTAACACTTTTTTCTGCAGCTGGAGCTGCTGCAGAGCCCACAGGGACTGAAATGTGTTCTGGCAATCACTGACAGGCCCCACGTGTCCCTGTCAAACATGGTGTGCACGAGGGATCTCTAAATGCCAAACACCCTCCAGGCTCTGTGCTCACAACATTCACATATTAAAACTTTCTGTTTGAAGGAGGGGAAGAGGAGGAAGAAGAGCCACCAAAAGTCATAGTTAATGAAGTAAAAGAGGATGATGCTTTCTACTCAAAGAAGTAAGTAACTTGGAAAATAGAATTCATACCTGCATATTGCTATTCTTCACCACTGCAGTACATGATTAATAACATGTTCTTGCCTTTCTTGTTAATAAAGCTTATTAGGAATCCACGTTGAGTATGAACTTATAAAAAAGTTAGTTACAGGCAAGAATGTGTAATATCTTGCTAAAATCTTTCTGTATCTTGGACACAGCACTCACAGTTTGTGTTCTGCTGTGATCAGTTTTTTACAAGTGAAGATGTTTCTGCCTTTGTCAGGTTTTGTAAGTTTGAATTGCAGGGCTACCACAAAAATCAGAAAATCCCCCAGCTGCTCAGCTGTTTACACAGCATAAAATAAGGCTCTTCAGCTGAAAAATGCTGATTGGTGTCTGAAGGAGTGAACAAGTTGTGCTTTTAAGCTCAAAATGAAACCAGCTCTATTAGAAGCAGTTTTTCAAGGCATGTTCAGTAGTCCACATAATTGATGCTCACTACAAGATTTTGTCCTGCTACAAAAAGCCATTAGCTTTGTCTGAGAGAAGGTGTGTGCTAGTTTACTAAGAAGGGTTAGGTTATTAGAGCTTCACTTAAAAAATGTTTATAAATTGTACATAAAAGTCCTACTGTAACTTCAGAATGATACAGCAAGTTCTTATGGCTTTTTTTTTTAAGTAGTGTTTTTACAAGATCAAGAAGAATAAAGATAATTTGATGTCATGCCAACTCCTGGTTGTTGTTACTGTGAGTCAGAGGGGGTTCCTGCCCTTGCGAGATACCGTTATGTCTTTCATCTCTACCTGGCTAAGCAAACAAGAACTTGTTTTTTGGGTTTTTTTCCCCCCACAGGTGCAAACTATTCTACAAAAAAGATAATGAATTTAAAGAAAAAGGGGTAGGAACATTACACTTAAAACCAGCAGGAAATGAAAAAACTCAACTCCTAGTCCGAGCAGATACCAATTTAGGTAAGTACATTCAGTAGCAAGTCTTCATGTGAAATTCCTTGCAAAGGATTAGGATATTTTTGTGGTTACACAGCATAACAGACACAGTTAGTGAAAACCTTTCTGCTTGTTTTTTCTCTGATAATTGCAAGTATTGAACAAGCACCTGGATGCCTCTACTGTGCATTACAAAAGAGAGCACATGAAGCCATGCAAGGAGTGAAAGGTTAATGGTGTATGTTTGGGAATTCCTCCCCTTCCTTCTTCTACGAGCTTTTCTCTATCCCTGACTTGAGTGGCCTTGAAGCATGGCTTGAGGTCCAGCTTCCATAAAACTGAGTATCTAATATGGCTGAGGAATCTCTGAGGACTAAAGCCAGGCTGCACTACAGGCCAGGGGTAAAACTCACTTCTGCCTTCATCCACAGCCATGCCTTAGGCTTTCATTTTTCTCCAGCTCACTCACTAAGACATTTGAGCTTGGTGATTCCAAGTGTGGGTTTCTAGAAGCTGCTGCAGTCGTAGTGATGCACACTTTCCTTTTTGCTGTCTTCACACAGTGCTGTATTCCTTTCCTAAAATCTCACTGTGTTGAAAAACTGAACTGGAAAGGGAGGCGAAGACTGACTTTCCCCTAAATCCTGCTGCCCTGTTCTGAGCTATTTCCCAGGTCTATAAATGTGTGTGTCTCCTGTGGAACCAGACTGGAGTTTGTTTGCTGGTGTTTAGTAGCCCACTAATCCTGGAGCTGCCCTGCTCAGTACTCCCTTAACTCACTTGTTAAATAAATCCCTGCGTGTTTAACAGGCTGGCACAGAGCTGCAGTCAGTAACCTGGCACAGCCCACCCCAGCTCTGGGGCAGGATTTGGGGATACAGAGTACTTACTGCATCCTGGTGTGTCCAGTTTCAGATTAACTTGTTTGTCTGTATCAGAACTAACGTTTTGTTTCTGCCTCTGAACTGCACCTGATGCTCAGAATGAGCAGCCTGGCATAACCTAAGCACTGGGACTGGATTCCTCTTTTGCTGCTTCTCCCTTTTTCCTGTGTGTCCCTACTGTGCCTTGATATTCCTCAGGCTCCTCCCTTTATAATAGGAGGGGTACAGTATATTCAGAAATTTCCTCATTCCTAGTGAGGAAAGAAATCTGAGAATAATGGCCCTGAGCAGACGCTTAGGCAAGAATAAGGCAAACATACATGATGTTTGTGAACTGCCCACCTTCTAAACCATCTTAAATCCCTATTTAATACCTGTACTAACATTTTATTGCAGTAAAAGCTGAAAAATGGCTAATGGTAATTTTTTTCCCTCCTCACATGCAGGAAACATACTGTTGAATGTCCTAATTCCACCTAAGATGCCATGCACAAGAACAGGGAAAAACAACGTTCTTATAGTTTGTGTCCCAAATCCACCAATCGACGAGAAGAACCCGACTGTTCCTGTCACCATGCTAATAAGGGTGAAAACAAGCGAGGATGCAGATGAGTTGCACAAAATCTTACTGGAGAAAAAGGAGGCTTAAATAAGTTGCAGTCAGTGATTTGAGGAATTATTGCCAAACTGCTGCTGCTCTTTTTTCCTTCCCTAACTTCACTTGAACATTTAACTCTTTACTCTGATAGTAAGAACTGTTACAGGAATTCTGGAAAAATTATGTGAGGAAAAGCTAAACTAGCGAATAAAAGCTTTACTAGAACACAAGTGTTGGACTGTGCTCCCTCATTTTTCAGTATCTAAATGCAGGACCTCTTCTGGATAAAGCACATGGATATAAATCCAGGCATATGTTTTAGCACCGGCTGACCAAGTGGACTGAACCCTGAGTACAAAAACATGGTACCAGAGCTTCCTCACTGACTGATGTGATGCAACCACCTCCTGCTTTGAGAGGGGAGGATGTTCAAGTTTACCTGGTGAAACTGTTCCTAGACTCCAGATTTTTAAATTTTGATTGGTCTGTTGTATTCTGGGGAGACTGGTTTTTGACGGGGGGACAACGCAGCACCCCACCACTGATGATCTGTGTTGTACAATGTCTGAACGCTTATAGACCCACGTGCTTTTGGGACTCAGAGACTGCAGATGGTGATAAGACAATTTTCTTGTGTAGTCCTGGTGACAGTGGCGTTTCCTGGAGAACTGTCAGTTCTGTCCTTACTGTAGCAACAAGCTCATGATGTGCAATAGCAGAAGCAGACAACTGGAAGACAGTTTATCTGGACCACCCCAGCATCCCCTGGCTCCTGACACATCAGAGCCAAAGGCTGCCCTTCCACAATGGTCTCTCCAAGGTGTTTGTCCTTGGGCCACCCCTGCACCCCCTGCCGAGGCAGAGCTGTACGTGTTGTGTTTGTCCTGCTACTGGTACTATGCTGAGCAGAGCTCCTCCCACAACCAAACTTCAGGGCTTTTGTAGACCTTTGTGTTGCCTCTGGCCCTTCCTTCCCCCTGTGCTAAAGCTGCAGTGCTGTGCTGCACTGCACTACGTAAAGCAGCAATGTGCAGCTTTAGGACAAGCTTTCTGTTGCACACAGGGAGTGCTGGGTTAACCTGAACCTTTGTTTTCAGCTGTGTTCAAATTAACCATGTGGCAATAATCTGTGGATCAGAACATTCATTCTGGTCTTGGTTTCCATCTCAATGCTATATCAGACTCTGGCAGTTTAATTCTTTTCTTTTGCAAATCTTGTTTGCTGGAAACTCCTTCCCTAGTAATTGTTTTTGTACTTCCCTTCCAACTCTGGGACCTCTCTGAGAGCTCAGTGTTAAACTTGAACTGCTCTCTGAGCCAGCTCTGGAGGATGGAACAAACATGCCACCCTGCCTCTGGCTAAGGTGACACACAGGAAAATCCCCCTTCCTTAAAAAATTCCCATAGAGAACCTGGAAATCCACCACAGTGGCATCCTGTGGGCAGGGAAAACGGAGCAGCACCATTTGTTGAGGTGCAGCACGTCTCCCCTGTCTCCCCTGCTCTGGGGGGGACAAAAGCTGCCTCTGGGCCTAATTTACTGCACAAATCAGGTTATGGCCTCTTTTGCCCTCTTAACTAAAAGGAGGAAAAACTTGATAGGATCTACAGCCCTCTTGACCAAAGTTCAAAAACAAAAGCCTTTGCTCATGTTTCAGCTCCACTTGGCTACAGGAACTGCATTTTTAACACTGAAGTGTAAAGGGAGCTTAGATGCCATTTCAGATATTTGAAATATAAACTGGTGCCTTTGGGGGTTTCTTTTTGCATCTGGCTCAGTACTTAAACCATTAAAAGTCAGTGACATTACTTTCCTCAAAATAAGATGCTTTTTTAAAAAAAGATCTTGCTGCTACCTGAACTGGAGGCCCCAAGCTGAGGGGGGGTGTGCCAGTTGTGTATGACTGAAAAGCAGAACAGTACCTGATAGCTCAGTCCAGGCTCAGGTCTCACATCCAAGGGCTCAGTTAAATTTGCTTTTGTCTTTTGAGTGGTGTCTTAACCTGTTTCTGCAGGGAGGTTTGTAGAGCAGAGCTCGGGCTGTGCATCCCACAAAGAGCAGATGTGTCCGTGGGCTCTGCCTTGTGTTCCTTTGCTTCCAAAAGCTCATGGATGTGGAACTGCTCCTTCATCCAGAGAAATGGGGACGAACCAACTGAACTTGCCCTTCCCTCCTCATGCTATGCCTCGAGTGGGGCAGCCCTGGGGTTTTGCACACACAGATGTGGCCTTTTCCAAGGGAGAGCACAGACTGTAAGGAAAAATAAGTAAAAGAAGAATAAATTGTGTTGGAAAAATTAAACCTTACGATAGCCATGACAGCGAGTCATATCTTCTCTTAGCTATGGGAAAGACTGAGATGAGACACATGAATTCTTTAGTGGAGGTATTTTATCAGGGAAGGAAAATAATTGGGGATGTTGTCTTCACTAGCATGTCAAACATATGCATAAACACACAATTTTAAACATTTTACGTGGGGAAGGTTGTCCCTAAAAGAACAGGAAGGAATTTTACTGCAGATCAGATTTTAATCAACATCAGTTCCTGGTGACTCTGCCATTGTCTGGATTATGAAGCAGGAAGTCACACACTTGTCCCTTGGTGCTCAGGTCTAAAGCACAGCCCTCCTCCAGCACTGTTAGAAAAAAGAAATTTTTGATGCTCCAATTTCTAGTTAAGAAATATTAAAATACACAAATGCTGTAAAAAGTCAGAGATTATGACAGAAATAAAGGCCTAAAATGAGTTAAAAGCAAATGTTAGTGGAGAGCATAGACATCAATATACTAATGCCTTCAGAACAAAGTGGCTCATGCTATCCAAGCAAAGAATTTTGATCAGAATTCCAGCTCCAAGAGGCATTCCTGTACCCTGGTAGATACTTGATGTATTTAAGAGCTGAATATCAGACAGCTGATGTTAAAGATGAGAGTTTCTGCCCTCATTTGCTTTAATGCCTTTGCTGTTCGTAGGTGTTGGAGTGTCTTAGGCATCATACATTCCTCCTGCTACTCTTAATTCTGAAGTTTCAGCTGCTTATAAATCCTTCCCTCTCACCTCCCGACTCAGAAAATCAGATCTCCACTTTTTAATTCTGAGAATCATCTCTGAGGGAGGATTGTTACAGCTGGTTTGAATTTTATTTTAAAATATTAAGTTACAATATGCAGGGATTTTTTTTGTTTGTAACGTACTTAAAATTATATATTTGGGAGCATAGCAGTGTGTTCCTGTAATTCGTTTTGGTTGATGGATGTGAAAGTTTAATTTAAATTTACAGTTCAAATGAACGTGTTGTAGAACATAAACCAATCAGGAGGTTTGCTTTGCTATTACAAACTGTAGTGCAGCTCCCTTTGCAGCACTGTAACATTTAAAATGTCCTTACAGACTTTCTTTCTGATGCCTTAACTTATTTGCATTTGGGAAAATTTTGTAGGTGGTGCCTGTGTGCAGAAATTAACTGACATTAAACAATTCAAAGTGGCATGAGCTAGTCTAAATCCAATAAAAATGCTGAATGTGATGATTTGTTAGTTAATAGCCTTCAAGATGCTCTGAATTTTTCAGTGGATACTTAAGTTTTACATACCTTGTAACGATGTTTTCATTAGTTCTGATACACTGAGGACATGTACAAAAATCCATGGAAAATGTGAATAAATGAATGGGAGATTCATTTGTCTTGTGTGAATCACTTTGAGTGTATAACACTGTATTAATAAAATGAATTGTACAACCAGTAGCTTGCAGGTGAACTCCTGCCTGGGAAATCCTACTGCTAAAAGCAGGAATATCCTGCCCTGGCCCTTCCTCGCTCAAACCTGGAGCCAGTTCGGCCAAATGCTTCTCCTTGCAAGGTCAGTGGGCTGAGCCACCTCAGAGGGAGAACAGCAGTGCCTGCAGAGCCTGCCTGGCTCTAAAACCCCTCCACCTGAACATGAAAGGATGGAGGAGCCACATAACCTGGGTTTGCCTGATGGCTCTTGCAAAACTCACTTCAGATTTCGCTTAGAAGCACCAACCCAAAGTCAGGTCACGAAGGGATTCTTCTCTTCGTTGGTTTGTGACAGTTTGACAAAGAAAAAAAGCCACAAAGCGCACCCCCCAAGAGTAAATGCCCACAGCCTGGTCATGCCAAGGGTAGCTCCTGTTCCAGTGCAGCACAAAGCACTCAGCCCAGGGGAGCACCTCTCAGCCCACTGCTCTTCCTGCTGCTCAGGAGATATCCATGGCATGCCCACAACATCCTGGGCACAACATCCTGCTATGAGGATACAGTTAATGGTCAGCAAAGTATCCCAGTATCCCCCATCACCCCTCAGTTACATGATTTGAGAACCCCAAGAGCCCCTGCTCCATTTTTAAGAATGTAGTTTGTATCAACAGAGCCTCATTTCCACCCAAATGGCCCACAACTTTTTTGTCTTAAATTATTTACTTAAAACAAAAAAAACTCCACTAAAGGCTTTGAAGGTAAGATCAGAATTCTCCTGTCTGGGCAGTACCACTGGGGGAAAAGTGTGACTTTGGTTTACCACCTTAGAGGACAGATGACATAATACAGTGCAAAATGTTTTGCCTAAACTATGGACAGTGCTGTTTCTGCAGCCCTACCTGAACCTGTGGGCACTTGGGGCAATACTGTTGACTGCAGTTCCAGGAAAAGTTTGCAGATGGTTTCTCTACTGTAAGAAACAAATTCCTAATGCTGAAGGAGAAAACGGTGGATTACAAACCAAACTTAATGAATTTGGCAGTTTGTGAAATCTCCATTTCCTTACCTTTTCAGTGAGGTCAGAAATGACTCCTGTGAGCAACCACGTGTGCTGGGCAGGGTAACCACGGACATCCATAGCCACAGCAGGGAGCGTGGCATTCCAAATTCCTGATGAGATGAAAGCCTGGAGAAAAACTTCCTGCTCCTTGATGCCACATCTATCACCACCATTGTCAAAGGAAAACCTCGTCTGGCACTTGCAGTGATGAAAGAACGTTCTGGCCACCCCTTGTCCTTCAGGAGCAAAGCAAAGCCTCTACACTTGGTGCAGGCTTGAGGCATTCCCTGCTTCCAGCAGGGTCTGGATGAACACAAAGGCTGCATCAGAATTAAAGGCTGTGTGGGCCCTTCACAAAGCCTGCAGACTGGTAACTGCTGTTGCTGAATGTCCCCAGCACTTAGGGCAGAACCACAAGCACAGGGACACTCGAATGGCCAGGGAGGTGGGAGGGGGAAGAGTAGGGGCGAGGTGAGTCAGCACACCCGGCAGTAATCAGTGCACACGATTTAAGGCAGTGCAGAGCTGAGGGGTGATCTCATTTTGGTGACACTGCACAAACCCTCACTCAAGTTCTTCCTGCATTAATCATGACAAAACCATTACAGCTCTCAGCTCTCACTATTATGCACTGCACAAATTTAATGACTACGTAATTAAACATGCATCGGTGTAAATGGATTGTTTGAAAGGCAAAAACCAACAAGCTTTTCCAACCAAAATCAGGACTACACTGACTTTGACCTTCTGTCCCCTTAGCCAATGTCAAGTTGTCAAGAGACTGATCCCTGAGAAAAAACACCATTAGCAGAGTCGATGGTTGGTTAAGAGGTCTGTTTATTGGCTGCAGGGTCCAACACTTTCTTCACTGCTGCCAAACGCAAAGTCACCTCTGATTTTGGTGCACAACGTTCTCCTTGCTCTTTGTTCACAGGGCTCAGTACAGTGCCAGCACGACTTCCCACCCACCACCTTTTAAGCAACACTGATGAACAGATGAGGCAAACAAAACCCAAACCATGCAACATGTGTTAGGCTGAGAAAACTGGGCTGAGAATATTTATATATTTACACAGAACGTTCAACATTGCAACCTGCTCACAGACTTGTATTACCTTGACCAGCTATCCCGACAGCTACATTCTGGTGTAAAATACTCTTTTGTTTAAGGTTTGGTGTAAAAGCTACTTATTCCACAATGCCTTTCACTGGATTCTATCACACCTACTTGTGACACAGAATTTCGACACACTAGCACCACACAGTTCCAGGCACACCCCACAGAACACAGTAAGGCATCTGCAGACATCTGACTGCTGTGACCACAGGAAATCCATTTTCCAGAGCTTTCAGCCATGACCTTTGGAAATCATGAGAGTCTTTCAAACACAAAAGGAGAGTCCCTAAGAGACAGATGGTTCTTCCAAGAACTTCAAACTTGTCATTTCTTGACACTGCTACACACAACACAGACAGAATTTAAGACTAATACATTAATTTCCTAAATAAAAATTTGTTCTTAAACCCCAGTGGGTAACAACAGGGCTTAGGCACTTCTGAAGGTTTTGTCTTACATCTGTTTTTAATATGGAGAAGTTTCAGACTACAAAATACAGGACAAGCAATCATCTCGAAAGGGAATAATTAAGGATTGGCAAGAAGCAGGTCAACAGTCTAAGAGCACAGACTATTTCTCTGGACTCCACATCCACACAGAATCTCAGTGACCATATGGGATTCTGCACGTGAGGGTCTGCTGGAAGAAACCTGTCTGCAGAGCCAAGGACTTCACTGTCTAAATTAAAACTTGTGTAAGAACATGCTTTGGGGAAACCACTTTACTGCGAAAAGCCACTTGTGCAAACAATTCTCTTTCCTGAAAAGCACAGCATGCCCAGAAATGGAAAAGTGAGTGACAGTCACCCAGAGCCCAACACACCCAAGCCTTGTAAACAATGAAGACCAGGAGAATAGAAAGAGAAGGAACAGGGACCACACAAACTGGGTTAGCCAAGACAGCTGAAAGACTTATGGCATTTCTAAAAACAGCTCCTCTAAAGAGGAGACTTGGAATTCACCCTGTGCTGACCAGCAGTCAAAGAACACAATTTCACATACATGATGTCTCTAAGGCAGAGCAATAATCTGCTAATACAAAATAACTGACTTAAGAGATTTCTGGAAGGAAAAAAAAAAGTAAAAAGAAAAAAAAGCTTTGTACTTATTGACAGCAGTGAAAAAACCTGTTAAGGGTGAGAAGATTCATATCCTTGGATTTGACATCTAACAATATCCAACATCTATGAAGGGCTCAAGCCTTGATCTCCAGAGGGAGTGTAATGGATGGAAGGAGGTAAGTGAGCAAGGAGCTATGGTGGGATTCTGTACATAAATAAAGCTATTCTGCAAAGCTTCCCAAATGTGTTACCCATGCTGCATCCTCAGCCACCAACATAACCAGCGAAACCCACTGTGCTCCAACAGCGACGACACTGAGAGCCAAAGTGCCTTCAGAGTCTGCAGGACACACCAGCTCCATCCCCAGCAAATGCTTAAATGGCCAACAGTTAAATGCTTTACTGCTTCGGAGCTACAGAATTAACCACCAACCAAAGTAATGGGCTGAGAAGTTCCTATTAACATTCCCTTTTCTCTTTTGGTGTAGTGCAATAGCATGCAAAGGGTCCAGCTGTGTCATGCTGACCCAAGAAAAATTGAGCAACTTCCCTGTCAGTCTGTGGACACAAGGACAATAAATTGTAAATTTCAGGGTTTGTTTAAAAGCAGAACAAAACATGGAATTTGGTAACAGAAAGTGGGTACCATGGGCTATACATAAGAAGTCCAAGTCAGTTGCTTAATGGAGGAATAACTGAGAATGTGGCACATCTTTGTTCCTGAAAAGCACTATTGACATTCAGTAGACTTTTTGACCTCTGTTTTTGATGGATGTCCATGAGGACATACCTGTAGTCCTTTTCTGCTAGAAAAGGTGAGTCTTCCACATACCTATAGCATATCCCACTAGCAAGATACAAGAAATAAACTTTTTTAGGACATTGCAGCCCTTCAAACACTAGACACCAAAACCCACCCACATACATGTAACAAAGCAGACGACACCTCCTGCTTAAAAGGTGTGGGATCTGAGCTGCACTTTCTGTAATGCTGCCTTTAAACTAATGCACTGGCTTAGCATCACTCCTCATTTGCACTGCGACCTTACACAGCAAGATTTGCTCAGTCTTCCAAACCACACAAAATTAAGCTACCTAAACATAACACACAACAAACACCAAGGGGGCATTACAAACTCCTGTCGGCTGGGAAGTGTTCAGGCACCTACCACTGGAGATCCTGTCTGGATATGCTGCCTTTTCCCCTGTGTTACTCCTCTGGCTGGCTGGCTGACTGAAAGGGATCAGTTGTCATTAGCACAAATATGACCCCTCTCTCCATTTCCTCCCCACTGAATACTTAAAGGAAAACCAAGCACTGCTTTGCCTAGTCCAGCAGTATGAAAGTGCAAAATGTGGAGCACATTGAGAGGCTTGTTTTCTAGCTGAGGAGTGGCTTAATTCCCAGCCTGGGCCAAGGGAGAGTATTTGTATGGACTGACATCAGGCACTGACCACCTGAGGATCTCAGGTAAGCACCAGGCTGCCTGGCAAGGTCCTCGAGAGGGCACTTCAGCTGCTGAGTGAGGATTCCACCTGTGCCTGGGGCAGTCAGGTTAGTGGGAACCCCCCCACTGCACACACACACAGCCACATGGCCAAGGCTGCAGTGAGAAGTGGCTGTGCTGGTAATGACAAAGCAAACGCTTTCCTAATGCTGCTGCAACACATTGGAAGCCAACTGAAACTGGTCAGCTGTCCCTGTCATACACTCATGCTGCCGGTGTAAGGACTGCTGCCACTCTGTGCTAAGGTGACAGCTCCCAGGCCTGGCCTCAAACACAGACAGACCTCCTTACCATGCTGGAGTCACCATGTTGGGCTGAATGGCAAATTGAGTCTGCCTTTATGCTGAAGTAGAGCTATTTCCATGGCATCTAGCCTGAGGAAAAAAAGCAGAAAGTCCTGTTTGAAAGGTTAAGTCATTAGATGCTACTGAGAGAGTAACAGCAAAGCACTTGGGCAAGGCCAGGTATGAGGGAGACAAAGGTCCAGGCTCAGAGCACGTGCCATTTGGTAACTGCAGCAACAGCATCGGGTTTGGGTGCTCAGAGTCTGAAAAGTGACCAAAATGGCATCTTTGCTCTCCCTCTGTGCGTGTTGGAGTCTGATGTGGCCCAAGACACGTCACCCCTCTCACTGCTGTGCAGTCCTAAATAAACTCAAGTATGGACTGGCTCCCACATCAAAACTGAGCCAGAGCACAGCAGCCTCAGTATTCAATCATTTTGTTTTCAGATCAAGGACAGCAGAGTTTTGCTGTTCAGAGAGAGCTGCACTTCATGTGTAAACATAAGGCTGTTTTCCTGAGAGCTCCTGACACACCACTTTCAGACCTCCCATTATGCACTTTTTAGTCACTTTTCAGAACAGAACTACTTTTCCACCTTTTGTATTTCCAGAGAACTCCCTGTGTTTCAGTATGTAACAAGAGAAGACAGAGGATCTGGGCAAGCCGTGACCATTAATCAGCTCTCATGCCCTCCTTGGCTGCAAATGGTACCCCAACGATGACTCCACATAGTCTCAAGTCCAGTGCATGCAGGAGGAGATTGGTTACTGGGAAGGTTTTAGGCTCTGGAGTCCGATTACGGCCTCCTATTTTTCCACTTTAGACTCAAACTGGCGTTGACTCAGCTGAGAGAGAGAGAGAAGCAGCATTAGTACTGGAGATGAACCTCAGCTTTACTATAGCAGCACATTTTAGCCTTCTTTTCCCTGGCTCATTTCCTCAGCCAGCTCTTGAGGATGAAAATGTTGCTGTTCTTTGGTAGGTAAAGAAATCTGTCAGCAGAGTTCACCTGTCCTAACACTGACACACGAAAAATGGGAACATTTTCAGCCTCTTTCAAGCATTGACCTGCCCTGCTGCCTGTACCAGAATGGCAATGTACCTTTGTGGCCTCTTGTTCCCTCAGTAGGACATTACTATCTCATCCCTTCACCCTCCACAGCATGCAGCTGTTCCCACGAGCAGAGTGCATGGCCAGTCTGTGGAACCGTGCCCATCAGCAAGTCATTATGAAATTCCCAGAATGTTTCTCTGAAAGAATATAAAGTTTAGTACATTCTGTACATATGGTTGGTTTCTCAGTTATAAAGTAAACACAGTAGCAAACTGTCCGTAAAGTGTTGACTCGGTTTAAACGCAGCCCCTTCTCGTTTTATCTTGGTGAGAGTCCCCTCGGGGTCAGAAACACTCCAGCGACGTGGGCATTCGGTGTGTGACAGCAGAGGAAGGAAGAAAGAGGCACTTTTGTTCGGCTGGTATTCCTGGACTCCCCCTTTTCCCGCGGAGGTCTGTGTTCCGACACTAGGTGGTAGTGCCAGCACGGGAACCCGCTGTGCGTAGGCACTTGGCAACACGGCTCCAGGCAGGGCTGGCCTCGCTATGTCATCAGGATGGGCTTCTGCCGCACCTCCAGGATATCTGCGCCAGGGACACAAACACACAGCCACCTCAGGGCGCCGGGAAGCAGCTGAAGGACTGCAGATGCACCTGTGCCCTGCAGCACAGCCCACCAGGATGGGGCTGGGACACACACACATGGGAAGCTGCAAATCCATCCCATGGTGTGGGGAGCACAGCAGATCTACCAACTATCGCTTCTACTGGGATGGAGCAGCACGTCAGACACGGGGACAGGATCTTTCAGGGGAACAAGAGATGCCAAGGGGCTTTCCCTTTCTTGAGGGGAGAAATGCAACATCCCCAAGCCCCTTAAAGAGACTTCTGGATCTAAAGATGTGGGTACAAATAATTCAACTGGTTCATCCATTCTAGAGCCGAAAGCCTACATTTCAAAAATCTAGCATAAACTCCACTCCTCTTTTTTTTCTCCTCAGCTCCACATTGTCCAAATGTGACAGAATATGAACCTGTAAAATTTCTGTCATGATCATGGGCATCTTTCTAAACATGACAGGAAACCCAGCATGCTGGCAAGGCAGTACACAGAAATATGTGGAAACTGGGCTGCTATGTCCTTTTGAAGGCTACACAGAGAACAAAGAACATGGGAAAAGGGAGCACACAATTAAGAGGCTGATAGAACACAACTGCACAAAGAGGATGACATGAGTAAAAACTGATCTGCAGCTCCAGAGGGCTTCGGACACACTTTTAAAGAATTAAACGCAGTGGAGGGGAGTCCAGTGAAGGGCCACAGAGATGATTAAGGGACTGGATCGTCTGACACATGAGGAGCAGCTGACAGAAGCTAGTTTATCTAGCATGGAGAGAAGTCTTACCAATATGTATAAACTCAAGACATTTTAAAATGTACTTTGATCACTCTCACTAAGATTTTAGTATCTTAGTACAGGCTTCCTGAACTACCCAAGGGAGAAGAGCACCTTTCCGACCTCACCCTGCCCCATGTGTAATACTCCTGCTTCCGGGAAAGCTGCCACTGCCAGAAGTGCACTGATCACAAACCAGCCTTGCAAATGGGCTCTACCTGATGTGGCAAACTAAAACAAATGTGGGTAGTGAAAAACTGCAGATGAAAATTCTGCCCTAGAGCCCAGACATTTCACATCCTATTTCTGTGCATCTCAATATATACACCAACTCCTGCAACCATATGTTTGACGAATGAAGTCTCAGAGGATGTTCAAGCTCAAAGCAAATATTTGAGCATGGAGGCATTTGTGCCACCCACTTGAGCAAGTATTAAATGCCATCAGGAACAATACATCTTCTGTGAACTCCAAAATGCCTGTGGTGGGAGACTGAGTGAGTTTGGTAACTCCAGCTAACTTGCTGTAATCTTATCAACACAATTTTCATAAGGAACACTTATTTTTCTGAAACACTGCTTGAAGTCCATTCTTAATTAGAGAGGAGCAATTTTTACTGGAATATGTAATTCCTGCTAAACTGAAATCAATCCCTATGTACAGTGGGATTGCACAGAAATACTTTTGCTCTGACTCAACAGCAAAATTCGCCAACACAGAAGGCTGCCCAGGAACCAAAGCACTCCGGTTTTGTGCAATACATGCCAAAACTCACCTGTTAAAATTCGATGCAATGGCAAAGTGATGTAAGTTAAGTGTGCATAGAGTAGAAAGTTTTCATCTGTCCTGTTCAGCTTCAGCCAGGAGCCCACCAGCGAGCGCCCTGTCCCGGACAGGGACCGCGACCTCAGGTTGGTGGCGTTGTGCAGATCTGCAAAGGCACAGAGACACAAAGAGCTTCAGGGGACTGCACTTCTGGCACTCCACTGCAGCACTGCTGAAGGGCAACAACAGAGCAAAGCCTCCTACTCGTTCTGCAGAGACAAATCACATGCAGGATACTACTATTACTACTTTGTTTTAAACTAGTCAGACCTTGCCTAGCACAGAACTCACCAGTGACACAGAAGCTCATCAATGGCAGCAGCATCAGCAGCTGCAAACCCCCTCCTGCTGACAGCTGGCAGGAGAGGGAATGAGCCCTTTGCTACACACACTGCACCAGCAGCACCCCAACCCAGCCTTCCCTCAGATCCAAAAATCAAAGTATATCCCTAACATCAAGTAGTTACTCGTGCAGAGATCCACCAGAGTTAACAGAAGAAAAATTGTTTCTTTTGAAGAAAATTGACATCTAACAGACATGGGGAGAGTCAGCATTAATGCCCCAGCTTCCTGCACACCTCCATGCACACCTCAAGCTAAACCTGTACCCTTCAGCAGAGCCCTTCTTCTCATAATCAGTGCAGATGACCACAAGCAACTTTTAAAACAAAAGGGTACTCATTTTCCTGTAAGCCAGAGATGGTTTTTATAGCTGCAGGTCTCTCCCACAGCCACACACTGCATTCTGGAGTAATTTTAAACCTCTTTTCTACTGCCCTGTAACACTCAGCCCTGTCCCACAGTGCAGATGTTGAAGTCAACATACCAATTCTGGACCAGAGTGATCTAAGCTCTGGGACTGAAAGCAGGTCCTGATCCAAACAAAGATAAGAATACATGGTGGCAGCTACTCTAGATAACACAGGTTAAAACACAGGTTTTGATTAGGCAAATTAAGGAAAAAGATGAGGGAAGGTTTTTATTGACAGAACTCTGAATTAGCTACAACCACTTTAAGTGGCAAAGAATCTACATTAAACACTATCACTTCAGCTTGTTTTTTAATGTGTAACTCTTTATTAGCTAAGCTGGTTCAGTCCTGCTGATGGGCAATATCTTTGCTAATACAAGCAGAACTCGTGACCCGGAAATCACCTTTGTGTTTATCTGTTAGCATGCCAACAGACAGATTTATTGACTAAATTGTTTTTAAACATATGAAAAGCAGCTTGGACAATGACATTTGTGAGTTTCTGACTCACAAAACTGCTATGATTTGATTTATACTATAAGTCTATACTGTGAGTCAGGCTCCATTTTTTTATCTTGCTGGTTGTTTCCTGCGGAGTAACTAGAATCCAAAGGAGGAGTTCCACAAGGCATTAAACTGCAATACAAATCATTAGGTTCTCTCTTTACAGAGTTCAGGACTGATTCAAAGCCAGTTGAAATAAATGCCTTTTCACCAACTTTAACCAGCTCTGGATCAAATCAGGGAATTCAGAGAACTTGCAGTTGAGAGTGTGAGGGCATACCTGGCATCTGAGATGGAGGGAAACTCTGCTGCTCAAGCTTCTCTAGAATGGCTCAGTATGAAAGTGGGAGATGAGATTTAAACTTATTTAGGGATTGTGGGCTCCAGCCCTCAAGAAGATACTGAAACCTGTGAAACACTCGGCTTTCAGAGATTCACTGTGTGGAGCTCTCCTTTTGCACCCTGCAAACCTTTCTGCAAAGCTGGCCCTGGGATCCCTCCCCACAGCCCTGGGCCCTGTGCAGCCCAGTGTGCAGAGCTGCGAGCGCTCCCCTCACCTCCCCCATCGTCCTCTCTGAAGAATTCCTCGCTGTCGTTTGCCGAGTGGGACTTTTTCATCTCCGCGATTCGGTTCCGCGGCACTTTCCTCTTGAGGGACGGGGAGAAGAAGGACGGGCGGTTGTTGCGCTCTGGGGTTGGGGGTGTGCTGAAAGAGGTCACCTGAGAGGGAGAGAGAAGAGCTGCTGCAGACAGCCTTGGCTTTCCCTCAGTGTGCCACGAGGCAGCAGTCACATGTGTGAAAATCAGCCATGACTGATGTCCAGCTCTGTTTTACCAGAGTGGCCAGAGTGCGCCATCTGAACAGTCATCTCAGCTTCAAGATGCCAATCGAGAGGAAAAGTATTTTGACATACCATCACCCTCAGCTGTGAATAATGAAAAAGCCTCCCTCCTCAGAGGGTCGCTTTTCAAAAGGATTTATAGTCATAAAGGAACAATAATTTAGGTAGCAAGAATGTCAATCTTCCTTCTGGATGTTGAAATTCAGGAGACCTACTATGCTAAGAATGTATTGTATTGGACACTCTCCAATCATGCACCCTCATTTCTTTGGCAAACGCAAGGCAGTAGTTTCCCTGCTGAGAAGGCTGTCCCATGGGATCCCTGTGGAAGGTCACTGTCCCCAGGGTCACAAGGCAATTACTGAGCCTGACGTGCTGCAGCAGAAGTGAAGTCAATGTACAACTGCATGTGTATCATGCTGGATACCTGACGGAGAAATCCAAGCTAGGATGCCCCTGTGGATTTGGTTTGTCCCAGTGATGGCAAACACAGGGATAGAACTGTCTGTGGTGAAACACAGGGACAAAATTATCGAGGTATCTTTCCTTCAGATCAGTAGTTGCCCTTGAACAAACCACAGTTAAGGCCAAGCACATCTATTTTGGAGAGAACTGAAATGCAGGGCTGATGTACTGGCTTTGACAGCAGCATTTTAATAGTTTCACTTCAAATGGAAAAACAGAATAGGCATAGCTACTTTGCTAATGGATGTGAGCAACTTCCATCTCATCCTTCCTCCTTCACACAGTCAATTTAACGGCCCCATAATTCTCCCTGAGATGGCACCTGATACTGCTCCTATCTGTTCACAGAAACAGAGACATGGAGTGGGGATGGCAGCCAAGCCAGGCTGGTGCTACACTGCAGAAACACTCCACATTGTCCCTCTATCACTAATGCTGAAAAGAAAAAAAGAAGAAGCAGGCATTCTAACACCCAACTGATCCCCTCTCTACTGCCCTTCATTTCTAATTTGTGCTTGTCTCTGTTTTTAATTCTGGAGCCATTTCATATCGCACCTCGGGGGAGGAAACCAGAAACAGACACATCACCATTAAAACCATTACCAAAAAGCAATGATAACACATTATCAAATCTAATTTGACATTTTCCAGTTGACACTGGAAGCCCTGGAGACAAAAGATCATGTCATCTCTCCAGGTCTGATTTCTCCAGGCTGTATTTCTGTGGTAGAGAATAAGGACCAAATCAGCATTTATGGTCTGATTCTATTGGCATTTTACTGCACTTGCATTAAAATTAAGCATATGTATGAATATGACACTGCATCTAAATCCATAATCTTTACAGGCTTCATGTTGGCAAGCATTCCTCAGTGGCAAAATCTAACAGTACTATTTCCTGTGAGGTTTAGCAAGCAACCTACATAACACACAAATTCCATGTTTCTAGGTAAATCCCATCTCGTAGAGAAATGAAATCTATTATTTTCATGGAAAACAGGCAGAATCAGCCAGTTTCCCGGGCATCGAGATTGCTGTTGTTTCACCAAAACACTCCTCCAGAAGTATGAATCATCCAGACATCTCTGTATCCAGTATTTGTTCTGGAGAAACTGTGCTAAAAATCCATCTCTGGATGCAAGTGTTGCAAACACACAGAGGCAAACCCAAGCTCAGAACCTCGGCGTGAGTCAAGCCCAGCTTCAGTCCCTCCACTGGCTTTGGAACCCAGCATGTTCACTCTCCCCCTTAAGGCAGTATTACTGTCTGCTGCTTACTCTCTCCTGCACTGGGGAGTCTGGATTTGAATCCTCTTCTGTGCCATAGGGTGAAGTGTCACCAGTAGAGACTCTGCTCACGGCCATCTCTGCATGTCCCTTGCCCTGTGGCCCTTTCATCCGGACAAACTCCATGTTGCTGTACTTGTAGAAGCCAAAAGACATCCTCTGAGCCATCTTCGCTGCAACACTCACCTGCAGTGCACCAAGACAGGAGAGAAAAACATGTAACAGCAGCTCTGTAACTGGAAACTAATGTGCTCTGAAAAAGATTATCTAAGAATCAGGCAAAACAATAGCGGACGGTTCTTAACAAGCATTTAAGCCACAATCTGAAGGGATTTTACAAACAAGCTCTGAGAAGAACCAACTGTTTCAGCTATCCAGAAGGCTGAATTACCAGTGGCACCCTGAGATAAACCAGAAGGTTTTAAATCAGACCCACACACTGAGCACGAGCAGGGACATGCACAGCTCAACAAAGCCTGTGCTGGGACACCTGTTTGAGTCCAAAGACATACATGTGAAATTCCTCAAACCAGCAAAGCACATGGCACAACTCTGGCACTACCTTTGTGACAAGTCACTTCAGACACTGGTGTGCCCACACAGCCACGGTCAAAGCACAGAGGACCAGCCCATGCAGGGCTGACCCCCAGCACGCTGCCCACCACCCCCCAGCTAACACCACTGACCTGGAAACTCAGCTGAGAACTGAAAACAGGAACAGACCAATATGGAAACAGTCAGGGGTCTGCCAAGTGAAGTAAGTCGGATTTATCTGAAAGTCTAAGTGGTTTATTACAAGTTTCAGAAGTTTACGAAAGGCTGAGGTGCTCATCATGGAGCACAGCTTGTATTGTAATGAGAATTACAAAACTGTAGAATAATTTAGGTTAGAAAGGACCTCTAAGGTCCAGTCCAACCCTGGACCAAACACTGCCAAGCCCACCACTAAACCATGTCCTTAAGTGTCACATCCACATGCCTGTAAATCCTTCCAGGACTGGCAACTCCACCACTTCCCTGGGCAGCCTGTTCCAGTGCTTGACAATTGTTTTGGTGAAGCAATCTTTTCTAATATCCAACCTAAACCTTCCCTGAAACAATCTCCAAAAGCATAGAGAGATCACCTCTTCACCTCTGTTCTGTAAAAAGAGTGGTCCAATTTCAAGTTTTGCCTTTGGCCATAGCAGAGCATTTGAAGAGCTACACAATTTTACTGCATCTAACAAAACAACATCAAGCAGCTGTGTGGTCAGCAAGGACATTGCTAGACTATGAAGTGACTTTACCACATCAAATCTTGTCTTTCCACTGCAAGGCTTTCCTCTTCTCCTGTCTTCAGTGATTCTGTATTCCCATATGTTTTAATAACCCACCTGCTGACTGTGTGAGGCCACAGGATGACACTGGGAGAGAAACAAATTTTCTTTTATGTTCTCTCAAAAAACTGCTAGAGGAATATAACTGCTCATATTTAAAACAGGGAAATCACTCAGGATGTTCCTACCCTTGTCAGGAGAGAAAGGAAAATAAAGTTTGCAGTCACAGAAGATATAATGGGAGTTTCTCTTATTTCTAAAGATTTGTCAGGACTATCTTCTTAATAAACCATTTGAGAAGTTTAATGACTCTTGACTAAGTACTGAATTTGAAGCTGCAAAGTTCTGGCATTTCATGTTTCTGTAGGAAAGCAAAAAAAGCTTCTTTCTTTAGCAGGGAGACCACAGTGGTCTTTTGAAAACAGGCACAAGTACAGAACACCGTGAAGAAAAATATGCTTTACATATAGCAAGGTAGTTACCAGAGTTTAAGATCTCCTAGGAATCATACCTTCTCTGAAGTAACCAGAAATGTCTATGACCTTTCCAGAAAATGAAAGGGCACCCAGAAAACTGTTGTTCAGGTCCATTCCTGTGTCATGCTCTTGACTACTGATCACCTCCACTCCTTTTGGCAAACAGCAGAGGAAAATATCCTGGTCTGAATACCCTCAGCTCTCTGAGCCAAAAGCAGCAGCTATCAGGCAACTTTCAAAGCCAAAAAAATATTATGATGCAGCTGATGTAACAGGACAAAAAGCTGAGAGCCCCAGCCACAAAGAGACTACCTGGGCAGAGCACCACTGCTGCAAAGGACTGTTCTTCAGGAGCTGCTTACCCTGTTGTCATAGACCTTCTTGAGTGCTTCATAGCGGATGGACCCCTGGAAAATCACCCCCTGGAAGGTGTTGCTTTTGTCACTGGCCACCAGCTCCACACAGACCATCTCTCCTTCTCCCACAGTCATGTCACTGAAAACCTGCCAAAGATCCAAGATGAAACACCTCGACGCAAACTGCAGCTGTTCACACTGAAATGCATTCAGATTCCCACGGCTGTCCTTAGGCCCAAGGCATTTGCAGTAACCCTCAGTCAGCCATGCACATTTGTTCATAAGGTAGAAGAAACCAGCTAATCAGACATAAGACTAGAATAGAATGAAACTTTGCTGCTGCACCAAGGAACTCACCTCTTCAAAGCTGTCAATCATGAAGAATATGTTGGGGTAGCTGATCTTTGACTCCTCTCCTTTGCTGTCCATGGGGTGTTTGCTTGGAGATGCAAACACTTGCTGAGAAAGACACAGGAAAAACACCTGTCCTCAGTTAAATATGCTTAGGGAAGGACACACTGAGCACAGGCCAAGCAGTGCCAGAACCTCAGCCCAGCACTGCTCAGTGACACCAGAGGTGCTGGACACCCTGAGAGCAAAGCTGGGCTGGTTGCTGCCTGTGGCCAGATTTGCAGTAATGACCCTTGAGAAATCCCTGAGGTTTCACATGTAGGTTATCAAACACTGCTTGCTCCACAGTAAATGTCCCTGTGTGCAGCTCTCTCCCTCTCACCCTCCTAAGGGACAGCTGAGGTGTCCTACATTTCATCACAGGGCAAACCACCCCCAGCTGCCTTCAGGTCACTGCAAAGCTCCGCAAAGTAAAAACACACACACAGCAATAAAGTCACAGCGGAGCAGCTGACCCAACACCTTTCATTTAATTTAATGTAACTGTTACTGTTGGCTTAGTGCCACGCTAAGATCACCCTCCCCCAGTAATGGCAAGTGTGGCCCCCAGCAGGACAAGCACTGGGTTTCTCATCCCCTTCTTCTGCTTCTGTTTCGTGCTGTACCCCCTGAGCTTCCTCTTGCATGTCTCTCCCTGTGAAGCAGGTCCTGAACTCCTGCGGTGACTTCACACCACAAAACATATCTAAATAGCTAAAGGCTTTAAATTTTACCCTTCCAACAAGATTAACAAGTAGGTAAGGAGGGAGAAGGAATTCATACCAAGCAGCTTTCTTTGCTTTCACCTCAGTTCAAACAAAGCTTGAATTAAAGAAACCTGTCAAATCCTAGCCCACTGTGGACGTGCTGAGAGCTCTGGATCTGCCCAGGCTGACAGGCTTGTGACACTCTTGCTGCAAACCATTCAACACAAAACACAACTAAAGACAGGATACTAGACCATGAGAGGGTTGCTCTTCATTTTCTGTACTTATGAAGCCTACAGGCACATTTAAATATAGGTTATTAAAAAGTAGGGTTGCTTCAAGACCAGAAACATCATTGGAAAGTAATAAGACTCCTCAAAAAGTGATACTGGCACCAACAATTTATAAGCAGTCCCACAGTAGGAGCCTCTAGGAGCGAGGAACACTAGACACTGCCCACATGTAATGAGGGCATGTTCCTCATCCACCTCTTCCTAGTTTTCAAATCTGCAAATAATATTTACAGATTTTTCTCAAAAAAAATTTGCAGAAGTTAACTTGGGGGGAAATTTGGACTAGCAAACACTGAAAATAAGCAACAAGAAATAACTGGCTTACATCAGCAGTGCAACGTGGTGTCTCAACAGCACCAGAAGAAGGAAATTATGTGCCTAACCAATGCAAATTACAGAGACAATAATCAGCAGTGCTAGTTTTGTTTGTAGGCAAAACAAAAGTTCTTTCAAAATAGTAAAACAAAATTAGGGGATTAAAGAGCTCTGGTTTATTTCTGTAAAGCCACACAAGCAGCTGTATGAGCTAAAGGAATGGAAATGCCTGGGAGAAACAGCCTTTTAAAGGCAACAGGAGCCTTTTAAGGAATTTCTGCTAACTAGAAGTTGTTGCCAGATGTGCTGGAAACTGAGTGAAGAAGTCCTGAGTTTCTTGTTCCTATCCCCTCCCTGCTTGTTATTCAGTCTCCTCCACAGTGCTGAACCCTGGACTAACTGCACACAATCAAGAGATTAAAGCCTTTGGTGGGGAGATGGAAGGAATGAGCAGTTTAAGAGTGAAACTGAGAATCTCAAAATAATAAAAGGATACATTGGTAACCAGTAAATTGTCCACCATCTAACAGCCTGACATTACAAATTTACCCTGAAGGCTCCTTAAGACTGAGTGGGGAACACTTCGGCACACTCCCCCCTTCCCAGCACCACCTTCCCTCTGCCCCCCAAACCCAGCAGGCAAAGATACACACCCTGAGAGCATGCAGGGGTCTTCACAGCTTTTTGAGAGAGGCTATAAAGGACATTTAGATCTTCCATTTAGACAACTGGCAAGAAACGTCACCACACAAGGACTTAAGATGCCTCACAAAGATGCATCTGTCAGAGCACAGCCTGAGAACCACTGCCCTGGTTTTGGAGCAGTTTTTAGCATTAGGTAATCCTGGATACCAACCTCTGATCCACAGCAGCAGAAAGGGAAGCTCACCTGAGACTTCTTTTTGTGAATATGAATATCTCCTCCATCAGAGCGTGTGCACACAGCACAGGTCACCACATAATCCAGCTAAAACAGGGCAGCAGGGAGAGAAATTAAGGTTTAGAGCTGGGAAAACAAAACATTCATGTGCAGGAAACAGAACACAATCTATCTTCAATTTTTTTAGCTGTCTGTCCAAAAACCAAGATGTTTTGGTGTTGTCATTTTCTTTACTATGCTGAACCTCCTACAATTTTCAAGCCTGTGTTTGTTCATTAACCCAGTGACTCTGAAATCTCTTGCACAAGCCCTCAGTAAGAAAACTCCTGCCAATATTATTTAGCACAAGCTTACTATCAGCTAGGGGAATTAGCAGCACACCCCTAAGCACACTAAAGTAGAAATGGAAAAGACCTCCTCCCTTCAAACAGGGAAAAAGAGACACACTAATAAACACAGGTGACATGTTAGAGAGTTCAGAAAACACTAACACAGCCTGACAAATAATCTGAAAAGAATTGTCAGGACCCAATGCCACAGCTCTGGACAGCAAAGCCCAGCTGTTACAGCATCTCTGAACTCCAACTGTGGCAAGTGGATCCTGGTTTTATTGAGCATCCAATAATGGCAGGAACTGCTCTCTGCAGAGAAGTTCTGCAATGAGACTTCTGGGAGGGAGGAGAGGGAATGAAAACCATTTGTTTTCCAGGATGTGTGCAATGTCTCCCATTCCGAGATCATAATCAGCAAACTTAAGGGATCTCGGGTGACTGTAGCAATGTTCAGCTTCTCTATGTCCCAGCATAACACACACAATAACTAAACAGCCTAGGAGTTCAATAAAAAAATCATTTGTGCTTCATGTTTCCACCACCAGAAGAGTTTTACTGAAGTTCTGATGTCTAGAGCAGCAAACCCGCCCATGTAACACATGACACTACATTTCCACTTAGTAGTGCCCTCCTCTCTGAGCTGCACCACCACTGTGAACTCGAATGGAAATATTGCTTGTCTAACAGTCACTTTCATTCTCAAATGCCATTAAACTGTACAAAGCCTTCCTTTTGTAAAACTTTGTAACAGAGCATAAAATTCAGCCCAGCCTCAATGCTTACAGCTAAAGATTTTTGAGGAAAATAATAAACATCTCAGTTTGTGTTCATTTAGATTCTGAAAGGCAAAATTAAAACCAACGTTTCTTTGTATCCTCCAAGAGTGTTCAAATCTTCCAAGCTAGGGAGGAAAGGGGATAGATCACAGTCTCTGGAGCATAAATAGCCCATGAAAATTAAAAAAGCACCACTGTTACCTTCTGCAGGATGAGGTTCAAGTAGACACTCTCTTCCCAGTCAATGTCAGGGTCTCCCAGGCCAGGAAGCTTCTTGGAATCTCTCCGGTAAACTTCCACTTCAACCTGCTAAGAAATGTCACATCTCCTTGAGAACTGTTCCTTGGAGGTACCTATTTGCAACCATAAAACTGACACCAGGAGCTACATGTTCTGGAGCTTCCTAGTTTTCTGTCAGGATCAGATTTTGATGACTGTGCAAGGCTTTGTGCGGAAATGAACTGGGGAAACACGGGATGTGCAGAAGGCAGGTCTGTGCAGGAGGAACTCAGTTTTGGACAGCAGCTTCATTTATTCCTTGTGTTTTAGCAAAAATGAAATAATAAAATCATGGATACACGGGGAGTGTCTGCAGGGCTGTGTGAGAAACAGCCCTACAGACACCAAGGTCATGCAGAGCTTTCTTCTTGGGGTTATGGCTAATGAAATTTTCATGGGCAGGAACCGCAGAGGACAACGAGACAAACACCTTCCAAACCCGAATTCCAATTCCCTTTTGCTGGATACTGTTAATTATTCAGAAGCTGCACCTGATCCTCCCGGAACACACTCTGGAGCCCACAGAAAGGCAGCATCATGCCCAGTAGCCATGGCAACTCCACACCCACCGTCGCTGGGGAGCTGAAACAAAGCCCACTGCAATAACCATGCTGTAGACTGTGTAAGAGGCCAAGTTCAGCTACAGATAAACCCGTCCATTTGGAAACATTTACTTCAGGATTAATTACTTCAATTCTGTACCCACAGTCACGCTGCATAACCAAAACTCTGCAAACCAAGAGAATGATCTGAAAAGTTGACTTTAACTTCTGGTGGCTCTGGATAGGCCAGAACAGCAAGAAGATGTCTCAGACTCCACAGGGTTCACAGATGGCTACCAATAAAAACACACTTTCTGAACTGAAATGCAAACAAGCATGTTGTCAGGCTTATCTGTAAATGAGAGACACATTCAAGTCAATAATCCCCTCCGGGTTGCAAGAGCAGCTGCAATGCTTTCCACTCTAAAGAAGCCAAGTTAGTTAAAGTTTTGCAATAGAACTTGTGAGAAAGAGGACAGGATGGGAGAACACATTTTGCAACATCTATTGCATGTATTTAAGGCTTAAAATAGCAGCAATCACCTCGTGTGAGTGGGGATTACTGATGTTCAAAAGTCAGGCCCCATTTATTTCTAATGAGACAAGAGTGAAAGGCACACAGGACCATCTGTACCATCAGCTGGCAGCCAGAAACAGCAGCTTCCTCCGTCTGCAAGGACAGAACACTCTCCTGTACCCCAAAACTGCTCAGCCCCTGTTTGAGGGCACACCCCAAACACAGGTTTGCTGCATCCTGCACTGCCTGGAGACTGTGCTTTCTCACTGAACTTTCACTTTCTTTCTTCATTATTGCGTAAGTGTATCATCAAAAGAAAATTAGGGGAAAGCAAAAATGTGCAAATCCCAAGTCCCACAGGGTGTGACAACTGTTTGCAACACTCATTGTGCCTTCTGCTGAATCCAGTGAGCAGAGTTTGGGAAGGCATGGCACATCTGTAACAGCACACACAGGTATGGGAGCAGGAACACTACAGAATGGTAATAAACCAGAGGGTTTCAAACCATCCCTGCTGAATGCACAAAGGCATCAGTGGGGTTACTGACCACAAAAAGGGGGGAAAACACCCCTATACATAGACTAGACATTTAAGTTTAATTACTGGTGTTATTTGAGACATGATTATGATATTCCAGAGCTCCAATTCAACTGCATATTAATTTCAACACTGAAACCAGCCATTTCCATAGGTCTCATAAACAAGCTGACCTGGCTGCCACCCAGAGATCAAACACACTAAGTGCTCTCTGCTCAGCTGGTGGCCTGATGAGGCCCTCAGGGAGCTCCCAGCAGACACTTTTACCTTTTCCAGGGTGCAAGCCCAGCCTAGCAGTGCCCTTCTGTCCCTCAGCTCCCCAGTGACTCAGACAGGCACACTGCACTTCTGATACTGAATTATTCATTATAATTCATCAGATGGGGAAACTGGGTCTGGGCTTCTTCACCTTCCAGTGAAGCTGCTCTCTGTGACAGAGAACAGAGCACCTTCTCAGCCACCTGAGTCAGTGCAATGCACATTAAATTCACTTCTGATTCCAGCCTTCTTGTCATCCTCTGACTGCTAAAGATAAGTTCTTCAGAGACTGGAAGAAATCTAAATCAATTCATTAAAAATGCCCCTGCAGCCCACACCCCCCTTCCTGAGTCTGGAGTTTACTGACTGTGACACCATGAAGATATTTCAGCTGCACACTTGCTTTGCCTCAGACTGGAATTTACTCTGGAAATAGGGCAGGAGATGAGAGCATCACCACCTTGACTGCTGTGACCATGCCAGGCGTGTCACAAGCACAGTCCAGCTCCCAAGACAGCTGAATCCAGGTCTGTGTGGGAAGGAGGTGTTCCTGTCACACCAGTGACAGCATCTTTCCCTTGGCTCTTGTCAAGCAGTCTGCCCCAGCACACAGAGGAAATGGAGATGGCCTTGAAGGTCTTAGAGGTCTCCTCCAACTTGGTGATTCTGAGACTCTGTTCTGTGATTCTCTAAGTGCACCATGGGCAGAGGCTTTCAGGTAGCAGCTCCTTTACGTTCACCCATTCAGCAAAGTAACATGAGAAAGCACAGGGATTTCTGACAGACAGAACTGCAAAAGGCCAAATCCTTGCACTGAAGATGTTGTTCTCCTTACAAAAATCAGAGTGCCAATCTGGTACCTCCAAGATCTCTTTTTCATGTTCCACAATGAAAGCACTGTGTGGATGCTGTTCCTGCTCCTGGCAACACCTCCCTGAACTCACACAGCAGGAGGGCTGAGGCACAACAGCTGGCTCTGCACCGACCTGCACATGCTGCCATCACTGCTTGTTCCCACATACCACCCATGGATGAGGAGAGAATTTACCTGGCCAAAGAGATGCAATTTTCTGGCATTTATTTCTCTGCTGCACTCAGGTGGTGCTGTGGCACTGCCATGAATTTAGCCTTGGAAATGGACTGGTGTCCCACCACAACGGGTATTTGTTGTGTCACAGATCCAGATGCACAACAACATGCAAACCATGGCTCCTGTTCAGTTCTGGTTCTGAAGCTGCAGTCAAAACATCAGTAGCTTAAGCTTTTTGAAGACTTAACAGCCAAAATCCCATGCATTTGGCAGCACCTCTACTCCTCCACACTCACAGGATGCTGGAGGAAATAGGACCTACTCCAAAATCCAGGCAAGCTCAGAACATATACCAAGGGGGTCTTAAATTTGTCTGGTTTATTGCTTTGCCCTACAAATCCAGCACCCTTTTCAGGTGAGCAGGCATGATGAAAGGCTGATATCACTGAAGCTTTACCTTCATTTCCTAGCTGTCTGTTAATGCCACATACTTGCACTTTCGATAGTCTTGGGGCAAAGTAAAGCTGCTCTCTACAGAAAGATCACAAGCTTTCAGCTATCACAAAGCACAATCCTTTATAAGCTCCAGAGAAAGAGTCAGAGATGTTCCATCTTGATCCAACACCACTTTAAAATCAGAATCCCAAGTCCATCCATGTTAACCTTCTAAAGCTGTACGTTTAGGCAATGTCCAGGACCCTTTAGAAGTAAAGATCAGGGCTTACACTTTCCAGTAGGTCACATCAGCTGACATGTGAGGGGGTTCTGAGTCTTGACCTAACAGCAAAAACTCCAAGGGATTCCACCCTACAAAAGCCTACTAGACTCCTTAACTTGGGAAAAGCTTCGCTCCACAGGGCCCTGGCCTGCACAGAGCCTGACACAGGGGGTCTGTGCTTTTATTTAAAGGCACTGAGAGAAGAAGCGTCTTCAAAACTTGGCAAGCAAAACTGCAAGAGTGTTACTGTTCCATGCCAAGGAAACATGGAACGGAATGCCCTTCTCTGGGATCCAAGAGCGTGTAATGGATTCGAGATGGCAGGTCTGCACTGGCATTCACATATTAGGAGCTTACTTGCTGTTTCACCCATATATGCTCAGTTTAGAAATTGGTGGGATGGAAAAAAGAAGCAAATGGAAAGTCACTTCGACCAGCCAGTCTGCAACGCAGATAATTTAAAAGGCGTTTTAAAATCAAATTTATGATGGTAGAGAAGTTTACCATGAGCACCTACTGACACACCAAATGGTATCAAATCACAGAATCACAATTTATCACTGCAAGCTGTTGTGACTAAGCTGAATCCAAAGCCCTTCTCGTTCAGTCTTAAAACTGAACAGAACCTCTAATCTTGATCCTACCAGGTTTTTCTCTGCTTATCCTCTATTACATTGCAACTTAAATATTACTGCCCACTCTCTTCGGCTCCACTAAGTACAGAACAAAAACCCACAAGCAGGAACTACTTTCAGTGACACAGGACAAACCCATCAAAATCTGAAAACTGCTGGATGAATGGACATTTGTTTCCCACTGACATGGCCCATCACAGCAGGGTGTGCAGATGATGCAAACACACCACGTGAGCGTGTCCTCCCAGGGAACAAACAGCACCACTGTCAGCACTCACACAAATAGCCAGAAAGAACACTTTGGGGGGTGGCAGGCAGGCTTGCAGTCCTGTTTGGCTTTACAGCTATCAATCTCCAGCTTCCTCCCCTTTAATGATACGACTGGGTATTTTGACAGCATCTTTTGAGAATATCCAAAACTACAAAGTAAAATACGAACCCTTGTGGCCATAATAAAAAGAGTAGGAGTAGTTGTTTGGTATCTTACTGTGCTGGATAAGCTCAAAACTTTGGTAAAAGAGGAGCTGAACAGCAAAGCAGTTGCTAAAATCAAACAGGAGCAAAGCTGCAGAGGTACCAAAGAGTCACCAACTACAAAGTTTCACAAAGCACTTGAAGTGCTTCAGAGCCACAGGAAAAGTTCAGTTCTCAGAGGTCAAGCACAACGCCAACAGGCAAGGGGGGAGCCACAACATGCTGCGTGTTCTATAGGGCCCACTCCCCATGCCAGCTGTTGCAGCAAGCAGTTCACTAGCACTGATTTTATAGTAACTACCATTTATGAAACCTCCTCACAAAAACTATTGATGCTGCTTTTAGGAGGCTCAAATAAAGCTCTGAGAGCAAATGCAAGGGTTTATGTCACTGAATCCTCTCCACAAGATGTTCAAACACTTTAAGCTGGTGAGTAAGTTAAACAGAGATTGACCAGGGGTCTATGAATGGATTTGAGCAACCAGGCTGCCTCTGAGATTCACCTTCCTTGTAGGGAAGTAAAACAGGTTTAACAACTCATGCTTTTATGAGGCTGAACACAGCCACACTGTTGTCTGAGGTAAAACAGGAATGCATTTACAGTCACTCCAACAACGATTAGGATCAGGATAGGACTTCCTCCAGAAGTCCTAAAGCCCCGAGTACACTGGCTGAAAAATAGACCCCTCATCTGACAGAGGAAGAACAGTACTTTGTTATCTTATCCCTAGTGGTTGCCATGATGGGAGTTGGAGGGCTCGGGAGAGAAGATAAATCTGCCCATTTCCTGAATCTCCAACAAAAATGTGGGAAAACCTTCTGGGAGCTTTTTCTCAAGGGAGCTAACAAAATACCACTTTCAAATCCAGAGAACTCTGGTATACCTGCTTACAAACACTGGCACACACACCACGATGCACAAAGATCTGTGATTCAACAACAGTGTCAGTTATTTACATGTGACAGGAAATCAATCCCAGTCTTTTCCTCCATTTATCCTTCTGCAGCCACCTCCTTAACTCCCAATAAAACCATGCTACCTCTTGTTTCTGTTTCCCCCACCTAAAATGAAATCTGCCATGGAATGCTGAGAAGTTTCTCAGATCTCAAAGGAAATGCCTGTGCAGCAGCACTGGGATACCTAGTTGTGTGTTTGCAAGGAACAGTAGTTCTTTAGGAGGGCATGGTGGCTCCAGTGCAGATGATGAGAATGCAATAGTTTCTCCCCTATTTGTCACTGCTGCATCCCAGCTCTGGGACGCTGTTTGTATTCTGCTACTGAGTACCCAACAGGAGTTAATTTCTGATGCTCTGGTATCTCAGGCAGGGTTCTTCTAGGAATACCAGACTGACCACCTACCTCCTCCTTTTTCCTCCCTTTCTACAGATTTACACTTTGAATCTATAAAGTATCACCATTTAAAAGCAAACCCAAATCAACTTCCCAAAAAGGCAAGCACAGTTTGTGATTTCCTCAAGTGTGTGATGGTGCAGGTCATTCACATGGTGCTGTGTTCACAGCTTTGCATAACACCTTGTGCTGGGCAGAGCTGGAGGCTCCTTATCCTTGCTCTTGGTTCTTCAGATGTGTCAGGCACTGCACAGCACCAAATCCCATACCAGCTTAAGCTGCCCAAGATAAAATACATCCCTGCTCACCTTTTTGCCCTCTGTGCTGTCCCCACTGGCGTAGGACAGCTTCCTGCGGACGTAGAAGAGCATGTCGTCCTGCCGCGGGGCCCATTTCTCCATGAAATACGTGGAGAACATCCAGGTCCAGAACACAATTCGGTCATCTTTGAAACACCCTGCGAGGCACAGAAGAAAGGAGAGAGAAGAGTTGTGGAATCAGCACGTCACCCTTGACTGGGCTTAACAAGACACCCAAAGTCTTTCCTCCACATGGTAAAGTTGAGCTCAGCTGCAAGGTCCTGACCAGGAACATAACCCAGCTGCTCCTCAAGGAAAGGACCAGTTCTCAAGCCTTGAATCCCCTTGAATCTTGTGAATTACACAAGAAAAAGCAGGAGGAGAAGGGGAAAACAGGAAGAGGGAGATGCAACAAAGTCTTGTTCAAGGAAACAATTTACATCAGCACTACAGCTTGGCCTCTCCCCTGCAAAAGGAGGCACAGGAGAGCTGACATCTCATTCTGTGAAACACTTCAAAGCACTTAACTGCAATAAAGCAGCAAAAGGTGCTGCACCTCTCCTGTGCCTTAATGCTCATGTATTGCTAAAGGGAAGAACAGAAGTGTAACTCAGCACATTTTCCTTCTTCACTCTGTGTGCACGATTTGCCCAACAAATCTTTCTTCCAATCTTTAATTACTGTGGTGGGCAGGAGATAAGACTTCCAAATTTTTTAGCAGATAAACGGGTGATTGAAAGCAAAATATTAGGTCTCTCCAACTAAATCAAAAAGCAATATTGAAAACAAAATGAAATTCCACTGATGACTTTGCACAGAGTTTGTTAACATCAAGCAGGACAATATTTGAAACTATGTATATGGTCGATTGTATAAAAAAACCCAAACATACTTAAAGGCTGAGAGAGAACAAAAAAAGGCCCAGGTAGTCAGTTCCCAGTACAGGTTAATCCCAGGCCACACTGCAATTGCTGTATTTGCATGGCTGTAGGGAAGGAATTTCAATTACTTAAGGAAGCAGAGAGCATGATGTGCAACCCTGAACAAAATCTGCACTAAACACTTGAGTACTCGAGTACTATCCATTTTTTTGTAGCAGAGAAATGGAATCAAACACTGGATAGGATCAGATACAGGATGCTGGGCATCTGCATCATGAGATCCTCTCCTGTGGACTTAGGTGAACAGAACTGGACAGCAAACAGCTACACCTGAGAGCCCACCATGCAAGGGTGGATTCCAGTCTGTTCAGACTCCCAAAACCAGGCTGAGAAAGGACAAGACTACCAACATTTAGTATAATCCCAGAGGAACAGAAAAAGAATTACTCAGGTCTAAGGATAAACCTCACTGACACAAAGACAAACAGCTCTGAACTGCCCACCCACACATCTCTAGGCCGGGAATTCAAAGCCAATTCCCAGGTATTCAAACCACGAAGTTCAGGAGCAACCCTCTTAGCTGGAACAGAGAAGGCAAAAGTCCCCACAGCTATAAAGACAGAGGTCAGCTTGGCTAAGAAAGTCCCAGTGGTGCCTGTGGCAGCCAAGGACACTGTGACCCAGTCCCACCTCTGTACTCAGTGAAGAGCAGAAAACAGGGCACACAGTCATCACCACTCATTAATGGTCCCAAAGACACTTGCTAAATCCCATGGGGTTCCCAGCCTTAATTAGATGGGGAGCAGAGAGGAAAGGGGGAAAGAGGATTGCCCCAAGTTCATCCAAAGTTCTAAGAACACGAAAGGAAAAAACAAAAATGAATGTTCTGTAAGACCCATCTCTGAAAGTGCTCTGGTGTTCAGAAGTATAGCAAGAAGTACAAGTTCAGTAGTACAAGTTTGTTTCATAGACAAGGAAACAAAAAACTCTAACCAAGCCACTCCTAAAGTTATAATGCAAAAATCAAGACCTAAACCCAGCATTAGAAGTGGTTTAAGCCTTGTTTACAGATTCTGACAGTACCTGCAAAACTCTGAGAAGCTGCCCATGAACTGCTGACACCATCAGGTGTGTTTGAGGCCATAAACCACAGGAGTCAACATGTTCACCTGAACTATTTATGGGTGGTTAAAGCAGAGAATTGACACCTGCAGAGGAGCAGGTCCCAGGACTTTGTGTGTGCTTTTTACCCCTGCTGAGGAATGCAGGACAAAGGGATTCCAGGGAATCTGAACAGCAAACCTGTGGACAGAAGTGCTGCAGCAGTGAAACTCCTTCAGCACTGCAGCACAATGCAGGGGAAAAAACCCTGGGAAGCCTCAGAGCCATGCGGGATGTTTGTCAATCCAACCCTGGCTGATGAGATGCACAACTCTCCTCCAAGCCTCAGGGATACTTGCAGACACTGCTGTAATTAAAAGCAGCCTGAGGATGCTCTGACTGTTGTGACTGCAGTAGCTGAAGGACTTGTCCCGAAGCCAAAAAGAGCCAAATCACAGCAAAGCAGCTGCTTTTAGTCAATTCCAGTGGCAGCAGAGAGGATGTGCAGCAGCACACAAGAAGAATTAGCCTTTAAAATCTACTATGAAATAGCACTAACTTGGAAAGGGGACAACAACATTTTTATTTGTAACCAGAACTTCTTAAAACTTGAGAGAGGGACCAAAATCTATTCCAATTTCAAGCCTGAAACTGTCAGATCCAGTATGTCCACTCAGGAATGCCTCCAACTATTAGATCGCAACAATACAGTAATTTGGGTGGTTTACAGCATCTCACTGGAAGCCTTCCAGCTTTGCCAAGAAGAAACTTGGAAACATCTATAGTTGAGAGCATGCAGAAAGTCAGCTTCCTGAAAACACTCCTCCCCATGCA
Organism: Xenops minutus; assembly: GCA_035221455.1. Lineage (NCBI taxonomy): Eukaryota > Metazoa > Chordata > Aves > Passeriformes > Furnariidae > Xenops > Xenops minutus. Next base: position 66,333,204 of record JAWWEE010000040.1, on the reverse strand, counting down.
AATCCTGCTTCTAACAAAATAAAATGGAACTAAAGAGTTCAGACTATAAATCCTAATACACCAAAAGTTGATTATATAATGAGACCTTTGTCATGAATAAATCCTAATTACAACAATTTACAGTAATTATCCATTTACATGGATTTTATCCTCATTAGAAGCAAAATTTATTCCAACTGCTATGTAATAAACATCTTTCTTTTTACCTATTAGATTTTTACACTGAGCATTCATTTCACGGAACTGACTCCAGCTCCATGTAAGAAGTTGTGATTTTTCTTTTTTTTTTTTTTTAATTAATGCTTTCCAAAAAATCAGTGGATAAAGACAAGTGTCAGGATATTATTTTGCTTCAAAGGAATAGAAGAAAAGATTTCCGTTCAGTGGATAATCATTTTTTCAGTTAGAGGAACAGTAATTTCAGCTAGACAGGGTTTCCTCCTATGCTTTTATTCCTCCAGCCTGCTACTCTTCACTGTGAAACATCATAAAACCCATTTCATCCAATGCTGCCACAGTGCCAGTGTGATCATCTGTAAAATGAGCATCCTTAGATGTTTAGGGGTTAATTAAGATCTTCTTATGAAGATCTTTACAGCCCCAGCATGGAGTTCCAAGCAATTCACACTGTACTTTATTTTTGTTTTGAGTTTAGCCAAGTGTTCTGCAAGGACAGTATGAGAAGTGCTTCACACAGATTAAAGCCACTTTTGATGTTACAGAACTGTAATTATGACTGCATAAACTCAGAACGGATGTTCCCTGTCCAGTGAATAGTTGCCAACCAACCAGATCTGCAGAACTCTGAAGTTCAGGCTTCTTCCCATCCCTGCAGGGACACCACTTGATGCCTTCAGTTCGACCTCACAACAGGACTCTGGTGAACTTCCAGAAGTCCACTGGCAGCCCCCAGCTGGGAAGCAGGTAAGACAGCACACTGCCTGAGCACACAGAGCACACCCCTGCAGCACACTCCTCTCTCCAAAATCCTGGGGCTGGGGAAGGAGCAGCTCTGCAAGCACGCAAGGCCTGAATCTGTCAGAAAATACAACATATGCTTCCAACGTAAGTTCTTCTGGCAGAACCCTCGCTGGGAAAGGCAGGCATCATGGTCACAGCAGGGACAGGAGCGAGACAGATGCCACAGCTTAAACATCCTGCTCTGCTGCACACAGCACCCTCCTCCCCACCCTGAAGTGAGGTAACTATGCCCCTACCCCACTGAGTGCAGCATGCACACACTCAATGGGGTATGAAGAAGACTCAGTTATTACCCCAGCCAGAAAAGCTCGGGATCTCTAGTTTATATGGTTATTCAGGAAACAGCTGGTGCTGAGCCAAGAAATCCATAAAAGGGTGTGGAACCTGGCTGCAGGCAGGCAAGGACTGATTTCCAGGAAATCCACACCTGCACACAGGGCTCTTGAGCTGTGCAGGTACAAATTCAGGAAGTCATCCCACAGTGTGGGTCACATCTCCCCAGCTTTGTGGCTGGACACAAGTCAAATGCTCTGGAGAGGATTAGAGTGGGAAGAAACTCTGCCCCTTCTCTCCTAATTAAAATGAGGAAGCACTTGGCCCCTCTTTCTCTACTTCAGTCTGGGAAGATGAGCTGCTTCCCCCTTTCCCAGAAGCTTCACAGCATGAAAAGCCCCTGGAGATGAGATGAAAAGGGAACAGAAAGCTGGGTGACACCAAGTAGCTAAATTCAGAAAAACAAGAACTAAAAAGTATGAAATTGAAAAAGTATTTCAAAATTTTCTCTGTGGCACCTTACCTAGTGAAATGCTGTTACAGGGCATTCCTGAAGAGGCAATCCCTTGGAGAACATTTTCCTTTTCATTCCAAAGGTAAGAACTGCTAGTCAAGCCTGAAGGTTGTTTAACCCCGTATCATGTCTTACAAAGCCCACACTGGAGACGCGCAGGGAGGAGCAGAGGGCGATGCAGGAGTGTGTTACCCTTCTCCTCAGTTCCCTCCCAGCCCCCACCATTTCTGTCCCAGAGACCTGTGCATGTGGCAGCTCCCACTGAAGCTCTGTTCTATTCACTTGCTCATCATCTCCTTGGACCCACACAAACCTTCACAACCTACAACTGCTTGTGACCACAAACCCCACACATTAGGTGGTTCGTTTGGTTTGCCCGTTTTTTGGGAGGTTGTTTTTGTTGTTGGGGGGTTTTTTGCCTACCAATTTCCAACCTTAAGCAATGGCTTTATTCATAGAAAGACACAGTGAGCACCTACTGCCCACGCACTGCATTCACACCACCCACTTCACAAGTATCTATGGCACACAACATCCCTTTTCCAGGCTGGGAAGTCCTACCCTACCAGTTAAGCGTGCCCTGTACAGAACCCATCCCCACAGCACCTCCACTGCCCTCCTCTGAGCCTTTTCAAGTCTGTAGATTAAAGATGAGCATGCATCATGGAAACTCTCTGTGGCAAAACACTGACTTCCACCCCTTCCCTCACACCTTCTAACACCTGCTGTCCTCTTTCAACTGCACGGAACAGATTACAGCTCCCAAACCAGGTGATACCAACTTGTTCTGTGAAGATATTGTTTGTAAATCAGCCAAACCCCGTGGCAGAGTTTCTAATACAATCAAGTTTTGGGGCACAAATATGCCTCTCCACAAAACTATTTTTTCTTCTTCCCTGCTCTTCAAATCTTCTCACTGCAGAGCTCTAGCACAACTGAAAGGAAGACTCTACCCTCATGCAGAGCCAGAACAGCACTCCAAATTTCCAATGTGCTCATGCAGAGGTGGACACATGACAGGCCTGGGGGAGGGCACCACAGAGCCTTCACAGGCAACACTTTAAATACAGCCACAGCATGACACTGCACGGCTCGGCATTAACAAAATCCATCCCAGAGCTGTCAGCTCTGAAGGCCTCTTTATCCACAGCACCTCGCACAGAAAAGTTCAATATTTAATGTTTTAGTTTTCCAAGATTAAATTTATTAAAACCCACTGCATCAGCAATGGAAATAATTCACCCACCTGAGGAACACAATCCATACTGAAGAGCAATCAACCAACAAGTTTCTCAGTCACCTCCTTAGTCCTAAGATCTTGTACAGCTGTTCCTTAATCCAAACCACTCTTTTCCTCTCTTTCTTGTTTCACTGAATTGCACCCAAGAGACAAGGGATTCATACAAGTTACCCTGAGTGGCTTTAGGCACATCCACAAAGCACAGTGAAAGGAGAACGATACACAACACAAAGAGGAGTTCTGCTATGGACTAAATCGCTTTTTCTAGGTCAAGCCAAGTACTTCCTTATACAAAAATAGCTCAAAACCAGTAGAACAAGTCCCATGAAGAGCTCTTACCTCCTGAGAGAAAGGACACTGGTTCACACACTAGAGTTACCAAGCTAGAGTATATAATGAGTTATCCTCTTGTAGCTTTGGGGTTTGGGGTTTTTTTGGCTTTGTTTTTTCTCCTTCCTATTTTCTTACCAAACTAGGGTTTTCTGCCCAGTACTCATCTCACTATCCTAGATACCAATGACACATCTTATTTACATCCTCAGATGCTTCTAAAGTACCTCTGGTCACCTCAGAAAACTCCTTAATTTCTGCACTTTGGTTTCAGCTTTCTGAACTGCACATATCTTCTGCCACTTTGATTACCTTTATCACATTTGTTTCCCGTGTTTTCTCTCATTGAGAGGAGCACAGAATGACCTTGCAGAGGTCCTGCACAAGTTCATGCATTATTCAAGTCCAATTCCTCAAAATACTTTTGTTGAAGACACTAGAGAGAACAAGTCAGGGGATCCTGCAGCTCCTGCTGAAGTTTACGCACCAACCATGCAGTGCCAGGTGTTACAGCGCAGGAATGCACTCGGTGCTGCTGCAAAGGGCAAGGGACACACAAAACTGTGCCGTGTTTTGAAAGATCACTAAAACAGACAGAGAAAAGTGTAACTGAACAGGCCTGAGTTTGAATACCAGCCACGAAGTCTGGCTGGGGTTTCAGAGCTTCCTCAGATTTGGACAGTTTGATTCCTCACATCTTGGGGAAAAAAAAACAAACAAACAAACAAAAAAAACCCTGGCTTGTTACTTGATTTCATACAGGTAATGAGGATATTGAAGGAAAACAACTGTTCCCTCACACAAAAGCACTGAGAAGTCTCAGTGCTTGGAGCCTGGGCACTGTGGCTTTCTCCTTCATTTCCCTTGGGATGGTTTCTATGTTACTCAGAAGTGAAAAGTGGGAGAGACCTTACTCTCTCATCCACATTTGTTTCAATTCTCCATTTCCATTTGTACTTGTTCTTCTTCCACTGCAGAAAACTGCTGCATGGCATCACTGCTGAGAACACAAACACAATCTCCTCTAGAGAAACACTGTAAAATGTATTCCCACAGTTCACACCTCTCCCTGCAGTTCTTCTCTTTGCTATTGCAATTGTGGAATATGTGCAATTGTGTAAACCAATTTTTAGTTAACATTGAAACAAAGCCCACAGAACTTAAAAGCATAAACTACTGCACACTATCTAAAGGTATCCACTTTGAAAAAGTGGAATTCAAATGGAAACATAAGTAATTTGAGAAATATTTTCTAAGACAAAGCAATCCTAGATGTTAAATTTAAAGAGAAATCATCAAATATCATAGGTCAGTATGAAACACCAAATAGAGATAGTATCTTATAGGCACCTTTAAATATCTAATCCTAGCAGGGTCAACACAATGGACAGGATACAGTTATCTGTTGTTGAACTGCAGTGCACAGGAACAACATACCTATTTTCATCCAACAATCACCAGCTACTTTGCTGTACTTCAGCTTCTCAGAGCACATGGTAGTTCAGACCCCCAGAAGCTGCACCCAAAGCCCTCTCAAACCATGTGCAATTCCACAAGGGACTTGAGCATCACTTCCGCAGATTTCATTTAGTCATTAGGGAAACACAGATGGAATCACTGGATGATGTCCTTTGTAAGAAACTGCCGCAGAAAGCTGCTGTGTTTCACAGCTGGCATGGCTGTGGGGATTTAGTGCAGGGCTAACCATCCTCCTTTAACAGAGGTAACCCTGACTCCATTGGATGCACTTTAAACTCAGTGAAAGAGGGACAAATGGCTACACATTCCCTACCGCTGCTTCCAGCATCACCCAGCAACAGTCCCAAACTTTCCAAGACCTCAATCCAACCTGGGAAGGTCACTTGGCAACTTGCAAAGTATGCTGGCACTGCTGGTGTGCAGAGCCTTGTCTGTAACAGCACAAAGGTGCATTTTCACTGCTAAAATACGTGCTGTTTTTGTCCTCAGATCAAAGACTGCTAGTCCAGTAAATTTGTGACATCCAAGGTCTCTATTTTCATGCTTTAATAAATACCACTGTCAAAGCCCTATCTGAGAGGCAGGTCAGGTAAAGCCAGCCAATTGCATTTTGGAAGTATTCCAGCCACACAAAACTACCAGGAGTATGGTTGTTACTGCTATTTTCATGTTGTGCCTCCCCCAGCACCTTATCTTTGCTTCAGGCTGCTGGTCAGCACCATGCTGGCAAGGCAGGAGGAAGGAAGGAGTAACTACCAGAGCAGCAGTTTGCAGGGAAGCAGAGATATTTCCTACACATGCCTACGACCACACACTGGCATTTTCCAAATTCAGTTTCTCTGTCCTGAGTAGAAACATCGGCAGCAGCTTTCTGAGTGAGCACTTGGCAACTTTACACTGGGAGCCGTAATTCTCACCTACCTTCTACATCACAAACCCACTCGCTTTTAGAAGCTGACAACCAACACTTTCACCCATCTTGCAGCCAAGATTTTAAAGAAACTTGTTTGACATTGCATCTCTCAGCTGGGTGTCCAACTTGACATGCACATGTAAGACAACCAGTCTACAGGAAGATGTACTTCTCAGAAAACAAGCCCTTTGCAAATCCCACTTTGGGTTGTCCAGCAAATGGGATGTCTTTGCCAGCACCAAGATATTTCAGTTAATTAGGCAGCACTCCCTTTAGCAATATTATTAATGCAGGCTTCTGAGATAACAAGTATAGCTGTTTAATTAAAAATAAGAGTGAACTGCGTGCCCACTCACGCACCCCAGTGAAACCTCCTTGTACATCAAATGCAGGCCACTCTCCTTAAACGAATCACTCACAGGAGGAAGAAGAATGTTTCCTCTAACAGCTGATCACTCTCCTGTGAAACCATCAAAGCACAGGGACCCACTCGCAGGCACTGCAGGTCTGGAGACCACCCATCCCCTCGACAGCACCCCAGGTTTCTGTGCTGCAGGCACCTTGTACATGTAAGGAAAGGGATTGTTTCTTAACAGCCCCAAGGAAGGCACAGGATTTTAATTCAGTCCACAGCAGATCAACTGGAAACAAGAAAAAACTGGCTCTCTGGGGAAATGGTCACAATCAATTACAGGAGAGAACAAAAGGAGGAATTTGAGTGACACACCACTTTCAGTCAGAGAGAACCCAAAACCCTGCCCTAAAGCCAGGGGAACCCCACTCCTTAAGGCAGAGCAACTGCTGCAAAGCTGCTGTTCTCTTTCATAAACAGAGGTTTAGTCTGCCATTAACGTTCTAACCACTGCAAACACGCCTTTCCTTTGCACTTGTAACCAGCATCACTGCTCCACTCCCTGCTCAGCTACGAATCCTTACAGACCTGGAGGCTTGTCCAGGGGTGTATTACAGTGCCCTGGCCCAGGGAACACGACATTGGGCTAAAGAATTATGGATATCCTTGCTTTTTGACTCCAACCTGCAACGTGGTCATGCTTTGACACTTCAGCTCTGTTTCTTCTGTACTCTCTCCCACCACATGACCCTCAATAGGCACTCTCTCCAGGTTTAAAAAAGTTACAAAAAGTAGTTTATCAACAACCAGAAACAGTCACAACTTTTATCTGCTGAGAAATCACTTCCTCTGCCTCTCATGACAGTTAAAAGGTCTCATGCAGGAACATGTGAGTGGAGAAGGAAAGGTGATCTTTAGAAAACTCAGCTCAAGCAGCAGAAGGAAATGTGTGTCTCTGCTTTTCCCCACCACTGGGCTTATGAACACCCTCCCCTGGGATTTTCATTACACAGCTCGCTGCCTTCAGATGGTGCAACTATGGTTTTGAAGTAAAGAATATAAATCTTAGCATTCTTCTATTCAACCATCAAAGCACTGAAGCAGAGATCTTGTATTAAAGAGACACATCAAGCCTTCAGATACAGTAACTCCAATTTTCCCCCTGTCCTTCTAAGTTAAAAATTTACAGAAATGAAAACCCTCAGGGTGACCACGGGCTCCCTGTTTCCAGCACGCATCAGGTGGGTGACAACAACACTTGACACAAGTTTTGTGCCAGCAGCTTAAGGTGAGAGGGGAAAAACCCACTTAGGAAACACAATCCAGACTAAATCTGCAGGGTCAAAGTTCTCAGCATAATGTAAGGTATGCTTGTAATGTCAAAGATTGAAGAGGGTGAAATCAGTTCCCCTTTATTCATGTAAAACATGGCCAACTAACAATTCACATGATGTGGTGACTAAAGTTTAGTCACTCTTGGTATGAAAAACACAGGTCATCAATTCACATTTTCACTATTTAAGCAGAATTAAACTATTCCTTAAAACCAAGGAGGGGAAAAAAAGTACTTAAACATTACTACGAAGTATATAAAAAACTAGATCATCACCATTCAGGAAGGTGCCTGTGTTTACAGAGCTTTATCTCCAAGGTGTCTTGTGATGAGCTTTCTGCTTTGCTCCTGAACGGATGAGATCAGGCAATCCCTAAGCAGGAATGACCCTCATGAGGCAGTAAACTCATGACCTCAGGATTAAGTCCTTCAGTCACTCACTGAACACCCTGTGCACTGAGTTTTAAGCAAATTTGAAACCTGCCTTGCAGGGTCCTTTAAGGCAGGTAAGTAAACCCATTCCTTACTGAAAATACAACACTACTAGACATCCAGGTCCTCCTGCATCTGTTCTCCAGAGAAGTAGAGGAATAAATTTACAGTGAAATCCTTTGCAGCTCTTTGTAGAATACTGTAAATCCATTTCAAAACACTTCTCTCATCTTGATGATGTTTCACCATCTCCAGGCAATTAAATCAAGCTCTTCATATTGCAAAGACAGCTCAAGCTTCACTGGCATTTTAATCCACCTCTCAAGTTGCTGCTGATCACACAAAGCCCTGTGAGACAGGACCAAGAACTCCCAATGCACTTCTCCCTTTTATCCAAGCTTGGCAGTCAGACATGCAGAGATTGGAGCTATATCTATGTTACTTGCAGACAGAGATAATCAGAAGTAATTCCCTTCCACATTCATTTGCTCCAGGGAAACTCCACAAAGTGTCCACTAACATTCCTACAGAAAACCCTTCACACTTCGGTCCCACCAAATAGATAAAGTGAGAACAAAAGCTAATATAGATTTCCTGACATTTGGAATCCAGGCATGGAGGCAGCCTCAGGCAATTCCTGACACAGGCCCTCTGTGTGGTTGCTTCCAGAGAGCTGGGTCACTATTGAGCCATAAAGATTTTCATCATCCCAACACCAACAGCAGACCAGGGGCAGTCTCAGCCCGACTCACTGAGCACATCCAAAGGTCCGATGACGAACTTCTCACGAGGGCAACCAGACAGTATAGCAGGCTGGGTCACCTCAAATGCACTTCTGCACATCCACAGCTCACTGCTGCAGCTGGAAACATTCTGGAATGCTTCAAATTTGGTCCTACTGTGACGGACTGCTGATTGTCTGCCATGAGCTTTGCTTTCTGACATGGGAAAGAAAACTATGCAATATTCTGAAACACCACATGCAGCTGAAATACCAGCACCAGGAGCTGTTTCATCACTCTGCTGTGGCAGGAAGGACAGAGCCCCAAAAGGAATTGCTCTTCATGTCACAACACACCACCTGCCTGCAAAATACTACATTCACCTAAAGGGAATTAACTTGTGACCACTAAGGAAATATATCTAAGGACCCCCCCCTGAGAAGGAAGATAAAGAACGTTACTATTTTCAGGGTTCAATTTCTGTGCAGTACTAGTACAGTCTGTACTAGAGAACAGGCAAACCAAAATGACAAGAACTTCACTTTTAAAGCCTTGCTTCTAAAACAGGATTGCAGAAAACCCTCCCAATTTTCACATGGAGAATTCACACCTTAAACAATAAGAATTCAAAGGAAAAAATCACTTAGGACTGTTGCTGCATCTGACTAACTTCAGTGACCAGAACTGCTGTTGCAGTGCGGCCAAGTGACCACAACTCCTCTCCAGCAGCAGCATGATATGTGACTGCTGCTCCTATATCCTGACTGCACCTTTTTTCCTGCACAAAGAAAGGTAATCAGTACACTCTCCAGGATCACACACAAAAAAGGGCAACCTTGATACCCCGACATTCACCCAGCTTAGCCCAAGGGCCAGCAAACAGAGTAAAAGCAGTTTCTTTCACATACTGGACACTCCTGAGCAGGACCTGAAAAATCCCATCAAGCTTCATCTCTATTAAAAAGAAAGGACAAAGTAATAACCCAACAACTCAAAAAATACATAAAAGCTGTAATAAAAGAAAGAGTCCATTATGTTATTGATTGTTACTAATGTCTGTCATGCCCCTGACAGAAGCTAAACCTTCCCAGCCAAGTGACAAATCCCCTTGGACTGTCACACCACACTGGTGAGTGATGGAAAGCCTGACAGGCTATTAGTGACATCAGCATGAACAAGGTTCTTAGGAACAACCAAACCAGAATTTTAAACGAACCACTCTAAGAAAAAAGGTATTTGCCCTGGAGCGCTGCAGCCCTAGAGTTTGCCCCAGATTGCCATCCTCCATGACCTGATCCCTCTGAAATATCCTGTGCTTGACTGTGGGAGTGACAGGATGAGATCCCAGGACACAAAGCTCCCGTGCTTTGCAGGGGTAGAAAGCAAGCCAGGCCCCCACCCCACTGCTCCTGCACACAGGGCACCTGCACAAGCACAAACATTCCCATCCCGCTGGTCCCAGGATTTGCTCCACGTGTGGTTTCTCCTACACCACCCCATCCAAGCACTCAACACCACATCACAATGTCTACCTGCATTCCTGAGCTCATAAATCTCTCCCAGACAGTTTTCTATGCCAGGTAAAAAAATAAAATCATCTTTCTCCCACACAAAACTGAGGTTCAATGCCCAGGGTGAGCTGGGTAAATACTTGGACTTCAAAGCACCTACTTCAACATTGATTTAAATAATCTGTTCTGATCTTGGTTTGCATTTGTACTTTCCAGAACTTTTCCTGAAAAGAAATAGTCTTCCTGGCTGGAACATTGTGATTTTTTTTAAACCTATTAGGAAGCTACTTTATAAACACTTTTTCATTTTACTATTTATAAGCTACTTACACTTTTTCCCTCTTCAGTATCTATTTATTTTTTAGTGAATATTTCATATTCATTAGCTGCAAAACACTATAAATAGGGCAAAAGAACTGGTACAACTACTAAAGTACAAGCAATAAAACCTGCATTTTAAACTGAAATAAAGTTGTTCTAAATGAAATTAACTCGTTCCAAGGGACATGATCCATAGTTGGTGAATTTGGTTGTATATGTGCCTTAAGTTTTTGTTAGGATAGATTTGATTTTCATCCCTTGTTGTTAATCACAGATAAAAAGAAAACAAAGCTTCCCAGCTTTTGCAGCTTTTCACCTCTGACTGCACACCTTGAACCAATTCCAGGAAGAACCATGAATGAACCATGCAGATGTATTTCATGTCTGCAAGAAAGTCACTCCTGTCAAACCAGTTCTGTGCTGCAGCAAATTCTCTGCAGGCACCTCCACCTACTCTATGGCTACACTTTCTTCAAAGTTACAGAAGCAAATAGATCCTGCTTGAATATTATAATTTAATTAAGAGTTACTACACCAAGATAGGAGTTAAGGTCTCAGTCTAGTACTTTCAAACCCAAATTCTTAATTCTTCTTTTTAATTCTTCATGTTAACCTCTTTTGTTTTCCCAAAATTTCTTCCACTGTTCTTCATTCTTCCAGCCACATTTTCCCACATTGTTTCCATCATGTTTTCACCACACTCAGAGGCACGAGCACTTACTGTGTGCCACCTCACCTTCCCTTCCCTCAGGAAGACTGGAGAATTCTTTCCAGGACTTATTCATCCAGGTAATGGGGCTTGTCATGTGAGAAGAGACCGTGGGATGATTCAGGGGCCACGAGGTCTGTGCACTGCTGCACAAACAAGCCCAGGCGACCCTTTGGCTCTGAGCACAAACATTTCCCTCCTGCTGCCCCCACGCCAAGCATGCCCTGCTCCACCCTCTGCTCCTCAGGAGTCACTCACACCCCAGAACATCTCCACTACCACCAGGAGACCCAACAGAGGAAACACTTCATGGCTGCAAAGAGTACTGTGCCTCTCCACGGGCACCTGGCACAGGTTCCCACCACACACCTCAGTGCCTGGCAGCACCAGTTTCAGATGTTTTGGGGGCAGCCACCTGCTTTAAAGGGTCCCTGTGGCTTCTCCATCCTTTGCCTGGCTCCACTGCAGACCAGCCACAGTGCCAGCAATTGTTCAGATCAACCTATTTCACTTCCTTACTCATTTTAAGCTCCAGTGTGAATAAAGTCACACCTCCCCCCAAACACACTCTGGTACAGGCAAAAGCAGGGCAGTTTGTCACTGGAGGACAGAAGGACACAAGAAAATTAAGAATCTGACAAGATTACAAAGTAGACTCAGGAAGAGCCAAAAATAAAATCCTTCCAGTTCAGGGCTTTAGCCAAAAGGTAACTCCAGAGCTTTACACACAGCCTGGATGAGGAGACACACAGCACGTCTGTCATTCCCCCACGAGGGGAAATGTTTTGCAAGAGGAATGTTGCAACCAAGGGCATTTCAGAGGGAGCACTTCGTGCACAACACCACTGCAGTGCTCTGTCCAACGGGATGACACCAACATCCAGACTGAGAGAGACACATCACCCTTCCCAGTTTGGTAAGACTCACACATGAGTCATTATTTTGAAGCACAATGTCAAATTTGCTGCATTTTCTACATTACACAAATAGGACAGTACAGAAAACCTCATGCAAGGGGATTTACATTTTTGAATAAAGCATGTCCAAATGCTTATGCAATATTCCAGAAACAAAGCAACTCTTCTCACCCAAACCCAGTGTCAGCAACAATAGCAACTTACTTCTTCACTGGGGCTCACTTAAACGAAATACACAAAAGGAGAATGGGTGCTATTTTATTGTTGAGGGGTTAACAGCACTCAGGGAAAAGTCATCGTGGGGGTCTGTGCCAACTGATTTGAAGGCAACTCTGGAAAAACTCTCAACAGGTTTCACGGGCAACAGCATTCCCTAGTGCAGAGCACGCACGCATTAATTTAAGCCACAGCGTTACACCCCATAACCTTTTCTTCATCTACAGTTTCTACTCAGCACCACTCCAAAAGCTCAGTGTTTTCCCTAAGAGAGGTATTTAAACTATTTACCACCCCAGTATCAAACCACAGGACAGGGGAAACAGCTGTCTTCACTGGGATTGGCAGTGCTGTGGATCAGGGGACCTGCAGGCACCACAAAACACAGATCTCCACACAGGAACAGACACACACAGGCACAGCTCTACATCCAGCACCAGCCTCTCTGTGCCTCCACCTAGGCAATTCTCCTGGCAGAACAGAGGTAGAACACTGGCCTACTCCTTGTGTGATGATCCCAAAGTTCCACAGCAGAACTTCTCCCCACGGGCTGCCACAGATGTGTGTTGAAACACAAGCAAAGAGGAAGTATTTGTATGGCCTTACCAGACACCACAGTTTTTGCCTTTTCCAATTTCAGCAAAAGAAAGTGCCAGTGAAGCTCCTGCTCCTGCTCGCCTTTACTTCTATTCAGATGTGATATGGCCAAACATGATCCAACAACAGCTTTCCAATGAATGTAATCTCCCAGACCTTTAGCTTTTGTGGGCTTTCCCCCGTTTTGTTTACAGTTTCTTTGCCACAACACTTTATTTGGCCCTGTTACATTTTGACACCACAGTAAATCCCAGAGATCCCATTCTATTAGATAAGAACCATAAAGAACCAAGAATCATTTCTCTTTGTTCACACAAGCTTTTGCTCTCTGGCAAAGCAAAAGGAAAGAACAGAGCCCACTCCTCCCCAGGGAGACCACAGCCAGCACTGGCAGATAAACCAGTGCACAAAGGTCAGGCAGACAACCAGAGATCCCCCATGCCAACCCACACCCCACAGCCAGGAAAACCTGAATAAAAACTTAGGCTGAGCTTCTAAGGAAGACTCAGAAATGGAAGAGACTTTCAGGGCCTTATGAACGAGCTGAGGAGGGAGAAGCCATTAATAAAGGCCCCATGGAAGAAACAAGAGAGCTGCTGCACATCAGTGCTATCATTCCAAGCCCTGCCCTGCGAGGACTTCTGGGCACTCACCCTTTCAGAGCACAGGTCCAGTCCTGGATATACAAAAGCTTTAGAAAGGTAGACAGAACTTTTAGACGTGAGGAACAATTTCTACTGCTGCACATAAAAATGAGTAATTCCTCTTCATTACTCTGGCCAGAAGAGTTTCCTGATGCAAAGCATTTTGGTTAAGGAGCTGCTGTACCAGAAGCGGGCTGAATTTTAACCTCAAACTTTTATTTTACGGTGCCCAAGCTATCGACCGAGATGCAAATAAACAGGGTAAGATGGTAAATAAACCCTGCAGGGTCTGACAAATGGGCTGCCCGGCCCGAGCCACAGCACTGTATGCTCACTAGACAGCGGCAAGCGGCGTGAAGTCATTTACAGAGCGAGGAGGGAGGTGTCGGGCTCGGTCTGCAGGGAGCGCCTGCCAGCCGCACCGGGGGGCCAGGGGCACCCAAACCCGGCGGTTTTCACCCCAAAACAGGCGGCGGGCGCGCACACCCCGCCCCACGGCCCGGGGTGGCGGTGCCCCCTGCCCG
>JAWWEE010000040.1:66302897-66318041 GCA_035221455.1 Xenops minutus | reverse complement strand
GGCGGTTTTCACCCCAAAACAGGCGGCGGGCGCGCACACCCCGCCCCACGGCCCGGGGTGGCGGTGCCCCCTGCCCGCCCTGCCCGGGGGCACACAACAGGTGCGGGGCACCCACCCCCGGCCCGGCCCCACAGCCGTGTCCCCACACCGGCCCCATCCCGGCCCCATACCCGGCTCCCATCCCGGCCCCTCACCCGGCCCCACAGCCGTGTCCCCATCCTGGCCCCACAGCCGTGTCCCCACAGCGGCCCCACAGCGGCCCCACACCCGGCTCCCATCCCGGCCCCACACCCGGCCCCACACCCGGCCCCACAGCCGTGTCCCCACACCGCCCCACACCTGGCCCCACGCCGCAGCCCGGGCTCACCGAGGCCGCTGCTGTCGTGGCGGAGCCCGGCGCGGCCCCGCTCCTCCGCTATGGCCCGCAGCATGTGCCGCAGGGAGCGGCCGGGCTCCCCGCCGGGCTCCCCGCCCCGGGCGCAGGCCATGCCTCCGCTGTCGCTGCCGCTGCCGAGCGCATCTCAGGCCGCCCGCACAGGCGGCCCCGCCGCGGCCCGGCCCCGCTGCCGCCGGGGGATACCGGGGGATACCTGGGGAACACGTCGGGAATGCCCGGGGAATGCCCCGGGAGCGCAGCCCGCTCCCCGCGCAGCCCGGGCCGCGCCGCCTCCCGCAGCCGCGCCGGGCCGGGCCCGCCCAGGGGCGGGGCGGGGGGACCGTGACAGCGCCACACAGGGCAGTGTGCCCCACACGGGGCAGTGTGCCCCACACGGGGCGGGGTGTGCCCCACACGGGGCGGGGTGTGCCCCACACAGGGCTGGGTGTGCCCCACACAGGGCAGTGTGCCCCAAACGGGGCAGGGTGGGCCTAAACGGGGCAATGTGTGCCCCACACGGGGCAGGGTGTGCCCCAGACAAGGCTGGGTGTGCCCCAAACGGGGCTGGGTGTGCCCCACACAGGGCAGTGTGTGCCCCAAACAGGCCGGTCTGCACCCCTGACAGCCCGTGGTGTACACCTGACAGCCCCTCCTGCACCCCTGACAGCCCATCACACCCCGGGACAGCTCATCCCACATCCCTGACATCATCCCGCATCCCTTACACCCCCCGGCATCCCGGGCACCCCCTCAGCTCAGAAATGAGGGATTTTCTAAGCCACAGTTGGATAGCAATAGCTCAGTTCTGCAGACAATTGGCTCAACGCCTTTTGTTTATACCAGTGCTCTATGCTCTCCTCAGCTCCCAAAAATCCTGTAAAGGCTTAGGCAGCCTGTTTTTCTCTCTGAAGCCCTGTTTGAAACTTAGCAGGCCTTGCAGGTGGTGGGAGGAGAGAAAGGGACAGAGGACTTGAGACTTGAGTTGGCATCACTTGAGAGTTGGGGTTTTGCTACGGCTTAATAAGAAGGAAAAGTTTTCAAATAATGCATGGCCATTGTCAAAAAATGGCATATATTTACCCCACGTTTCCAGTTTCAGCTTCCTGTCAGCTTCTGACACCAGTAAACTAACAATCTCGCACCCACAAACTCATTTCCCATAACATGGGATAGATGAGTATTTTCTGTGGAAGGCCCCTATCCTGACTTTGACACAGGAGACAAATTTGAAGGCAACACAACATTTTGCTAGCAAAATATCTTATTTTTTTTCACAATGGAAAATGGGGACATACAATCTCAGGACTTAAGCCTCTCTTCTATTGTTGAAACTGACTGTTCTCTTTCTCAGAAAAAATGAAGCTTTGCAAGTCACTTGCTGGCCCTGTAAATGCATCCTTGAGAGTTATTTATCCCATGGGGTAAAGAAAAGTTATTCCTATCTCTACTCAGCCCCTAGCCTTACCTCCAGCTTTCTCTGGCTTCTACCAAAACACAAAGAAATTTTTCCTTTCTGTAGTCTCCCTTAGCCAAACACACCTCCCAGTAGATCAGAGCTCTTGATCAGAAAACAGGGAGATAAAGTTTGTCTTTTTAAAGGGACTATTGATTAAGTACCCTCAGGATCAGTTAGAAACCTGGAATGCTAATTGATTTTGGTTATTAAAGATCCCACTGCACATTTTAGAACAACAAACCACTCTGTCCAGCCAAGCTCTTGATGGAGAGGGGGCTCTGTATTTGATCTTTACACATTGCTCCTAAAGGTCCTCCTCTTGGACACTTAGCACCATGTCATCACTATAACCAGATGGCTCCATGTTGTGAGGTGTGTCTTTGACTTTGGTCTATAACAGCCAGCTTTGCTACACAAAAGTCAAGCAAGTTATTTAGACAAGGCTGTATTTCCCTTCCTATATTTATTTTAGTAGCAGCTAATAGTGATAGCCTGCAGTGCCTGTTAATAAGACCTCATGGGGTGTGAATATCTAACAATGATAATAAGTTTTCACGTTGGTAGATATGGGTTTATTGAATGTATTTGAGTGTCTGCCTTGTGGCTGGGTCCTATACTGCCCTGCCAAACCCGTGTAGCTACTGAGAGCCTGTCAGAGTCAGAGGCCAGTGTAATTGGTGTGCCCTGAGCTCTGCATGTGCATAATAAACTTTTGCAGGAGCAGACTTTGTCATTCTGAAGCTTGGCAAGTTCTATTCAACCCATTGCAAGCATGCAAAGTACCCTCATCTCTTTCATGTCTTTCTCTACTGATAATAAGAAATTAAGATTAATAACAGCTATATATGGCAAATGAATGTTATATCTAGCTTAAAGACATGGGGCATGAAATGTAGTTTTGTGCCAAAGGGATTAAGCAAATTAAAGATTCTAATCCTATTTTAGTCTTAAGTTGGGGTGTTGACATCTTAGCAGCCTGCTGTGTTCTGCTGAAGGCATATCTGTGGGTCAATGGGCTATCCAGGCAGTTTATGTGCAAACATTAATTCTGCAATCTTTCCTTAATTGCCTCCCTAACTGCATCAAGGCATTCTGACTTAGGACATGGAAGTTTTGGACAACCCCCCCCTCCCCCCCCCTTATAAACTGTTTTAAACTGGTCAGCTTGAAAGATAATTCAAAATTACTTCTGGAACTTCCTAGAGTTCAACAGAGGCCTAATTTTGCTCCCAAGATTAAACATACAATTAAAGTTACTGAAAGTTCTATTTACAGAATGTTACAAGATTTTTTTTCTTCATCTAAAATGATTCTTTGTAATTACAGTGATGAATGTGCACCAGAATACTTCAGGTCATGCTGCTTTGAAGTCCGAAGTGTTCTACCTGTTTAGCTTTCTTTTGCCCTTCCCCATTTCTTTGTACCACTCCAGTCACCCCTGTCCCCACTTTCATCAGCTAATTGCCATGGGATATCCTGAATGGAAGCCAGAGATGCTCAGTCTGGCATTTTAGGAATAGAAACACGCCTGAACTTGTATGAAGAGCTTTCAGCCCAGCCTGATCCTTCTCCTCTGCAGCCAAAACCAAGGCTTTGTGTTCCTATGGGATTCTGCTGAGAAAACTGAACTGGCTGGGGAGCTGCCTCAGCCAGCAGAGGTAACCAGGAGCTTTGCACAGGCCACGTGTGTGCTGAGAAGTGTGTCCCAGGCAGTGAGACAGCATGGCTTTCCACTGGAGAGGTACTTGATGCTCATCTATTGCTAAATTCCTCGCAGTGTTACCTCACCTGCATCTCACCTTTGTGTGTGTCACAAGCTCAGAGCTCACAGGTAGCAATAGCTAAAGAAACATTCACCACCTCTTAGATACAGGATTTCAGACTGAGAGTATGTAAGAGAGCTCAAGCATTACCTGTGTCCACTGGGATGGCAGAGCTGGTGAAAGAGGGCTGGGTTCAAGGCCGGGAGCTGACCTTGGGTCACACCAAGCTGCTGCTGCTCCTGGCAATTGGTGTGTTTGCTGTGCACCCCAGGGGATGCTCAGGGCTCCTGCAAGACCTGTTTGTAACCACAAAGAACAAGTGTCAGCCTGCCTTAAGGAGCAAATTAAATCCCAACAGGCAGTAACAGAGGGTATATCAAACTGCTTCTTTAGAGAAGCCATCAAATCATGCATAGTTTGTAAAGAACGCAGTGATTAAGTCCTTAATTCTTTTGGGAAAAGATATGTGATAACTTTCTAAAAATAAACTGACTTTTCAGCAGTAATTTCTAAATAATTATGTTGGAATTGGAAATGAGGTTTTTAAGTCCTGAATGAGTGTGCACACTTCTGGAAGTGTAGGGGCAAAATCAGATTTCAATATGAGTAACAATTGTATGAATGCAACTGTAATGATGGAGTCTTTTATTGTTTTAGAAATATCTAGCCAAAAGGGTGCTTGAAAAGCTCACAGTTTTGGTAATAATTTTATTTTACTGGTTTTAATGCTATGTTAATTACATTATATTGTATAGTTATGTTAGTATTTTGGTATTAATTTTAATGAACATCAGTTAATATTTTTAATAACAGGCAAAATCAGAAAGAATCTGTGAGCAGAACACAAAAGACATTTTATTTTCCAGAAGATCTGAAGACTCAAGGTGCTATTAATGTTCAGATGAAAGTATGTGAAATATTGCCTTTTTCTCTGGAGTCAAAACATAATTATCTCATTTGGTCAGAGTTGGGGGGAAAGGAACCCTGTGAAGCAGGAATTTTATTTTGAAGATGGTTCTCTGTTACAGAGTGTTGGTGCTGGTTTGGAGTATGAGTCACGATGACATTATGCATTTTTCTGCACACTAAGGTATTGAGCCCACTCATTTGTCTCCATGAGATCTTCCTTTTTCCACAAGTGGTGAACTGAGAAAATTCAATTAGAATTTTCTGGGGTGGCTTAAGCTGTGGAAATGATCTCAATTGTTTAGGGACTTGTAAAGCATTTATTAGGGCCCAGAGTGAATATTGGTCCTTTCAATAAATGTTTTCACAAATCATGGGATCTGCTCTCTCTTAAAAAAAAAAAAAAATAAAAAAATAGAAATTATACCTGTATGTATTAAACAGGTACTCATCTAGTGAGTTCACAACAATTCACAAACACTTCAAGTAATCCTGACTTTTGCTCACCCCATTCAATTACAAACAATTACCTCCCAAGTTTCAGACTTGGACACTAAACCTGTAAGGTGTGAAAGACCAAGTAGTTTTACCCTGGCCTGAGTGGCACAAGTTGCCTGCTTGCCAGTTTGACTGGCTTATTCTGAGGCAGAAAGGTAAATTCTAGTCTAGGGGTTTTTTATAGAACTTCATATTTTTTTTTCTCAGCAAAATAGTTAAGTCAGCCTTTCTGAAGAGCACTTGTGTATAGTGAATGGAACCTGAAGAGTAGTAGGAGTGTTTCAGCACAGCCCTTAATTAATTACCCAGGTGTAACTAGTGACAACAAAGGGCATAACCTGTATGGCAGAGCAACAGTGAACTGGGAGGAGAAAGTAAAAGGACTTGCATTTTTGTCACTGATCCACTACCTGTCAGCACCAATCACAGCGGTAACTGTTCAGTGATACCCACCCTTTTGGAGGTCTGGGCTCCCCATCCATGTAAATATGGTGTCACTCAGGGAATCCTTCACGGACAGTTGCTGGCTCCTGGAATTTCTCAGCAGAAGCAGGACACTGAGAGAAAGAAAACACTTTCAAAAATAATTCTAAGCTTGGTAGAAGCAAACAGTTGGTGTTAAATGAAGTCGATTTGCATGACCTGTCCTCATCTGACAACTCTTCCCAGCCTATTGATATGAGCAGGTGTAAGCTAATCACAGGATTTCCTATCAGCCTGGTATTTACAGCTGGGGCAATCCTAAGCTCAGATTTTCGGCAAAGCTTATCTTCAAGTGTATGCTGCATATGCAGCCAAACTTCTTGTTGGAGTTGTAATGGAACTAGTGCTTTCAGGATATATCAAAATGCCTGGTTTTCAATATTTTCACATTCCATTAATGTCCAGACTGCTAAAAAATGCTATCCTAAATAATGAAAGTTACTGAAATTAATGGTTGTCTTGTATTTGTCACTTTCCTTTGATGTTCCAGAGGAACCTATAGGAAAGTGTGATTAAATATCAAGTTAACAACTTTGGTTTAATTTCCACTTCTTCTCTGTCTCTCTTCCTAGGTCTAGAATATATATGTAATGACTTATGCAAGGGTTCACCATTCCAAACTGTAGTGAAATGAGTTTAGTTTCCCATTTTTCTATGAGCATGTTGGTAGTTCACATAAACCAGAAGTTATGTGAAATACAATAGAGCTTTCCATGGCCGGATGTGATGCTTTTAATTCTGAAGGGTGTACATAGGTTTTCCTACATTATTTAGACCCTGTCTCCTGTTAAAGGCAGTTTATATGTGTGTAAATATTCACTGAGCTTGTATACTCCTTCAACAATGCCTAAAGAATTCCCCAAATGGTGTTTTGGGGGGCTCACATTTGTTAGAAATAGAAGCTTCTTTGCTGTTTGCAGACAAGCTCACTCTATAAGGCATTTGGGTCCTGCCATTTGAAGACATTTGAAGGCTCGAGGTGCCCAGTGCCCCTCGGTAGTGGCAGGGGCTCCCTGGCCAGCTGCACCCTGCCCACTGTGCTGGGGAATGCTGCCCACCCCAGGGCAGCTGGAGCGGGGAGAGGGGCTTCACATCAGTGTCAGGCCATCCACGCTTGCTGGGTGTCCCGAGGCACAGCACTCCATCACGTCATGAAGTTCTTCCTTAGCCCAATATTTTAGACTATAAAAAATGCTTCCTAGAGCAGCTTAAAAGGTAGAGACATCTGTTAGATTTAGGGAGCTTACTGTGTGATTATCTGAGGCAGAAGGCTGTGGGATTTCCCTTCCTGATGCAGAGCAATGGAAAAAGAGGCACTCAGGGAGCTTCAGGAGGCGGGATACCTCTTTCCACTGAAGAAAGGCTTCCCTTAGCATATTAAACATAAATAAGCTGAAGAACATAAATTTGAATTTCACATCTCTAATTGCCTATAGAACATCGAGGATTTCTTGATGCCATGAATTTAGACAGAAACTTTTCACTCTTGAAACGTGGATTTGATTGCTAAGGCCAAAAGAAACGCTGTGTTGCAAACATCTCTTCCTCCTTCGCAGCTGTCTCTGCCAATCCACCCAAAGTGTGGTTGTCAGGAAAATCCCTTCTCCAGGCAATGTTGCACATCAGGAGTGCCAAGGGATGCTGGAATGGCAGCTCTGAGCTGAAGGCTTTGCTGTGCAAGCCAACTCTTACACCCAGTCCCAGCTGCCTACAGGGACTGCAGGAGCCCTGTGAGCATCAGGTGCCAGACTCACAGAATTTCTTCCTGCATCTCACTTTCTTTGTGTAAACACTAAGGGAGCAAAGTGATTTCCTGTCAGGAAGAGCTAATGTCTCCAAGTGCAAGCACCAAGTCCCCACAGAACGTGGTTTCGCAGGCTGGGTCTACGTGCCAGGTTCAATCAAGTAAATGGGAAGACTTGGGAAGTAATTAGTGAGTGTTTCACTGTCTGTCCATGGATGCCTGGCTGTGTGTTAGTTCTGACAAGTGCTTCCATCTGGGAGTGTCATGGACAGCTGCCAGAGTTCCCCTCGTTTGCACTATGTGCTCAGGGCAACACACTTGTAAGGCCTTGCAGCAGGTACAACAGGACAATTCCACTTGTGAGGAACATGTTCCTTTGTTGGGCAGCATGGAAAGAATAAGAGTAATATTTTCAATTTCAGCTGAAGGAAAAATGCCATGCACATACAGCTTTGGATGCTCCAGTATCCCATGCAACATCCAGAGGCACTAAATTATGCACATACAAAGGAAGAGAGTCCCTGTCCTGAGGAGATTAAACACATTAGCTATTGCTTATGCATAAAACTTTAGAAATTAGATGTCAGAAGTCTTTAAAAAATCACATATGGCAGCAGTCAAGATAAAGAAACCATCATAGCAAAAGCATCTCAAAGTGTCAGGTCTTTGCTATACTTGAGTGTCACTGACATCTCATCCATGAAAACCTGTCTTCCATACCTGCCTTCTGTCAAACCTAGATGGATCCTGCAACCCAGGAGGGGAAGGAACCCTGTGCATAGCTCAGGCTGGTAACTCTTGAAATGTTTTTACCATATCTTTAGGAGCAAACCAAACAGACATTAGGTTTTGTTTTGAAGCTCATACTGGTGTAGAGGGGTGTGGGTCTGCTGCTCCAGTGGTCCAGGACTGAGGGGGTGCCATGACAGTGTGGGCTAATGGAGACATTTGTTACTAATTTTATAAAAGGTTTTGTTTCTAAATTAAATACAATAATCTTTAGTTATAAAAATATATTGGTTAAATGCAGCTGTTTGAAAAATATTGGCCTTTGCTTAATGATCTTCAACATTATTGAAAATCTGTTTAAATATTGAAGGGCTCACTGAGGCTTCTATTGACTAATAGATGTAAGAACCTTCCTGCACAAAAGGAAATATTCTGTATGCAAAAATATGGACCAATTTATATTCTGCTTCTCAATAGGCTGGTACAGTAGATAAGTTTTTCCTTAGTTTCTATGCTATAATATACTCATGTATTTCATTACCATTCTGAAATAAATCAAAGTGATGCTAATAGCTGCCATTGGGTAAATTTGATGTGAAGATTATAGCAAACCTAATCAAAGTAAATGGATATACTGAGGTAAAACCAAAGAAAAATGCTTCCTTCCCTATGGTAGACAGTTGTGTGTAGTGGAAGCTCTGCTGAAGACAACATTGGGTGGACTGCCGAAAATGTTAAGATACTTTATAGCAGAGTCGATATAAAATAGCCTATGAAAGTCAGCAGAAAGCTTGGGGAAGTATTAGTAAGAGCATGAGAAAACATGGAGAGTCACATTTGATGTTCTTCCTGATCAAAGAAATTGTTAACTTTCAGTATCTTAGATGAAATTTTATGAATAAACAAAATTTCTCCAAACAATATACATTCCTTATGACATCAGTATTTGAGACAAATGGAAATAAACCTGCAGCTCTGAATTTTGGCTGTTTGGGAGACAATCATTTCCTGTGTGTTGAGAGACAGATGAATGATGGTTTGTGGTTTCTGAACAACTGAAAGAAACTACAACACAATTTATCATCTTTGTGCATGTTTTTTCATTAAGGAAGGCTGACAGAAAATAGCAACAAGTGAAAACAGCTGCATTAATTGTTCTGCATGGTCAAGTAACTACACAAGAACAGTGCTGGATCTGGCTTAGGATTCCATCTCCAAGAATTTCCTATGTATACAGTGTATAATGTGTGGAAATACCACAAGTACCTCAAAACAGGCTGGTTCAGATTCAATAGCACTGCAGGAAATTCAGGCAAGTGCAGCTGGACTTTGTGCTTGGCTGGAAGCTGCTCTGCCCTGTGTTTCACTGGAAAAAGTAGTAGTGGAAAACCTGTGCAGCTGGGAACTGCTTTGGCTCTGACAGTGTTTATTCTGCTGTAAAGGACAATGCACGTTTTCTCACGTTAACTGCTTATAAATCCAGAACTTCACCAAGAACCGAGGTCAGGACTTGGCCAAACCTGTTCTCTGGGTAAGCGCATTTGAAAAGGATAATTTTCATCTTTTCCCATTCTGTAACAGCCAGAGAAAACTGAAGTTACTGTGCTCTACTGGCACCGAAGCTGGAACACCAGCTCTTCCCCTGCCATCCCTATCCAGCTTCCAGGTGTGGCTCCTTTCCAGGGCTGGCTCAGCACTTGTCTCACATCTCAGAGGATATTCCAAGCCCCACCCGTGGGCAGCCCAGGGAGTGCCTTTTGCTGCTCTGGTATCACTGCTGTGATAAGCAGCCAGGGCAGCACAGGGGGACACACACCCTGCACTCCAAGGGGTCACAGCACAGAACCCCACAGCACCTCAGCTATCACTGGCCTGCCACAATAAAGGCAGAAAATCAGTCATGCTGGACTTTGGGTTTGTGTTGAGGTTTTAATTTCTGTCTATGCAACGCAATGAACCTTAATAAAAACCCCAGAGTTTTTAATTTCAGAGGTTTTAAACTTGTCCAGGGGTGAGGTGTCTTACGTATTCACACACCTTGTTTTTACTGACATTGGTTTTAAGTTTAGAAAAGCATCAGTGTCTTAGCTGGACAGCAAAAATGTCAATTACATAATGCAATGCCACAATGTCATTGAAATGACTGCTTTAAAGTTATAATGTAACCTGTGGAATGGCTGGTTTCTAAGTCACTGAAAAAACCCAAATACCCTTTAAACACACATTCATGTGTGTACACTCTTTCCTAGTTGTTGCTCAGTTGATTTAGGATTGCGTAGAGAACTGACTTGTCAGGAATATCTCTAGATATGCATCTCATAAATATGATCTTCTGGAGAAATGCTCAGCTGACACTGAAGTCTGGGTTTTGTGTACCTGGACAAATGACACAAAATACAACAGAGGTGAAAAATACGTAACCCTTGCTTTCTCACACAGGATATTCCAGATGAGTGGAAATTTTTTCATGATTCTTTCTGTGCCTCAGCCTTCCAACAATCAAATGAATATTTATCACTGTCGCATGTAAAAAGATTCTATGAAAATGTGGTTATTGGTTTGGAAATAATCAGATGGTTATGACAAAATCTGTAAGAATGTATGTAAGAATACTGATTATTCCATGGTAAAATGAGTTTGACTTCCTCAGAGTAGGGCAGAGCTAGGCAATGATTGTTGAAGATAAAATAAGGTATCAGTAATCAACATTCTGATTGTAATCCACCTTATTCCTATGAACACATTTAGGGTCCAAGGAAAAATAGAAATATGAGATATAATTAAAGACTTTGTAATCTGAACATTTCTGTATATTTTTGCAGTTAAACCACTCTCCTGCTATAAACTTAGAGAATACAACCAAAATAATCTAATCAAAGGCAAAACCAGCACATGCATACCTTGCCTCATAAAAAAATACATAAAATGAGGGCTTTCCCTTTATAAAATAATAGACCCCCAAAAGAAAAGGCAAATAAACAAAACCTTGAAATGGATAATGGCTGCCCTTGGAGTAAGGTTTGAAGGTTGGCTTCCAGCTGGGATGTGTTGGCCATGTACCAGTGGAGCTGTGCCAGTCTAAAGTGCTAAAGATACAGCAATGTGTTGGTAAATACCATAAATCTGCAATATAACTGTCTTGGATAGTTATATTGGAGAGTTATGCACTATCTGCTTTTCATGGCATGTCCTTGGGTTTTGGCTGTTAATGAACTTGAGTGAAATTTCACAGCTGAACTTCTGAGAGGCTTATCAAAGTGGAAGCCAAAAAGACAATTCACTATTTCTGAATGAAGTTCACACTCTGTTGTAACCACCTTTTCCATTTCAGGGTTCTCTAATCTGTGCCATTCCCAACAGGACCCAGCACACTGTAATATCACACTCCAGAGATCTGCCTGTACCATGGCAAGCACACCCATAACTCAAGGTGGCACTGACTGTGCAGTGCACATGCACACACACACATACACAGAGCCTCTGAAAAACAGGTGAGCTCGTTTCTCTCAGCCAGTTCCTTGCTTTACATTTCCCCAAATAGACCATGCAGGGCTTGGCTTCTGAAGTGATTCCCAATTAGCAAAGTGGTCTGTATGATCCCGGTTTCCCACATCTGCTGCATTCCCTGTGGGAAGCCCTGCCCTTGGTGCTGGAGTGGAGCCAGCCCTGCTGCAGGAGGGCCAGCACAGCCACGACTCCCGGGGCTTGTCCCACTGGTTGTTCTCTCACAGGCACAGCTGAATGGACAGGAATGAGGCCCCTAAAAGCAGGGAAGCAGTTTGGGAATTCCTGAAATGGATGTCCCTAGGGAGCTCCTGGATTCCCTCTGGTCTGTACAGGGATCCAGCAGCCCCATCGTATCCTTGTGCTGTGGTTTTTTTGTTGTCACCATCCTGGTTTGATAATGACCAAGAGAAATGCTTTGTTATAGCAAATGTCTTTGTTATAGAAAATGTCATACCTAAATGTCTGGCTTATTTCCCTCATGGCTCAGGGAACCTGTAACTGAGAGATGGGATCCAGACCTGAGGCACTGAACCCCACAGCAGTGCCTCACCTCCCTGCCCCTTTACTCCCCACGTACTTTCAGACCTTTGGCACTTCTCAGTCCCCACCTGAGAAGTCCCACTCACACCAAGGGTTCAAACCTGGTTGTCCCCTGTCCTGAGGAGCACCAGGCTCCAGTGAACTGGACAGTGACTGCTGACCCGACCTGGCCACACTGCAGCAGCATGCTCAAATTGTTTCACCCTCTGTGAGCTTTCTCCTCTGCCAGGCAAAGCTACAGGGTATGAAACCAGACAACCCTCACAACACATCCAGCTCTTGCATGAAACTACTAAACCTTACCTAAGATTAAGAACCACAAGAAGGGCTGACTGTAGCGTGACTTACATAAGCAATGCAAGGTACAGAACAGTCAGAACAAAGTGATGTCACTCAGCTTGCACAATGTGTGGTTAAATGCAGGCATTGCTCTGATTTATGGACACACCTGCTGGACTCTAATTTTAGAATAAATATGTTCTTGGAGTTTTTACAGGGGGCAAGCCATGTCTGCAAACATGCCCCGTGATGTCGTCATCCCTCCTGCAGGAATTCTGGTCATACCCGGTGGGAAAAGAAGGGCCTTGTTTTCACTTTCATGACTGTAGAGATGGAATTAAAAGACTGGAGAAGTAATAACATAAAACCACTCAAACCCCTCAGTTCTCTCCAAGAAATAAAAGGAGTGTGTAAGAGTCATATTACAAGATAAGATCTGGCTGGGTATGTGCTCCCTTTTTATTTGGAAAGAAATTCCCAGATAGTGCTGGTTTTATGCAGCTTGAGAAACGTGCTCAGCCTGCTGCTGTGCAGCTTTTGGATGATTTCAGTTTCTATAAAAAGAAGGTGATCTCATCCTCAGTACTTAAAGATGTATCACCCTTTTCTTTCCCCCTGGCCCAGCAGCAAGGGGAATTTGAATTTATGAAGCCTGAAGTGACTGTTAAAGGATTGATCTGAAGGACAAAGGCATTGGCTTTAAGCCCTTCTCCCCTTCCAGCCGGTGCAGGCTTGTGTCCTGGCTCTGAGAGCAGCAGGGAATTGGGATCCGTGCAGGGGGTGGTGCAGCAGACACTGCTCCAGGATCCTCACCTGGGGCAATACGTGGGGCAGTTCCTGAGGCAGGCAGCGTGGGCATGCTCAGCTCTAGGCAAAAGGGTGGGGACAGACCACCCCTGCATTCCCTGGACAGGCTGTGAGAGTACTGGTAGCTCCCACAGAAAGGAGAGATTCTCTCTTACAGGTATTTATCCACAGTTTTGCAAACAGGAAAGTAGAGTTTGAACCCTAAAGATCCATTTGGGCCTGGCCAATATGACTTGGTTTTCAAAAGATCCGTGGCACATATCTGAGAAATCTTTAAAGTGCTTAGGCTTCCAAGGGCCAAGCTATTCATTTAGAAGCCAAATACTAAAAGGTCTTTGGGCTCCAGAAGCATCTTGTTGCTAAATCTAATATGAAGATTTAAGAACTTGACACAAAACAGCTGGACCGAGGTTCTTCTCTTTGGCCCATGTATGCACCGCAAGGCTGGTTGGTGATTAGCTGTTCCACCTTTCACTGCTTGCAATTCCACACCACAAGGGTGTGTTGTTTCTTTTTTTCCAGAGTGATTTAGTAACTTAGTCTAATTCCAAAAAGAATTTTTAAAAATGTAGAAGGGGTGCATATTGTGTTGAGAAAAAAAATAAATGTGCAGAATACCTCTTGTATCCAATATTCAGACCTTTGTGTATTCTGGAGGGGTTTCTCATGAAGCCAAAGCCTAAGAGGTGGTGGACTGGAATGCAGAAATGGCCAATGGTGCTGTACTTGCTGCATTTCGTAGTTAAATATTCAGCTTTTCCTATCTTAGTATTGCTTTGTTCCCTGACAGCACACACCTCCAACTGCAATCCAGCCCTGGTTTATATTTCAATCCCTTCTATTGCATTGCATCTCAATAACCTTCTTAACTTCATCCTTAAATAGGCTAAAACAGATGATGAGTTGTCCTGAACAAAACAGGTGCACTAACAAGAAAGAAAGGTTTCACTATCCCAAAGTATCTGGTTTTTTTCATCTGAAGAACATGAATCTTTCAGACTGGTTCTAGTCGATGCACTTCAGTCATGTCAGTTTACCTCAGCCAGCACTGTTGCTCAGAAATGTTGCTCTGTACCAAAGTTAATTTTCTCCTTCCCTCAAGCCCAGGTTCAGACCCCACTGCCAAGTGAACACTTCTCATTAGGAGAATCACTGCTACTTTATTCCAAGAGACGAGAGAGCTCCCATGGCAGGGTGATTTCAAAGGAAATTGTATTATGCTGTGAGCAGTAGATGCTGATGTTCTGATTTTGTTTGGAGAGAGAAGCTGTGGATCACTTGCACAAAGCCTGTTTTCCCTTGGGTTCCTCATTACCCATTCCTCAGGCCTGTCACAAAGAGTTCAGAAGCTTTCCAAGCACTCCCTGAATGATGGAATTTCATATAGTAGAGAAATACACAGAGCAATAACAAGGTACTCAAATAATAATAACAAATATAATGACTTCATATGTGTATAATGTCTTCCAGCAAGACTTTTCCAAAAACTCTTTCTAGCATTAACAAAGTCCTGAATATCTCTTAAGGGAAAATGGGCACTGTGCCACCAGTACAGGGTTTAGTGGTAAAATACAGCTGCTGTCAGGGTGCAAAACCCAGCTGTGCAATAACTTCTGTAGGATCCCAGTTTGGAGAGGGAGCCAGGAGGATTCTGCATGTGGAAACACAGGCTGAGGTGCTGGGAGTGAAACACTGAACGCTCCCAGCTCCACGCTGGCCAGAGTTCAATAAACTGCAGCTCTGTGAAGTGCTCAGTGACTGACAAGAGTGAGCAGGCAGGAACACTGCTGTGGGTTACAGCCAAGCCGGGGCGTTGCTGCAACTGCAATAAAACCATAGAGCCCCTCAGACCCCGAGTGAGGTGATCCCACTGACCCCTTCTAGGAACGACACCAGCACCAGCAGGGAACAGCTGCTGTATTGAAATCACAGGATCACTGACTGGTTTGGGTTGGAAGGACCTTAAAGCCCATCCAGTGCCACCCCCTGCCATGGGCAGGGACACCTTCCACTGTCCCAGGGTGCTCCAAGCCCCGTCCAACCTGGCCTTGGACAC
>JAWWEE010000040.1:66282047-66302380 GCA_035221455.1 Xenops minutus | reverse complement strand
CCACAGCTTCTCTGGGCACCCTGTGCCAGGGCCTGCCCACCCTCCCAGGGAGGAATTTCTTCCCAATATCTAATCTAAACCTACTCTGTTCCAGTTTAAAACCATTCCCCCTTGCATAATGTAGCTAAACATTTCCTAAGGAAATTTACTAAGAAATAAATTTTGAAGCAGGAAACTTTTTTCATGCTTGAAAATAAACAAACAAAAAAAGATACAGAAATAAGTGAAAACCCCCCCAAAGAATAGTCAACCGTTTAATTGACAGTAAAGTGTCCAAATTAGAATGCTATATTATTGAAATATCACTTGTTGAATGTTGTTTAGTCTAGAAATACTTTGACGTATAAAAAATTTGAACTTCTCCTTTTATGTTGAAAGCAAAACCTCTCTCCAGAGCACTTCCCATTTATGAATTGCTAAAAACCTGTGTATCTTGGGACAGGACTCCTCTAAAACTGGCATTTTACTGGGCAAATATGCCCCCCCCCCGAAATGTCAGTAACCAGAAGGCAACTGACCTGCCACACAATAACCACCCCCTTTTATCATGGAATCTACAAAATGTATTAGAATAAATCCATTAATCTAAAGGTTTCCTTAAAAAAACATTTAAAAATATGAGAAGAGGAAAAGTTTTCCTGAATTACCCCCCTACTCTTCAAGGCAGTCATTCTCAGGTAAATTTAAGATATGCCTAAGGCAGCACCTCAGGAGTGGCCCTTTGAAAATAGGGGGGTTTGTGGTGGACTTGGGAGCTTCCTTGGCATTCAAGAGCAATTGGGAAACCTGGGATATAAATGAAATGCCGGTGGGAACCAGGTGTTGTCAAGAGCCAGAGGGCAGGAGTCATCCTCATGACTGAGGAGGAAGGCAATCAACAGCTCCGGAGAATCTCAGCCTGTTTAGCCCAGCGTGCAGTGGCCCTGAGTCAGCACTGTTATTATCTGCAGGATTTGTTTGCCATGACCGCAAGAAGATACAGGTTCTTTTTCCTGGTTTTTCGCGGCTTTTTCTCCTTTATAACAAAGAAAGGATGATATTGATGATGCAACTTTGCAAGTCATTGCTAGCTTGTGAGCCAGAATGCCCGTCTGAGCCCGCGGGAAGTACACAGCCTAAGGATCACTGAACTAAAGCAAAAGGCACTAATACAGTGTGGCAGCAGTTTTCTCCAATTGCACAATCTCTAGAATACATAATGCTACATTAACTGGATAATGATTTTTTTAAAGAATTGTGAGTCACACCACACACATCTGTTCAATTGCCAATTGAATAGAGAGCATGAAATGGCATGAAATGCATCTGAATTTTAAAGAGAAAGAACTGTTGAGGATCCATGACAAATACAGTTCCATGTAGTCATGAGCTCTCATATTCACTGAAAATACAGCTACCTCATGCTGCTGAGAGCTACTTCTTATGAAAAGTGTCCATTAGAAAAAGAGGATTTGCAAATACTTCTGATTTCATGAAAGAGGGCCATGACCAGAAATGTGCTCAGCAAGGGAGTAGCTCACAGAGCTGTGGGTCTGGGGTCTGTGTGTTTGACACCTCCTGCACGCTCCAGGTGGGGGGCAGAGTGTCCATCAGTGCCCGAGGGGACAGTGCCAGGAGGAGGGAGCCAGGCTCTCCTCAGCACTGGGCACACACCGAGGCACAGGAGGCTCCCTCTGAACATCACAACACATTTTTCACTGAGCACTGGCACAGGATGCCCAGAGCCGCTTTGGAGGCTCCATCCTTGGCAATCCTAGCCAACCATCTGGGCATGGTCCTGGATGACCAGCTCCAGGTGACCCAGCTCGAGCAAGGGCACTGCACGGGATGATGTCCAGAGGTCCCTGCCGACCTCAGCCCTTCTCTGAGTTAATGCTGAACTGGAAGTTTGAAAAAGCACACTTTTGCATTTCAAATAATTATTTGCTCACCAATTAAATGGGTTTAATTGTTCACAGAAGCCATGTTTACTTAAAATATAAAGCTGTGCCTTGCTATAAAAATTTTAATGCCTAGTATTTTCCTTGAATTTCATAACACTTTGAAATGTACCAGACTGACATTGATGCTGAAGCCTGTCAAAAGCTTTCCTAAAATATGTGAAGTTTGGTGGCTTTTGCTATTCAGTTATCTCTTTGATGACTATCCTTAAGGCAAAATCTGGGGGGCCCTTGATTTTCTGCAAAGAGCTGTGTCTTGCTTTCTTTACTTTCACCTCAGTTCTTTAGTTCTGTTTAAGTCAGTTGTGTTTTTGCGTGAAACTGAGGGGACCCCACAGCCTGCAGAGCTTGTGCCTATGCTTGGGTCATCTTGGCAGCCTCCCATTCATGAGAAAGCTTCCCCTCTCATAGGGTTTTTAATAGTGTGATCATTTTACTGATAAACTTAGCAATTCCAGTTTTTTGTGACTGCTTTCTTTTAAAGCTTTTCTTTTTTACCTGAAACTACACTGGTTTCACCTTTTGTAAAGCCTTTTCACAGGTCTGTTTGTGATGTGAAGTGATTTGAGTTTTGGCTCCAGCTGTTGATTCTCCTTGTCAGCATCACTGGGTGTCTGTGCTCCTTGCCAGTGTTCCACCTCTGAAACATGATTTGACCATAGGCTAGGGGTTTTTTTGTTTTTCTTTCTGTTTCTCAATTTTTCCTCTGTTTATTTGTAACAGGTTAATATAAACTTGCCACTCAGAACTCTGCTTTCCTTCATTAAGTGACTTACAATGTTGGCTATCAGAGGCCTTTTCAGCTTTTGTGATAATGCTGACTCACATGTTTGCTTGTTTTTCCTGGGACTGTTTTTTCCCAATGTGTGTTATACAGGGGGATTTGCAGCTTCTTTTTCCAGGAGCATTTTTGAGCTGTGGATGCTGGCTTCAGCTTGCACCCCTTCTTCCATCCAGCTCCCTGTCTTCCCTCGGCAAACTTCAGATTTGCTTGTCCAGAAAAATGTTCCAATTGTCAAGGCTTCCACAGTATCAGCACTGCAAAGTTAACCCACCTGCAGCCACATCCCATTGTCCCTCTCCAGAGTCAGTGACACAGCCTGCAGCTCCAGACTTCCAACATGATGCAAGTCCTGACAGAAAATCTACACACTTAATTCATACAGCAAGCTCAGCCAAATTCCTTATCCAATGCCAAAAGTAGAGCTACTCATAAAAATACCTTGGGAAGTGTTTTGGAGAGAAATGGCTTGTCATCAGCCCTGAACACAGACAATCCAAGGAGCTCTGTAACTTGTCAACAAAAAAGGCCTTCAACAAAAAACATCCCCAAAGAGTAACCTTCCCTCAGGCCCTGTCAGAGCAATTTCCTGGCAGTGGCTGTGGACAAAATCATAAGCACGATTCTGCTCAGGAAAACACGGAGCAGGAAGAGGTGTGTGGTGGGGACAAAGTGTCTGAGAGCTCCTTACAGACCAAAGGGATCTTTGCTCCTGGCACTGCGGTGTGAGAAGTAAGTGATGAGAGCAGAGTCTGTGGCAGACACGCTGCCCTGCACCACCCTGCACTTCAGCATCCACTCCAGAGAGCAGAGCACAAGAACAGCCTGGCACGGCACACACACACAATAATTACCAAATGCTGACTCAGGCATGGGAACAAGGCAAAAACCCCTCCCTGCACTATTCTGGAGACACTGACAGAAAATGGCTGTTTTGAGCAGCAGTTCAGCCATCCAGCTGTGCCAGAAATATGTCTCCATAACAAGATGTGAAAGGGCTGGGATGTTTCATTACTGAGATCCCAATTAGCTAAAATGGGGACAAAATTGGTTAATACTTAAGCTGATTCAATCAACCGCCCTTAAAATTGAAATGCCAGACTAGTAATCATTTCAAGCATGTTCTCAGCCACACAGTCGTGACAGCCTGAGGGTGAGCCAGTTCAGGAGAGGCATCCAGTGGAGTTTATCGAGAGCTGGTTGACACACATCGTTTGATCTCTATTTTGGCTTCTCCCTGTTTTGTCAATCATTTGTGTGTTGGGAATTTGCAAGGATATACTCACCAGTGCCTTGCCTGACCACCATTAACACACATAAAGATTGATCAATCTCTTACACACCAATAGCTAAACCTTTTCTTTGAACTCATATAGCTGGAATTGTCCTCTCCGTTCACACCACGAGTCGTCTTAGTCATTTAGTCTGGCTTTACAGGACCAGCCTTAAGGAACTGGGAAAAACCCACTGAAAAAATAACAAATAACTTATTAGTGATTGTTTTGTGTCTCTCACCTCTCGACAGCTGCTGCTGCTTCACTGTGCAGTTTGTAGCTGTAAGAAGGGGAAAAAAGAATAAAATGTGTAGGCTGACAAAACAGTCTTTTCATACCTAAAGTAATATAATTCCTCCTCCTCAAAATACCCCCTAGCTGCTTCCTACAGGTGTTTGTGCACGAGGACATCACGTGTTGTGTACTCAGTAATGTCTCTGAGCTCCTCCTGTGTTTAACTTTTGAAACAACTGGTGTTTTACAGAAATGCACTGAGTCATCTGAATGTGCCATTACCTATTCTTCACTCACCTGAAATCATGGAATGCTGTGGCACGTGTCTACCTGCTCTATAGAGCTATTTTCAGAGGTATATATGTCACTTCTTTAAGACAGGCAAGGCACTACCTATTGTGTTTCCACTGATACCTTCAGTTCTGTCCTCATTGAAGTATTCATTCTGAGGTTTCAAACCCATGAGTGATATCCCTGTGGTATTGCACAATACTATCAGACACAAAGCAAGTAGCTTTCATTCTACATTATCTGATTTTCTCCAATGCATCTTCCTAAATTCTCCTTAAACTGCAAAGTGACTGGGCCTACATGGAAGATGAAGCTTCTCTCTCTCTGCCAGAATAAAATCCCCTAGAGCAGATCATTTAGCAAAAGCCATTTCCTGTTTTCTTCATTTAATTACATCTCCTTCCTCTATTAAGGACAAAATACCCCATTTTAAAGAGCCATCCAGTGCAGTGCAGAGCTGAGATACTTTGCTGGTGGGCCTGTGACTCCAGGCTTTGACTCTTCTACTGACTCCCTTTGCCTGTCGGGATTCTTTTTTTTTCTTTTTGAGTCTTACTGAGTCACTTTCTTCTGTCACCTTCTCTCTGTGATCTCAGTTCAGGCTGTGCATGAAACAGACTGTTAATCTGGGCATAGATGGTAATCAAAAATAGATTCTGGGGAAATGAAGGGCAAAAACAACCTTTCCATGCACTGAAAGACAGGAGAGCACAACCAGGACTGCACAACATCACCACATAAAATCTGACTGTTCTGTGCCTTCTTCACCCCTGCACACAGTCCTGTGGCAAACACACACACAGATGATTTAATTTATTTCACAAACCAACAAAGCTTGACTTGCATTAATGGAGTTTGCTCGTCTTGTGGAAAATCTGGACACTGTATTCACTTCTGTTAGTGCCTTCTGTGTTTTGCTATTAAAAGATTTCTCCATGGCAGGAATTGGACTGCAACTCTCCAGGCTCTATTGCAAAGCCCTTTTTACATTTTCATGATCATTTTAATAGGCCAAAATGTATGTTTTGTCCTAACCCAGATGCTTCACATTATCATGTGACTTCTGGGAGCAACAGCTTGGAAAGTGTCAGAACTGAGTAAGAACATGTGAAAACAAAGGGATAAAAATAAAGGAGAAGAGGAAGAAAACTGGAGGGAAGTGAAAAAATACTTGGTCTTTTTAATCAGAAAGAAATAAAAGGCAAAGTAATACAACAATGACTACAAACTCACTATGACCTGCAACACATCTGTATTACACACAATTATACGATGTAAAAGTTGACAATATGGAAATATCAGCTAAAGTGCCAGTCAAAAGCTGCAACTGCTTAGGTTACAAAAGACAAATGTATGTGAAGTTCTTGTGATGTGCAAAGGGCCTGTGTCATAACCAAACACCCAGGAGCAACTGAGCCGTGTGTGGCTGCTTGCAAAACCAGTCCAGCCTTTAGGGA
The DNA here is from genome assembly GCA_035221455.1 of Xenops minutus. NCBI lineage: Eukaryota > Metazoa > Chordata > Aves > Passeriformes > Furnariidae > Xenops > Xenops minutus. The sequence goes on along the minus strand of JAWWEE010000040.1, from coordinate 66,296,403 downwards.
TTCCCTCTGGCAGTGCCAGCTGTGGAAATGGTTTGGGCTGCTGCTGGAGGCAGGGTGGACTGCTCCAGGAAGATCTAGAGAAAGCAATATTTCTTTCTAGAGAAAGCATTCCAGTTTACTTTGGAGCTGAATGAATGACTAGTTTTTCTCAAACTATGTCACCTGTAGTCATTCCTGTTGGAAATAATTTCCCCAGATAATGTGCTGTTAATTAGAAATCAAAGCTATGCAAGAACAAGGTTCTTCCATCCCTATTAATCCCAGGCCAGACTCTAAATATTTTCTAGATTAAAATTAATACACCTTCCCTCTCTCAGTATTGTTCAGTGGTGGGAGTCTTTGGATTGACTGACTTCTTTCTTTTGATGCCTGGACTGCCCACGGACATGCAGGTACTTTGGCTTCCTTTGAGCTGAAGGTTTGGAATCCAGTTTTCCCTTTGCTGACTCTGCAGTTTTGGAAGTTGATGACAGCACCCCTTGCTCTGGCTGTTTGTAAGAACGAGTTCCCCTTCCTCACTAGCTTTAATGTGAGCCAGTTTACTGTCCAATTCAAGGTAAAAGATGTCACAGTGCACAGGCACTAAGAATATGACCAAGTTTATGAAGATTTAATTCCCTCCTAATTTAGCATTAATCATGCAATCTAGCCAAACAGTTTCTAGACTCTCAGCTCTTGGGTTCCCTTCCACCACCCCCAGGTGTCTTCCCCACCCCACAGCGCATGAGGCAGCCAGGAAGCTTTAATTTCCACTTACAAAAGATGGCCACCAAATCATTTGTTCAACAGTGCTTGTTGGCAGTAAAGACATTGTACCCCTCTCTTGGAGGAAGCTCAGAATGATGTTTATCCAAAACACCACAGGAATTACATTGGAGGAATGTTATTTCCAGTTCAGCTGCTGTTTCATTCTGTTCCCCAGTCAGGGAAAACTTGCTTTCCATGTGTTTTACACAGAGGGTGTCTTTCAGCACCTTGCAGGCTGCAATATTGATTTGTTACCTTGAATTCAGAGGGGAAAAGCAATGAGACAACCAGGTGACAAGAAAACATTTCTGTATTTATATCTGCACTAAAAGCTTTTGCAAGGGGTTTATGCAGCACAAACAGCAATAGCTGCAAAGACAAGATTCATATGCCAGTGTTCAAAATAGCTGGTGATTCCTGCCAGGAGTTTGGTTTACCTGGAAGGACAAACAGAAACACCAGTTCTCTTGTGTCCTACCTGTCATTTGCAGAAATGGCAGGAAGGAAAGAGGTGAAGCTCAGGGCTTGGAAATAAAGGAAGGGCAAAGAGGCAATGTTAGCTGGATGAGAGCAGAGACCAGGCTGTGCACTCGAAATGCCCCGTGTGAAAGGCAGAGCAGTGTTTCAGATGCACAGGGTCAGGCATGGCAGTCTGACAGGCTCTGCCAAAAACCTTGTCCTCTGCACCTCCTAGAACTCCTGCGTGTCCTTCTCCTTGCCAGAGGAGGAGAAATGGAAACAGTGGTCCCTTGGCCCTGCTCCTCAGTTTTTTGTGAGGAAGGACAAGGGAGAGGGTGAGCAGGAGCACCCACAGACTGCTCCCTGAGCCCATTTCTAGCAGTGGAAACCCAGGAAACCCAGGATTCCTCCTGGCTGGCAGAGAACAGTTTGGTTCAGTGTCCCAGCACAGGACACAGACATATCCCTGCATATCATTGGACACAGAGGCATTTTAGGCTTTTCTGAACTTCCAGGGATTCAGCACCAAGTGTTCGGTTTTGCAGTTTGTCTGTGAGACCACTGAACCTGGAAAAGAATTTGGGGCCTTTCTTCTGTGTGACACACAGTTCTGCTTTGAAAGGAAGGTGGGATAAGAGGCTGAGTTTTCTGAGAATCAGCTGAATGCAAGAGTAAGAGCTGGGCTCTTCCCTGTCTGCATTGTTTACCTCACTCCTATTTGACAGTTCAACTCTTTCATTCTCTTTCCATCTAATTTAAGTCCATTGTTAAAAGTAATGCATTCAAGATGCAGAGTATTCCCTCTCTTCCTATAAAAAATACATTACAACCTTATCTAGAAGAACTCACAATCAAAGGCACTATCTCTAGAAAACAGATGATCAGTAATTTTTGTTAGGCAATATATAAACCTCTGCAAATAATTAATTAGTAGAAATTAAAACTAAGCAATAGGGCAACTATTGCTTACCTCAGAAATAACTCCACTACAGTAATGGATGTGAAACAAATTTTCTAAGTAAAAATAGACTTAGATCCTGAATGATGAGGGAATAGAATAAATTCTGAATATTAGAGGTCAAAGCCTTAAGAATAAAATCTATACTAATATCTATCCTGCTTTTGTAACCCTTCCAACACAGGGAAATGGCTGGATGAGAGATGACACTGATTTAGATGGCTTTGTTCTCAGGAAACCTGAACATTATTCTTGTTCAGAATCACAGACTCATCTAGGTTGCCAGGCTTCATTTTCCTTCCTGCCTTTTTCATGGATGAAAGTAAGAGATGAGATCACCTGGTGTTCTCCTCCTGCTGAGGCTCTCACAGCTGTAACCAAGTTTTTCCTTCGAGCAGTACTTTTGGACAAAGTGAAATCTTTGTCCTCATAAATTTATAGAATTTTATGCATACATTACTTCCAGTGATCTTCAGCCTGTTGTGCCAATATTTTAGTAAAACTATCCCCCAATTTCTGCTCCCAAAGACTGACACAAGTAATTTCTATCTCAGCATGCCAATGGCAGTTTTCTCGGATCCGTTCATTCCCCTGGGGATTTTTCAGTCCTCTCCCCAGGGACTGATTTGAGCTCCGTGTTCCCTGCCCACACAAGGTTTCCCTCCCTTGTCCAGACAGGCAATATTTGCAGCTCACTACTCATTTTACTACTCTCAAGGTCAGCTTGTGCTTTGCTTTACCTCTGTCATACACCTTTTTGCCGTTTTAGTGTCACCAGCATGTTCATCAGCAGTGTCCCTTCCCTGTCACAAATGACAGGTTTCTGCTACTTTCCCTCAGGCCATGCCAGCAGGACTTGGGTACCACTGTGGTACCCAAGGAGAACTCATCGTGTGTAAGGGAGGTGACAGAGCTGTTCCACAATTCCTGATAATGACTCCTGCCCATCACTGGAATGAACCTATAGGATTTTCTTGGTGTGCACCAAAGATATGCAAGTTCCTGCCTTCCAGATCTGTTTTTGGAGCTGAACATGTTCCGGGATGTTTTTATACATAACAGTGACACAACCATGTGTGAGTATTGAGGATGGAAATCTTTAGCTGTTAAATGCCTTGGAAGTGCAAAGCATGAAAACACCTATTAATTTTCTCAGTTAATAAATTCTCTTGGCTCTAGATACTATTCCAGAAGGAGTATTCTTCTAAAATTAGTGTGCGGTTTCTTTGCGGAAAATGATCTTTTAATTCCATAGTCTTTTCTAATCAGCAAATTTTTTTGCAATTTATAAATGAAGCCAAACTTTTCCTCTTCAAAGATACAGTTAAATCAATGTTTGACCTTTCCAAGGAGCGGAGGGTTTTTCGCTTCTTAGATTTTCAGGTGTTCCACTGCCACAATTTATTGCAGTATTAAATTGGACAAGGGATGATTATTTGAGGCGTTACCTTGTTGAGATCTTTCTTCTGCTGATCAAATTACTAGTGTGTAAAATGCAGTGTCTCTCAAAGAATCTTGTAGGTGCCAGTGCAAATTAATGAGGTTGCTATTTGCAACAGAAATGGTGTAAAACTATGACGAATCTATTGTCTCTTTTTTCCTTAAGAAGCAGAAATTCAGAGGGTTTTACTTACTCCATATACCCCTTGAAACCTCCAAAGCGTAAGGAAAAGGGTGGAATAAACGAGGCAAGGTGAGCCAGGTGGCAACGGAGGCACAGGGAGATCTCCCACGCTTTGTTTAGTGCAGAGGGGGAATGTTTTCTGTCAGATCCTCCCTATCTGTTGACAAATTCTGTGATGCCTGTCTCATGCTGTCACAGTTTTTAATGCTCTCTCCACTCCTTCCTTGCAATGGTTACACTTTCTGGGCTTCCTTTTGTTTTGCCTCAGTCAGGAAAATTAAAATAAATAAATAAATAAATAACCCAAAATAAACACAAACTCAAATGGAGAAAACAAGAAAAGTCCCCAAACCGCTCAAAACCCAAACGCAGAGGCACAAAATCCCCTCCGAGCCCACCAGGTGGCACCACGGAGTAAGAAATCAGCGCCAGCGGCTCCGTCCCAACATCTGGGTGACCCTTCCCAAGCAGCCCCTCCATCCCCCCCCGGCACACTCCGCTCACCCATCCTGCGAAAGCCTGAGCACAAGAGCTCCCTGCAGGGCCACGAGCACCGGCCCGGCTCGCCAGGCTCCTGCTGGTGGAGCCACATCTGGCTGGTGGAGCCACATCTGGCTGGCTGGACCCACATCTGGCTGGCTGGAGCCACATCTGGCTGGCTGCGCCCACAGCCACCTCTAGCTGGAGCCCATCGGGTCCAGGTAAGCCTTGGAGCTGGAACCCTCTTTGCCTCCTGAAAGCACTGCAATTGCCTTCTGATCAAGCAGCTTAGGAGTGCAGAAGGAAGAAATAGTTCGTTTTCTTGAGGTGTAAATCAATTGCACGTGTTGAAATGTTCCCACTTCACCGAATATGGGTTTCCAAGGGAAGCAGGGGCTTTCTCTTCCTCTGTTCTCCTTGAGTTTAAATCAGTGAGCAAAACACAGAATCACCGAACTATTCGGGTTGGAAAGGACCTCTGAGATCCCCGAGTCCAAGCTGTCACCCAACAGCACCACGTCAGCTACCCCATGGAGCCAGAAGGTCCCCCCTGAGCCTCCTTTTCTACAGGCTGAGCCCCCCCAGCTCCCTCAGCCCCTCCTCACAAGATGTGCTCCAAAACCTTCACCAGCTCTGTTGCCCCACAATTAAAATGCATACTTTTCTTTCAGTTAAAATACACAGGGTTTGTCTTCCTCTGTGTAAATCTCTAAATCGAGCCATTTGCAAAAAGAAATAATATCAGCATGTCATTATTCTATGATAAGGCTCTTTCATTTCCTAGAAAATTTTGTTGTCATGGAACAGTAAATCCATGACTCTAGAGGCTTCTATAAATTACCCCAGAATTGCCCACAAGGCAACACAGAGACAGAAAATTGTCATTATTGCTTAATTGAAGACATAAGAATTTACATTGATCTCTTCTCTTGCACTTCCTTCAGGGAATGCTGGAATTATACCGAGGTTCTGTTTGTTCACAGTAACATCCTTCAAATCCAGACCAGCTCCCTTGTCTTCTGTGCACTTACTGTGGACTCACACAAATGTAAGCAAGGATGAGGTCTGGCACTAATTTAGGACACACCTGCCAGCACAGATGGTGCTGAGAGGGTTTATTGCCATGTTAATTTACTACCTTTGCTTGAGACTCTTCTGAGCACGGAGTGAACCCAAGAATTTTAGGATCTTGCAGGTGGTGTTATCCCCCCTGGCTGTGGCTGGGGATTCTGCCTGGTACCCAACTAAAACATGATGGCTTAGAAAAATAGCCACATGGCAAAAATTGTCACCCTGTGGTGACTCTGAAAGGGCATTCACTATCTGTGAGGAGCAGCTCCATCGAAGTAGTCCCAGCTGTTGGAAAATTCATTTCCTGGGTCCTAGTGGGCATCACTGTACCCAGTAGTTTGCCACACTCTTCATTCGTGCAAACTCCAAGGGGGTCATGCTGTTTTTTCTGAGCAAAAAATACTGAATTTATTGTTGTTTGATGGCTATGAATCTAAGAAAAAAACAAAAACAAAAACAAAAGAACTTCTACCTTTAAATCAAAGATTTTGCTGTGATCAACAAAATTTAAGCTGTTGATCTTAAAATTTGTATTTCTCCCCCTCTTGATTGTTTTAATGTCAGAAAGCAAACAAGGGAGCAATGCTTACTAATAAAAGTTGGAAGAGCATTCTGTAGCAGGTACCTGCAGCTTTCATGCCATGAAGTAGAATATTTCTTTATTTTCTGCTATTCAAAGTTCCTGCTGCCTATTTTTTCATTTGATTAGGCATATGGGGTATCTATTTGCTGTCTTAAGGAAAAAAAAAAGCCACTGCTGATTGCTCTGGAAGGCTTAATTGTCTAAAGAATTCAGGAGCTGGTTTCACAGGAGTCACTCTTCGGAGAAAATATTGCTTTTATGACAGAGAAAGAGATGTTGTTGTTCTTGAACTCTGCTTTACTGTGGAGTCAGAAACCTTACAGGTTCTGTGCATTATTAAGTATTCCTTTAAAGGATAAAAACTCTTGAGCAGAGCAGTACCATGCTTGTATGACTAACACCACAGTGATAATGTTAAAAACCAGATTCCCAGGAGTAAAAGACAGAATCTTTTCTGGCTTGATCTAATTTACCTGAGCACACCTTTTGCCAGCACAGGTTTGGAGTACATTGTAGAGTGAGAAGGAATAATACAACTGATTCTTATCCTACAGCAGCACAAACTGAGGGTACCTCCTGTATTCAATATTCTTCCTAAAAAGTTGTGTGAGAAAAAAGTCAAACCAAACACACTGAGGCTGGCGTGCAAAATTGCAAATGCAATGAGACACATATGGGGAGGAAATTGCATTCCAACCATTTGATTGCACATCTCAAACAGCTTTCTGGGGCCCACAGCATATGCATGAAGGAGATGGATTTGGGAATATAACTGTGGTGATACCTATGTAAATCTGGAGTTGCTGCAGTGACACCACAGTAACCCCATTAACTCTGTCAGACCTCCCTAGTACTTTCTTTTCCTCCCAAGCCTATTTTAAGTGGGTGATTAACAATTTTTTAATTTGAGCTCTTCTGTAATAGATCATTTGTAATAGCAATTACTCATCAGGAATATTCTCAGCTGAACAATTTGCTCCAGCAGGTTATATTCAGATCCCCAGTAGGCTGCTCCTCATGCAGTTGCCCTGAATCACGTTAGGGTTCACCAGAAGGTTTATGGTTTTCAGGATGTAACTCAGAAAACATGTCAGAAAGCAATCATAACTTCACTTAGGGCTGCCCAAATGTGGAGCTCTGAATCAGAACCCTCCATGACATGGACTGGGTGCAGAGTTCAGATATTCAAATTTTCTCCACATGAGAGGTTTCAAAAGTTTTTAGCCAGAGAAGGAGGTAAAGAACTAAGTCAACTATCAATTATTTAGATGCGGGGAAAAACCCCCTTCCTGTATGCCCGCAGCACTGAGAACTCAAGGGGTGCCCATTATCAGACAGAAATAAAAGCTGCAACACCTTCCTCGGCTGGAGGGGGTGACAGCTGCGGGACTGGCAACCCCTGAGCAGGAGGGGCAGGGAGAATATAGGGAGGTGCTGAGGGGGGGCAGCTTCTGGCCACAGGTACCTGGGGGAGGCGAGGAGGTGTGGCTGCCTGCAGGGAGCAGTGGAGGTGGGAGCTCTTCAGCAGGGGCTGCACCCCAGCAGGCTTCCCTTCCCTTCCCTGGGACTGTCTGCAGGGCTCAGACATGGGCAACTCTTGGGTTGTAGTAGCATTTTGCTGCTTGGGACAACTCTGTGCAGGTAAAAAATATTTATCCACAGTCTCTTCTCCTTCTTTTGATTTTCTTTGTGTTTCTTTCTCTTTTGTTTCTCCCTCTTTTTTTTTTTTTGTTTGTTTTGTTTTTGCATTCTTTTTTGCTTTGTCTTGGGTGTCCTCTCTCTGCTGTAGGACCTGTGTTGGGAGCTCAGAGCTCCAGCCCAGTGCTCTGCTGAAAGACTTTCAAGGTTTCTCTACTCAACCCAGGCTCAAGCCAGGAGGAGTGGATGAATCTCCCTCTTCAGTTTTAGTTAAATTTCCCCAGGAGAGTAAAGATGGGAGGGGGGAAGTGTCTGGCATAACCTCCACTCTAATACCTGTTGCTTTTTCCAGTGCCTCTACCAGACACTTCTCCCTTCTGTAAGACTTTGCTAAATCTCTCACTCTGTATGTTAACAAATCTGATTTTAAAAACTTTATTAAGGCTCCTTTCTGCTAAAGGGTTCCAGAGCTGACTGTGCTGATGCCACTGGAGAGGGAGACTTTATGTGGGACCTTAATTACAGGGGTTTGAGCATCTCCTGTAACTGAGACTTTGCTTGTGCCCTTCTGAGGTGATGTGCCCCCTGTGCTGGAGAAGCAACATCCCTTACTGCTTTCACTGAAACCTTAGGTTTCCCATTTTGCATTAAAGCAAAGCCCCTAACTCAGCCTTTCCCAGGGCAGGTGGGCTGGTTCCTGCTCAGCTGCAATTTGCCATCCCCCTTTTATGCTCTAGTGTTGTTTGTTAGAACAGACAGACCATCCCTTTTGAGTCAGAGCTTGCACGGGGAGAGGAGGAGGAGAAAACAAATATAATATGCTTTTTGGTAACTTTGTTTTTAGATCAAAGCCTGAAGCCTCAAATTGCAGCTCCTCAGCTTGCTACGAACAATCCTACTCTTAGTACACTTGCTCTAGAAAAACCTTTCTGTCTATTTGACAGCTCACTGCACCCCAATAAATCTTACACCATCTACTTGTATGCAGTGAAGGAATCGGGGGAGTGGCATTGTGCCCCTCTGGAAGGGAACTGTGTGATTGACCAATGCATGAAATCCTTCACAGCTGGATGGGAGTGGGACTGAATGGGGGAAAGGAGAAAACCCTGTAGCTGTGAATTCTGTACATCTGAGCCTCTGATCTGGGTTTTCTCTAGGGTGTTATTATAAAATACAGCCCAAAGAGCTGTGTGTTCCAGTGGGATTGGTAGCAGTGTGCTGACTCTGGTAGGTGTGGAGCAGCACTTTCAGCTGTGAAGCCCAAATTTTGTTCACAAAACCAAGTGCTCCAGTGTCTGGCACTTTATCTTTGCCTGAGCAAGACCCAGTTCCCCTAAGTAAACCTGTGAGAGGACGTGGGTAACTGCTGCTGTCTGCTTCATAGTGAGGGCAGCCAGCCCTTGCAAGGACTAGTTGATTGATTTATTTTTTTTTTACTAAGGCAAGTTATGCTAGACCTGTGGTCACAGATGCCTGGCCCATGGTTTCATTCATAAAATGGATTTCGTAACTGCTTGGCAGTGACCAGGAGCTGCCTTCCCTGTTCCCTGCTGCCCTGGCAGACTGTTTGAATGCCACCTAGAGCTACTCTGTGAGCTGGCAGGAGTAAATGCCTTCCTTATTCCGTACAGCTTCTCCCTTAGTGTTGGATGCAGCTTCCTTTTCTGACGGTGGAGGGACCTTGAGGGGGCATTGGTGAAATTGGCCAGCTGACAAAACTGCCCTAAAACTTGCACTGCTGGTTTTTGCCATTTTGGGCAAAGTGGGAGGAGCAGGGCTTGGATGGGTGGAAGCTGGAAGCACAGACCCCATCCCATACAGGTGTGACTGGGAGGCCTTCTGAGATCTGTCCTGTGCCTGAAGGGCACACCTTTAAATGTCTAAGCCAGGCTACAACTGCAGTAGAGTGAGATAATTCTGCTGATAAGCAGATATACCTGCAAACATGTTTTGTGTTAGAAATTACATCAGCCACCCCATCTCCCTACGCAGATGGGTGAGTCTGTGCCAAATGGGTTCCATACAGAGAAATGGCTTCTGCTGCTGCTTTCCAGACAAGCAGATGCAAACTTGTTACTTGGCAGACTGGGAGGAATTTTGTTTAGATTTGTCTCTGGTCTGCAGGGAAGCACATTGGCTCACCCTTGGATGCCTCCTGGAGCAGGGAGAAGTTAAAATCTAAGGGACCTTAATTTTCTTAATACCTTATGTTCAGCTCGGCTAAGGAGATGCATCAGCACATGACAGAGCTGCGGGTATAAGGAATTTCTGGAGCAGTAATATGTAGCTTTTGGCTCTATTCATGTTAATGTCACTATCATGCTTGAGCTACCTAATAAAATAAAAAAAACAAACAAACCCCAGACAACCTCCCACAAAAAGATCCTGCTTAGACATCAATTTTTGTTCACCAGAGTCAGGCTAAGAGTTATGGAAGTGGAGACTGGGAGGGCAGGGAGCTGTGGCTGTGAGAAGGATAACAATTTGGAGAAGCAAGCCTGAGGAAAAAGAATGCCTCAGGTAGTATCTGTTTCTCTGCCATTGGCCCCCATTGAACAGAGGGGTGCCAGAACTCCTCTAACTTGGCATTGACTCTTAAGTTATATTTCTAACCTGTGTCAGAAACTTCCTCCTTTTTAAACAGGCTCAGTTTTGCATTGGATCATAGAACTTGCAGGAACTCTTCTCCAGCAGAATGCTTCCAGACAGAGAACATTCCCACTGTACCACAGCTCTGGGAAACCTGGCATTCCTTTGCTGCTGACAGCACTCAACAGCTGGAGGGGCTCTCCAGGAGAATTTAACCCAGTTACAGAACCTGGGAGCATCTCTTGGGACTTGTGCCTTGGCTTGGCAGCAGGGAAGGCTGGAGAGTTGTAACTAAGCTTCCAGAGCCTGCTGGGTGCAGGGTCATGCTTTGCTGGAGGCTGGGAAGGCTTTCAGACTCCCGTGGAAGCACCAGAGTGCCTGGCTGGCCAGGGATGGAGACACACATGTGTTCCTGCAGCCCCTACACACTGCAGTTCTGGGAGCTCCGGCTGCTGCGTGACCAGGGGCCAAAGGGCCTCTGTGCCAGCAGGCAGGAGCTGGGACTCAGGAGCTCTGCCTGGACTATGGGATCAAATCTGGAATGGCAGGATTTCCTGGATGTTTATTAGGGCCATCTGTGGCATGTGGGAAGAGCACACTTTGCCACGCTCCTTCCCACTCCACCAGATTGTCTTTGGAAAAGAGGAATGTTGGGAGGGTAGCTACTAAAAAATATTGCTTTGAGATACATGGAAATCCTTCACACTTTGAAGGACAAGTGTGAAAACCTCAACAAATATGCAGGAAGGGGCAGGATCACTACACAGCCAAAGTAGTAGCTGAGTTTTGGTTTCCCTTTGGAGTGTTTTGGGGTAGAAGAGCAAGATGTCAGTGCAATACAGGGTGAATGGAAACAACGGGATCTGGTTTAACAGCCCTGTTAAAAAGCATGTCTCCTGCAGCAAGTGTCATGAGCTCCCTGGTGACTGGCACCAGCAGCAAACCAGTGGGGGCAGCTGGGACCCTACAAGGCTGCCTCGTTCCCTGTGCCCAGCTGTGCATCCCCTCCCAGAGTCATGGATGTAGGAGATGTCAGCAAAGCTTCTGGTGTCCCCAAGCAATGCCTCTTCAGAGTTGGGGATGATGAGACTTGTCTCTATGACCCAAACTTCCTCGATGTCTGTAACCCACCTCTCACACCAGACACAACATACAGGTATCATTCTTATTTCTTCAAACACAGTAGGACAGCACTGAACCTGAAAGTTCCTTTGTGAAGGCAAAATGTGAATTATGAGCTTGTATCTGAAATGCTCTGTTACAAGTGCAGCCATGGGGATGGCTGGCTTTGGTCTCACTTTGCAGATAGTGCTCTAAGGGGCCCCAGCAGTGCTCAGCTCTGCCAGATTAAATTTGTGGCCCACTAGGAAAATTCATATGTGAACTACTAGGCCTAATCCTACATAATCCAGTGACAGCATCTGAGTTGGAACTGCGGGCAGAAATAGATTTTGACTGGAAAAGTGAGATTATTCACCATGTACTTTGTATTGGATGATTCTGCTGAATTGCAGACATGGATCTGGTTCTGCTTGCTTTGTTTTGATAGGATTTTGGGCAGCCAAAGTTCTCCTTGGTTTCCAGCTCCAGAAAGCCCCTAAAATTGCTGGAGACTTCCCAGTGAGGGCCACGGAGCTTGCAGACTTGTCTGACCCTGCTGTCTGGGGGTGCTGGCCATTTGGGGAATTTGGGCACTCTGACAGCTCTTACAGAAAATACTCATGTTGCTGTTGCCAGCTATTTAAATCCAGAGTGAAAATGGCAGTCACATGGAGTAACATCTGCTGGGGAATATTAAATACTTCTGAAGTTTCAATGGGCTTTTAGTTTTGTAGAAACTGCCTTGTTTCTTCATTTCTAAAATTGTGGAATGGAAACATAATTTCCTTGCCAAATCTGATGTTGGCCTGGTTCTTCAGTACTTTCCTCTAGTAGGGAAAGTGCCAAAGGTCTCTGTCATCAGACAGAATCTTTAGCCTCCCTATGGAAATCAGAACTGCTCACTGTCCTAAATAATGAGGCTCTTCACACCAGGGAATAGCAAGCTGGAGAAAACTGCTGTTGGAAAGCTATCATCTGCCAAGGCTCACAAGAACCAAGTGCAGGCTGTGCACGACAAGACACAGAATGCTTCTCCATGATTAATTCTATCTGTTCTTTATAAGGTCTTTGGAAATAGTGAGCTACCTCTGACTGTCTCCAGCTAATGCTTTGACAAAACCTGAAGTCTGGCCAGCTAATCCAGTAGCTTCAATTGCTAGTGAGGGGGCTGAGATTATGGAGACCTCATTTAACACTTTTTTCCCCCACAGGTTTAAGTATGTGCTGATAGATAGCACAGAAGGTATTGTGAAAGACCAGACTCCCTGGTCTGATCCCATCAAAACCTAAGGAGGTAAATCTGGCTTTGCCCAGGTCTTTTGAATAGCTGTGCTTGCCTTAGGATACGACTGCTCTAGGAGCAACAGCTAGTCCTTTCCTAAAGTTTTAGCCATTTGTCAGCCTTTTGATAGTAGGAGTAGCAGGCTTAAATATGGAATAATTCTCTACTTCTTTTGTGTATCTCAAAACAATCCTTTTGGTAAAGATGAAGTTCGTACATGCAGTTTGATTTGATGCAGGTCCTGCTATCTGGAGCTGTTGACGTTTCTCAGGAGTACAGATACTTGCCCTCCTGGCAAACCTGCTGAGCAGAGCTCATAAACTTTAAATGCTGACATTCAGTCTTAAACCTGTTTCCCATAAATCACCTGAGACTTCAGGTACAGATATAATCACTTTGCCTCTCCTAAATGTCCAGCTTTCTCTTGTTTGGTGGGGGTGTTCGTGGTCAAAAGGAGATCACAGCAACATTCTTTCCATGCATTTCCAGTTAAACTTCCCTTGCAAATTGAGAGTGGAGACATGATAGTCATTACATCGATCCTGAGTGTGCTCGTGTCCCTTCTGCTTGCTGGCTTTCTCACTCCTGTGTCCTCTGGGCTCACAGAAGTCCTGCTGCTCCTCACAGCTTGCACTGTGTCCCCAAGCCCTGTCATTGCCCCGTCCCTATGGCTCCACATCACTGCTGCTGCTCTGTTTGAGATGACACACCAGTGGTGTTCAAGTTTTAAAGCTGGTAACAGGAAAATACTGTGTTACCATAACCTTCCCTAAGATCAGCAGCTCTTGTAATTATTGCACAGCCTTAAGGTTACTTAAACCAGACTTTAGTAAGGAGTGATAGAAAAAACCAAACCAGTAGACTTGCACATACGTAAAGCTTTTCTCTTTCTTAAATATTGCAGTTTTCCATCTATTCAGGAGTTTGCAAACTCTAAGGAGTGCAGGAATTTGTAAAGATTACTTAATATCCTATTTAATGCATTGATTTTATTTGACTCATCCCTAGAAGAAATGTTACCCCTTGCAATAAATCAGAAAGGCTTTGCTGGAGCTGTATAACACAGTCTCTGCATGTTTCCTAGACTTCTGTGCCCACTGCCTGGGGAAATCCATGCAGATTGATTGATTCCTAAACTGAACTTTTGGAGGGAATGAACTAAATTTTAGAAATAGTGGGTATCAGGGCTTCACCTTTCAATCGTTTGGAAATTATACAAGTGCTCTGGATTCAGTCAGCTCTGTCAGGCTCTCCTGGATTAAAGATGTGAAAAGCAAAAGCTGCATTGCAAATGTTTATTGAAACAATAAATCCATGGGCCTCTCAGGTGCTAAATGATTTAAGTAGCAATCAGGCTTTGTGAAATGTGGTGGCAGTAGGCTTTGCTCAGTCTCTGCTGGAACTTAATGAAGCCTTTCTCTTGCCCCCTAGCAGACCAGAAGGTCCTTCTGCAGAGACAAAGAGCATCCCTCAGACTCCTCAACAAAGTGACCCGAGGCCCCAGTTGAGCTCTGAGTGACCATCCTGGTTCCACTCAAGGGTAGGGCTGCAGCTGAGCAGCCCCCTGAGCTCAGACCCACGGGACTGTCTCCTGTACTCAGCACGAGTCCAGACAAGCTACACAATACAGCCAGGCAACTGAAGATGAGCAGCACTGGTGAAACATGGACAACTTCTTTGGAGCTTTGCAATACATGATATCTTGTCCTAATGAGATGTTCCAGGGAGAATAGGGGTCTGAAGGAATGTGGAAGCTGAAACTGAGACACCACAGAAAACTTAACCCAAACAGCAGTTTTATTACCCAAGGTGGCCAAGTAAACA
>JAWWEE010000040.1:66251230-66281947 GCA_035221455.1 Xenops minutus | reverse complement strand
CGGGCCCCACGTCCCCTCTCCCGAGGCGTCCCTCGCTGCCCGGACATGAATCCCTCTCCCGGCCGGCCCCATCCCGTGTCCCCCCGGTGAGCCGAGCCCCGTCCCGCGGGCAGGTCCCATAGCCGGCCCCGGGCAGCTCGGGGGGGCTCCCGGTGTCCGGAGCAGCTCGGACGGGCTCCCGGTGTCCGGAGCAGCTCGGACGGGCTCCCCGTGTCCGGAGCGGCTCGGACGGGCTCCCCGTGTCCGGAGCGGCTCGGACGGGCTCCCCGTGTCCGGAGCAGCTCCCGAGCTCGCACCGAGCGGGGATCAGGGTCACCTCCAGCCGCTCCGCTCCTCCTCCGGGAACCACCCCGGGGCTGGAGGGGAGCGGGTCGGGAACGCCGCTGTTGGCAGCAGCATGCGGGGAGGGGCTCCTCCTGTTGAATTTGGGGACTTGCTGCTGTAATTGATAAAGCTTTTTCTTTTTTTTTTTCAGAGCTTCAGAGATGGATTCACCAGAGAGCGCCACAATTAGAAGTGAGCAGAAATCCAGGTAACTTACACTGCAAAGGTTATACATGTATATGTTTGTGTGTGTATACACGTACGTACATATATAAGTCTCTTAATGAAAATATGAAACCACGTGGGCACAAATTGCTGAATATTGGATGCAAGGACATTATGCCTGAAAACCTGAAATGATCCCAGTAACGTTTCTCCACTGAGCAAGTGCTTCATGCTCAGTTAAGCTGTTTGTGAGGAGTAAATATTATTCTTGCTGAGAGGAAACTATTTGGACTGAATGTAGCAGGCAGGGATAGGGCTCAGCGGACACACTTTCTTTATAGGTAATAGCTGGCAACCCTGTCTGCATGTCTGTTTATTACTTTGCTTGAGGCTATTTCAAGTTAAGCATTGTAGTTAGATAGTTTCAGGTGATTGTGAAACAAGGTGTTAAATATCCCTATTACCAGGAATTGAAAATCTGTAAAGGTAGTTAGAAAGTCAGGGCATTTTGAGGTTCCGTGTTACTGAAGTCCTTGTTTGTACAGAAGGGATTTTCTGTATGGTTCAAAAGCATTTTCACTTCTCTGCTGAGTAATGACAAAAGGCAGATTCTCCTGACAGTTCCCTGTGCTGGTGTGTGCAGGGAGTGTGGACACGGCACAGACAGACCCCTGAGAGAGATCTGTGGGTGGTAGCCTCTGAGCAGTGGGCTGGATGGACCCTCGATCTGAACCAGCATGACTGCTATGCTCACATGTCCTGCACTGGGCATAAATGAGAATGAAAATGCTGCTTCTTCCCAGCAAAAAACCAAAAAATTGCTTCTTTGAAACATTTTGGCTTTACGTGCAGGGAATGCACTGTGCACAGGGGATTTTGCTTTCTGTGTTGCAGGAAATTCCTGAAGAGCCTGGTGCGGAAGCGGGCGCGGGAGCTGCTGGTGGTGCTGGGGACGGGCGTGAGCGCGGCGGTGGCACCGGGTGTGCCGGCTCTGTGCTCCTGGAGGAGCTGCATCGAGGCCGTGCTGGGCGCAGCCGAGCAGCTCGAGGTGCTGCACCCAGGGGACCTGGCAGAGTTCCGCACCAAGGTCACCAAAGAGAGGGACCTGCTCGTGGTGGCACACGACCTCATCAGGAAGATGTCCCCAGTGAGTGTGCTTAGAACCTCGGCTCGTTTCTAAAACTGCTTTAGGTTTTCATTTGGTTACCAACAAAAAACTTGATGTTTTTTTCTGGTAAAAATGGAGATTTAGTGGGTAATCGTGTAACACGCTGTACCTCTTGGAAAGCCTAAAACATCCCTGGGTGTTAGTGTGAGTCAGCTTTCATCAGAATTAATGCAAGCAAGAGTCCTGACTGTTAAATATTCGCTGTGATGTTTCTGGGAAGTGAAGGAGGAGCTCTGTGGAGAAACTAGAGACACTGAAAATGCAGGTGGGCCCTGCCCTACTGATGGCCTTGGGGCACACGGGTGAATCACTTCCCTAAGGACAGCCCATAGATGCCCAGTTTCTCAGCCATCCACTGAGTTTCCAGAGGTTTCCAGACTGTGTTGTCCTTTGCCAGGTCTTCCTTTTAGCTGGAATATTCAGGGTGATAACTGTAGTGCTAAGTGTAGGCTGGGTGAGTGTTTTGCACCACGTGAGCAGCCTCTCTACAGTGTGACCTATCTGTTATGGGAGGAGTCTGAGTGTGTTTGTAGCAGATTTAATCATTAATAGCAGTTTTCTCACCCAGGAAGGAAAAAAAAAGAAAAAAACCCCACCTTTGGTAATATATTGCAGACTCTGAGTCCAGGGAATGGTAATTTTAGTGTTGTTTCCTTGTACCTGTACTACAAGCTCTCTTGAGAAGCTCAGACTGTTGTTTGGAGCTGCCCTGAGTGGAGGCAACAGCAGAGCACACTGAGCTTTGTTTTGGGTAGCTTTGCTTGGTGTGCTGTGCAAGCCCTCTTGCAGCAATGCTCTGGCATTAAGGGGCCAGATGCTGTGGGCTCCTGTGGGAGGCAGGGACCATGGAGCTCACGCAGCATTCCTCTGCTCTTCCCTCAGCGCACCGGCGACACCAAGCCCAACTTCTTCCAGGACTGCCTGATGGAAGTGTTTGATAATTTGGAGCAACACATTCAGAACCCCGGGGTTCTGCAGGCCATCCTGAGGCTCATGGAGAGGGGCACAATGGTTCTGACCACAAACTACGATAATCTGCTTGAAATATTTGGTCAGCAACAGGGTAAACCTATGGAATCTTTAGACCTTAAAGATAAGGATAAGGTATGATGAGAGCAGTACAATTCTTAAATTTAATATAAGACAAGGCAGCTTGAAAGCTTTATTGAAAGATGTTTTCCTGTTTAAAGAGCGTCAGGACTAAAGGTTGTTAGTTGGTAAAGCATATCTATAAGCTGCAGCAGATGTACAGACAATTTTCTTACATGTCCGTTTATTCTGAATTGTCTGGTAACAGTTACCAAGGAGAATTTCAGTGACACATTTATTAACCAGTTCTCCCCTTTCACTGTGAAAAACCCTCAAATTTATTTAACTTATGGGAAGTCACTGTTAAAATCCCAAATAGGGTTTCAGCTGGCTGCTAGGTAATTTGCTGTTCAAACCTTTATTTTGTTAGTGTTGCTGGAATTTGCTTTTTGGTGAAAGCTTGTTTAGCCCAAAAAAGCAGAGACAGCTGCGGTATCAGCCATTACCTCTTTGTTACGATTTAAAGTGAGCTGTGCAATTAGTAATTACAATCTCTTGCTGCAGGGAAGTGCAAAAGGAATTATTTCTGCTTTAAGTGGTTTACAAGTCAGTTCAGCTGTTTAGTTTTGCAGGGTCATGGTGGTTGTGGTATGTTATAACAAAGGGCTGTGTCCTGCATGATTTGCTACAGGTTCTTCAGTGGGCAAGAGGCCACGTAAAATACGGAGTTCTTCACATTCATGGCTTATACACAGATCCCTGTGGAATGGTGCTGGATCCCTCGGGATATAAGGATGTTACTCAGGATCCCGAAGTCATGGTTTGTGTGATCTTTCAAGTTTTGACTGTGTTTTGCTGAGCTGTTTTATTGTAATTACTGCAGACACATCACCTAAGGCTGGGGCTGAGTGGGAGCATGTAGATTAAATACTTGGGCCCAGAGGAACTATTCAGAATGACTCAGGAAGGCAGCTGCGTTGCCAGGGCAGTGCCCTTACATACTCCTGCTGTGTAAATCACAGGCAAACTGCTCAGCTGGATGTCACAGTTGGAGTTCTTTGTATTTCTTTTAGGAAAGAGCAGGAGTCCCAAAATACTGGACACCAGGACAAGGATTCATCACCATATGACCATGTTTTAGGGGTTAAACTGTGACCAATTCTGGATCCTGGACTGAATGTCATATCTAGCTGGTTTAGGAAGTCAAACATTTGGTCAAGAATATTAATTTTCTGTATTTACAGACTGACTTAGTGGGAGCTCAGTATTCTGTCATCAGTTTTTCCATTTCATATTCCCTTACGGGCAACACTTACGTGTTTAATTTTCATAGAATGGCTTGGGAGGACCTTAAAGATCACCTAGTTCTAACCCCCATGTATTTGTATGTTAACTTTGATTTTTGCTTTTTTCTTTTCTGGTAGAAACAATAGACACAAAATGTCAGTTTGGCCTGGTCCAAAAACATTTGCAGCCCTCAGCTCACTAGTGAAGGTTCTGCTCTGCTTCTCCTTTGCAGCCTGGGGTATTTTAGAAGTCCTGACCTTGAATTTGCCTGTTGGAGTAAATGTGGCTTTTGCTGGTTTCTGTCCCTTCATAGGAAGTTCTTCAGAACTTGTACCGAACCAAGTCCTTTCTGTTTTTGGGCTGTGGGGAGACTCTACGTGACCAGATATTCCAAGCCCTTTTTCTTTACACAGTAAAGAACAAAGTGGATTTAGAACATTATATGTTGGTGCTTAAAGAAAATGAAGACCACTTTTTTAAGCTCCAGGCAGATATGCTGCTGCACGGGATAAAGGTGGTGTCCTACGGGGACTGCTTCCAGCAATTCCCAGAGTATGTGCAGGATCTGACAGCACAGATCTGCAAGCAGAAGAGCCCAGGTAAGGAAAATCTGGGTAGTGTGGTCTCTTCACCAGCACAGTCTGCATCAGGGGCCCAGCAGGATGCCCTGGGAGAGCCCTGCTGGCCTCACGTGCAGCTTCGTTGCTCCGAAGGGACAATGCAGGGTTGGGGCACGTGACAAAACTGTAACCAGATCTGGTTTTGGAAACCTGTGGATTTTGGAGGTCCATGCATGCTTGCAAATCTAATCTTGAATTCTAAATCTGCCTTTTCATTAGCACTTGGTAAAGATGTTCACTTTGAGTATTGATTTGGCATGAACTACTCCAGCCTATTACGTGTTACATTATCTGAAATCTGATGTATCAGGAAAAGAGAGTGAAGGAACTGAAGGAATTACCTGGTGGGATAAGCTGGTTGAGCTGCAGTATCTGTTCAAGCACAGAATGGGAAGTTAAATTAGTGTATCCAGTAAGTGTTGGGCTTAACACAGGCTAGTGGGGAGAAACTATGTATGCAGAAGGAAAGAGGTTCCTTTAATGTTTTCCAAACAAGGACAGTTCTGCTATGGCTTATCCAGCGAACTGAGGAGAATAACTCAATGACCTTGGGAAGAATTAGTTTGAGAGCATTTTGATCAACTCAGTGAAACTGTTTTGTCTAAAATTACTCTGCAAGTGGTGCACAGCAGGACCCTTCCCTTCAACCCCCCCCAAAAGAAAACTGCAGGTGCATGCCTAAATTATATCCTGTTGTTTGTGACCTGATGACTGTTCCAGTTAGACTGCATTATGCTTTTCTTTCTGTGGAGGCTGGAAAAAATAGTTAGCACAGCATGGAGGTTTCAGGAAGTTTATCTGCAGTGTAGATGACTGAAAGTAAGTTGGTGTGCAATTCCAGACACTGAACTCAGCCTGCTGGTTTGGTTTTGACACACTGGTGTTGATGGATGTACTTTTCATAGTCTGAGCTGTATCCAGGGCCTGTTGAGTCTGGAGTATCCAATTTATTGCAGAGCAACCATTGATATCAAAACCGGGAGGGAGACAGGTTTACTTCAGCTCTAAATGGAAATGACTGCAAAATCACACTCTAAAGCTCCTCTTTTCCTTCATGGGAATTCCTGATTAGCATCAGACCCTCAACAAGAGGGACCTTAGTTAGACTTGAAAGTCTTGTGATCTCATTAACAAGGTCCCTCCCAACCCAAACCATTTTGGGATTCTAAACACAACCCTGCTGTTTTGGGATGGTGCAGAGAAGTCTAAAAAAGGCCCTGTGTGCTAACTTGTGCTTCTCTCTTACCCTTCTCTAGATTCTGACCAAGTGGACAGCACAACCCTGCTGGGTAAGTAACATTTTTGTTTTCACAGAAAGTTCCATAATCCTACCAGAGAGAAAAATACAGCTAATTTCCAAAGTAATTAAATGATTTACCTCTCAGTCTGCTGAATGCTCTTCTTTCCCCCTCTGATTTTCTTTCTGCTTAGCAGCAGGTAACTGCTGGTTTTCAGTTGTCAATCAAATGACTAATGATAGAAAGTAGAAGCTCCAGGAAATGTATCTAAATAGTTGTTAATGCTGACCAGAGTACTCAAAGGTAATACTAACGTCCATGAGGTTTTGGCTTAGATTTCCAAGCACAGGTCTGTTCCAAAGCCTTCCTTAAGGAGGGCTGGAAGAGTGAATCTCAAGCATGTGGTACTGAAGGTGAATTTTCAGCCAAGCTGTTCAGGTGGCTTTGTGATACTTCAGTGAGTAAGCTGAGCAGTGAAACATTCCAGTTTATGGTGTAAAATAGCAAAACTTCCCTTTAAAACAACTTAGAAGGATCCCACTCCTGAGAGGTCTGTGCTGCTGCTGGGAACAGCAGAGGTGTGTAAGATATTATTTCATTACTGTGCAGGAGGGGCACCCCCCACTGTTTCCAGTCACAAAGCACACAAGATCCAAGACACTTGGGGGCAGGTGTAAGATCAGAGATTAGTTTTGTAATTCCAACTGGATTTTAACATTACCTGTCTTTCAGCTGAGTTCATGAGTCCCATTTTCCTTAAAGTACAATTAGGCATCAGTGGAGGACAAACCAAACACTTGAGCAGAGATGATTCCATTTCCTTGTAACATAAAGCTCCTTTACTAACTTGCTAGCACCCTCCTTACAGGTAATTTTAGCTGCTGTTTACTTGTAATTTGGAATACAGACCAAGTAAAACAGACTTTCAGTAGGATTAGTGTTACATATAGTTGAGAATCGGAAAACAAGAACCTGACGGGACCAGGATTGTGTTTATCTTGGTATCTAGTGCTTGTAATAAAAAGTACACCAAGCACATGAATGTAGCAACATTAATTTGGGGTTTTTTTCCCTTCTACCTCTCCAGGAACTTCATGTGTGGACTGTGCTAAAAGGAAGCTGGGAAAAGGGGGCACTGACTCTCCAAAGAGGATCAAGCAGTCAGATACACCCCCTATTGAATGAAAAAACCCCAACATCCAAAGCCCGCCCCAAAAGCTTTTTAACAGTAGGTGTTTTCCATCTGCTGCATGGAAAGTTTTGAGCTGGTGTTTCCATGGTTTTAAATGGAATAAAACTGTACATATTAGCATTTCTTTTCTAAAGCTGTAAACGTGTGCCATGTTTGAGGGTCAGAGAGTCACCTGAGTCACTGCCCTGGCACTGCCAGACCCCTCAGGCTGTACCTGCAGGCTCAGACAGAAACAGGTGCAACCTTTGGAAGGTGGACTGAACTGTTCCCGGGTAAAGCCATGAGAAAGGTAACCTTAGAATCTGTCAAAAATGCCTTTTGGCACAGCTGCCTTTCAAACAAAGGAGGTTCAGTTCCCTTCCCATCAGCTGGACTGTGGGTGGGCTGCTGGACTCCAGGGATCTGTCAGCACAAGGCTGCTTCCCAGCTTCAGATCCCTAAGCCCTGAGGAACAGGAAGTGCTGTTGCACAGTTATGGAACCCACAGCACCAGCACCCACCTGCTTTTCACTGTCAGCATGAGGATTTGTTTTCCTGAGTTTGGGGAGGCAGGAAAGGCTGTACCAGTGCTGTATCGACAACAACAGCCCCAAGGGCCACATGGGGCTGTAGTGGGTTTCTGTGGAAATGTTTTCAATGTTATTACACCACAGCCTGTGCTGTCCCTTGCCTTGGACAGCAGGTGACAGTCCCACTGCAGGGGAATGAAGCTCACTCACCACCTGAGGATGGATTTGCAGACAGCTCTGGTGTGTACCTTTGCCGTGGGCTGAACTGCCCCAAGGCAGTACCTGTTTGTCTCAGGGACTGGTACTCCCCCTGGGGCATCATCTTGGCACCACACACACAAAATCATTACATGATTACTTGGGAAAAGCTGACCCTACAAAGGGGCTGTCTGTGATTCCATTCATTCATTCTACTTCATATTTTTTTTTTTTAATGGGAATAAGATATTTACTGAAAACCAGCCTGTTGAGCATTCGTTACCCTGTTTTGCTCAAGCTGTGTAATGGATTTGGAAGGACATCTCTGGTGGTGACACACACTCTTAATAAAATGTTTAAATGCAGTAGACCATTCCTGTGCAGCAGCTGGCCCCATTCTTCAGGCTGGTCCTTGCTTTACTGGGTTTCTCAGCTATCTGTTCCCAGCAAATGGTTAAACCCCACCAAAGAAGCCAGGACTTTTGTATTAGCAGTACCCAGACTGCTGTGGGTCAGAGACCTCTGAACACCCTTGGGGATGCTCCTCCATCCACCCTCCCGCTGCCAAAGGTATCCCACATCTGTCACTGGATTCTGAATTAAGGCACTGACACTAACTCATGACTCCATTATTTGTTTTAATGAAGCATGGCAGTAACACAAGTACTTGATAAACACCTGCCTGCAGAGGGGGGCAGAGGGATGTTGTTGGAATGTTCCCACATGCCCAGCTGGAAGCACAAGCCCAGGACTTGCAGTACCTGACAAGGCAGGTGTGTGTGGGCAGCCTGGGGGACAAAAGGAACCTGCTCTGTGAACATGAGACAGGACGATCATGAACAACCATAAACCAAGGAAAGCTCTTCACCACACCAAGAGGTAGAACAGAGGCCAAATGAAGTGATTCCAGCTCTCAGACAGTGTTCTGTACCCCAACTTTCTTAACTTTGCTGCTTAGATAAAGCACAGTCACCAAAATAAACTTGACTGTACTTGGACAGGTGCATAACAACAAACCAAGAGACCCTTTTTTTTAAGGCTGCTGCCTCTATAGCATCTGACTCTTTCCACTTCTATGTGAGGTTAGAAGATCTGAAATTTTTCCAGGTTACACCCCAGCTCTAGAGATACAGCATGAGCTTTTGTAAAGTTAACTAATACTTGCATAAGGTTGCAGTGGAAGACTGAAGTCTTTCTGGGTGTCACAGAAGTCACCCAAGATAACAGGCACATTCCAGCACTTCGCTGTTTTAAAAACAAGGAAATAATCCTCTGTGAGGGCAAACAGATGCAGCTGCAACACAAAAGGTATGGCTGGGGTAGTGAGTACCTGAGCACCATGCTGGCGCTGCAGCTCGACACACAGCACTTGTCCTAGGACAGGCCAGAGGCCTGTCCATGTACAAACCTGAACCCTTCCTCTGACAGCCAAAACACCCCAAAACACTGGGAGAGAAAGCTTTGTGTACCAGTGTGCACACCCTCAGTAACAACCTCGGGCTCTCTCAGCCCTGAATAACAGAACTGCATCAAGGAGTAACAGCTCCTTCCGTCACTATTTTGCAAACTGCTGCATTTGAAAAGTGAACATTTCCATATCAACCTCTAACAGCCACACTCAAACTCAGATTTGTACCAGTCAGCTGTGAACCCAGTTCCCGTTGTTGCCCTTGGTTCTGAGCCCAGCCCTGCTATGCCAGGACAGAGCTGCGTCCAGACTGCTCTGCTCTGTCCTGCTCTTCTGCCTCGGGGTACTCGGTGAGATCCAGGGTCAGCACTTGGCTGAACATGATGTCATCGTGCTGGGAAGGGGAGACCACACCTCTGTTACTTGAAATAAGCATTTCCTGACTGAGAGACAACACGGAGCTCCAGCTCCCCAAGGATGCTCCCTGGAACCTGTCCCTGCACAGCTCACACTGCAGGTGTGCACCAGCACTCCAACACCACCCCACGAGCATCAGCTACCAAAACCTGCTCCTGATTAATTGTTACCTCTGGGCACACTCCAATCAACGCATCTGCCTTGCAGTAGAACTCCTCCTTCAGGGAAATGACTATCATTTGGAACTGCTCATGGGCCTGCTCTCTGATGAAACTCGAGACCTTTGGAAAGAAACCAAGTATTTCCTAAGTTAGTTCTGGCAGCCTGAAACCACACTGTGATCAGGGAAAGGGGAGGAGAGAACTGATAGCTGTGATAGCTGCAGAATTCCCTTGTGAAATAAGCTGGGGAAAATGAGAAATAAACCATTCTTAAGCCAGATACTTGCCATGGTTTGCCATGGTCTTAACACAACCCCTCAGGTTTGCTGCTTTTTGAAAACACGTAACAAAATAATCATTCACTCCCAAAGAGGCCAGTGCCAATGATAAACAGTTTTAACTAATGTAACTACAAAGGAGTGGAAATTCATGAATAAGTAAAAAAAAAAAAAAAGGTGTGAAAAGTTTGTTACTGGATGCATAATAACCTCTGAAATAAGTATTAGCTCACTGCAGACAGCAGCATGTTTTTCAATGATAATGCAAACTTAAGGTACAAACTAAGTTATGAACTGGTGACTGAGTAAGGCACTGCCTTACTCAATATAAATTAAATAGAAATTAAATGCTGCATAAAGGACAAGCAGTACATTTTAATGAGCCCTCTGCCTGTACAGTTCTATCTACATGACATGGAGATAATTTTTTCCTGGAAGAACTGCTTTGAGGATGTTAGAGAATTCACATTCATTTCACAATGTACTTCCATGTACTGCAGATCTGCTTTACTAAATCCTCAAACTGAAGGAATGGAAAGGAACAGGTTTAGTTACACAGCACATCTCACACCTTCACACTCCTCACCTCTTCTCTCAACCCCCTCAGCTGGGGAACTGACCAAACATGCTTAGAATGAGGAATTTAAACCTCTCCCATGGCTGCTATCTCATATAACCATTCCTTCAGCCCTAAACCCAGTCTAATTGAAACCAGGTTCAGTCAGCATAATCCATCTCTATATCCCAACACCCTGCAGTGGAAGTGGCCACCCTTCTACAAAAGGTATCAAAGATAAAGGATAACTTACTTTATCAATGTTTGTGTTGTCCAGGGCAGCATCTATCTCATCCAAAATAAAGAAAGGTGCTGGCCTAAAGCTGCAGAAGACAAGACAGCATTTTGCATTTAGATGCCAAAATGTTAATAAACATTTGAATTACTTTAACAAAATTTTTATATTTTGCAATATTTATATTGATTTTAATGAAATAATTAGATATCACTTAACTGTAATATTAAATAACAGAAAATAATTAACATTTAATAATTTCATTAAAATTCTACATTTAATATATAATACTAAAGCAAAGAATAAGGACTTTGAATACCGCATTAGCAGGCTTTTTAACATGTCTGCAAAGGGGACACTGCCTCTCTTGCTGTCCCTTCCTCAGGCAGGTGCTTGCAGAATGCCACCCTCCTTTGCCCCTGGCTAGCCCAGAGCACCTTTTACCTGTGGATGGCAAACACCAGGGCCAGCGCTGCCACCGTTTTCTCCCCTCCCGACAGGCTGTCCATGGGCATGAACCGCTTGCCCGGGGCCACACAGTTGAAGCCAATGCCCTCCAGGTAGGGCTCCTCGGGGTTCTCGGGGCTGAGGAATGCCTGCAAACACACAAGTGGCACTGTTAGCAGCGGGGTGCATCACATCACTAAGGTGGGGATGCTTTAGGTTTAAATACTGCCCCAGCTAGTGTGGAAACCAGGGTTTGCTTTGTTGGCAGGGAATTCCTGTTCATCTATCCCAAGAGCAGCACTACCAAGTTCCCAGGGAATATGGTTTTGTTAATGAACCAGGAGCAGGAGGAAACAGCATCACATATTTGTTATTTGCAAACTTTCAACTACCGAACAAACTCATTGTGATCACCTTTTATGTATCTGCTTTGATTTTTTTTTTGTTTTCAAAATGTTAGATGTCAAAAGTAGCTTTGTGTCTTTAGCTCAAAAGACAATATACCTGCAAAACAACCCTTCTTGTGGAAGGTCTGCTTTACAGAACCCAGCTTTGAGCTGGAGAAGGACTTCAATACAAGCAGCCTTTCTCTATACTGTGTCCTGGTTCCCAGGGCCAAAAATTCAATGTGTGATTTTAAAGGAATTACCATTTTTCTGAACCACTAAAAAGTGCAATGGGTAAGATCTTCGCTACGTGGTTTATTTTTCCCATTAACAGAAGAGACAATAAAAGAATACAGTCTCTTCCCTCTGCACAGGGGGAGACAGATAAAAGAGGAATTTCCATATTTAACTCTGATTTGAAAAGTGTCCTTTCAGAGACTCAGCAGAAGAAAACCAAACCAACACACACGAGGTTGAGGGAAAAACACAGAAGGTGCAGTTTTAAAACAGACAAGAGTCCAATCTTGAGCCCTTTAAACACTTCACAGACTATGAAATTTGATGTAACCAAAGCATTTGGAAGTTCCCTCATCACTTCTGGCATAAATACAGGAACAGTAACAAATGGTGAGACAATTTTTGCACAGGTTTTTTTAAAGGTTGCAAAGATACTATATCTGTGTTTTCTAAATATTTCAGTAGGGTATAAGGAGCTTCAAGACCTTGTACAGAACACTGATTTATGATTTTTGTCTCTACTAATGATTAAGCTTTTTTAATCACTTAGTATCACTACATGTGCAAACCAAGGCTATTTTTAAATGAAGTACTCGATTACATTTCACATTTGTGTTCTGATAATTTGTAAGTCTGATAAATACAAAGAGTAAAACTAACACACACTGAGCAGTTCCCAATTTAGTCAGCAGATCCTCTTTCTCTGCCTCATGTCCAGCATGCTGTGGCTTATTACTCCCTTCTCTGTCCCTGAACTCCTGCAGTCTTTATTATTTGGGCCATTTTCTCCCTCAGGACTGAGACTGCCTTTGCAAAGCCCAAGTGTTACTTTTCTGTAGGTAACAAAGCACCCAGTGAGGCCTTTGAGGCCAAGCCCCTGAGCCTGTGACCCACCTGAGCACTGCTGTTCCTGCAGAGCTTCTTGTAGATCCTGTCAATGGCTATGGAGGCGTGTTCAAAGCACCTGCTGAACAGCTCATACCTCCTCTTTTTCACCTCTTCATATTCCTGCTTGCATTTTCTAGCCTCCTTCCTGCTGCTCTCAAAAGCTGAGGGAAAACAAATAAAAAAACCACTGGAATTACTCTGTAAAAAGCCTCTGAGCCAATACACAGAACATACGTAAGTTGGGTTCCACAAGCAGCACCAAGGAAAATACTTATTGCAGAAAAAATCCACATACAGGGAGCATGCCAATACTAGCAGTTTCCTTCCTTTGAAATTTCTCAAATGGAGGCCCCAAACCTGAGAGGTTGTGATGTATTCACTGTGCTCTACACCCCATTCATCTGGAGATAGGAACAAAATCCTTCTCCTAATTCCTTCTGGAGGCTGGGCAACCCTAAGCAGCTCCAGCACTGCCCTGGTCCAGCTCCAGAACCCCTCCCTTGGGTTTCTTACTGGGTTCATGTCTGCAGTGCTCTCTGAGGACACTCAGCGGTTTGAAGAAATGCTCCTGTGTGAGTTCTGGACAACCATTTTTAAGTCAGTTATTTTCAGAAAGCAAGTAAAATTCTTTATGATGCCATTTGGGCAACAAAGTCTCTTTCCAATTATTCAAACAGTATTTCAACTGCACACTCAAGTGTATGTTAAAAATTGTTTACATATAATTAACTGAGGATAACACTTGAGCACAAAAAAATACCTTAGGTATCTGAAAGAGGCAAAGCCAGCAGGGCCAAGCCCAGGAAGAAGCATTTTCACTGGGGTGCAAACTGTCAATCACAAAAGAGATGGATATGAAAGACTGTTACCGTCAATGGATTCCTGGAACTTGCCCCGAGCTATCTGGAGTTTCTCCACTGCTCTCAGGTTTGGAGCAGCTGTCTTCATTAAAGTGGTCTCCTTGGATTTGATTTCCTGCTGCATCTGCTTCAAATGAGCCTCAATATCTTTATCAGATTCTAGCTCCTAAAGAAAAAACATACCAGAGCAATCTCATCTACTTTTGGGCCAGGCCATTTGAACACATATAGCAAGCACTCTGAGAGAACGACCCCACTCATTCATAGCTTTAACTGGAAACAACCAAAACACACCACTCAAGAGTCTTAGTTCTCACAATAATCTACAAGGCCCTCAGTATTCTTCCACAAGACCTTTAAAAGCAGAAAGCCAATTCCCTTCCCTCACTTGCCTTGTTATAATACAACTGTGGAAGAATTAGTGCTTCACTCCTTGATCTGTAAAGAAAAGCTTTAAAGACAGATACTAAGGGAATTCTCGGAGACAAGTTCCAGTGATGACAGAGCCATCCTTTGCTCTGTACCTAGCCTCTGACATTTAGTTATTTTTCTTAGGATTCAAAAGGGAAAAAACCCCTACAAAACCTGCAGAGAAAAAGTGACCTAATGAGTTTTTAGAGAGGGCAGGATGGGAAGTGTCAGTCTCTGCAAATACCACAGAGAGAAGTGGTAACAAGCCCCAAGAGCCATCCTTGGGTTCTGGAGTTTTGAGCCATGACATAGAGTGTTGGAACTTCACGGCAGAAGGTAAAGGAGGAAGGAAAAGTCAAGGTTATACTAACTCTTCCTCAGTTCCATTTTTGTGGTTCAGAAAAGCTCTAAGTCAAAGTCAGTTATATGGGAAACTGACCTATCCAGAAACCCCACATGGCAATGCTGTGTGTGCCTGCAAAACCTGAGCACACAGACACATGCAATTCAGCTTAGCAGTGTTTCAGTAACAACCTGGGGTGAAGAACAAATAATTTCAACAAATAAAATATTTTAAACAAAAATTAAAGTCAATCACTCCAGCTCTAATAGTTTCAAACAAAAATGATTACCTTCAGGTCTTCCTCCAGGTTGCTGTAGTCAATCTGAATTTCCTCTTCCCTCTCGTAGATCCCTGATGTCATCTGGGTGTCTTCTGTTTCAGTTCCCAGCTGGAAGGTGAGGGACATTCCAGTTCAGAAATACAACTGTTAACTTTTAAACTGCTACACCAATTCATTAAAAGGATTTAAAATGAAGAGACAGTGGCATGAGGTAAACTTATTCCATGGCTCCTGCCCTGGCCCAAATGGAGTGACCAGTTAAGATCCCATGAGCCTGATTAAAACAGGCACCTGTTAAAAGAAAATGAAAACATCTGCTAATCTCAGTTGGAAGCTATGATGAAAGCAGCAGCAATTTGGTTGTAATACAGTTACAACAATGTGCATACTGGAAATCTCCCAATTGGAAAGGTTTACATTCCCCAGACAATTCGATCCCCTTCCAAGGGAATGCTCTGAGGGTGTCAGCTGAGGCATTTCTTCTGCTCAGTTGGTCTCAGGAGGAGTGTCAGTTCTTACAACCAGAGTATCTTCCAGAGCCTGCAGCCTGTGTTTTAAACAGCCACCTTCCCGTGAATGAAACATGTGCTACCTCCCTTTACCAGTCCCTCTCCCACTACTGCTCACCTCCTTGGTTTCAGCTCTTCCTTATTGACGAGCAGTGAGAGCTGTTCATGAGCAGTTCTTGTTCTTTCCCTTCACAGACTGCCCACCCCACCTCACTGCATTTTGTCTGCTCCTGTTCATACCCACCCTCCAGCAAAAATACTTTCCTAAGGAATAGGTTCAACAAGACTCCTTCCAAATTCACACACTTCTTAAAATTCCTTCAAAACCCACAGCTCTCTCATTTTGTAACAGTGGAGAAAGTTTATTTCTCCTCACAAAAGATATCCTGGACAAAGAGTCAAATAATAATGAGGGCCAAACCTCTGAGGGCAGGAATGTTTCTGTATTAGCCTACCTCTGATTTCTGTGAATATCTGTATCTGCTCAAGACAAAAGGTTAATTTTATATACAGCATTTATATTATAGATGATTGACCAAACATGATCTCGATCCCTGTGTGTCCTCTTGTGCATCTTCACACCAATTTTCTTGTATCACAGTGATTTTAGGTATTTCACAAGAATATGTTTCAAGCACAAGCAAAAATACTTGCAAACCATATTGTCTACAAAAATAAACAGGAATCCTTCTCTTGAATGAATGAGGCCTGATCACATGAAAATAACGTATTTGTTTGAGCATTACTATGGAAGACAAACAGTCCTGCAAGGAAAGAATGAGGATCTTTAAACTCATGACTGAATAACTGCTCCCTCAGGATATCTATCTTCTGCAAACATTTTTGAGTACCTCTACTTCACTGATGTCATCCAGGGATCCAAAGAGCAGCTTGATTTTCAAGTCATGCACCTTGCACTCAAGCAGCAGATTATGTCTCTTTAATCTCTTCTCTTCCAGAGCGGTTTCTAGAGCTGCAGCTTCCCTCTGCAGTTTTGTGGCTTCTCTAGAGGCACAAAAGGCATAAAAAACTCAAGAGCAGAAGCATTGCTGCTGAAAACACCCAGAGAAAACCAGTACGATAAGGTAGCATGGAGAACAGTTTCCAAGCACCAGGAGGGCTCCTTCCCCTGCAGCCCCAGTGCACAAAGGGAAATGGTGCTGCACTCCTGCCATCCCCTCCCTTCTCCCACATGACTCCAGAGGGAGCCTGAGTTTCAGTGGATTGCCAAGTGCACTCCACAGCATGTTAAAACCCTTTTTCTAATTACAACTCTGCTCTGTTCAGCTCTGCTGAACATGAGGGAGATCTGATTCTTTTAACATTAAATCAAGGATCCTCTACCACTGCTCTCCTAGAAACACATCACGATTCTTGGCAATAAATTCCTCTGATAGCATCAAGTTACCAGCAGCAGAAACACAACATCCTGTATTGTTAAAATGACACACTAACATGAATTCCAAGGCACAGTCCACAGGTTTACAGAAAATTCCCCAAGTTTCCTTAACCACACTGTGCCAACATGTCAGGGTTTTTAAACACAGTCATGACGCCTGATTAAGAGACATTAAGCACATCAATAATAAGCAAGCATAACAAAACTGAAGTATAAACTGTCCTCAAAGTAGTTGATTTAATTAATTAATTTAATTTAATTAATTAAGGACAACACAGTGATGTAAAATTTTCCCAGCAGTACAAGTAAGAATTACCTATCAAGAGTTAACATCTTCCTTCTGAACTCTTCAACTTCATTTTGGCTTTTTGTAAACTGAGATTTATGAGCACTTAATCTGTCCTTGAGATGTTGCTGCTCCTCCATAGTTTCATTCACTTTTATTAGAAGCTTCTCCTCATCCTGCATAAAATTATTTACATTTTTAACTTGCTATCAAAACAGAAAAAAAGAGCTAGGAGTTTAAACCTGTTACACTCAAATGTTACAGCACAAAATCTGAAAGGCACTGCAGGGAGGTGGTTTCTTCACTTTGTGCCAGTTTTATATACCTCACTTTCAAAGCACTATTACATGTTATCTCCTTCCCTTTTCTGTGTACCACAAGCACAGTTTATTTAACAAGCACAACAACAAATAAGGAACACTGTAGAGGAGGAATGCATACATATTACTTCAACTAAAAATCTCAACTGGTTCCACAGTATTATACTACACCTATTAGTGGCTGTGAAACCCTTAAGGATGTAAAGCACCAGAGTTGTTTACTCTTACTCATGAAATCTCCTTCTGAATCTGAGCCACGTGCTGGTTTTATCTGTAGTTGTATGTTGTCTTTTCGTATCAATTGAACACAACACTGTACACATAGTAATACACAATTTAATTTTTAGTAAGCTTATTTTTAATAAGGCCCAAATATGGCAGGTTATTCCAAGGTTAAAATGCATCTGCATTTTTTTCAACAATTACTAAGTCAGCACTGAATGAACCCCTTGGAGAATTCCTCCACAGCATCAACCACATTTATTCAGAACTGTAACTCAATGCATTCTCTCCTCTCAGTCCCACACAAAGGCTGCCTTCACAGGTACCTGTTTCAGCCTGAGAATCTCAGCTTCATCCTTCTGAACTGTCTCCCTCAGCTTGCTGACCAAGTTTGTTAGTTTTTGGAGATGATCCTGACTGTACTCCAGCTGAGCGTTCAGGCGTGTCTTCTGGTTTTCAAATTCCAGTCTAGGCAAAGGACAGGATTTCAATCAATACTTACAGAGCAGCCTACTAACTGTGGTTATGAAGTTAGGACAAGGAACATTTTCCCTCTGACTACTTAGATGGCATTTTTATCTCTCCCGTGTGAATATAAAAATCTGCATACATGTGGATCATTGATTCCACTATACCACATCCTGTGGATATGCTGCAAGTCACAAGGATATGGCTGTATCAATATGGAAAGTGACACTGAAGTTCAAGAATCTAGTTCATTTTAATAATCTCCTTCATTAAGACATTAATTTGTGGTCCTGTGACATGTGCCTGGGAGAGGAATACTAATTGAGGTTGCCTGTGAGAAAGCTAAGAGCCTGCTTTTTCCTTATGTTCCTATACCAAATCCCTGCATACTACCCCCAGTTCTCCTGAAGATTTTTGGTACATCAGTGATCCTTCACAGTGTTCTCAGTCTGGGATAGTGCCATTTTCCAATGTGAGTTTGAGAAAACTATTATTTGCTTTATTTTTCTACAACAGTGCTCCCAGAAAAGTAAATGTTACCTTCCAAGTTTGTTGCAAGCTGTCTGTGACTCCCAAGTGTATAATAAGCCCAAAGCATAGCACTTTAACTCATCCCTAACTAATCCTTGTAGTGAGAAGAGAACCTTTCACTGCCTCCTGGACTTTTGTGCTATCCCCTGTGCTGCAGGTTCTCAAGAACCAATGCGCCCACCTAAAGCCAGCCCCTGGTTTACGTATCAGTGACAAACAGCACCTTCTCTTAGCAATCTCCTCTTGCTGTCTCACATGTTCCTCTTCATACACTCGGATATTTTCTATACCAATCTCTTCACAGAATTCCCGGAAAACAGCATCTTCAACCTTTGAATAGAGAGAAATGGAGAAAAAAATGTTTATGCTATTTAGTACCTCACAGATGTAAAACATTTACACCATCACTATAGGCTGAATTTTTAAGGTACTTTAAGAAACAGCAAACAATTACTGGTAAGTAATTTGCACTTGAAATTTTCCAATAACCCTTTCAGCCTAAATGCCAGACACAAGGCATACGATCTGCAAGATGTAACTCTGATCTAAGCTCACCTTGACAGCACCTGGTCACTATAAAGACAATTAATCAGTGTCACTAACTGCCCTGGTTTTGCCTGTTGTTCCCAGCCAGCTGAAGAAGAGAAAGCTGGACAGGTCACTAATCAGACACACCAGGTCTCTTGGTGTAGTTCAGTTCTTCATTTTAATCCTTTCAAGAGATCCATAAATGATTGACTATGTTCCAATTATAGCAAAGTCACAGCAAAAACACTGCCATAGAATATTTCACTTCCTAATTACACAGGGTATACTAACAAAAGCCTCAGCCAAAACCAGTCCTAAGACTTTTATGAAAAAATTAGGCAGGCAAATATTAGGTAGAATGTGTAAGACAGGGCTGAATGAAGACCAGCAACAGACTGTTTAAAAGGAAATCCAGTGGACTGAACAAAATCTTACGAGAACTTGACAGATCAAACCCTTGTTTACATTGCTTCAGTACTCAGGCTGTTTTAGCCTGGGATCCAATCAAACCAAGTTACACTATGCAACTAACAGTGCTCTTGGAAAGCAATGACCAGCCTCCACTTTTTATTTGTCTTTATTTTCAGCACAAGCAAAAGAGAAGTTCTCTAGATCTGAAAGCCCTACAGCCCAACCATCAATGACAGTGTCAGTGTTTGCAGGTGACAGACATCTGCAGCCCCTCACGCCTGCACCACAAGCAACACAGAGAGCACCAGCAGTTTTGGCTCCTTTCCACATGCAGAATGCCAGTCAGATTAATCCAAGGCTGACTAATGAGGATGGGGCAGAGGCCAGGACCTAAATTATACATGCATGATACACCTCGAGGAACTGCAGACAGAGGTGAGGAATCTCTCCTTCTCTAACAATCTACCTTTACGCCAGCATTTAGGTGTGAATTTTCCAGATAAAACTGCAGCACCACTTTTTCACAGCCTGTACCAGAGTTTTCTTTTTGGCAAGAGTGGGAACAAAGACAGCTTCCAGACAGAGGTGGAGATGGTGTTTATTTCCCAGAGAGGCCAGAGTTACTGCCCACTCAGCAAAATAGAGTAGGAAACCCCTTTTGGCATGAGATTTACTGAAATTCCTTTCACTGAACGCCTTCAGTCTCTCCTGACAGCCCTGCTCTGTAGGGACTGTTCTGGGGACCACTGGAACATTAGAGTGACATTAGAGGGGGCAGAAGTGCCTGCACAAAAGCCAGCTGGGATCACAGACCACAGAGAACCTTCCCGGGTACTGCTATGAAGCAGAGAGGAAAAGGTTGGACTAACATGAGCTGGTTAGCACCATAACAGATAACAAATTTGGACAATCGGGATAGAACAAAGCCCCCAAGTCCTCAATCAGCAATGCCTCAGATGAGAGAATGAGTAAAGAACACCCAATTACATAATGGGCTAGCTTCATTTTCCATAAATCAGACTCGAAAGGAACACAGGCATACAAAAGTCTTAAAAAATATAAATCAAACCCCAACAAACAACCAGAACAAATCCCCAAACAACGACATTCAAAAAACCCCAATGAACCCCCTTCCCACCCACCCCCCCAAAAAACAAAACAAAAAAACACACCAAAACCCCCCAGAACAGTAAAAACCACCACCTAGCCCCAAAACAATGAAATGAGGAATTTACTGACAATCCTTGTGCATACCTTGGGTTAAGAATTTCAGAAAAGAAATTTCTGAAATCAGAGTGCACAGAAAATAAAGCCCAGATACTGGCTTACTTCCCCACAGGAGAAAGGAATCTTCACACTGTGCTGTCCTTCATGCATTTTCCCCACACCCAAGGGTGTAGCAGGTCATGCCCTTGAGCTGTGTCACCTCCAGAGTTCACACCAGAGCCCTGTCACAGTGCTGAGAGCTGCTCTCAGCTCTACAAAGCTGTGTATATTAAGCAAAGCTTCACCTAATCAAGAAGCAGGTGCATTTGGCTGGTTGGAATTGCGTCTGGCACTTGCCTGTCCCAGAAGCTCAGCTCTAAGGAAACTCATTTGCAAAGGTGTGACACACACACACTAACACCCAAGTGCACTTCTGTTTGCAGCCACCTAGGTAAGAAGGCAGAGGATGTGCAAAGACCGTTGCAATAACTTAAAAGACTTGATGATAAAGTAGTTTACAAAGTTAAAAGGTGTCCAAGTTCTGTAAGTCAACAGGAACAGAACTTTGTGTAGCACTAGAATAAGCTGTTTGATAGAAGGCATTACCTCATTAATTTTAGTCTGAAATTCTTCTATTTTTCTTTTTCTTTGTGCTATTCCTTCATTCAGCATGTCATACTGAGACTCAATATTTACCAGTTCACTTTCCAGTTTTGATTTTTCCTAGACAGAAAAAGATGGTAATTTTTCTTAATAGGAGGGTCAACTTCCTAGAAATTAAATGACAGTTCTGTTCCAGATTAACTGTATTTTCCTGATTAAAACCATTATTTTCTTCTCAAATGCCACTTACCCACTATTATTGCCAATTTGCATGCAATAATTACAGTTTTAACAAGAAAAGCAATCTGAGCACCACAGAAAGTGCCCTTTGAGTTACAGACTTCTGAAGGTTACTAAATGAAAAAACAAGCTTACCAGAAAACCATATTAAAAAACTCAAGTAGAAAAAGGCTCATCTAAAGTACTTTTTTATATTGTTTTTTAAAATTTATTTATTTTATTTTATTAATTCCTAAGTTGTAAGTGCTGTATGTAAAACTTGAACTGAATTAAAAAAGCGACATAAGGAAGCAGCATTTACTTCACTGGTAATTACAGGTTAGCAGAATACAATTCCTAAACATGAAAATGATGAAGAGGTAGAATTATACCATGTAGAGATTAGCAAGATGCTTCTTTTTAATGAGCTCCAATTCACTCTGTGAGTATTTCAGTCGTGTCTGAGTCCCGTGGCACTGAGCACGCAGCTGCTTCAGGTCAGCCTCCTTACGCTGGGTCTTCATCAAGGTCTGGTAAAGTGTGGGGATGGGAGAGAAAGCTTTTTAAACCAAAGTCTTTTTCAGATTGCAGCCTCACTGACACACGCCTCATTCAAGGTAAAGGCTGATAGCACTGGTCAATTCAACAGGAATTTTGTAACTGATTTATTTCTCCAAAGAAATCACTTGCAGTTTCCTAAATTCCTACTCCATCCCTCTATAAAAAGCAAACAGCAGAAGTATGACATTGTTTCACACTGGCAGGTTTTGGTCCATGCAAATCACCTCATGTTGGCAGATCACATCCTCTTCTTCACTACAAGTCCCAGGTACTTTGAACAACAGCTCTTTCTCCTGGAGGGAGCTGGGACCAACAGTGCTGTCCTGGATCTCCACCCGTGACCCAAACTCCCCCCAGCTAAGGACAGAGATGCACAGCTGACTATTATTAACTGGAAGAGGATTAACAGCTACCATGTCCTGTCTGCATCTCCTACAAGTTTCAAAAAGCCCCTTTTCAGAAAATCACCTTCCCAGAGCTGAATGAAGTCAGACACAACTTTTACACCTTCGTGACCAGCAGTAAAGTGCTGTTAAGAGACCTACCTTTAACTCATTAATCAAGGTATCCCTTCTTTCTTTCATTTTACTCATTTCTTTATCATCCCAACATCTAGCTTTAAATCTTAAATCACTGGATCCTCCAGAAATTACTCCAGATTTCAAAAATAAAGTTCCATCAAGAGCCACTGTCTGGAATTAAATAAAATAAAAATTAAACCCAAACAAATCTTCACAAAAGCAGCCAAAATACCCCACGAAGTAGTGCCCAAGATAGGGCAGTTAAATAAGCAACAACCACGTTTGAATTGGACTTTAATTTCTTTCCTATTCCAAACCTGTTAACATGAGATACACAAACTCACAGAAAATGTCTGTTGTTTCTTAGCACTAATTTTGGTATTATTACAACTGATCAGAAAATGAAATGAAATTGTACCATTTCCTTGCATTTAGAAAACGAATATAGGACATTTGTGTGTATACTGGCACTTGGGAGGTTCTGTCTGGCTCAGTAGAACAAAGCAAGCAACATGATAATGGAGTAAAGAAAAGCAGTCTGTACACAGAAAGTGCAGATTTTAGTGAAGATCATGGGTGCTTTTGTCCCTTGATTCCAAGTACATATGATTTCACGCTCACCTTCAACTTAAACCTGTTTTAATCAAGATTTTTAAAGGTTAAAAAGTGCATAAAAGACTGCAGCAATACAGCTATGAACAAGGAGAAAGAATTGCAGGAAGTGACAGAGAAGTTTCCAGTCCTTAACACAGCCCACATCTACAACCAAGAGAGCCTGGTAGATACTTTGAAGAATTTTGAAAGCATTTCTTCGAAGAAAATCTTGCAAGATGAAGTCTGAACTTTTAAATCAGGTGGTTTTAAGTGCAGGATTACCCCTCCTTCCTCTTCCTCCTCCTTCTCAACACAAGGACCATACCCAGAAGCATATCTGGACACTAACTATCCTCTAATTTGCCTCTCCCTTTTCCCAGGAAACCACTTAAATTTACTATCAAACAGAGGAAAATACAGCCACATGAAGTGGTTTATCTGGGGGGGATTAGACACCACTGTGTTTATCTGCAATACTCCATAGCACGTTTAGAAAAGAATTATTTAAATGGCATGAAACACAAAACTGCAATGACAAACACACAGAGCAAGCTGCAGCTCCTTACTTTGAGCCTCACAGGTCCATCGAAGGCGATATGTTTGGCATCCCTCACTGTCTCACAGACCAAGCCATTCCCACTCACAAACTGAATCACTCTTTTCAGTGGAGCAAATGGGGTCTGTACAACATCCACCAGCATTCGAGCTCCTTTTATCTCCCTCAACTTCTCGTTGATTGGTTTAACCTGGAAAGCAAAGCAGCAGTGTCTGGAATGCCTGTTGTCAGAAGAGAGCATGCCCAAACCTGAGAGAGCTGGGGACAGCACCTGCAGGTAACAGGATGGCACCTGCAAGAGTCACTCCTGTGCTCAGAAAGGGGCAAGGAGGACCCGAGGAACTACACCACAGGCAGCTTCATTTTAATCTCAGAGAAGGTGATGGAGCCACTTATCCCAGAAACCACTTCCAGGCACATGAACAAGAAATCCTGGAGAAGCAGTCAGCATGGATTCACCAAGTCAGTCAGGTGCGATCAACTCAACAGCCTTGCACCATGACATGACTGGCCTGGCAGAGCAGCAGGGACCAGGGGATATTGTGTAGCCAGACTTTAGGAAGGCTCTCAACACTACTCCCACAAGATGCTCACAAAGAAGCTCATAAAACAAGGTCTGAGTGAACAGTGAGGTGGACTGAAAACTCCTGGCCCTGCACAGGACACTCCAGCAGTCCCATCACGTGCCTGAGAATGCTCCTTGAGCTCAGAGGTCAGTAGCCAGTCATGTCAACACGGGGATCAATCCCAGTTAACATCCTCAGCAGGCTGGAGAAATTCACTTCCCAAGTCCTGTGCCTTGACACTTAAGCCTACTTTTGTTAAGCTTACATGATCCACTATCGAGATTTACAAGTGTATTAACTTCCTGATGAAAGGAGAAAGAAAATGTACTCACATCAAGGTAATCCAAAGCAAGAAACGTTTCAGGTTCAGCTCGTTCCTGTTTCAGGAACTGAATACAATCTCTTGCTGTTTTCTCAGTGGCAACAACAATAGCAGTCATGTACCTGCTGAACACCTTGGTAACAGCAAGCTGGTATTTTTTATGGATAGGATGACACAGGTCAAGCAATCTTCCAAACTGAAAATTAAAACACAGAGAAATATTAATATATTACTTTAGATATCAAATAATATTTCTACAGACAAGATACTGAAACATGATACAGTAGGAGGAAAACACATCTACCAGCTGCACTCTCACAATGGCTGTACATCAGAAAAACCAGAAACCATAACAGTCATCATCCCAACCTGCAAAGTGTGGCTTCTGAAGGGATCTAATTTTTTCTCTCAGATTGTAGTTACATATCTCAGTGTTTTACTGAGAATCTCTAGCAGACACTTCTAGAAGCATGACTGAGTGACAAAGCTAGCTAAGCATCTTCTTTGGAGAGAAAGTATCTAACACTCAATAAGATCTTAAAATGACAATAAGATCTTAAATACAGCTGTTAACTGAAAAATGGCAGCGAGAGAGGTACTATTCCAGTTTCAACCCCAAAAAAGAAGAATCTGCTTATTTTAGTAGCACAGAAAGAATAAAAGCTGCTTTTCTTGTACTGCACGGTCCAAATAATCATTAAATAACAACTCCACAGATAAAGCTGATTAGTTCTTTGTTGTACATGCTCCCAAAAGATCTTTTGCTCCCTTTCTGTAACTATGGGCACAGTTGAGCTTTTTCTGAAGGATCAAACCTGCTGATGCCCATTCTAAACATCATAACCCGTGAATTCATGCAAGAACAATTCTTCTGCTTGTTGACATGTAGCTGCTGGTCTCTTCTTGCAGATCTACAGTTTTATCCTTCTCAAATTTAAACAAGTGAAGGGACAACCAGTAGGAGCTGTCTGTGATAGGTCACTCTCAATGCTGTCTCAATGATCTGCTGGGATCCAGACTGTCCAATTTACCCCGGCTGCTTACTCGGTCTAAAGCAGAACTCCTAAGCCTTATGTCTAAAGCAAAGCACTGCAATTAGGCCATGCCGTTACCACAGAGTCCGGGTAGAGCCTTTTGAGACTCTCCAGCACCTCTGCCCTCATCTGTGCCCGCCTCCCCTCGTGGCAGTCGATCTTGGCACTCTGCAGCTCCCCAGCAAGCCTTGTCAGCTCCTCGTTCACTTCAGCCATTCTCACTGATGACTTCTCAATCTCCTCAGCCAGCGCCTCCTCCTGCTGCTTTCTTTCTGCTAACGATTCACTTCGGGCAGAAGCAAAAACACAAAGTGATTCACTGTGTCATTTATACACACTTCTAGGATCAGCTAGGGTCATTCTGTGGTAACCTCACTCCACAAGGAGTAAAAATCAGGCAGAAGACAAAACCCAGGAGGCAAGAACTGAGCTAATACACAACATAAATACTAATGCTTTCTAGAGCATGACAACTGCAGAACTGCCCTGTTCCCTCGCTCAGAATTTGTCTACTAATAGCCCCATACCCACAGTGACATAATTTTCAAGAGATTGGAATAATAGAACTGATTTAAACAAAATATGGATTAGTTATCATACTTCCTACTTCCTTTTGGCAGCTACTTTAATAGTCATATTACTTTAATAAGCTATTAAGTACAATTAATAGGAATTCTAATTCTTACTAAAATTTTAAAGAAAATTAGAAACTTGCTGTATTATTTGGAAAATGTCTAATACAGAAGAAATCAAACTAGTTTTTAATTTTTTACACATACGTGCATATCTTGACATATTCTTCCAACTTCTCTATGCGTTTCTTATGCTCCTCTATTTGTTCCACAGTCTGCTTTATGGTTTCCTATGCAACCACAAACAGAATGCATTAAAAACTAACCAGAGGAAAAACACAGCTTACAGCAAGATATAAAGCTCTCAATTCAGAACAAGAACTGAGACAAATCTTTTCTTCCTTACTGGCATTTCACACTAAAGCAACAGCATCTCTTTTACAGTAATTGATGCCAAATTGCACCATGAATAATAAAGGGAAATTATTTTATCAAGGTCATTGCTGGATTTCTTGTTTTCAGCTACAGCTTAGAGAAAGCCTCCTCAGCACAGAGAACCATGACACCAACAAATAAAACAACTTTAAACACAGAGATAGTAAATTACAGGAGTGGGCCCACACAACCGACCTCTGAAAAAATTTAGAAGCCTTTTTGCTAAACCTGCTGCAACATGAAAATTGACTAACACTTGCAATGTGTCTCCTCAGCTATGGATTTGATTATGTCAAAACACTGAATAGATTTCTATAGACAGTTAGAATTAGAATTATGCTTTAAGGAGAAAAAGGTCTCTTTGTCCCTCCCTCTGGTATAATTCTAATTTGATACAAATACCTCAACTTCGTTTTTCTTCCTTCGATTAAGTTTCAGCCTTTCTTGATCTCCTTTATCCTCCCAGCGCAGTTTCTCCAGCTGCTGGGTTAGTGTAGCTACCTTCTTTCTGGCTATTTCCTTTAGCTCTCTGTAACGCTCCAACTGCACACAAAGAAATCAGAAATAAACTCACTTCTTGGAAAGAGGGAGGACTCCTGTTGTTCCAGCCCCAAGCAGCAATTGCCTGCTTTATCACCCTCTCGCGCTGAGACCCTGCTGAATGTTTTCTGTCCTGCCCTCCCACAAGGTACCATGTCTCTATATGAAACTTGCAGTTTTGGTTTGTTTGAGCTGAAGAACAGATCACCAGAAATAACAGGTTACTGGGGAAATAATGGTTTCCCTGTGATCAGGGTGGGGCTTCTGGGTCTCCCAGTTCACCTGACTTTCTCCTAGCTCCACATGTGCTGCTCTCTGCATTATCTCCTCTTCAGCTTTCTCCTCAAACGCTCTCCACGCCTTCTCAATATCACTCAGTTCTGTCTCTAGTTCTTTTATGTTCTGCTTTTCCTTATCACAGTATTTCTCCTTATCCCTCAGAGATTTTTTAGACATTTCTACTTTCTTGATTTGGTAGGATGTGTTTTCCTTTGCTTTTATATAAAGGGGTCTCTGCTGAATCAGTGATGCTTCCAGAGTCCTAAAAAACAAAACCAAAAACAAACTCGAAGCAAAAAACCCCAGCCAACCAACCACCACAAAACACAGCCAGGTAACAAAGCCACAGAGCAAAAAAAGAAAGGGAAAAGGGAGAGAGGGACAAGAGAAGAGAAGAAAACCCCACTCCCACCCACACATGCAAACAATCAGTTTTCAACTACAAGGCTGGGGCTGTACTGGGGTTTTACACTGTGGGGATATTTTTTATATATCCACTGAAAATAGTAATTTAGGAAGCAAAGCATAACCTTCTAAAATTTAATAGCAAACAGGTATTTATATAATGAAATTACTGACAATGTGGGCATGGTGTGGGAGGTGAAAACCATGGCTAGATATGACTTTAGTGCCCTGCTAAAACTGCCTTCCATAGCCCTGGGCTATCACCCACCTGTGTAACAGGCCCTGCACACCTGCCCAGTAATGCCCAGTGCACACCACACTTCAACTCAACTATCCCAGCATCTGATTGGAAAACCTACTTCATTTCCTTTTCCATATGCTGGAGGTCCCTGTTTAGTACACCAAGCAGTTTCTTCTTGCTTCTAAATGCATCTTCTGCTGCAGAAAGATACTCCTTCTTGGTATTAGCCTCCATATTCTTTTCACCCAAACTGGTTTTCAGGAAGTCAATGCTTTTTTCATTGTGATAAAGCAGAAAAAGCTTCAGCTGTATCCTTTCTTCATCCAGTTCCTTGATTAGCATCTGGTAATGCTCTGCCTACCAACATTAAAATTTCATTTATGGTTTATAGAAATGATTTGCCATCATTAGCAGTCTAATTTCAAGTCCAAAGTGAAATAAGATGATGTCCCAGTAGCTGTAATTCTAGCAATGTGCACTAATAATAAAACTCAAACACTTAATACTTAATTATACTGGCAAACCCATCCTTTCATTTATTTAGATTTTATTACATGTACTCCTCCAAGCTTTCAAATGATACTAAATTATTATATAGTATGCCATACTGAAAAAAACCCCCTAGATTAAAATCAAGAGGAGTCTGTGGTTTGCTTTTTTTTAAAAAAAAGGGAAAATGTATTTAAGCTCATAAAAGATACAAAGTCTGGTATCTTTACAAACGAGAAAAAAGCAATGACTGAGTTACCTCCTCTTTCTCTATCTTTGCTTGTTTGCGTTCTGCTGCAACACTTTTTTTCTTGTTATAATTAAACTGTGCATTCTCTTCTGCTTGCTGCATTTTCTTCTTTTTTTGTTCATATTCTTCAGCCAACTCCCACGAATTACTGATTTGTTCAAAAAGTTGAGTTCTCTCCTTCGGCTTCTTCATTGCAATTGATTCTACTGTTCCCTAAAACAAAATGGCCAAAAAGAAGTAAACAATGCAGATCTTCTGTTGCCTAATGAATTTCTTTAGGAGCATAAAGAATAGATTGATCTCTGTATGTATTTATAGTGGACAGAGGTGGATGGAAACACTTTTAGATTCAAACCCAAGCAAAAATTTAGTGCCCAAAGGAACATCACTCAGCCACTCAGAGTTCTAGAAATGTTTCTGTAAAAGGGAAAACTCAGTTCTTCCTTGGCAATTTTCCTCAGCAATTTTAAG
The DNA here is from genome assembly GCA_035221455.1 of Xenops minutus. NCBI lineage: Eukaryota > Metazoa > Chordata > Aves > Passeriformes > Furnariidae > Xenops > Xenops minutus. The sequence goes on along the minus strand of JAWWEE010000040.1, from coordinate 66,252,772 downwards.
GAAGACAATTTTGTGCCATGTATTCATTATAAGGGCAAGGCATTTCTGACCACTGTCATTAAATTCTTGTGAACTAACAGCCTAGCAGAGTTTTCTATCCCTTAAGCTTAACAAAAAAATCCTTTACATATTTATGCATCTTTACGAATAGGAGTGTTTTAAGATGAAATTACTTTTTTCCTAACACTCCTAGAACTGAATACACTAAGCATGTATAGAGACAGATATTTTCTTATATCCTGTGAATAATACAAGCACTCAATTTTTTTGCAGATTAGCTTCTTTCTTACTAGTGCACTCTTGTGCACACAAACCCCATCATTTCCATTTTGTAGTCTTGTAGTTCTTGGTTGAGGTCAGGAGAAAAAAATGCTTTAGTCAACTAAGGGTGCCTTCTTTTCTAACAAACAGATAACTGTGTGCTCTATAAAATAATAACCTCAGAAGAGGTTATTATTTTATTTTCCTTACAAAGTACCTTGAATGCTCACCTGAAAAATCAGACAATTCCTAGCCTTCACCAGAATGCCTATCTTTTCAAGCTCGGATACGTAGGTAGATCTGCTGACAGGCTTGTCATTGAAGAAAAATTCAGTACAATTGCCTAAAGGAGGGAAGAAAAACTTACTATTGAAAATGGGTGCAACATGAAATCCACTGGAAAAGAACTAAACTAGCGAAATGACTTAAGGGAGCAGTTTCATCAAAGAAAATAGATTTCAATTACTCCTTTATCCCTTTTAATAATTCCATTTTTCTGTATGAAAACTCCAGTTTCACACTTTCAAACAGTACTGACATGCTCCAGTGCTTGTGCATGCAGCAAAGTGTCAGCCCCATTTCCTGGGGCCTATACTATTTACAGATCCCAAGGGAATACCTACAGATAGATATAGTGCAAAGAACACACAAAAATCATTTGCTCAAGTTTTTAACTAATTTGCCCCAGTATGTTTTTTTTCATTTATACCACTACCAAAATGCTACTGAAGGACCGTACTAATACTGAAGTACTAACCCACCCAGCTCTGAAATGATATCGGGCATCTGAAATTCCAGGCTGAGTCTTTCTTGTCTCCCTTTCTTTATCCACCAGACAACAGAGAGGATGTGCAGCAGAATCTACTACCTACCACGGATAACTCTTGAGAATGTCTTCTCTTCCCCATCTTCCTCACAGTATACTATCTTCACACTGGCTGTAGAAGAAACTGGTCTTCCAACATGGGCTCCATGAATAAGCTCCCGAACACTTTTAACTCGCAAATTGGATGTCTTTTCACACATCACAAAGCTAACAGCATCCATTATGTTAGATTTTCCTTAAATTTTAAAACATTGCTTTGACATGGCAGAAATGAGGCATTTAATTAACAATCAGCTAAAAAAATATATATATGCAGAGTTGCAAAATTCTTTATGAATTCTATTTCTTATTCTGTATTTTTTTATGCTTTTAAGAAGCAATTCTCCCCTGTGAGGGTGGGCAGGCCCTGGCACAGGGTGCCCAGAGAAGCTGTGGCTGCCCCATCCCTGGAAGTG
>JAWWEE010000040.1:66223766-66246195 GCA_035221455.1 Xenops minutus | reverse complement strand
AGCGCAGGTTAGGGAAGGGGAGGTTTGGGAAGGGCAGGTTTGGGAAGGGCAGGTTTGGGAAGGGCAGGTTTGGGAAGGGGAGGTTAGGGAAGGGCAGGTTTGGGAAGGGCAGGTTTGGGAAGCCCAGGTTTGGGAAGCCCAGGTCTGGGAAGGTTTGGGAAGGGGAGGTTAGGGAAGGGGAGGTTAGGGAAGGGCAGGTTTGGGAAGCCCAGGTCTGGGAAGGTTCGGGGTGGCCGTGCCCCGAGGGCCCCGCAGCGCTGTGCCAGGCACAGCCGGGCAGCACGGGCCCAGGGGCAGCTCTCGGGTGCGTTTCCAGGCTCAGGTGAGCGCGGTCGGTGCTGCAGGGCCGGCTGTGCCCTGGGAGGTGCCAGGGCAGGGAGCCAGCAGGGACACAGGCCAAGGAGCTGGGATTGAATTTCCCTTAGCAGAATCCCACTGCAAGCTTCCCCAGTGAGACCTCTGACGGAGCTGATATTCAATGCCCGTGACACTGTTGTTCTTGGACAGTAGAATTGAATATGGTTTCAGCCCTGCTTACAGACTTACCTCTTTGCCTGATTGCTGCAGTCAGCTGTCCTTTACAGCATTAGCCATGTGTATCTTTAGCCATGATCTGTTTCTGTCCAGTCAAAGGCTATCAAAATAGTTGACCAGAATCTCAAAGAATCGTGGTTGTTCCTTGACAATTTATTTTAAAAGACACTAAATGACTTGACAGTAACAGAACAGAAGTAAAATCCATGTTTTTGCGCTGTAAATTTGCCACCACCTGCCAGCAAAGGTGGGGCCAGGCTCTTTTGCCTGAAAGGGAGGCACTGCTCCCATCTGGTGCTGTGCCCTGTGTCATGCTGTGCTCAGGTCCTGCTCCCAGGGATGTGGGTGTTCTGTGCCATACCCCATCACAGGTGACACACCCTGCCCTCCACCTGAGTCCCACTCTCTCTGGAAACACTTCCCTTCCCTGTTATCTTTTCAATGTACTTCTAGTGAGCCATCTCTGTTTTTTTCAAATATGAACTATTGCAACTTCCTGTCGACTATCAAAATACCTGCTTTATAAATGAAAGCAGACTATGAATGTAAAATTACCAGTGGTGGTGGAGAAAACATATTCTGTGTAATGGAGCTGAAAACATTTATAGCTCTATGTGTCATGTAAATGTGGTGTTTTCATCTGATCTGGGGCAAGACCAGATCTGCCATTATTAAAGCAAGCAAGAGTATTGCTGTTCCTGGATTTTGTTTTAAGTTACCTACATTAGTGATGTGTAATAGACACTCTACTGATACTGGCTTTACCTGTCTTGTACAATTGTGAGTCAATGTAGCTTGACAATCCCTGGTTTTAATTGTTCAAACAGAGTATCTCTTAAAGAGCTGCCTTTTTTTTTTCTTTTAATAGGTTGATAAAGATGCACTGGATGTGCAGGTCAAGGAGAGGAAACTTCAAGAAGCAATTGAAAAAGCACGAGATGAAAAATTTGGTATACCCATAAATACCATGATATTTCTGTGAACAGTTAAATGTTACTGTTTCCTGCTTTTTCTTTTTCCCCTCATCTATTCTCTGAATTTAGTCATCCAATTTCTGTCCTATTTATGTTCATACATCTGCATTGGTACAATATGTATTTGCCTTGGCATCTTAAGATTTATATCGATGTGATTAAACTAGGATACATTGCCTAATGGTCTGGAATTGTCAGTGTTTTCTCTTAACACCTGTTGACAAATAGCGTCATTTAGAGACCTGAATATACAGGAGCATGAAAAAACCCCACAAGTTAATTACTTATCACTGTTTTTTTCAGAATAATAGTGGCTCATCTGTTTTGATTGCTTTCCTGTAGAGTGAGCCCGTGTCCTGCCTGGCCATTTTCCATAGAATATATGGATGCTGTGGAATCCTCCCTAGATTATTGTTGCTGGAAGCATGAGTAGGGCTGTCAGAGGAGCCCTTGCTGAGTCAGACACAGCCACACGGATATTTTGTGCTGTGCCCTGCCCTTCCAGCCCTTTGTGGCTCTCTGTCTGTCCTGCTTCCCTGACCTATCAAGGGAGCAGGTCCTACAGCCTAGCTCTCTGTGGGCTTAAAGAGGAGCTGGGATGGAGCTGCCAAGAGCTTTACAGCTGCTTGTGGTTTTCCTGGCTGGAAAATGCACCTGTCATGCTCTGACTCTTAGGAAACTGCCAGCAGCAATGTAGAGTCTGGCAACAGAGGAAAGGATCTTTCCTTGTGAGTTATATTTAAATAGTTAAAATGGCTAGTTTAAGATGGGGGTTTGTTGTTTTTTTTCTTAAAAATGCTGTAATTGATTTAGTGTTAATTAAATGAGAAGGAGCTATTAAGCTGTTAGTGCCAGCCAATTATTTTAGTGCTATGGTTAGACAAATGATTGGAACTATGGAAGAGCTATCTATATTACTCTAATTGGGACCCTGATTTTTGTTTGCTTTTTAATAAGCAGCTTAATGTATTTCAGTTATAGCTGTAAATGAAGAATAAGGGGGAAGAATTGGTTTATAGTACATTTCATGTGTTCCTGCAGGTGTTCACCAAATGAAACTTCATAGTTATAGAAGTAGTTATTACTGCATTTGTTCCATATGCATATATTTTATTGTAACATTAATAAAATATACCTAAAAAGCTGAAAAGATTTCGTAAGTAAATATTACTAACATTAGAATGTTTGCTGGGTTGGAACTCATAGATCAAATACTCTTTTCTAAGGCATAGCAGTTTGAAGGCTTATATTCTGTTTATTCATCCTGAAAATTTAATTTTCATCTTACATGTGTCCTTCCATACCGCAAGGGCACCTGTGAGAGTTGTGTCTTTGTTGTGTTTGTTTTCTCTAGCTAATGACATGAAGAGGAATGACAGGCTCATGTGCCTGCTAGAAGAACAACAGAAAAATGAAATCAAAGACATTAATAAGGCTCTGAGGGACTTTCACAAGAATCAGACACCAGAAACAAGGCGTGAGTTTGACCTGAATGATCCAGAGGCCCTCAAGAAAGACAGACCCGCCCGAGTTTCGGACACTGACCCGCGCTGTACTATATCTAGCATGCAGAAGTTTGCAGGGGAAGACCTTAACTATGAGCAGAGGATGAAGTTCCAAAAGGAGCAGTTAAGAGAGTGGTCTCTTCAGCAACAGAAAGACTGGAAGACTGCATTAGCTGACCAAAAATTGGCAGGTAACAGAAAAGATAATGAAGTTTTATTCTCCTTTTTCTGAAATTGTGAGATCTCCGGTGAAAATACAGTATAGCCTATTGTGTATTTAACTTTTAGGAATACTGCAGCAGTTTCTACTTTACAGCTCTAATGTATTCAATCTCTCCCTTAGGAAATCTATGTTTAATCACACGTGATGACTATAGTATTACCTAGGTTTTGTTTCTGGTTTACATGTCAAATAAAGTATGGGAGCATGCTGAAAATCTGGCTATGTTTTGTATGCTTACTTCATCAGGCCAGATTGTCCAATCTGTACTGCTCTGGAGCAGACAGAATAATGCTGATTTTTCTTTCCTAGCTTGTCATGAAACATTCTTTTCTGCTGTACTTAACATACTCTCATTTTAACACTAACTGTTAAGATAGGTTGTGTAATAAACTGATTCAGGAGTCACCTGAAATCCCAAGATGGAAGGCTTTGATGGTAGGATTTGGAAATAGTTCTGTAATTCAGCTTACTGTGTCTGTAGCTCCCCCTTGTCCCTTCCCCTGGTTAACTCATGTGCACATTATGTCCATGAATATTGACTACATTTCATTTTAATCTAATTTAGATGATCTTCATGACAAGTATAGGGTTAAAATTGACCAAAAGATTATGGAGGAACAACGCAAAGAAGAAGAAAGCAGGCGTGCTGTCTGCACAGCCACTAAAGATTTCAATAGAATCCAGGTAAATTAGTACTGGGTGGCTGGGTTGGTTGGTTTGCCTTTTAGAAAACATGGAGACACAGAAGGAGAATCAGATGTGCAAAAGTGCAATGAGTTACTTCTGCAGAGAGATTTCTTATCACTTGACTTCCAGGGTTGTTTCAGCAGTTGGAAGATGGATTTGATTCGCTTTGCCAAATGAAAAAAGAAACCAAGGCTCTAGCTGTCCTCTCTCTAGTTACCCTCTGCCCAAATTGTCCCTCCTGGTTCTCAGTTTGCTGACTATTGGGCAGCCACAGCTCAGTGTCTCTTATCATAGTATTTGTATGTGATGCTTTTGCCAACTGTATGCAGGTTGGAAAGAAATCTGTTATGAGTGTTCCCTTTGTTTCATCCCTTAGTTCTTATTTTCTCTTGGAAAAAACATTGTTTCTCTCCTTCTACTGAATTTAGGCTGCTGAACTAGCTTATAAGAAAGAGCTGGACAAGTCTCAAACACTGAGAGAGAACATGGATGAAATTACCAGCCTCCTTCGAGGAGACTTCCTTTCAGAAAACCCTGACCAAGCACTCAGTCCCCACGGGAATCATGTGCTCGTGGACAGGTGGAAAGGGATGAGCCAGGAGCAGCTGATGGCAATTCGACACTGTCAGAAGGAGCAAGTTCTGGAGAACCTGGTATTTAAACTTGCATGCATGTTCTGTTTTTCTGGTTGTAATACTGTTATAGACAACGTTTGTAGGAGAAAAATACCATTGTTTGCCCTGCACGTCCTATTATCAGACTGGATTTTCCATTCACCTGCATTTTACCAAAACTTTACTCAGTCTAAATGAACACACTGTCTCTGAACAGCTGGGAGATGTCTCTGGAATAGAGTTAAAATAGAAACACTAATTATTGCTAATAATTGCTGCTCTGAAGGCGCATGGAAGTGGGCAGTCAACATGAAGAGATCTACCCTTCCTGTAAAGTCAGGAGTGTCCAGGCACAGGCTTTGTGAAGTAGGAAAGTACTTGGCTCCCTCAGTGCAGAGGCTGTATTCATGACAGCTAAGGAATGGTGTTTGATTTTATCTTTTAATCCCTACAACGCCATAGGCTTTACTATGTCTTACCTAGTGCTGTTATTAAAGCTGAAGATAGAATTGTCCTTTTCCTGGCTTTCCTATGACCCTCAAGTGAACCCATTTAAGTTGTTAAACTGGCAGAAAATGAGTACAACCCAAGAAAAGTGAGGTTTTTGCCAGCCTGGTTTCTAGATTGTGTCCAATGTGATGCCAGACAAGAAGTGAGACAGAGTTACAAACAGTTTGGGTCTCCTCCTGTGGTGTGGGTGGCTCAGCTATTGCACCCTGTTGGCCGTATTGTGATGTCTGTGCACTGCTCACGTCGAGAAGTACAAAGAGAGACTTTACATCTGCAGCTCCCTCTTTGAACAGGGAGAAAATGACTTCTTTTTCTCGCTCGTGTAGAGAATGAGAGAGCAGGAGCGGCGGCGAGACGCGGAGTGGGACCGGCAGCGTGTGCAGGCTGCGAGAGCGCAGGTGCTCCTGGAGCGGGAGCGGCAGCGGCAGCACCGCGAGCAGCGCCGGGACCTGGACTGCATGAACGCGGAGCTCTGCCAGGAGCAGAGGGCCAGGTACGTGCCGGGAGGGTTCTTCAGACCCAGCTCTGTACCGTTACTGACACGGCAGCTTGGCTTTACTGCTTGTGTTGTTTGTAACTTTTTAAATGTACTTCTTACAAGGTCGTACTTGTTAAATCAATGATTCATCTCAAGTGTGTTTTTCAGTATTATTTAATCAGTCTTCAAAGAGTAAGCTTGAACTCTTTCTGACTTACCTGAGTGAATTAGCTGGAATTTTTAAATATGTGCTGACAACAGGCTGTTTATATAGCTAGCAAAATAGTCAGTGCAGTTAGCTATGCAGAAAATTATATTATTAGGTGTAAAACAGTACACGTTTCTTTAATTTGTCCTAATCTTCTGAAACAGAAAAGGATGGGTATCAGTAGAACTGCCAGTTTCTGGTGGCGCAGGGTTAAGCTATCACGACACAAATGGAGCATTTCTATTGTGTGTGACAGAACTTGATGATTCTTTAACCAACCACTGGACATGTCTTCTGGGCAGCTCTTGTGTCTGCCCTAATGGGAAAGGATCTGCAGCAGAAGAAAATCAAACCCAATGATCTGGTGTTCTATTCTTTTAGTCCTTTGGGTTTTTTCTCTTTTTTTTGGATTATGCATATACACATTTTGCAAATGAATTTCCAATACATGATGCTTTCTTACTACAAAAGCAAAAATTTGGAATGGTGTTAATTTTTTTTTAATTTTTTTTTTACTGTGAGATTTTTGGAGGGTGATTTCAGGATGAAAAAACCCAAGTTTGCTGTTTTGAGATGTGGCATTTATTTTGCAGAAAAAGTTCTAGTTCTATTAAATTACATTTCTAATGATTATGTGCATTTATGGGTGCTAATGCATTATATCTTCTTTAGATTTCTCTGGCTGCTTGTACATAATAGTGAAAAACATTTACTAACTGCTTTTTAAAAATTTTATTTATTTCAGGAACATTTACCTCAAAGAAGAAGAGTACTCCAATATCCCAACAGCCCAGTATTATGCGCAGTTTAACACTAGCACCCGGTGATGTTCTGGATAAACCAGCCTGAATTATACAGAAGTATGTAGACATATTAAAAATTTTATGTGAGCAATCCCATGTTTTATTATTTTTTTCTGTTCCCTGCCCTGTTCAAACACTGCTCTCAAAACTAAAGGACAATCTGTTAGGCCACATAGGAAAACATTGTAATAATCTTTAAATGTGATTGTTGCTCTTTAAGTACTAAAAGATTCAGTAGTAGGTTGTTTAACTCTTGTGTTTCAGGCTTAGCTGTGATATTTAAATTATCCGTGCCCTTCTGGAAAGAAATGACCATTTAAAATACAATGCTGCCTTATGCAGCTTGGCCAGAGGGGAATGCTGGCTAGCACAGGTCACAAGTGATGCACACTTAGCAGGTTCTAGGGAGGGAAGAAGTATGACGTGGGCAGAAAACTTTGGGTTGGGTTGGTTTTGGTTTTTTCATTTGGAATTTTTTAAAGCAAAAAAAAGCAGCCAGGCACAAGATGAGCAAAGAGGAAGAAGTGGTCAAGTTGGTCAGAAACATTGTTTTATTATGTGAATAGTGAGAATAGGAAGGTGAGATTTTTATGGGCATCAAGGTGATTATAGTACTGAGGCATGGCACTGGAAAGGAGAATGTGTTAGATTTAGTGGGAAAAGTGTGGGGGAAAATATTCCTACAGACACATTCACTCAGTCCATGACATTGGAAAAATGGGCATGTGAAACACACAGGAAGAAAATACGGAGAAGCAGTGTAAGAAACTAATTGTGTAAGGGAAGTGGATGGTGGAGATAACAAGGACATGAAATCCAGAAGGGAAATAGATAACATGGAGAGGCCTGGTGAAAGGGTTAGAAGACTAACTCTAAGGGTTAGAAGACCTGAAACAGAAGAAAGAATGAGAGTGAGATGAGCAATTCAGCTAACAATCCGAGGCCTTCAATGCTGTGAACCCTTAATAAGAAAAAGAGCCCATTTATGGGAATAGATCTCAGACTAATCGTGCAGCTCGTCAGCATTTGGGATGTAAACTTGGGGTAAAACCATCCTGATGATCTTTGCTTGTTCCTTGTCTTGGCAAGAGTCGTACCTTCAAGTGAACTTTTTGGTGAAGCAGGTTGAAGGTGCTTTGCACCAAGCTAAGGAGGAAAGGTATTTGCTGAGGTAGACTGGAATGAGTTATTCTCATTTCTGTGAAAATAAGGAAGAAGGCACGGTTTGAGGTATTGTCAGCAAGACTTTAAGATGTTTGAAGGAAGCATGTCTTGAAAGGGGACTGTTCAAGCAGGTCTGATTGCTGAGCTGAAGTAGTGGCCCAGTGGGATTAGACTAATACGATGTTATTACCTGGTACAGAATGGTGATTAAACGGGAGGTTGGAGAAGACCATCATGTTAGTCCCTTTCGATGGAGAGGTGTAAGAAAACCAAGTAAGGAGAATATAAAAGTGTTTTGGAACAGGATGATCCTGAGCAAAAAGACATGTACCAGTTTTTGTACATTGATACAGCTGAAGTAATTGCAGACAGGTAGAAGCTGAAGTAGAAAAGCAGTGTGGCTGGGGCACAGGAATTGAGGAAAAGTTGGAAGATGAAGCTGAGAGGGGATCAAACTTGCAGTGTTAATGATGAGCCAGACTACAAAGAAGCAAGAAGGGATGATATTCAAGAAATTCTAATGAATTAGCATTTGGAGTCCCATTTATTTGTCAGACTGAGATTCACTCATGGCTGGATGTCTTTGGGGTATTACCAAATATTGTATTAAATTGATGGTCTCAGGGGGCCAGTGCATGTCTTAGAACAGACAGGCCATCAAAATGGGGTGGGAGGATAAACCAGGGCTCTCTATAGTAGTTCCCTGAAGTTGGGTTTTATCTGTGTTGAATATCTCTGAGTTTTTTTAACTGAAGTTTTAGTTTCCTGACAGAAAAAAATGAATAAAGCAAGTGTTGAAAAGTTTGTGGAGTTGTCTTTGTTCAACTCGTATGAAGAGGTGCTTGCAGACTTCACAACAGCTCTACAGCTTAAGTCCATGATGCTGGACCTGGTCAGATGTTTGAGTTCCCTTCAGGAAGGACTGTGTGATTAAAGCCTTTCTGTATCACCTACCTGCTTGCTTGAAAACAGTTTATATGGACTTGCAGGAGGATAGGTTTCTTAGTTGTATTATGAATAAACCTTTGGAGAGAAATTCAAACAAGACCGACAATTCAATAACTGGGTAGGGTCAGGCATCATTGAATTTTCTAGAAAACTATCAGTGTCATCAATCCCATTTGCAAGAATAACTGAGTTTTCCTACTGTAATTGTTCTGTATTTGCCTCACATACACCTCCACATTTATTTCCTGAGGATACTGTGTTTGTTCCCAGCCCTGTAACACAAAACCACTGTACTCCGAATTCTTGAGGAACAGAAGTAGTCTGTATGAATTGGGGAGAAATTTCATATTAAGTCTCTTCCAGTGAATAGTATGTGTGATTTCTGTCATACCTTATTGTAATTATTAATGGAGTGAAATGCTTTTCAGATGCCAGCACATGGAACCAGGGAAAACTGGATCTCTAGCAGACATTCTACTCAATTAAAGGCTGAGGATGTAGTGGGGGTACAAGGAGTATTTCAGGTGATCATTTAATAAGGATGGATACTGCTTTTGGGAAGCAAAGTTTTATTTAAACATGATTTTTTAAGGGCTGGCTTAGCTTACTGTTCTTAGCTAACTGTTAAATAGACTTTCACTACTCTCCTGTTGCCACAGATCTGTGCCCATTTTTGCATGAATCTTTGAATGGTTTTTAGGACTTTAGCATACTTTCTGTTGGTTTAAGTCCTTTTCCCAAGATGCTGTTCCCTTCTAGATTTATTAGTTATGAAACGAGGACATTACTCTTAGGATGTTTATTGCCAATGATGGTCTAACCCAGAAAAGCAGTGCTGCTAAACAGAATGACACTGAACTCTCACCCTGGAAATCTGATTCCTGTGGCTTTTTATTAGCAATCCTGATTCTTCACAGTAGAACCACAAAAATCTTGCCCGTAGAAGAAACCACAGAAAATAAACAGCAGCCTCTAGATGTCATAGTAGAAATTGCACAGTTGCGGCTCAGGCAAAGCCCACTCACACCAAGCTCCAAAAACTAACAGGCCCTTCTTTCTGCCCTCACAATACAGGGATAAGGGTAAGCAAGTTGGTTTTTAAATAATAATACATAGTCTAATCTAATGATGCCATTTTGCAATATTATAAGAGAGTGGAAATACTGGGGATCCAGATACATCACTGTCATATCACCCTGAACAAAACTCTGCTCCAGTGTGTGCTCTGGCTTTCTGAACAGAATATTTGCCATTGTAGTCATGACTCAAATACATTACAAAAGGAGGAGTCTGGAAGTGTTTATGATGCAGTATATAAAAATGAAAATATTTAGCTCTGAGCCATATTAAATTTTCAATGGCCTTTTTCCATCAATACAATTTAAGAACTAATTCATGCTATTCCTTGTTTGAAAATGCTGGGAAGAAAGTGAGGATTGGAAAATAGTTCATATACAGGAAAAATTGACAAAGAAAAACAGCCAGCTACATAATGATGTTACCATTTTCATTGGTAACATTAAAGGATTAGTTGCTGTTTTAATGCTTTCACCAGCAATTAAGTGATGAGATTTAAACAGATATAATGAAAATTGGTTAATATATTTGAAATCAATGACGCTGCTTTGGAATCTGGGTAAGTGAGGAAATTAGTGAAAAGATAAACGAGAAAACAGTCAAACTGGTGAGCAGTTTAATACTGTAATATATGAGAAAACTCAATTAAAAGAACTGTGCAGACACATAATAACTGGAGTTTGCTGAGCAGCAAATGGGTAAAATAAGCAGTTTACAGTAAACCTTTTAGCTGACAAATGCTGTTTGTCTTACCACATGCAGAAGGATCTACTGTCATTCCCTGGGATAATAGTCAGTCTGGAGCAATGACAATTTTGATTTGAGAATTCTTGGGAGATTCAGGTCTCCTTGTATCTGTAGTTACCCAAGTCCAGTTCAGAAATTGAGTGCTGTCTAGACTAGGATAACTGGAATGACAGTGGATCCATTTTTAGCCTCCCACTGTACTGTGAGCATATAATGTGTAAGGATAGGTGCATATACACATACAGAACTGAAAGGGCAGTTTCCAAAGCCATCTGTTCAGCTCCTGCTGGCTTCAAAAAAAAAAAAAAAGAAAAACAAAAAGACAAAATCCTAGTTTTGTGGAAGGATGGCCAGCACCAGAGTTCATTCCGACAGAGATCAGAAGCTTATTTCTACAAAGAAAATGTTTTTCCCTGAAAGCTGAAATGACTGAAGAATGAGAGATTCTACCAAGGCCAGCCAAGTGTTATCCAGCTGGTGTGGAGCTGGAAAACAGCTTATTGCTTTGATGAACTGCACTAAGGCACAGCCTAAAGGCTCTTGGATTTTCTGTTTTGGAGACCTTGTGGGATGTGTAACAATTCCTACAAAACTGAGGGCACGAGTCACATATGGCAAAAACAAGGAAGCTCTGGTGCTGTGTACCTGTGTGTGTTTAAAAGGTGCACAACCTGTGAAAACCCAGCCCCTGAGTGGAACCAAAACTTCATGCAGTGTCTCTCCCTGCTGGCTTTTGGTTTGGTAAGTTACTGTTGGCATCCCATGTGGAACAGAACTAGTTTTAATGTGAGGCGATGGGATAGAATTTCATTGATACAGGGCTTAGTGGCAAGGTTTGTCTTAGCCAAGGGAAAAGAGATTCCACACTGGTTCACTGAATCATCTGTGTTTTCAGATATCTAACCAAGAAACAGAATGGGAAGATAAAAAAGTAGAAAAATAATTAAGTAAATAATTGATGAAAAATCAGAAACACCAAAGCATGGCTGAATGAAAATATGAGTCAATTTTGAAAATGATAGTTGATGCTTCTAATTTTTGAGCCTCTCAATGGGTAATTTATGAACAGAATAGAGCAGAGGTCACTGAGGTTCTGGGTGGGATTCCAGATTACAGTGTTGGCTGCAGCCATGATTTGGAAGTGAAGGTGTGTCCAGCAGTGGGACCACTCCCAGAACACAGGGAGCAGCAGGTACTGAGCTCAGGGAAAGGGGACAGTTTGTGTCACACCTTTCACCCTGCAGTAGGTTTGTCTCTGCCTGTAGTTTAGAGGTGTGGTGATGCATTAATATTCTGTGAGGAGGGTATGGTTTGCACACACCTGTTACAGCCTTTTCCTGGCTCAGTCCTGATTCAGGTTCATTCCTGCCCGTTGGACAAGAACTGGCACCTTCTGCACAGGCTCAGTTAACACAGGACACTTGAGAGACTTGGTCCTCTCACAGGCTGGGCAGTTTTTTGAGACATTGAACAGAAAAGTTCGAGTTTCTTCCTGCATAATTATATTCAGACATAGGTTGTGTAGAGATGGGAGAGTCACAGGCTGCCAAACGGGCATGTACTTCAAGTTGCATTCCAGGCTGAAATAAATGAAGCTCAAAAAGGGAGTAGTATAGGAAAAGAGAGGATCTCATAGCAATGTTCTCCTGACTTGTGATTTTCTTTCCTCTCTTCCTGATGAAACTCAAATTCTTAATTGTAAACCTTGAGGAAGAAAAGGAATTTGCATCCTCACTGAAGACAAAAGCCCTTGCCATATTCAGTTGGAATACAGCATCAGTTTTAAATTTAGCCTGTATATAAATAAGCCACAGGCTGTGAAATGATTCAGTTTATGAGGAAATGCATCAGAGTGGAGCAGAAAAAAGCCCTCTGTTAGACATAAGTAATGCTGAATAGATTTTAAGGAAATAGTACATGCTTTCCTCTTCTGGAAATACAACTCATGCTAAAGAAAATACATCTTGCATTTGTGCCCCAAAGTTAATAATTACAGCTCAGCATCCTAATGGCTTGGGGAAAAAGAAAAGCCTCAGCCTCCTCTTCCAGGGCCTTCCTACATGCTAGAAAACTGTTTTATTTTCGTATTTCAGTATAAAAGATCAGCTTATTAGACAATAAAAGAACACTAAGTTTGGCCAGCACAGTAAATAACTGATTTCTATTTATTCTAGTATTATTTGTTAGTAAGGTGAACTGTTAAAGGCACCTGTATAACTGTCTTTTATTTGGGTTGAAACTTGTAAGGGATTCCATGTGTTACTGTGATGGGAAAGCAGGAATGCAAGAGGGGCAATTGGGACTGTGCAAGTCCTTTTTCCACAGGAAACAAGTGCCAGGGGTCTATGGACACAGCAGAAACATCAAACCTTTTCCAGCCCAGCAATCTGAGAACACAAGACACATTAGCAAGTGCTTTTTTGCAATAGCAGCACCCAGAACATTTCTCTGATAAGTCCCTAAGCAAGTTTAATGCCTTAAACTTGGTGAAAGACAATGGCTGCTGTAAATAATAATGGCACCTATCAAATAGAAATTGTAGCCCCTGAGAAAAAGAGCTCAGACAAGTAGAGACAGATGGGGGAAAGCTCAGAGCCAGTTTGTCACAGCCCCAAACCCCAAACCAATTAAGAAATTACGTAATGTAACATGATCCAATACCTTGTGCTTGGCTTCGACTGTCAAAAAATTCTGAAGTAGAGGAGGAAAAAATTCGAAAGAAAGGGGCATTTTGGAGATGAGAAAGGAAAAAAAAGTTTGACTCTCTTAAAAAATGAGTTTGTGCAATAGTTCAGAACACTGGGGACCGTGATTGCGTATCCTTGGTCTGCCACACATGTCATGGCTGACCACAAGAGCATTCCTTAAGCTTTCTCCACTTTAATTTCTGCTCTGCAAAAGGAAAATAATTCAGTAGCAAATAATAATATAAACAGATACTTAGGTTAGACCTACTTTCTATGCTTACTTGAAATTTGAAGAGGCTTTCACAGCACTACAGTCCAATGATAAATAATTTACATCAAATTATGAAGACTGATAAAGCAGGAGAACTGACTAGAACTATAATAAATATACTACAGATTTTATGTCACTAGATAGAGACATCAAAATACATAAGATAATAAGGTACAATGGACTTCAAGTTCTACTGGGTGGCATGCTCTGATAGATGGACAAACCTAGATTGGATCCCTGGGCTGATCCAATAGGTTGTTCATGTTCTCGTATTTTCCTGAAAGGAGTAACTTTTCAATGCTAGTTTTGTTTTTCCTTTTTCTGCAGTGCATAGAGGAAAAAGGAATTATGTGCCCCACCTCCTGTGTGGTCTGTTTGACCTCTCTGCAAACAGGAGAGGTGCATCCACTAGGAAGTGTCAATCACTCACATGTGCATCCTGGGAACAGCCAGAGGAGATCACCTTTGTAAAATGCTAGATGGTATCCAGGTTTTCTTAAGTAGATGGGAAAATAATGTCATTCTTCTGCAGTGATGTCACTGAGCTTGTAGCCCAAATGGTGTTCTCATTGCTGGCAGGGAACATTAAACAAAGAATGTATGGTTTTCAAATGCTGCTCCGATTCAGCAAAAAGCATTCACGCAAACAAAAGCTGTTGTTGTGTCTAGGAACGGGTGTTTATCCTTAGAATGGAGCCACATTAATAGTTTTAATATGCTAAAACGGGAGGTCCTAGAGGCACAGAATAAGCAAATTCTGTCCATCTGCCTAAACAGCCCTGTCATCCTGTGATCCCACTTGAGACTGCGTGCAAGGGAGAGGGAAGACTTGGATGCTGTAGCCTCAGGCCCTGAGCAAACTGAGCACAAATTAGATACCAGACAAGTCTTTTTTTATTCTTACTTTTCATGGTTTCTCAATATTAGCTGTATTTTTTTGAATCTCTAAAGAAAACGTGTATAATACATATAATAGTCAGCATGCTGCATCAATATACAACTTCACTGATCTGATTAAACTGGTGTATTTTTTTTTCTGGAATCTTGAGGGAGGTGTACATTAAAGAGACACTGTGAGTTTTGATTCAAAGTGGTTAATGTCCACATCCAAAAGCACTGAAGTCAAGAGTGGAATTTCAGTGTTTTGGTGTCCTCTGTTCTCTTATCAGTGCTTAAGAATATTATCTAAGGATATGATGGTATTGAGTGTGAATATGTAGAGTTATCTATGTGTTCATGTTACAGAAAATAAACAGAGACTGAAACTTTCAGCTGAGAAAAGTACCCCTGAGAGTAGATAAGGATATACAAGTAGACATGAAGTAGAGTGAGCAATTTATTCTTGTGATGATTTGTTTGACTGCCAACATGACTTTTCAGGGTTAGCTTTTCTGGGCTTGCCTAAACATTTGTATTTCATTACAGAACAGTATAGGGAGCCATTTTTGGATGGGGCTGCCCTTTTGTACTTGGGATGGAAGCCCTTCCCATGAGGATGACAGAGCACTGTAACAGGTTGCCCAGAGCAGCTGATCCCAAATCTTGGAGATAATTCACCATTTGTCTGGACACAGTCCTGGGCCACCAGCTCTAGGTGGCTCTGCTTTAGGGAGTCTCAGGTGGTCTCCAGGAGTCACTTCCAGACATAACCATTCTCTAATTCTGTGTAATTATCAAAGCAAGTTAGACATTCTAAGCCATTTCTGAAGTAATACACAGGCAAAATAGATTGTTAGTTTCCATAGGTTGTTTTCTCTTTGCTTTCATTTGTTCTTCCATGTTATTAAATTTGTCTCAAAAGATCTTGGACAGAGAAAAGAGAAAGGAAAACTATAACAAAAAGGAGAAGGAAAAGAATGAAATCAAATTAAAGAAAAAAGCAAAGGGGAAAAAATATTACATGAATACTGTAATAAAAGTAACACTGTCCACTGGGAACAAAAAACTCTGATGGACTAAAATTCTTCTATGCAAAAGCATTAAGTTTTAATCCCTTTTGGGAAGAGTGTAGGGCTCCAAAACTTAGCAGAATTTTCAAAATTTACTCAGTAGTGGTTTTCTGGACAGAATTAATCATTCTACCTTCATAATGAATATACAGTATGACATGTAGGTTTTCCAAAAAAATTCTGAGAAGTTACACATTCTTGATGGTTACAGCTGAGCAGAACCACTATCTCTCTAACATTTAATTAGGAAAAAGCACTCCAAGATGCATAAATAGTACCAAAAGACTGCAATTGAAGCAGTCCTATGGGACAGAGAAGGAAAAGTACCTTTGTCTGCAAGACAGGGAAGGTGTTCTTTGTCCTCTGCTGCTGTGAGACATTGCCCTCTCCCAGCTGAGGTAGAATATTCCAGGTTATTTTGGACATATGAAGAGCAGATCTACAACCTCGTGATTCCCACCTTCTCAGGAGTATGGAAACTGTTTCCCTTACAATTTGAGGCAGCTATGAAGATGTGTAGATGCAGTACAACTTGCTGTTTAAAACTGTGAAAAGAAAAAAAAATCCATCCTTCTTCCATCTTTTTAAATTACGTTTTTCCTTACTCAGTAACAGACTCCACATTGCTTATTTTCAGTTGTTAGAGTAGGTCCATCACACAGAGAAATGTATGTTTGCCCATGTCACATTCCAGCTCGCAGACTCTCCCAGTGCTTAGGAAATAATAAACGTTCCTGTGGCATAATACAAAATCTCTCTATCATGTGTCATGCCTTCCTCACTTAAAGCTGAAGCTGAGCACCTCTGGAGTGTAGATTCTGTTTCTGGGAATAGCTGAGGCATCTGTGTCTGATCATTTTGGAGTTTGCTGTGCCAGTCACCAATTTAGCACCAATATTTTTTGGAAAATGTGCAAAATAACAAGCAACGATGCTGGCTTCAAACAACGATTTCTGTCTCACATTTGAAGTCTTAAGAACTGCTAATTTCGCTTTGCCCCAGGTTGAGAAGTCTGTATGTTGTCTCTCCCACCTGCTGCCTGGCATGTGACGACTGCCATCTAATTCAGTGGGGACCTGAGAGCAGCTCAGGCCAACCCTTATCCAGGGCCTTTTGGCACAAGCCTCGATGGAAGTTAATCACCTTTTGCACATGTATGTGTCTATTGAATTTGGCCCAGGCTGTGAAAGTAATGGGCAAGGGACAGAAGTGTGAAAGCACTGGGAAAACAAAACACCAATTTAATTTAAAAAAGCAATTTAGATAATATAACTTCCCTTTTGCCTCTGTTTATTTTCTTTTTGCCTTTGAAGTTTACCCTAGAAGACTTTTTATGTACAAAGATTACACCAGTTCAACTAGAAATCCTTCAGCAGAGTTAGATGTGAAAGGAAGTTGCAGTGACACACTTGGAGTACCACGGAGCAGGAATGGGCTGCAGGCAGGAAATTGTAACATGCTGAGGTAAAAACTCCTTTGCAGATTTGATGTGTTGTCCCCTGACATTGGCTCCCTAGGATGGAGCAGGATTTAAGAGCATCCCAGTGGGAAGCATTTGCCATCTCTGGGTAAGGAGGGTCAGGTTTTCTGTTGTGCACACAACAGTCCTTATCTGATGCTGAGGTGCAATGTTTGTACTTCCAGTGTTTGGGTAGAGAAAGGAGGGATTTCTAATGGGATTCTTCACTTACAGAAGTTTTTTCTTAAGAAGATTCTTCTCTTTTGGGAAGTTCTTTGATCCCGTGGATGGTGCACTGAAGAGACAGGGAAATTGAATTTCAAACGTGCACTGGAGATAAGCCTCCCTTATCAGAGACAGAGCATTCCTAACACAGCAGTTTAGTGGCAGCCTAACTATCAGTGCAGCATTGTAACTTAGGCTTTGTGCTCACAGGGGTGTTAAAAGCACAGGATTGCTTTTCCACCGCTCAGTTCTCACATCTGGCTATCATATGTTATGGGGCACTGACTATCTACTTGCTGAATGGGTGGGGAACAGACACTGGCCTGGCTCTTGGAATTATTTGAAAGAAGTTGAATAGATGCTGAGTGTTGCTAGTATTTCAGACAAAAAATGTATTTATGCTAAGGGGGAGTTTCTGTTTGAGATGCCCTGCAAGTGAATCATGCCTACAACTCATTGCAGTCTCAAATGATTACAGTTAAAACCCCCTCAAAACCCCAAAAGAAACACCTCACACTTCCCCCCTATGCAGTAGTGTTCAATTAGAGCTCTTACTGTAGCCACTAAAGGCCAAGGAGTTCCTCACTCTGCACAGCTTTTATTGCCCAAGTCCCAGCAATGGCCCTACAAGCCTGTGATTTTCACTGTGCTGCTGGAGCTGCCTTGTGTCCTCCGGGTGCTGGAGCTGGAACACGCTCCTTGCTGTCTCCAGCACTTTTCCCAGCAGTGTTTTCCAAGTGTCTGTGACGTTCACCATATGGTTTGCAACCTCAGTGCTGGCCAGAGCCTGGCTCTTACCAACAGACACGAACAGCTCATCTCCAGAAACTCACGTTCCTTACTCCTTGGGTCTTGCAGCATTTCCTTTCTGCAAAACATCTGTACTACACTCCTCTTCATTAAAAGAGCAGAAACTGAAATAAAGTATTCTGTGCAGGCAAAGCTGCTGCCCACACCCAGGACACTAATCTGTGTCTACTCTGCCAGCACTGGTTGCCCTTGTACACCCGTTGAATTTACTCAACAGTTGCTTTGATGAATGACTTGTTATTGATCAAAGACAGAAAAACTGCAAATACTCAATAAGAGGGGGTAGGCAGCTCAGCTGTTATTA
This sequence comes from Xenops minutus, assembly GCA_035221455.1. Lineage (NCBI taxonomy): Eukaryota > Metazoa > Chordata > Aves > Passeriformes > Furnariidae > Xenops > Xenops minutus. The sequence goes on along the minus strand of JAWWEE010000040.1, from coordinate 66,228,018 downwards.
TAGATCAGACAGGCTATTTCTGTGAATATTGTCATCTTCCTGTCAGCCTGTCCCCCATCTGTGTGTTCATCTCTGTCCTAAATTTTAATCAGGAATATTTTGGCACGTGTGCTTTTGGCCTCTAAAAGGAATTCTGTTCTCCATTTTGTCCTACATGGTGAAGTTTTAAATATATTTACATGATAATTCATGTTGACTTCAGAAAGAATTAAATACCTTTACAAAAATAGCCAGTCAATATAAACACTAATTAGAAATGTATGCAATATCATGATGCAAACAGGTTTTTTTGACTCATGTTTGATTTTGCACCATAGGGAGCTTTCATGGATGGGCCTAGGAGACTAGTCCTTCAGACAGTAGAAAAAAAATATTTATCAGTTTAGCTTGAGCTTTCTAGTGATTATGAACCAATGTGGTACGGAGAGGATACAGGGTAGTACAGCTGGCTGTGGGACACTGGCTGTTGGTTTCACCTTCAAAGAGGATATGTAGTTAAAGCAGTTATTTTTAAATCAAATTCCACCATAGGGAAGGAAAGTATTCACAGTTAAATCTGTATTGTTCTTTGAAGATTTTCCCAGGTATGTTAAGTAGCCTTTCATCTGGCTAGAGAGGGTTCAAATAATTATCTGTTTGCTTCCTAGATAACTTTTATTTTCCAGATTTCTAGGTTTTCATAATGAATTAAATAGTTCTTCTATGAATGAAAGAAAAAGAATGAATCATTTGACTTTACATTTTTGGCAAAAGCTGTGTTTTTGGCTTACAGAGTGGTACATTCCAGTGAAAGTAAAAGCCAAGCAATCCAGGTTACCATTGATGAAATAGAATCATGGAATCATTAAAGCTGGAAAAGACCTCCAGAACCATCATGTCCAAAACAATAATTCATCCTAATAGAATCAGGGAATCCTAGGGCCATGTTGTGGCAGGGAATGGTGTAGATATGCAATGCATTTGATGAGCTCTGTCACTGAGAGCTCTTAAGCACCACAGAACAACAAGGGAGGTCTTTGCAGAGATAAACAGTCCACTAAGCTGTGGACTAAGTGTAAAAAGACAATTTTACAATGGACTGGTCATTTGCAAACCAGGATCTACTCCCTTTAACTCATAAATACCCTGGAAGCAGAGGTGAACATGCAGATTAAAGGTTTGTGGAAGATACTAAGCTATTGAGGGTAGAAAGGAAAACAGAAGACCATGAGGAAGAGCTTATAGAACTGAGTGACCAGGCAATAAAATGGCAGCTGGTATTCAGAGTAAATAGATGTGAAGTCATACACATGGTGAAAACAACTCTGGAGTCACATAAAACTGAACCAGCTGTTCCCACTCAAGAGCAGGATTCTAAGGTTATGATCTTTAGTTTCATAAAACATTGATTCATTGCTCAATGACAGTCATAAAACCAAATCAACTGTTCTGCAGTTTCAGGATTGAAAACAAAACAGAGAACACCACTAAAGCACCGTGTACATTTATAGCTCAGCCATGTGTTTGAATGCAAGTTCTGATCCCTTGATCTCAAAAAGGAGTGTATTAAAACTTGGAAACACTCATAGAAGGTAACAAAGGTACAGAGTTTCTACAGGAGGGATCCCTGGGACAGGCATTTTTCCCTGGGAAAAGGGTGATTTAGGGGGCTGCTGACAGATGCACAGAATCTTGGCTGTCAGGGCACAGCTGATGCACATCAGCTGCTCACTGTCTGTTCTCACACACACCCAGGGCCATCATAGCAGGCTGAGTTTGCTCTGAGCTGACTTCAGAGCAAAGGCAGCATGGTAGTTCTGTGTGCAGGGAGCAGTAGCTCCATGGAACCACTCGCCAAGAGGCACTGTGGATACTCATATTTTATGGGGATTTTAGGGGAATGTGGACAAGCACTTGGAAAAGAAATCTATTCAAGATTACTAAGCAGAAAAACTCCATTAAACTCAGGAAACTGCATGACCTGAATATAATTGGAGGCTGAGCGACTTCTGAAGGAAAAGTGGGTTTTCTCCATTGCTCTTTGCTGAACATCCACTCATGGAACTGTTAGACACAAGGCTAAATGGCCCTCTGGTTTGAATCCCTGCTCCTAAGAAGTGCAAATAAAGTACTTCTTGTTCTAAGAACCATTAAGACTGAAGTCACCCAGCTAGAGTCTGCTGGGCATGTGGTGCTCTGTGTTATGAGACTGTTTCAATATCCAAGGAAGTATTTGGAGATAATAGTTTCATAAAACATTAAGGGAGCCTGGCTTCTAAATCTGAGCGAACTGCAGTCTGGTTTAAACATTTAATTGTATTTGTTGTCCTTGAAAACTGGGGCATAGAAAACCATACAGGCAATATCAGTGAGGAATGATCCCAGTAAAAAATTATGTTGACTTTTGCACTTTAATTAGGGATTTATCTCTTCCCTTTTTCTTTAAGGTTTTTAAGCTGCCATGCATACTTTCAATACAGGGTGAGTAGAAACTCATGTTTCTGTTTGAAAAGCCTACCATGAGAAAAAAACAAAGAATTCAAAACCAAACGGGTGTAAATCATGATTTTCCAGGAAACAGGACTGTTCCATAGCTCTATTCTTTTGCTCCTTCAAGCAGAACAGTGCTCTCTGGATTTGCTGACTCACAGAGGCTCCTGGAGCACTCCAGAATGGGAACCCTTTGGAATGGCTTTTTCTGAAGAATAAACTGGGGTTTTTAGATTCAGCAAAACATTATGTGGTTCCTTAAGGTATATATCTCTCAAAACCTCAAGCTACCCAGTTTAAGATCTAGAGGGATATTGCTGTCCAGGATTATACTAATGCTTTCAACTATTTCATCTGAGAATTGATGGATGAATGGGCATTCCCAAAGCATATGCATTAGATTAGCCTTTGGTCCCTCACAGCCACAGCACAATGTGTTCTTTAATGGATTCCAGGGATTTAAGAAAAGCGTATTTTACATTAATAACTTCAGCTTAGTGCTATTAACAGCAGCTAATCCTCTTTTTTGTTCAACTTCTTGAGATTTATGCAAGTTTAGGATTTTGAAAATGATACTGTTATATTAGCATAAAACTACTAATGAAGGGATAAATAGTGAATTTATCCAGCAAAAATTCCCTGTCTATCCAGATGTCCATCACTGACATGCCTGCTCAGCTCACAGTTAAGAGAGTTAAGCACTCCAGGACTCTGAATTCACCTACAGACTCCTGCTGACAGATAATAAAATTTATATATTTATATATAAGTGCATATATTATATCTAGCAATCCAGTACAAGATTTCTGATAAAATTAGGAATTCTCTTCCTACATTAAGGCTTTTGCTTGTATTATTTCCTGTTTACAGTATATATTGACCCCCCAATAATAATAATCTTCTGTAAAATTTTGAAATCACTTTAGTTCCTGATGTCAGATTAATGTGCCATGAAAGAGTATCAGGTAGTAGACAACAACCTAGTTCTTGGTCTGCCCTACAGTAAATAATAAAGGGAAAACTCAAAAGCTTTGAGTTCAAATAAGAGTATTTTTGAAGTTTGGAGTGAAGGAGGGAAAGCTTACTAAGAACTTTGCTCCCAACATCAGGTAATAACTTTGTTGTTTTAATTTTCCCCCTCCTCTAGCTCTAATAAATAATGCTAGTAGCCAGTGTGCTGGATGGCATTTGGAGTTTGTTCTGCTTTAGCATTGAGTGAAATCCTCAGACAGTGCATCAGTTTCTGTGTATTGGGGCTTCATTCATTCCTATGAACAAGTCATCTTGTTCCATGAAGACCATTGCTGAGATCCTTCAGAGTTACACTTGTGCTTAAAGAGATCTGTTTCCTAGAGTAACATACACCACTCTTGACGTGGCGTAACCAAACCATTCCTGTCTTGCCCGTGTTTGGATGATACGTGTTTGGATTGAGGCAAATTGCCAAAAAGGCTCTGCTGTATTATTTTTCTGATGTTGTTTAAAAATTGCCCTCAGTACATCAGAGGGGCCTGAGCAAATCTGTTGGAAATTCAGTCTGTGAAGTGGTTGCAAAGTGCTGGTGTAGGAGCACAGACAGCTTTGGTGTAGAGCAGAAGCTGCTCTGCCCTGTTTCCTGCAGCCCCACGGGGCACACCGGAGCCCTGTGCCCCTCTGCAGCATGGACTGACTGCAGCCTGACCATTGTCCTTCTCATCAGCACAGCAGAGCCCTGTGCCCCTCTGCAGCATGGACTGACTGCAGCCTGACCATTGTCCTTCTCATCAGCACAGCAGAGCCCTGT
>JAWWEE010000040.1:66211601-66223666 GCA_035221455.1 Xenops minutus | reverse complement strand
ATGGACTGACTGCAGCCTGACCACTGTCCTTATCAGCACAGCAGAGCCCTGTGCCCCTCTGCAGCATGGACTGACTGCAGCCTGACCACTGTCCTTATCAGCACAGCAGAGCCCTGTGCCCCTCTGCAGCATGGACTGACTGCAGCCTGACCACTGTCCTTATCAGCACAGCAGAGCCCTGTGCCCCTCTGCAGCATGGACTGACTGAGCCTGACCACTGTCCTTCCCATCAGCACAGCAGAGCCCTCTCTCCTGCTCCTCGCTGGGGAGCCACAGTGGCTGTTTGAAGGGAGGCACAGCAGCTACAAACACAGACATTGCCTTTTAAGGTGTTTAAGACGTGGAGATGTTCAGGGCTCGCTCTTCTTTGCTTTGTAGTTCTGGAAGATTGAGAGAATGGTAAGAGTGCTATAATGTTGATTTTCATCCTCACAGTAATCTCAGTGTGTGCATTTCATTTCATCATGAATTAATGTCTGACTTGTAACTAACAGTGACTGCAGTAATGCTTTGAGCACATTCTGGGTGTCACAAAGCCAGACCCAGCATTCCTCACTAAATATTGAAGAGGAGGCATTCTGAGGTTGAAGGGTACTTTGAACACTTCCTCTGAGATCTTGAAATATCCCAGAAGACAGACTGGTGAAAATGTGGTATCCTCACTTGCCTGTTCTGTACAATTGCTACAAGAAGATTGCAGTTTGTTTTTCTCTGTTTCACATACATGGTTAAGCCTCCTGAGCTCCTCTCTTTGGAGATTTTAGATGAATCCAGTACAGAAACCAGGGATTAAATGAACACAAAAATGACAGAATTGTTGTAAAACAACACAAACATGACTCCATGTTAGAATTCAGGTGCAGCTGCCAGTTGCACTAAGAGCAAAACTTACGTCTATTTTCTTTTAAGTAAAAAACTCAATTTTTGTTGAAATTAGATTTTAAATTCCATCTCCCCTCCCTCTGAGAGGCTGCCGAAGGGAATGCACCTTCCTTCATGCCCAGTGGTTGCCTGGCTCCCACAATACATCCCAGCCTGTCCAAGACTGACAGGAAAGGGAGTCAGTCTTTGGTGTCACATATCAGAATATTTATAATGACCTGTGGATCTACTGACAGAAAGGGACCTTGAAAGAGGCAATGGGATCTCACTATTTAAAACCTTTCTTTTCAGAATCACTGTATCCCAGCTGCATGACTCAGATGTGGATCTTAATGTTCACAAGACCCTGAAATGAAGATTAAAAAGAACAAAAGCATTAATAAATGCCATCCTAAAATAATAACCATACAGTTAATTAGTATATGTGCACATATCAACTGCCTACTAGTCTTTCTTTTATTTGAAGGACAGAGTATGTCTAAAGTCATCTCCACAACACAAAATCTTTCACATAGCTTGGATTGCATCCTATTTCCCATGAAGTAAGGATTATTTTGCCATGGACTTCAATGGACCCCGTTCTTATATGGTCACAATGTAAAGGAAATGAAAGAAAACGCCCAGTGTTTTTGTGTCTTACTCACAATTAGCTGGTGTTAATGAAACACAGGGCAATGGGTGAGAGGGCTCACAAAATCCTGTCTCTTGGAGCATGCCAGAATTTACCTGTGCAGTTCCAGTGTTACAGTGGAGCAGAGGGGAAAAGGCTTGTAAATACCCAGGCAACATTTGCAGTGGAGCACTGGTGGGAGTGCCTTACTCAGGTGAGTAAGCAGCAGGCAGGGAGCCCTCTCAGGCACTATCAGTGGGTTCCACGTGGGGATAGGAATTGTGAGCTGCCCTCAGTGCTCTCTGCACTGAGCTGGGGTGTCAATGTGCAGAACTGCCTTCGTCATTTGGGATTTGAGGGGTTTGTTTTTTTGGGGACCAGATTTCAAATCAAGCCTGGCCTGTTTGAGCCCTGTGGGCAGGAAGTGTTCCTGGACTGCAGCTCTAATGCAGTTAGCTTGATCCTCCAACCCTTGAAATCCATGGCAAAACTGCTGCTGATCCCAGCAGCAACCCCAAAGCCACAACTTAACTCGCTACAATTCCCTTTACCCCTCCCTCCCTCTCCAAAGATTGTGTTTATTACTGAAAACTAATGTTAAAATGTTCTTTAACTAATGATCTGCTGAAAGGCATTCAACTCTTTCAGGTTGAATTTAGTTTTTAAATGTCAGATGTCAAGAAACAAAAGACTTTGATAAATTTATTTCTTTTTTGATCTGTGCTCTTGTCAAGTCCCTGACTAGAAGGGAGGTATTTACTTGGTATATTGCAAACACTGAGAGCATTTAGAAAAAGCTGTATTAATGGAATTTTCCTGCTTAAATGTATCCTCTGTGCTTTGCTGGGTACTAGTTAAAGCTTATTATCATACAACTGAAATGCAAAAGCCCAGTGAAACAGGCTGTTGTCAGATCCCACAGGATGAATTGTAACTTCAGGCGTCTCTGTGTAAATCTCTCTGCCGACCTGTTCCCAATTAGTGACATCTGGGACCAGCTTTGCTTTTATTTGAAGCAGAGGCTTTGAGAAGTTTTTACTCTGGAAGAAGAAAAAAAAAAGGCATAAAAAAGGGAGACGGGAAATGTAATAACAGAAGGAACTTTAACTCCAAGTCCTATATATGATTTTACAAGCAGTGTCAAATATTTTTAAGTATTCCAGCTCAGGGTAGTGCTTTATACCATGATGTGCTGAAGGTCTGACTTTACAGAGATTGGTAGTTCTCCAAGTCTAAGTTTCAACACTTTAAATGACTTTATATATATATATATATAAAGAGATGAACTAGAATATCTTTGAAGACACAGTAATAAACTTCCTATCCTACATATAGAAATATGTGGGATACTACACCTCCTTCTTTTCCAAGAGTTGGCAATCCCCTTCTGTAGTAAATTGGCAGTTTTGATGAAATGAGTGGAGCCATGAGGATTTACAGAGTTGAGAATCTTGACATAGAGATATTTATGTTTCCTTTGGCTTTTTGGTTATGATATCACTCCTGCTTTTCTTCATGCCATGGATGACTTTTTAGACTCTGTATCTGTTCAGTCTTTCCCTGAAATTATGACTGGAGTGCAGGAGTGTAGAGGCAAAACCATCTAACTTGCTGAAGCATACAAATAGTCTTTTAAACAAGAATTCTTCACTCTGAGAGACATTGAACCTTAACCTCCCATGCATTTCAGCTGGAACTGGGGATTTGTTGATCCAAGAACCAGGCCAGCATAAAAATGTATGTATATATACATAAATACACAAACAAGCAAAGAAGCACAAGCTCAAACTTGGCAGTTTTGTAGTGTTTCACAACGAGTTATGGTTGCTTCTCATATGTATTAGAGGCAAAAGAAAAGGTGGTTGTGTTTGTCCCAGAAAATACATCCCCTGTTCTTGAGATAAATGTGAGTGCCTAAACAATTCAATGTCTAAATGTAATTATACATGCTCTAGTGACTGCTCCAGCCCCACATTGCAAAGGAAATGTGGAAAAACTATGCTTTTTACTTTGATTTGAGTCCTCTGAAGTAGAGAGGAGCCCTGTGAAAATGCCTCCAAATAAAATACAACCTGGGTGGTACATGGGAATGCCAAAGCCAAAATTAGTACAAAATCAGTAAAAAGAGAGCCACATTGCCTGTGCATTTTCTCATATTCTAAATAAATAAAAAATATATAAATTTTGAAGAGTGTCCCATGGGACAGACAGGCAGACAGAATTAATTGCGTTCTGGTTCTCCAGTATTCATAATGCAGAGCTCGAAGTTGCTGCAGGCTGATGTAAATATTGTCTGTCAATAGGGAAGAGATTGTAAACCAACCTTTAAACAGAACAAAGAGACCTTACACCTTTATTAATCAGTGTGTCACAGAAGCAGGGGGCACCCATGGAATACAGTGGGTCCATGACAGCCAGAGCAATCACCAAAATGACTGGAAAGGGGGAAAGAAAAGGCAAATCCCCAAAGAACAGCAAGTATGAAATAAAACAACAGTCTGAGGGGGAGGAAAAGTACAAATGACTTCTTTTTCTTTGGCTCTGTCTTAAATGGAAGCTTCACAGATGGCTGTTCATAGACAGGACAGAAATTTTCTCTAGGATATGCCAGTTTAAAAAAAAAAAAAAGATTTTAGGGAGAGGTTGTAAGGACCATGAAGGACATAACAGTGTAGCAAACCATCAGGAAGTGTTGTGAATATTCCCAATAAGCTTGAAAAAGCCCATGCTGAAAACAGTATAAAGGCTGGTAAAATCTTTCTGAGAAGTGCTTTTTTTGGCCTTGCTATCCTACTAGTATCATAGTGAGGACTTTATAAAGTCACATACACAATTAAGTCTCATTTTCCTTCTGTCTGTGCTCTTAAGAGGAAACTGGCCCTTCCATCAAGAAAGATCCCCAGTTAATCTTCCATTTCAAAAGCCCTCAGTCTGGTGAGGAGCTGTTAGCAACTCTGACAGCTGAAAACTCGAGTATTTGAACTGCTGTCTAAGGCAAATATTCAGTATATTGGTTAAGAGGGAGCCAGGGAGTGTAAGGAGAGCAGATGAAGGGAGTTCTGTAGGCTCTTTTGTAGACCATTACTACTGTTCCGAGTTGCTGTTTATATGAAGGCTCTATCTAGGGGTCTGGTTTTCCAAATGGCTCTCGACAGTGCCAGATCCTCTGGAGTGAACAGGCAGTGTCCCTGTAACCAAACAGAGGAGGGATTCCCCACATGGAACCATGGCTGGAAGAGACATTCCTCTGAAACACAGGGAACAAGAGTCAGGGGGATGTGACAGTGGGTTTGCCTGCAGGCTGTTCAAAGTCCCTGCTCCTGGGCTTCACTTAGGAACAAAAGGAATGTGGGATACACCTTCCTGAGATACAAACACACTCTTGTGCCTGTTCTCTGTGAGTAAGTTCTGAACAAAGATTCAATGCCATGACAGCTCTTTAAAAACAACAGTCATTGCCTCACTCACAGAAGAAATAAACTCAGAATATAATGGGGAAAATTTCCATTTTCTTTGAAAATCTAAGGTTAGTTTTACACCTAAGAAAGGAATGCTGGCATTACTGTTCAGGCCCTTTTCCCCAAAATCAGTTGGAGAGAAATCTGGCAGTGAAAACTTCAGGAGCTCCGGCATGAATTTTGCTACTAGGAGCAGAACAGCAAACCAGGCGAGAATTTAGGGACATTTCTGGTAAGGCTGGCTTTTCTAAAAAAGGAAACAGCTCTCTGTGACAGGCAGTGGAGTGAGAGGGACCTCGAATTCTGGGAGCTGTCAGAAAATACAGGAGGAGGCATGAGCAGCATGTGTGTGAAAAAGATTCACTTGACCCATGGTGGAATCTGGCACATGCTGGCCCGAGAAATCATAGTGAAAGACTACAGTTCCCAACATATATTTTGGAAAATGAAAAGCATGAGTGAGCTTTTCTGTTCAGGATGCTTTATATAACCCAGTTCAGTAAAGAATTTAAGGGCATATATAAATTAAGGTGTGTGAGTAATCCCAGTGAAGCTAATAAGACCATTAAAAACTGATGAAGTGTTTGGCTATATTGAAATCAGACTCCATACCATCCCCTGGGAACATGTCCTACAGCACTCCAACAGAAATATGACCAGTTTCTTCAGTGGCAGTGCCTAGCAAAGTTAAAGCTATTCTTAGCTTGGCTGCTTCAGAGAAAACACTCCAGTTTCTTCCACTTAGATCACAACAACAGGACTTGAACATCCACTGTGGAACCTTCCAGAGTTCCAAAGAAAAGCAACCACAGAGACTTAGCGACTAATATTTCAACAAATTTTGTATATTTTACTGTATTTATAGTGAAAAGTCAAACCTGGAGGCAAAACATTTCATCACTGTTCATTTAAGAAACATGAGTTTCTTTCTGAAACTGATAACGATTTTTTAAATTTCTATAAAAGCAAAACTATCAGTGAAACCACTGAAAGATGGAAGTCTGCATAGGTGCCTTCATTTATAAAATGAGAAGGTTTGTTTTACTCCAGGGTAAAAGTTTGGGGATAATTTACGATGCTAGTTTTGTCTTAAGGATTTGGCAAATTCTCAAGAATAACAGCCTTAGTAATTGTATGAGGTCAGCTCAAGTTGTGAGCAGTGTGGACTGTGGGCTTAGCAGAGGCAGGCCCATTTCTTAGGCAATCTGGATATTCCCTGTAGGGAAGAGTTAATGGCAGCATTGGCCCCACTGAAGTCAGTGGGAATTTTGCCAGTGATTTCCATAGAGCCAGGGTTTCACTCGTCTTTAGCAGAGTTATTAAATACAGAATATTGCATAAACGGAAGGGAAAAGTGAAAGCTGCAAATAAAGCCGCTTCTTTCTCTGGATTCATGTTACTGATTCTGCAGATGCTTTTCATATGAGCTATCTGCTGGAGGGGAGTTAGGACACAATTTAGATTACTCCAAATACACCTACTTGAAAGGATGCTGTATTCCGACTTGCAGTGCAGCTACTACTGACATGCACAAGTCAGATCTTCAGAATGACTGGCCTGTATGTTTGTGGAACGTTTCAGAAGGAGAGTACAAATTGTGGAATAACTACCAAAGCAAATGCCTCTATCTGCTGTTCAGCTGGAAAGGTGCCTGTCTGTACATTTCTGAGTTTGGGGGAATGTGGGAGCTGTTCTGAACACTAGTGGTATTGTAATATAAACTATATAGGATGTTATTGTAATACAGACTATATAGAATGCTACTTTGAAATGGGAAATAGGAGTTAAGCTAAAATTGGCCAAAATTACTTCATCCACATTCATGGGAAGTGAATGGCTCAAGATTGCTAGTCTAACTCTTATGCACCTTGTTGAATTTCATGGAGCTCAAAACATTTTACAGATCAGGGTATCCTTACAGACAGCATGAGGCACAGAGAGGGCCAGTGTCTTGCCTGAAGAGAGAGCTAAAAGCAGAACCTCCATTAAAGTCACCTCAAACTTTTCTCCCAAATAATTAATTCCTAAATAATTAGGACTCGCAGGAGGTGGGGGTCTGTTTTTGTGAGCAGCCTGGATGTTTTTTCTCCTTTGGTAGAAGTTGCTGTTGTCTGTTTATGTCGTGTTCTGTGTTTCTACATTCACTGGAGGCTGTTCTTCCCTCTTGCAGGAATATCTCATTGACTCAATCCCAAACTCCAGGACTAGATCTAAGAACAGTTGTGAAATCAGTCAAAAGAAATAACAGTGTGAGGAAAGGGTTGTCTGGGAAGAAGAAAAAAAAAAAGGTAGTACAGGGCTGGTTGGTTCAAATTCTTCTAGCTGGGACCTAAACTCTGTTGCTTCCTCTGCTTCCAGAGCTAAGCCAGAAGCTAAAGAAGGAGTGCCAGGGTAGTGCCTGACAGACAGAAAACTCAATTTTATCCGAAACTTAGAGTATACTGGAGCTCTTCTCCAAAGACTCTGAGCCAGCCTCCCAATCCACTGAGGCTGTGACTAATGATGGAATATATACAAATGAACTTGGCTGCCCTGAGACCTGGGAACCACAGGGCATATGGAGCGTGCAACAGCTTAACCCATTACATTCATGTAAGGGGGCTAATCTATTTATCTTCCTTTTTGCAGGTCTCCAAAAACATCCATTCACCTAGTTAAGAGCCAGTGTCCACCAGCTTCTCATATGACAGATATCAACCAGTTTCTGTGGAATTGTGTGAGAAAATGTGGTAAGTTTATAATACTTTTATTCTGAACAGTTTGCTACACTGCAATAACTTTTAAATGAATCTTAATTAAGGTACCCTCTCACAGCCACTGCTCAGAAGTGTGCCAGCATTGTGTAAAGGCAAGCCCCACTCCCTGTAAATAGTATTATTAACATGTGATTGTAGAATCAGGCCACCAAGGATGATCTTGTGTTCCTGGGACAGAGACATTACAGCCCAAGGCTGTAAAGTCTGAAAGATGTGGTATATGAGTAAATAAAGTTTGGGAACCTCTGTTAAAGAAACTGAGACTGAGGAAAAGAAACAGAGGCTGTCTGTGAAGCTGGGGGAGAAGGAGGAAACCCAGAATTCATGAATTTGTTGCAGAGCTTTGTCAGTGTTCATATTCCTTCCACTGTCTGCTTACATTATACTGCATTTCAATCACAGTTTCTACTTGCAAGATAAAAGTTTTCTGGCAGGCTGGGACTGTTTACAGATGGGTAGGATGGCTTCTTGCTTTAATAGAACTACAAGAAAAGATACATAAAATATTACAGCAAATTCATAAAACAATACAGAAACAGCACTGAATGAAGCAGATGTTCACTGCTTGGGGTGAGGCATGGAAAACTGTGTGCTGATTTTAAACTGGCAGGTACAACTGGCTTATTTATGCAAAGCTGGAATGTCTTACACTCACATGTTTTCTGGTGCCCAAAGATCACTTGGTCACATACTTGGATATTATTTTTGTTTGACAGAGATGGAGCTCAGAGTCACCAGGGCTGTCAGGAGGAGAAATGGCCTTTTGCCAGAATGACCAGTTTATTGGTGGCTTTTCCCCACCCTTTATAATGAGATTTGATTTTTGTTTGAACATTGAAACTAACCCTTGGTACAGATACTGACTGGCAAATTTAGGAATCACCCTTTGAGAGACTGCAGCTAAAATGATGACTGATCCCTGCTGCTGTGGGATTTGTGAGGCCCCAAGCAGAGGCTCCGGCAGATGCCATTGTCCCCTCCAACCCAAGTGTGCACGACTCTCACTGCTTTCAAGATTATCCAAGGGATCCCAGCCCTCCTAGGGCTCAGGTCCTTGCCTACCCACACATCACAGGAGCTCTGCCTGCAGGGAGATGAGAAAGTCGAGGGGGAAAAGAAATTTATGGGAAGGGGGAGATCTGAGAGACTGGGAGGCTGCATCTCCAGAAGGAGAGGCAGGAAATGCCCCATGAATGTCAGCTTGAGTTATTCCTGAATTCTACAAGTAATGCCACAAGGGAAATGACATAGATCATCAAAGCATTCCTTTATGCCCCAATAAACTCTGCCTTGTCTTAGAAGCAGACCCTATACATATTAATAGAGAACCAGTGTGTGTTCCGAGTGTCCAAGATAGCTATATCTATTTTCCTTCATCAGACAGGAAGGGAAAGAAAAGAAAGTGTAGGCAACATTTAAAAAATGGATACAAACTGCAAAAGGGGCAAAACCTCAACATCCTTAGAAGCAATCTTGTCGAAAAGGACTCAGGGTTATGAGTCCCAGTCTGGAATATTTGACCAACCTGTGCAAAGAGGAGAAAAGCGTTCAGAAATTAACCTGGCAGAGAGAGGGTTTGTCTGTGCAGGGAAAGCTCTGTAAAATAAACCAAGCCTCTTCTGGCAGTCTTTAGGCATTTGAGACACAGAGCCCAGGTAGATTCCCTGGTTTGGATACAAGCATCTCTATTACTTCCCATATGGCATAAGTGGCTTGGACTATTGGCATCCACTTTCAAAAAACAACCAAAGATTACTGTGCATCCATCTCTGAAAACTCTGATAAGTTGTTTGGTTTTTTTTGTTTTGTTTTGGTTTGGGGTTTTTTTGTTGTTTCATTTTGGTTTGGTTTTGTTTGTTTTGAAAAAGATATGTTCTAGTTTAATCAGAAAACCTGCCAAAGACAGTCAAAAAGGTTCACTTAAACCTTAAAAATCCATTTCCAATATTAAGTTGCTAAAACCTGAAAAATTTCCAAAACTTTCAACATTAAAGTGATTATGTGGCAAGTTGTTGCCCTGTGCCTTTTGGACAGAGGTTTTATTCTAGTTCAGAAAAGATTCAAGTAGAGTTTTCTCCAGGAAAAGAGCTGAATGTCAGTTGTCCTATGCACATCCTGATGTTTGGAACTGAGCCGAGTAGTCTTTTGTACTCCGATAGCCGTAGATTTGCCTACTGTAGGGTTTGGGATCTTGTATTTAGAGTGGGAGATGGTAAGATCCATGTGGATCTCAGTCCTTGGGTATCTGTAGCCACCAGAGATGGATTCTTCCTATTAAGACGAAAAGGCCTTTTCATGCATCTTTAGTGCAGCACATTTCCATAACAGGAGCCAAAATGTAGCTTCGAGGAGTTTCCCTTTAGGAACTACAGTTAGATTTCTTTTCTACGTAAATCTATTTTCTTCCTTGCAACATTCTTCCCGAAAACAGGGAACACAGAGAAATTTCATTTCCCTCTCTTTTGCTCAAGTTGTGGGACACGTGGGTGGAGGAAAACAAATCAGGATTTTGGAGCTGGAGTAAACCAGAGGACCTGGGAGGCATGACAGCTGGGACTACAGGGCAGCTTTGTTCCTTAGGCAGAGGTTGATGTCCTTATATAGACTTAATTAGGCCATTTCAAGAATTCCTAAGTAGCCAAATGAGAGCTGTGAACCTGCTGCCATAGATGGCTGGATTTGATAGAGTAATTCTAAATTCCTTGTCAATCTACTCTCAACAAGACCCTTGGAAATGACTTGCACAATGATTTGTTACGCTGTCATTGCTCATTAATCTGAGCTTCTGCAAATGATTTTTATTCTTCTGAAGTAGAAATAAAATCCTCATTAAAGAACTTGTTTGTTTTAAAAGCTACACAAAGGATTACAGGGCCCTTGCAAACAGATGTAAGAAAAAATGTGGTTATGCAAAATGTTCCCTCTCCTAAGCTCTTGCTTTCCATTGACTTGCAGGACCTCTGGGTTGAGCCTGAAGTGCATGGCTCAGCTCACTACAAAGCCTGGGGTCAGTAATTGGAATCACATGTACTTGAGGCCTTTCCATCTGACTGTAGGTGAGAGTGCCAATTTATACTGGAAATGTGTATTACTATTACGCAAAAAACCCACCCCAAACCAAGGAGAAACCTACTGTCAGATCTGCAGATGACCATAGCCATGATTTTTGCTAGAAATACTTCTTAAAGTGTTGCTTGAGTTTGCCTCATTTCTGGTAAACAGCTTGTGGTGGGAAATTAAGCAGGAACAAGGAATTCTTGCTCTGGAGTAGGAATGCCCACACATGGTGTTAATCAGGGGAACTCCCTGTGTGGACAGGCTATTATGTGTGACTTTACACTGGTTTAGGCACACTGGTGAACTTCTTTCCACCCACCTTTAATCAATTAGGAGAGGTTTTAAAGTACAATGAAGTAAGGCAAAATTGAACTGAGCCGAGAGTTTCTATGGAGGGGACTCCTCCAGTCCAGTTAGGCTGGTACAAATTTTAGGCAAGACGTGATCTTTCTTTGGTGCCTCCTGCAGCAGTCTGATATGTCAAAAACTGGAGCTTGGAGCTGGGATGAAACACTGGCAATGTCCCACTGTTACTGATGTAAGATCCTTGTAAACTGAGTTAGGGCATGGTAGATCCACGAAACCTGCTGGCAAAGGATATTTTGCA
This sequence comes from Xenops minutus, assembly GCA_035221455.1. Taxonomy (NCBI): domain Eukaryota; kingdom Metazoa; phylum Chordata; class Aves; order Passeriformes; family Furnariidae; genus Xenops; species Xenops minutus. Next base: position 66,212,296 of record JAWWEE010000040.1, on the reverse strand, counting down.
TGATAAAGTTTTACAAGAACTCATGGGGAGACAGGATAAATACCCTGAACAGAAATCTGCTGGGGGCTACTGAGTGCACAGAATGCACATTTCACTGAGGACATGCTCCAGACTCGAAGGGACTGAAGGCTGGGAGAGTAGTTGGGAAAATTATCAGGTGTTTCCTTGTCCTCCTCGTTTGGTGATCACTTGGGCCAATGGCTGAAGCCAGGACATTGGGGTAGCTGGGCCCTTGGCCGTACAGCCGCATCCATGCTCTTGAGAGAGAACAGAACAAATAACCTGCTGTAGAACCAAACACACACTTTCAAATCTTACTGCCTTACCTACTTTTCCCATTTGGACATTTTGAGGAGAGAGACTCAAAACTTGTGTTATTGAGGAGGAATAGCTCAATCAGAGTCCATGTGGCACAACCTCCAAGTAAACACACCCTGACTTTGTCTGAGTAAAACCGAGGGCAAAGTCTAGAGGGGTGATGAACTCCCTGTTCGTTTCCATGCACGGTTGCCTGCGAATATTATCCCCCCATTATCTTAGAGATCTCGGCAATAGCATCGCCAACTGGGTGCTTCGAGCACTATCAGTGTTTGTATTCCTGTTTAAATAAGATAGAGAGGTTAAAAAAAAAAAAAAAGAAAAAATAAGGGAGGGGAGGGGAGGGGAGTGGAGGGGAGGGGAAGGGCGGGGAGGGG
>JAWWEE010000040.1:66195470-66210353 GCA_035221455.1 Xenops minutus | reverse complement strand
GGATCCCCCGGGGGATGGGGATGCAGGGATCCCTCCGGGGATGGGAATGCAGGGATCCCCCCGGGATGGGGATGCAGGGATCCCCCGGGGGATGGGGATGTAGGGATCCCCCCGGGATGGGGATGTAGGGACCCCCCCGGGATGGGGATGCAGGGATCCCCCGGGGGATGGGGATGTAGGGATCCCCCGGGGGATGGGGATGCAGGGATCCCCTCCGGGATGCAGATGCGGGGGTCCCCCCGTGGTCCCCTCCATCCCCATGCCCCTGGACCTTCCGGACAGGCTCTAAAGGGCCGCTGCCACGTCCGAGTGAGCAGAAAGGCGTGGCGAGCCCCGGCCCCGCCGCTGCACCTTGCCCGGGCAGGCTCGGGTCGGTCCGGTCGGTCGGTCCGGTCGGTCGGTCCGGTCGGTCCGCACTCCGCGGTCCCGGACGGGCTCCAGCGGCTGGCGCTGCCCGGGGTGCCCCGGGAATCGGGGGTGCCCCGGGAATCGGGGATGTCGGTGCCCCCGGGCAGTGATACCGGGACCGGCAGAGGTGCCAGCTCTGCTGTGCCCGGCACGGCTGCACCCCGAGACACGGGATGCCGGCGGAGCAAAGGGTGCGGGAGAGAAAATGGGGGACGTTTATGAATGGAGTGCTTGCTTTCGAAAGCGGGGCTGTGGCTCTCCTTCCGTACTGCATGCTTTGCTCCCGATCTCTTAATACTGTCTGTACAGAGGATACAAACTTGATTTAATTCAGTGTAGAAATCCCCTGCAAATCTTAAGTTGTAGAACACGACACAAAAAGAACCTGTCCTATGGTGATGATGAACTTATCACAGCTAAGTGACTTTTCCATTCGAGTAACCCCAAGGGGTCCATTCAGTGTTGAGGTTTCATTATACTCTAGGCAAATACTTAGAAGCGCATGGTCTCTGGGCTGCGCCTAACAATAGCACACAAAAGCGGGGGAAGTAAATGATTTGTTACTATGGCAGTGTTTTCAGTCATAGATTTTCGTATAGCAGAGCACTCGCCACAGTTACCCTTGCATTTGATGAGGAGATCGTAGCCACTCCTTTTAAAGGGGGAGGGACAGAATAAAGATGGTTAGAAGGGCAACATTTGCCTCCAGAACCCCCAAATAGCTCCTGCTTCCCCTTAGACAACAGAGCACATCAGCAAAACTCTGGCTGTGCTCTATCACAGTGAGCAGACATAGTAATTTTAAGGAAAAAAAAAAAAGAAAAATTTTACTCTGTAATTTCTGTACATTTAGTCTCAGTTAGTGGGTAGCTTTTTAGAAAAGTGGAAAGTAGTTAGATATAGAAGTTTAGGTTTTCAAAGTCTCTTTTAACACAAAGTGTAGCCAAATTTGGCAGTAAAAAGTGTGCCAGGTTTTTATTCCCAAATTAGAATCCGTACTCTAATGTCACTGAGAATTTCTATATCCTTAGAGTGTATCAATACACTGGATAGTAATATGAAAAAGATGAATTACATCATCATGGCCAGTCAGAGTATTAGTAGTTCATCCTCTAGCTCTGTCTTTGGCATGCCTTGGTACTACAGGCACAGACAGTTTTAACTCACTAAACATCTGGAAACATGTCTGTTCAGAGGGAGCTTATAGTTGTAATAAAAAAAATGTTCCACTGACTTTGTGGAATGAGTTTTATTTTAAGATTATGATTTTTACATGTGCTTTTATAACAGTAAATTTATAAGAAGTATATGGGTGGAGGCAGGACACATAAAAGGCTAAATCTGTGCTTTCTTGCCTTCTATCGTAGATAAAACCTCCCCCAAAAAATCACATACTACCAGCTCTAAAATATGAGTTCTACCTGTAAGTTTTTAGCTGAATTTGTTTTAATGGTCTATTTTCAGACACGACATTTTCCTGCAAATAGGGAAGAGTAAGATGTTAAGCTCTTGTTTTTTTTCTGTGTAATTGAAAGCAGAGACGTTAGGGAAACCCAAGAGAAACCCCCATAAACCAGCTTATCAAGTTACTGCAGTATATTTGTACTGCTCTGTCAGATTTCAGGCATTATCTGATAGCAGGACAATGCATTTTTAAAGGGTTTTTTGTTATTGTTGCATTTTAGCCCATTCTGTAAGTTTCATATCAACTTTACATGTACTTTCAATAAGTTATGTTAAGACCAACTTGTTCTGCAAGACTTCTACTAACATTTTCTGAAATGAAAGATGGGCTTTAGCCCTCTGGGACTTGAAGAAATAGTTACCTGGGACCATGAGAGAGTCTGAGTTTGGTTTTGCCAGTTCTGCAGAAGTAGATGGCAAAATGAATTCAGTAAGCAGAGAATCTGGGTTTGCTAGATATAGTGAAATATATGTAGAGAATTAAAGGGGCTGAGACACAGGAGGTCAAGAAAGAGAGAGCTGAAATCCAACTAAAACAACACCAGGGCACAGGCAAGAATTTTAATGGTAACACAGAGTGTGTTAGTGTGAAAGAGATAAATGAACAAAACCTTTTGTGAAAATGTAGCAGAAAGTGATGGCTGACAGTGACATAGAGCAAAGAAAACGAATGAAGTTAAGAAAGAACAAAGTAAGCAGGTAGTTTTAGCCAGAACAGGCAAAAGCTGCTGTAAAGCACTCAGGAAATGTCAAGCACATGTGTTTATGTGTAGATTCGACGGGAGGAGGAAGCTGGGGGGGAATTTTAATAGTTCAGTCATCACACATAATTAAACTGGGAGACCAGATGATATTGCCGAAAGATAAGACGTAGAAGTGGAGGCAGAAGAGTGCAGGGTGAGAAAGAGTAGAAAGATTGTCTGTTAAGAAGTCTGTGAAGGAGTTGTCAGGAGCAAAAAGGAAAACAGAGGAAGAGGTCACAAAAAGCATAAAGGAGGGAAAGGGTCAGTACTGATCAGTGAAGAGCCTAGGAGAATGTCAAGAAGTACTGGCCATAATATTTTGTGAGTCAAAATTAGCTTAGAAATGCTCTGAAATGCTCAGAATAATGTCAGGTAAGTGGAGAAGGAGTAGTCAAGTAGTAGCTACAACAGTGATATATTGGGTGATTTACAGTGACAGGGTGTGTACAGTGGGGGGAGAATTGTGACCATCCCCTGCCTGTTCATCAGACTTGGTGAGGATTCTTGGCCTGCTGAAATCACTTTTGGCAAGACACAGGGACAGTCCAGCACAAGTTGTGTTGAAGGTCTTTGGTTAAGAGGATGAAACAGTTCTAGAGCATCTCCCAGGCTTGTGCCCTCCTGAATGTACCACAGATCTTTGGCTCTGGCAGTTCATGCAGCTTCTTGCTGTCACTTAAAACAAGTAACACTGCTATTTTTCCTCAGCACTCAGAAATACTTTGGCTCTGCTTTGTACCTAGTATAACCTAAATTTCTAAATTCTCAGGAGTTTTCATTCAAATTCTTTTCAGGCAATCAAATTAATGGAAGATTTTCATTCCAAGAAAGCTGATGGAGTTTTGGGTTCTTGGTACACAGCTAGAGGAAATATGTTGTTTTTTAGGTTATAGTAGCAGCACACACATCCCATCCTGCACAAGGGTGCAGGTATGTTCCCCACCAAAAGGTTCAGTTTTGAGTCCTGTCAGAATCTGGATTGAGACCTTAAGCCTAGTAATAAAGAAAACAATACCTAGAAAGATCCTTTGTATCAATGCTAAAGTAAGCACATAGACATAGAAATGCTTTGTCTGGTATGTTCCAGCTGGTTAAGTGTTTCCAAGGATTTACTAAGCACTGTAAGGATACACTGTGCAAATGCTACCAGCAGTACATCCATTGGGAATACTGCAATCCTCCAGCTTTGCTCTGTCACTGACTGAATTTCGGGTACTGAGTACTTCAAACCTCAATATCTGCACAGAGAACTTAGAAGAGCTGGGTATCCATGTGTGGATCAGTACAGACAATTTCAAAACTGAGGAAAATCTCATATGAGGGTTCCACTAATGTTTTCTCCAAAGGAAACCTTCCCCAAAGCATTGTTATATGATTAGATGTGAAAAAAGGGATCTTCATTTCCTCCCTGCTCTGTAAAGTCTGTGGTTCCTTCCATACTTGAACCTCGACTCACTGTGCTATAAATTTTACCCCATCTGCTTAGTCTTTGCAGTCTATTCTTCAAATATAGAAGTGGTAGAATATCAGAATATTTCATCATTGTCTATTTTCTTTTTTATATTCACCAATAAACATGCTGCCTACAGAGTAGATACACTTCACCTTAGCAGTATATAAAAGTATAGTTATTCCTACTAATTTTCTGGTCAGATGAAAATAGAAAAATCTCAGTGTGAAAATATTATTCCTGTAATCCTTTTACATGAGAAAATGCAGCAATGCTTGAGCATGTATGTTTGATATTCTGAGACGTGTTGCTCTATCATATTCTCATTCCTATTTCTGTTGCTTTAATTTGAATATATACATATACTCGGACTCAATCCAAAACTCTGTAAGGTCTATCCGAACACTGTCATTTACTGCAGAACATTTTGGGTCATGGCCTTGATACAAATAAACAGGACTAGGTTATTTGTAACATCTTAAATAAAACTTTCTAATTACACTTTTTTTTTCCCTCCAAAAGATTTGAAATGAGGAATCAAGAGAAGATTAAAATTTGTTCTTAAATGAGAAAGCCTGAAGTGCCACTTTTTCTATCAACACCCTGTGAAGTAATTTCATTATTTGCATGATTTTCTCATACAGAGAGGAGTGAAGGACAAAGTTTAGCATGTGTTTGTCAGGAAGAACAATTGTTGTTCTTCCAGTTAGGAGTCTTTTATGTCCTTCCATGCCATCTTGGTGAGTCTGGGTTCTTTAGGCCACCTGTGTCCTCTGGAGCTGGGAATGCACCTTTTTTCCCATGTTCTTGTGAGTAACTACAGCCTGGGACAGCCACTACATATACTGGGCTGTTTACATGACATTGACTCAGTGGATTCCAAGTTTCTCTCAATATTTGCATGTCTTCTAGAAATCTTCAGAACAGTCTTCATTCTTCTAGCCTTAATATCTTTTGATCATCAGCCTCCTCATGGGAGCCCAGAAAATAACCTATCCAGAAAGATGAAAAAGTGGAAATTAATTTATTCCCAGAAAATACATCACGTGAAGCAGCAGTTTTTGGGTGCACAGCACGTTGGGTGTAAGAGCCTGTGTATAATGGGTAGTAAGAAAAGAAGGAGTTGAAATGGGCTTTTGGAGAGGACAGGGAGGTAATATATTATTAAAAGCTTTCTGTCATTGGTGATAACACAAGATCTTAAAGCACAAGAACACATTGCCTAGACAGGTTTAGGAATCAGCCTCACTTGGTACTGCTTTGAACAACTAAATAGAACTCTGCCTACAACTGCCTTAATTTTATCAGTTCTGCCTGAAAGTAGTGGGTGGGAAAAGATAACCTTTTGAGGGCTCCTACATCCCTCTTTTGTGACATTTATATACAAAAGATGCCTTATTCCTGCAATAGATGGAGCTGTCTTTTCGAATTTTTAATAGCCAGTTGCCTACTTTTGTGAAAGATTTTTTTTTATTAGACCTGAGACAAAATAAAAATCCCACAAAAAACCCACAGGCTTTTCCCACTAGAGACTATAAGGGGTCTTGCAGCATAGCATTGCCTCCCTCAGGCCTGTCCTCATCACCAGCTATTGCCATGGAAGATTTTAAGAACTTCTTTTATAAACTACAAACAGATATCTCATAAAATGAGGTTTGGCTGTATCTGAAAAATCCCCCCAATTGTGTGATGGCCACTGCTGCTCCTACCAGAGCCACATTCTCCATAAATGAGTGTTCTCCAGACCAAAGAAAATTTCCAGTAAAACCTTGGCTGTTTTCAAACCCACCACAAAACACACTAACATACCAGGCATTTCCTTGAGGGTGCTGCTGCTTTACTTGCTGTGCTAACTGGGTTTCTTCAGTGCTTTCAGCTGGCCTGAAATAATCACCCTCAGCTGAGCCCTGTTTTGGAAGGAAAGGTTCAAACCTAGGGATAATGTCCTATTTCTTAGCAGTGCAGGAATGGAGTGATTGCTTGTCAGTCCATGAAACTTCAAAATGCCCTCCACACTTGGAAGAGAGAGCCCTTCATCATAGGCTCTCTTTGAGGGCAAACAGTGGACTGGAGCAGTGTGGGAGAGGGACAGCTGGTGAGGAATCCTGCATCTGACAACACGTGCTTTGGAGAAAGCAGCCTGTGCTGCTGTGGGTGTCAGGAGAGAGGGCATCCTGGCTCCAAGTTTTATGCACTTGTTAGGAAGTTCAAACTGTTACAGTTTTTAAGAGAACCTGTAAGAACAATGGAGTGGAAGGACTAAAAATGTCTTTCTGTTCAAAGGGGACCAGTGGCACAGCTCAGCTGTGTCTGCCCCTTTTACCCTGTCGGTGCACTGGCACATTTGATAAACAGCCTTAAGCTGAACCAGCATGGCCCTCCAGGAAAAGAAGAGCTCCTATTCACATCACTTCACTTCTTTCACTGCATATAAAATGGAACAGGGGCATCTTCATTCCAACTCCAGTCTGAAGAGATCCAGTACATACTCTAATCATCTCAGACAAAGAATGGTGATGCTTTCCTGAACTACTCCTTTACTTCCAGATCAAACTATTTATTCAGGGAATCATGAGGCCAGATTTTCTGTTGTATGTCTTTCTCTTTCATAATTTCAGGCCCCCTTCACCCTTTCCCCTACTCTATGTGCTTAATCCCTAGGTTTACACACAAGATCAAGATGCAGCAAAGCTGTATTTATCATGTCAGTCTATTAGCAGTTGGACCTTTGAAGTCAGCTGGCTTCCCTCTTGTGTAAACATATCTCTGGGTCTATCTGATGCCTTAAGTGGCCAGCCAGAGTGTGTTTGCATTGCCAGAGACAGCATTTCCACAGCTTGTTGTAAGAACAGCCAAAAAATCAAGACTACAAATCCCAGCTGCCAGCACTTGACTGCTGTCCCTGCTACAAAAGCTGCTGACTTGTCCATCTACTATTAGCCAAGTGTCATTGTTCAAGAGGGATGGATTTGGTGCAGCAGTGAGGCCAAGACCACTTTGTCTGCTCTAAACCTTGAGCAAAGTGGAGCCTTGTCCAAAGGGATGTGCAGTTGCTGTGGTTTTATGAGAGTACAGATGTAAAGGGAGGCTGGAAGACAAAGAATGTGATTGTGAGTATTATGGATGGCCAGTCTGTCATTTTGACAAATTCTCTCAGTAGGCTTGGGCTTTTTCCAGCTGGCAGCTAGATGGATGAGCATCACTAGTGAGAGACTTTTCATGACAGGACAAGAAAGGTTTTCTCAAAAAGGTACACAGGGAATGCTGGAAGTGGTTTTCTTACTGGAAACCTAAACCTATGCATATCTGTTGTAATCACAAGTTCCAGAAATTCTGGCTGACATAGTGTTAGTGAAATGTTTTGGCCTAGTGCTGAGCTCTGAGAGTCCTGCTGCTGCCTGCATCCTCCTGTGCTGAGGAGTGAGAACCACGGGCTGTTTCCTCACACTCCATAGTGCTGAGCCTCTGACAGGGAATTGAGTGAGGGGCAAGCTCTGTACTGTATTTTACAAACTTCATCAATTAATGTGCTTAAAAGACTGAAAACGACTTACTAAGAACCTGTGACTTTGACCCCCTGACCTGGACTCCCTTCCCGATCCATACCCAGCCACAGCTGGTTGTGTGGGCTGGGAAGCTGAGGAGTTTGAGGGTCACATCAGTGACTGCCCTGAAGAACTGGCAAACTTTCCTGGCACTGCCTTGGTGAGCCCTCCTAGGCCCAGGTGTAGCTTTGGTTTGGTACCAGTATCCGTTTGGGAACTGTTTCATGGATCAGCACTGAGGCAGGACCAGCTGTCCAATCCTGGATTGCACATAGGCCTTTCCATCACAGGCAACTGTGCAGAATAGCTGCTACTGGAGATTGTTACCTAAAAACTCTGTCCCTTTTTGATCTAACTGGAATGCTGCTGCCATGAAATTTATCCAGTCCTTTTTCCTTCTTATTTATTGCACAATTCCCAGAAGCAATTCAGGGTTTCTCATTCCAGGAATCATGCTTTTGGGTAACATTCTTAAGCTTATCTTTCTTTTGCAGAAAATATTCATTGCAGCAGCTGAATAAGCAATTATTACATCATAAAAGTCTAAGGTTATGCAGATATTAACCACATTTCTTTCTTTGAACTCCCACAAAGTAGGGCAATCCTGCTAAGATTAGCAAACTACCTTTTTTAAAACAACCATATGCTCGCACACGTTGTGTCTGTGTGCATAGTTCAGAGCTAGCACACGAATGCACCATGCACACAAAATGTTTGAATAGTTCTGGTCTTAATCACATCTTATCTGATGGTTTTCTTCATGACAGCTTTTGTAAAACTAGAGAGCTGAGTTCCAGCTGTGTTCCTGCTGTCCATTTCTGATGCTCCTGAAGTCTCCCTGGGGTTCCAACACACACCACCACACTCCCATCAGGACAGACATCCTCACTGTTACCACAGAACACAGCTCAAGTTCTTCTGGGTGCCCTGCTGTATATGCTTTTATACAAGGACAAAGCTGCATTAGATTTTATTGAAAATAAACTTAGGTTTTCTCAACTAGTCATTTAGCATGCAAAATTAGTGTATCTGATGAAAAGGAAGTCAACATGCTACCCTCCTAACAGAGCTCTGGGTTATCATATATTTCTGTCTCATGATACCAGACAGCTGAACAAGTGCTTCTCAAATTTACAAAATGGACCAACCAGTGTACTCCTGCATGTCAAAACTTTGCTGTAGAGTTTCTCCCTCCAAATAAAAGGGCTCATTGCAGCTGAACACAGACAGTGTCATCAGCCTTTCCCAGAAGGGCTTTCTCTCTTGGATGCCTGGGAATTCTCTGGCTGGTTTGCATGAAGCATTATGCACTTGGCAAAATCCTTGAAGGAGCACCAGGTTCAGAAGAGCACACCTGTCCTTCCTGCTCCAGCCCTGAGGGGTGCCACGTCAGCTGCACTGAGGCATGGGGTCACTGGCAGAGAAAAAACAACCATCGTTTTCCCTTCAGTAAGTGGGATTCTTCGAGGTGCCCTAATCAGAGTAGTTCTACCATCTGCCTGCCACTGCCCCATCCTTTGCACACCCTGAAGTACCCATTTGTAGGCAGGAGAAGCCGCAGGGAGGCTCCTGGTCCCCTGGAGAGGGTTTGTAAGGAGGCACGAATGGCCTCAACATGAACTGTGTGCCCAAAAGTTGCCAACTGGCAGCCACATGAGTATGCACGTGTGTGCAGTTGAGTCCACAGTGCTGGAAAAATACAGCTAGGAGAGGATAATGGGCCTGTTTCTAAACGCTCATTAACAACCCTTAATGCCCAAGTGGTCAGAATCACTTCTGAGCCAGCAGCTGAGACTCAACGGGAGACACATACACACCACCTGAGATTTTGAGAGAGTAGAATTTGCCCACGAATAACCATTTTTTAAAGTAAAGTGCAAAGCCAAGAGAAAATATTTTTCACTGTTTAATCGTTACATTTTAGAAGAATGGCCTTGAGGGCGGAGTCCTTTTTTTCCTGCTTGTTTTTCACTTCCCTCTATTCTCAGGAGATTTTTGGCAGGACCTTTGGAGGATATGAATTGTGATGTCACCAAAACAATGAGCCTGGACCACAGTTCTCCTTCCACAAACTCTCCGTGGTCCTCCTTTGTCTGGATGCACTCCTACAGACAGGCTTGCTTAGCTTGGCCTGCTTTGAATTCTTGAGTTATTTGGTTGGACTAGAGGTGTGTTGCCAGAGCTTGGAGAGAAGAACTGGTGTCCAGAGCCAGGGATTGTCCTTCTGAGGAGGAACTTGGCTGAAGACCATTTTGTACAAAGCCCTGCAAAAACCTGCAGCCAGCTCTGCACTTCAGTTAAATGTGTATCATTTTTCAACACAGTTAAGATTGATTGCAGACAGCAGCATTAAAACCATGGTTATTTGCAATCCATTGTGTGAAATTTGATGCACATGATGTTTGTCAGCCAGAGAGCCCCAGACAGGGTCCCTATTCCCAGAGAAGAGCTCAGACACAAATGCATGACTTTCACCACAGGCAGATGGTTATTTACTCGACTGATTTTCTCCATAGCATTGTAAACTTCTTTTAGCTTTCAGACATTGGCATGAATTCTGGGCACACTGAGGGATTCAGGAGAAATATTGCCTTGACTTAGTAATAACAGAATTTTGACCATTACTTCGGGTATGTAAGTAAGAGTAGAAGTGTGACCTGGGTCATAGAGTACAGAGCTGTTATAAACTAACACTTAATGTATTTCCATTTAATGATTTTCTCACTAAAACATGTTTGTTTCACTGGATCCCATAATTCTGATTATTGTTTACTGGTCTAATATTTGTTGACAGGAACCACATCTTTTCACAGGCTGGTCTGTTTCTCCCAGTTTCTCATCCTATAACAGGGCTTTGAGTCCCCTGACCATCCTCCTAATCTTTCTTTACACATTTTCCACGTTGATGTAATCTTTCTTAAAGCCAGAATTCTGTGCAGTACTCCAGAGCTTTGCACTGTACAGTTCATAACTCCCTTAAGAGTACCTACCTCAGGATGACTGATGTCAGGGAACAGGGACGGGAGAGGGAACGGCCTCAGGCTGTGCCAGGGCAGGTTAGGCTGAACATGAGGAGGAATTTCTTCCTGGAAAGGGTGGTCAGGCCTTGGAAGGAGCTGCCCAGGGAGGGTTGGAGTGCCCAGCCCTGGAGGTGCCCAAGGAAGGACTGGCTGTGGCACTCAGAGCTCTGAGCTGGGGGACAAGGTGGGCATCGGGCACAGGGTGGGCTTTTTCAACCCTCATGATCCTATAAGAGGTTGACCAGCCTGTATTTTTCACAGATCTCCTCTCTTGTCCTTGAAGCCAGGGAGGCACTTGTTGTCTTCCATCCTTCAGGAACTTCTCTCATTCACTGCAAGCAATCTGAGATAAAACTGAGTGACCTGGCAGTGTCATCCCCCAGCTCCCTCAGCACTCCTGGTGCAGCCCGGCAGGGCCATCCATCAAACCCATAGGAGACACAGAGAAACCACTAGAAAACTGTCCCTCTGGATAATCAGAGGGGGTTTGCATTCATTGTGCATTTGTTACACAAGGAGCTGTTCAGTGTTCAGACTACAAGATAATTAATAGGAAAATGTGACTCATGTTTTATTCCAAGTTCTGATACACCTGCTGTGCAGTGAACTTTTGCACTTGGAATATGAAGCAAACCTGTAGTGCTTGTCAGTTCATTATTAATATTCAGTTTTATTAAAGACTTGCAAAACTATACAGAAATAATGACCTTCAATGGGCTTTTCCCCTTAGGTTCAGGGTTGGTATAAGTTGGTATAGGTTGGTATCTGGGTTAATTTTTCTGTAATATCTTAAGTGATCAAAATGCCATATACCTTTCTGACCCTCTCTACAATACTTTAGCATTTACAGGCATATTTTTGAGTAAAACAGATTGACTGGATAATAGCCTCAGAAAAAATAGTTCTGCAAATTTAGTTGTGATGGGATTCAGCCATCTTTGATATCAGTTACTTGATTTAGCCTATATTCTTCAGGATTTTAAATGGTTGCTTATTGGAATCCAGCAGATCCTTCAGTGGTGCAGGACTGTTTTGAACTGTTTCCTGCTGGAGTATCATGCCCAGGCTGTGTCTTTAGAAGGTTAAGGGAAACTGCAGTTTGCTTCCCTGAGGAAGGCAAACCCCCAGCACTGGGCTTGTTGCAGGTGCTGCCAGGAGCCTTGTTTGGCCATGGCTGCCTTGTTCTGTGCCCTTCTTGGTGCCCTGTTCTGAGGGGAGGTCAGGGAGAGGCAAACAAACTCAATTGTGTGTGGTTAGGGATTTTAACTGGCTGATGCAATGCCATTTCCTAAGGTTGTGTTAAATATACTGTTGTGGTTTTCTTCCTTTCTGCAGAGCTGTCAGTGGAAGAATGCTGTGACAAGGGTGTTGAATGGGCAAATAAGAACAGAAAATGTTCTTCTCTGCCATTAAGATCCGAGTCCAGAGAATGCAGGTATGCAGTTACATGTTATATATTAAAACGCAATTTATATTTTCATGTGAAGCCATACGAATGGCAGGTATGAGAGCTGATGTAGAAGATGCAGCTCCCAGCTCTTAAATCCCACTTTTTCAACTCCACATCCAGCCTTGGGGAGCACCTGCTGAGTATCTACTTTTTGTCCATCAAGTCGTTGTAAATTTTGCTGTCAGTCTAGTGTGGATTCACCCAGCTCTGATCTGTTTGGCTCTTCCTCAGAGGGTTTCCCACTGTTCTCTGCTCACAGGGCTCAGGCTCTGCCTGCAGTCAGGACATCACTAATGTCACAAAGCTGCTTCATTTTATACCAGTTGTGAATCCGGCTAAATTCTTGGGCAAAAGTGTATTGAGAAACAGGACAGGTCCTGCAAATAAATAATCTATGGTTTGAATAAATACATGTGTATGTAAGGCAGCCTTTTGTGGTGCCACATAGATAACTGTCCTGCAGTTCTTAGTTGAATTGCTCTGTGGGAACTTACAGTTTAAGTCCAGGAGATTCCTGGTTAGGTAGTGTCCAACTTCTCAAGGGAGCCTACAGGGAAGATGGAGAGAGGCTATTTAGAAGGGTATGTAGTGAGATGATGAGGAGGAATAGCTTCAAAATTGCACAGGGCAGGGTTAAATTAGGTGTTAGTAAGAAATTCCTCCCTGAGAGGGTGGGCAGGCCCTGGCACAGGGTGCCCAAAGAAGCTGTAGCTGCCCCATCCCTGGAAGTGTCCAAGGCCAGGTTGGATGGGTCTTGGAGCACCCTGGGCTAGTGGGAGGTGTCCCTGCCCATGGCAGGGGGTGGAACTGGAAGATCTTTAGGGTCCCTTCCAACCCAGGCTATTCTGTGATTCTATTAAATATATTTGACTGTAGAAAATAGTACCTTTCAGTAAATAAACAGATTTCCTAATTCTGTTGACAATTCATAGGATACTAATTTCTATTCAGTCATCTACCAAATGAAATACTGAAGTTAAATGTTAAAATCACTTGCATAGTAAGATTTTGGTTCTCCTGCATCTTGTATATGGTTGTGTCATTCCTATTTTTTTATATCAGTGATAGTTTGTGTTATTTTGCTGTTACATGCAGTTGTTACTCTTACCTCGCGTAGCGCACAATTTGTGATTGGTGGTTTGAGGGGCAGCTTCACAGAGAACTTTGTATTTGAAACACTTTGCTCCCCTTTATTCAAATAGATTGCAAATTTAACCTTGGTAATTGTAAAAGTGTTGGATTAATCTTTATTACGGGAAGAATGTGTCTTCCAGGCAACTCTGTCCATGTTTTCTGACTTGTACATTTACACTGGCATTGAAAGCAGTCTCTTGCACAGAAGAATTGACAGATAGGACTAAAATGCCAATTTAGGAAATACTTGAAGAGTTATAAGAATTACAGAAAAAACAGAGGCAGAAAAAGCAGGAAACCAAGTTTATTGAACAATCTGGGGGCAAGAATCTTGACGATTTAATGATCATTTGATTAACGTGAGTTGCGATTCTGCTGTAAATGTAATTTATTCTTCTAAAGATTTTAATTTTAGAGACTCCCTAGGACTTCACAGGAACTGAAAAAAGCCTACTAATATTCCTTCTAGCTTTTGTGCATAACCAACATATAATTAAGAAAATCATAATAGTAAGGCACATATTCAGTGAGAGGTATGAGCATTTATTGACAAATACTGAAGTTGATAAATGCAGTTCAGTTGCATTTATTTATGACTGCACAATTTAAAAACATAGCTCCTCCTGAAGCTGGACTTCACTCTATAAAGGAATGAGTAAAATTGGCACCTTGGAGTACTTTCTTTAATGTCAGTACTATTGTACTCCAGTTACAATTGCAAGCTGGCATATCTGTGAGAGCTACAGAAAAATCCCTTTAGCATGCCATTTTCACCTCATGATGGTATTTCAGACACAAAAGTGAGGACCAGATTCTACTCCCAGTCCCTGGTGTAACTGGAGCCAGAAGGAGCACTGAGGGAGCTCAGTGCCCTTGGCAGAGAGGGCATCCTGCATTCCTCCTGCACAGAGATGGGCACGGCCAGGGTTCCCTGTGTTTGCTGAGGTCTGGGCAGGGGTCAGGGGGACTGTTTGCACACCTGCAGCAGTGGGAGCTGCTGGGGGACAGAGGCCAGCACTTATGGGGTTGTTTAAACCTCAGCTGGGATTCCTTGACCTCCAGGGCAGCTCAGTGCTGACCTTCTGACTCTGAGAGCTCTAGAAAAGGGTGGGGGTGCAGTTGTTCCCCTGTGTGTTTCAGCTTCAGTTTGCAAGGCTGGGAGGTGAATGGGAGGGAAAAATAAATGTCTTGGGGAGTGAGCAGATTGGCTAAAGTGCCTGAACTATGAGGGATTTTGTGCAGTTACTCTACAAAGGCTGTGCAAACACAACAGGTTGGATGTGAGTGCTTTCCCCAACATGCTTTAGGAGAATTTACCTGCTGGTTTAGAGTCATCTGCTTAGAACAGTAATAACTTTGCAGTGTCTCACATTCAGTCCTTCCCTCAAAGCAAGCCCACTGCTAGAGCTTCTCTTGTGTGAGGAACCAGCTGGCTCTTGGAGTTAGAATTGGACCACCTTGACCTTTTCCCAACCATTTAAAACACATCTGCAGCAATCACAGAATCACAGAATGGTTTGGGTCGGAAAGGACCTTAAAAATCATCCAGTCCTACCCCTGCCATGGGCAGGGACTCCTTCCACTGTCCCAGCTGGCTCCAAGCCCTGTCCAACCTGGCCTTGGACACTTCCAGGGATCCAGGGGCAGCCACAGCTTCTCTGGGCACCCT
>JAWWEE010000040.1:66057733-66195370 GCA_035221455.1 Xenops minutus | reverse complement strand
CCCTCTGGAAGTTTGGCCAGGTTGAATGGGACTTGGAGCAACTCGGGCTAGTGGAAGGTATCCTTGCCCATGGCAGGGGTGGAACAAGATGGTCTTTAAGGTCCATTTGAACCCAAACCATTCAAGGATTCCATGATTTTTCCCATGTTGCATTTTATAAACCTTCTCAGAGGAAGCACTTTGGTAAAAGTGGGAAGTTCTCAGTGTCTCAGCTGGAGAAGGAGTCTCCTCTCAGAAGGTTTGGGGGATACACTGCTCAAAAGCTGAAAAACATCAGCAGGGTTCCAGGGGCAGGTCATTCCACACCGTGCTCTGGACATCCAGCCCTGTTTGCAGTGCATCCCAAGAGCCTCAAATGGAAAATATTAGCAAGAGCATAATATTACTTGAGTTGATCCAAAATGCCCCAAATATGTTTTTTCAGCTAAAAATAACTTCGCCAACAAAAGAGACCCTTTTGTGAAAAATTTCCTTTTGTGTAAAACCTTGGAGTTTTCATCTGTGCCTTTCCCTGGCTGATGTTTGCTTTGTCTCTTCCTTGAAAACAAAAACAATTCCAAGACAAGTGTCCACAAAAACAACCATTTCTGCAGGGCTGTTTTTGCCTTTGAAACACCTCAGGAGGTCCATAGAAATGGTGGGTTTTGAACTGAGCTCACAAAGCAAAGAATCCAAAGCTGATGGGCAGGAAGTCCCTTCAGAAGTCACCATTTGTGGCCAAGAGAAGCAACACTGAGCCCTTTACTGACCCACCTGGGAATGGGCTCATCCAAAGGGGCAGGGGGGCATCACCATAACCTTGGTGTCCTCATCAAACCCACTCTGTTTAAAGGCCACCTGGGTTCCCTCAAACAAACCCAACCATGAAGAGAAACCCCCTGGGCACATCCAAGAGGGGAACAGTGGGAAGCCAGGAGCTTCCAGCTCCCTCGGGATCACTCCAGGCTTACCGTGGAGGTTCTCTGCCTGCAAAGGGGTTTGATGCCATCAAGGACAGGGCCTCCTCTTCCTGGGCCAGCAGCTTCCCAGCCAAGTGGATTATCCATTCATTCTGCTCGTAGGTCTTGGGGAGGGAAGAAGAAACACAAACGTTAGGCACTGCTGGGCTCCTCCTGGGGTGTTATTGGCATTAGAGACTCCTCTTTGGGCAAAGATTTCAACTGATTTAGGTGAAAACCAATGAATTTCCCATTGTTCCAGCAAACATTCCATGGGATCTGAGGACCAGAGGGAGACACTGGCACCTGTGGGGAGCAGGGAGAGCTTCACTGAGTTGGTCTCATCTCTGCCATAGCCTGAGTGTTCTGGCCAATTCTGCCCCTAATATTTGATTAAAAGAATTAATTTTGGCAGCTGACTCTCCATGGGAACAGTAATGGCACATCTTGAAAGGCCAATCCAGCCAGCACTTTAAACCAGGTTGTTTCCTCCTGTTGTGTTATCCAAGGGAAAACAGAGCAAAGTGACTTCTCTATTCCCATTCCTGTCTCCTCTTTATTTCCTTCCATGTAATGATGCCTCTTTACTTTCCTTCCTCACGGAGCCACTGACAGGGAGCAGCCCTGGGACCCACAGCCCAGGCTGGAGTGGCAGAGCTTGATTCTCTCCCAAGAGAAGCAGGGAGTTGGATCCAAAGATCCTCATGGATCCCTTCCAACTTGAGATATTCCCTGATCCTGTGATTTACCTCCCTCCAGCAATCCATGCATTCCTGCTCTTCCCTGGGACTCCTGCTGAGGCTCCATAAAGAGCATTTCTCCTTCTGGGTGACTTTCTGTGCCTCATAGTCCACTAAGATTTCCTTTTTTTCCTCCTTTTTCAACGTGTTCCTAAGTGGAATTTGGACTCCAAGCAGTAGGGGACACTGTGGGAAAGCGAAACCCGGGAGCTGTACCTGCAGGGCTGTGAGTGACACAGAACACGAGGCAGAGCTGCTCTGCAAAGCTCCTCCAAGGGCAGTTTGTTAGTTCTGTTGCCACAGGAAGGGGAGAGATGGAGATGGAAAACAGGGAGTGCTGGTGGGAAGGCCCATCCAGGGCAGCTCTGCCTCGTTGGGCTTCTCATCCCTGCTCACCACAGCTTAGAGGAAACCCACAAAGACATTTAAGCCAACAGTGTTTAAACAATGATCACTGTCCCCATTCCTTTGCTTCTGTCCTGCCTCACTGGCTCCTTCCACCTGCTGGCCCAGCACGGATGGAGCCAGGGATGCTGCATGCCCACCATGACCAGCCCCATGGTGAACCTCCAGCACATCCCTCTCTCCACCAACACTCCTGACACCAAGGGGGTGGTGATGGCTCTCAAGGACTGAGGCCACCACGACCCTGAGGCAGCAACCTGGGAGTGGAGACACGGTGAGCCCTGGATCCAGGAGCTCCATCACGTGGCATGTCCAACACCAGCCCTGCAAACCTCCCAAAAAGCTGCAGGGACAGCTGGCACCAGCCCTGCCAAAGGCCCCATCACGTGTGCCATCATGGGATCACTCACTCCAAGTCTCCCTGGTGCTGGAGATGCTCTGCCCAGGCTGGGATTTGGGGGGGTGAGTGGCACTCTGGACCTGCATTGTGGGAACTCTGTGACCTCCCCAGAGGTGTGACAGCCACCACAGAGATCAAACATCCCCACTCAGATCCTCAGCAGCCCATGCCTCCCTGCACACCCCTTTTTAAAGTGCTCTGTATGATTTTAAGTGCCATTTCTAGGAGGGCCTGGGAGATTTGAGGGTTCCTGTGTGCAAGGTGGGAAGAAGCAGGAGAACAGGAGCAGGAATCACCAGTCTCACCAAGCCAAGGAGTGATGGAGGTCCCCAAACCTCCCCGTGCTGATTCCCAACCAGCAGGCTCTGTGAGGGCAGAATGGGTTCCCATGGCCTCCAAATTGTTAATTAGCAGCTCCATGCACACGAGAGTTGGACTTCTGGTTTGCAAAGTGTTTTTCTTGTAAAATTTACAACATGTCTGGCCCCAGCAAAGTCTGCGGTGAGAAATTTCCAGGCGGTGCAGCCCCACCCCCTGCCCAGGCTGTGGATCCCACTGGAGCTGGAGCCGACCCACTGGTTAACTCATTACCCTGGAAAGGGATACGGTGGAAAAGGCAGGGAAAAAAGGAGTCCAGCAGATCTGGGCTGCATCCAGGGAAGCATCACACCACGGGGTGGGAAGGGGATGGTTCCTCTGTGCATCCAGACAGAGCCAGACCCAAGCAGGGTGAGCATGG
Organism: Xenops minutus; assembly: GCA_035221455.1. Lineage (NCBI taxonomy): Eukaryota > Metazoa > Chordata > Aves > Passeriformes > Furnariidae > Xenops > Xenops minutus. The sequence continues at coordinate 66,192,148 of JAWWEE010000040.1, read as the reverse complement.
CCAGGAGGGGGGGATTTGGTGACAGTGCCAGCTCTGAGCGTGCAGAATAGAGCCTGAACCATCCAGTGGATTAATAACCATTAAAAAATATCCAGGATAGGTGTACACGTTGCTGGAAGGTGGGCAGGCACGTTTTGGGGTCATCTTTTGGGTTTGGACACACTGAGAACAAAGAGAAGCAGCTGGGGACTGACCCTGCTCAGTTCCTGGGCTGTTCCTTCTCCATCCAGACAAGGACTAGGAGTCCCAGACCTGCTCCTGCCCTCCAAGCACTGGGATACAGCTCCTGGCACACCATGCAGGGCCTGTGCTGTACCCATACTGGGATTACTGGGGACCCAGTGACTCGCACAGGCTGCTGATGCCCAAAGGTCAGAGCACCCAAAACTACCACAGCTCACTGTCCACCCAACCAGAGTCCTGGGGGGGGGTGCAGCCCTCCCTCCTTCATTTGCTCAGAGCTCTCTTTCTGCTTTAGCACAGAAAAGGACCTCATCACACACAAAAAATACCAGCAATGCAACGAAAACACCTGAGAAAGGCAGTGCAGGCAGAGCTGAGGCTTCCCAAAGGAACACAACCCTCCCTCCCTACAAGCCAAAGCCTTTCTGGGTTCCTGGACACCCCTACAAACCCACAGAAACATGTCTCTCCAGCCACATCCTCCTCCTCTGTCCTTACACTTGGTACCAGGACTCAGAACCTCCAAAAACTGGGTTTAGGGATAACAGAGTGGACCAAGAGGACTTGGCTCTAAGGGCTAAGACCCTCAAGCTTTTATTTCCTGCTGGGTTCCACCCTCATGCTGTGCTCAGGTAGACACTTTCCCTTGGCTTCCCATGCCAGTCTCATCCCAAATGCTCCTCTGGGACAGGGATTTGCTCCTTTTCCCACCTAGACATGGCCCAGCACAAGGTGTCCAGGTCCCCACACCTCCTGAGCAACACTGCCCTGAGCCTCTGTCCAGCCTGAGCTCTCCCCTCAGCCCCTTTTCCAGCAGTGTTCCCACCTGGAGCACATGAACTGGTACAGGAGCATTTAAGAGCTTCCCAGAACTTCTCCCCAGGTCACTGCTAAGTGACAAAAACGAGGAGCTGGGAGAAGGAGCCACCTAAAACTGCAGATCCCAGAGCCAGGGGAACGTTATCATCCCAAAAAACACATCCATAACCCCCCTGTCCTATGGGGAACGTGTTCCCAACTGAAACAATAATAACAAGAGCCCTTTTCCTCTGCCTTTAATTGGTCATTTAATGAAAAAGGACTGTGGATTAGTGCAGTGTTTTATTGACTCGTGGTGCTGGCACAGGCGCTCGGGAGGAGGGAAGGCAGAGGTGCACATGTGGGAACAGCTGGAACCTTGGCACAGGAGCCCAGGGTTGGTGCTGCACGGGGCTGGGAGCCCTGCAGGGTCCCACGTGGCAGCTGGTGGCTGGCACAGGGGTATGGGAGGGTCACCTTCCCCATGCTGTGGGGAAAGGGCCGGTTTTGGTGTCCCAGCCGAGGCACTGCGGGATGTGACATGGGGATTCCACCATCCTGGATACTGGCACCCAGTATTCCCACTGCCCCCTCCACTGCTGTTTCCACTTCCTTAGCTAAGCACCTTCAAGTGTCACTGCTTGGTGGATATGGATTATCAGGAGAAATAACCCATGTCCCTCAGAAACAAGGCACAATGAGTGCAACACTTGGGTATTTCCCAATATTCCAGCTCACTGTCCTGTGTTACCATCCTGTGGCCCAAATGGCTTCACCATGAAAGGCCTAAGGCTATGTCAGGTCCCATCACTCCTCAGTATCTCCAATAACCACATAGAATCACAGAATTATAGAATGGTTTGGGTTGGAAGTGACATAAAGCCCATCCAGTGCCACCCCCTGCCATGGGCAGGGACACCTTCCACTAGCCCAGGTTGCTCCAAGCTCTGTCCAACCTGGCCTTGGACACTCCCAGGGATGGGGCAGCCACAGCTTCTCTGTGCACCCTGTGCCAGGGCCTGCCTACCCTCCCAGGGGAGAATTTCTTCCTAATTTCATCCCTTTCTTTGTATTTCATTCCTAAAGAGACAAGCCAGGTCTCCACAGCTTTGGCCCAATGTGTACAGGATTTCAGGGGGGGACAGTCCCTCTCTCAAAGTCATCCTTTAGTCAATCCTATAAGAAAATCCTTGAGAAAGCAGCTGCCCCCTGAAGGAGGCAGGAATAAAAGGCTGCATAAGAGAGCAGAGCAAGACTTTGGGAACCAGCTCTCAGATCCCACCTATCCAGGGAAACAGAGCACCTGGCACAGATCCCGTATCACCTCTGTATCAGGAAAGAAAAGTCACTTTGTTCCAGAACAGAGCACAGGCAGGGGGGTACAATGGCCATTTTAGACAAGGATCATTCCTTGCATGGACAGGGTCTGACCCTATTTATACAGCTCATGGCATGACAGGATAGCAGGCTCATTTGGGATTCTGGGCTCTCCCATGGCAATGCTGCTGCTGGAGGTGAGTCCTCCCTGAGCCAGCTGGGAGCTCGGGGCTTGGGAATGATTCATGTTCACAGGCAGACAACTAAACACAGTTGAAAGAAGAAAATAAAACCCTTCCATGCTGAACATGGACCAAAATGCTGCAATGGAAAATGGAAGTGAGGCGAGGCCTGTGTTTGCAGAAGGGGGAAGAGAGGAAATGTAAAAGGCTGAGCTTGGTACAGCGAGCACGAGGCTGAGGTTTTACTGCCCTGCAAACACCTCCTCCTCCATTCTGCTGCCATGCAGCTTTTTCCTGAAGCACCTCCTGGCTGCAAGAGTGAGATAACAGAGGCTTGAATGAAACATTTCACAAAACCATTCATCTGCCTCCTCTGGAAATGGTGTTACTTTTCCTCGGCTCCTCCAGCTTGTGACATGAAGTCTCCAGCACGGCCCCCTCCTACCACCCAGGGGAGACCCTCAGAGCATCCATCCTGCTGCTGGAGCTTCTCTCTCCTCCCAGGAAGGCAGCTCAAGAGTATTTATAAACAGCATCAGATCTAGAAAACACATGTTGCTTCTCAGAGCACCCCAAAAGACTTTTGGAGCAGCTTCAAGGTACAAGCCCACGAGACCCCGAGCTTTAAAACCAGTATGAAAACACCAGTAGCTTTGTTATTTTTGAGTACTTATTTGGGAAGCACCAAGAGGGTGCCTTTGCATTGACCAAATGCAGACCCCAAACAGAACAAATACCCTTCATGCCATGGTTAGGAAAGGAAAAGCCTTGCCTTTGATTTATCCTTCCTCAGAGGCTTTTCCACTGGTGGAGAACAAACCCTTGGCAGGATAAACAACCAGCTTTTGTAAAGTCCCAGACTTCCCACTACCAGCAAAACTGACCAACTTGAAGGGCCAAAACTATGAGCAGCAATTTGTTTTCTGGTTTGTTATTTATCAACGATGCTGAATCCACCCCCAGCCTGCCAGAAATTGTATTTTTGTGCCAGCAGCTCAGCCCAACTCAGTGATGGCTTGTGATGATTGAGCTCCTTCTAAAATGACACCCTAAAGAAGTCAAATAGTGGGAGATGTCCCTGCACATGGCAGGGGTGGGACTGGATGGGCTTTAAGATGCCTTCCAACCTAAACCCTTCCAGGATTCTGTGACTCTCCAAAGGGCTCACAGCGTGGTGGCATCTGCAGATGTGCCATTCCTTTCAATTAAAATCCCAGTATCCCAGAATGGTGTGGGTTGGAAGGGACCTTCAAGAGCCTCTGGTTCCAATCCCCTGCCATGGGCAGTGGTTCCTCTTAAAAATATGCATTGGTTGAAATTGCTTTGGTGGAGCTGATGGTCCTGAGTGCCCAACCTGACCAAGGAGTACCTGAACAGCAGCTCCTGAGTGGGGGCCACGTTATTTCTGCTGACAGCCCCCTGTGCCCCCAGTGCCCAGCAATCAGCAGAGCTGACAAACAACTGAAAAGGGTGCCACAGATTTCCACACCTTCCTGGGGGGTTTTCCCCTCCTGCAGATGGGAAGAAGCAACTCACACATGTTTCTGGATGGGTTGTGTCCCTGCCAGAACTAAAAGAAGGGCTTCAGTTCAGAGCTGCAGCACCCTCGGGATGTCGAGACACATGGAACAAAGGGGGGATTTAGAAAACAAGTGAAAAGGCACATTATATTTAGATAATAAAATTAACATCATGAAAATGGTTTCCTGCCAAATAATGCCATGTTACATTACAGGTAATTATGGCACTGCTGGCACGGTAATTAAGAGGCAGCAACTAATAAATTGTGATTCAGAGGTGGAGCAGCACCACGGCTCCTCGTGGTCCCCACTGGGGCTGTGCTGGTGGTCACCCCCTCTCTGTGCCAAGGGCCTGGCTCCCCCTCCCTGTGCCAAGGGCATGGCTCCCCCTCCCTGTGCCAAGGGCATGGCTCCCTGTGCTCCAGAGCTTCAAAGTGAATCCCACAGCTCCAGCCAAGGTGGAAAGTTTCGCAGGAAACCCCGAGCGCAGGAAGGCGTCGTATGTCAAGCGGTGATGAGGTGCAAAGAGGAACCTGTCAGGAGCAGCACAAAGGGATGGTAAATATCCTTCCCCCAAGTCCTTGGCTTTTCCACAGCCTGTCAGAGCTGGCTATGTCAGCTCCTTACCTGCCCACTGCCAAGGAACTGCAAACCCAGCCCCGCGGCCGCCGGCTCGCAGCGCCGGGGCAGACGGTGAGTGGTGCTGGAGAAACAGTCCAGAACTTCTGAAAACAAATTAAACCTAATCCAGAGGCTGAAGTAACTCGGTTTTATGGACTCTGTAAACTACCACACGGGTTTTGCAAAACTTGTCTGGCTTCACAAACTTCTGGGCTTTCGACTTCTAGTTACCCATCCTTTCCACAGCTCTGCAGGACTCGAGTCCAAACAACACCCGAGTGACAGGGACTTTTCTGGCTGCCAGGGAGGAGCTGGCACCAAACAAACAGCTCCCAGTGTTCAAGCACAGCCATTCCAAATGGGATTTACTTCCATGCTTAAGCAGGTATTTACATGCCTGAACATCCACATTGGAAAACACTCGCCGTGCCCAGCGCCTCACCTTCCCACTGTTTTCCACAAGTCAGTCCCACTTTCCAGAAGGCTTTTTCCTCCTTTCTGCACCTTTTGCTAATACTTCTTCTAAGCAGGATCTGAAACTGCTTCACAGAGAGCTGTGTGCACTGGGGGGCCACAGGAGGGACGAGGGAGTGCTGCAGTGGGACACACACCAGCATGGCCAGGAAGGGCCAACAGACCCATTTCCAGATGGTGCTGCCACAGTGGGAAGTGATGGGTGGGCTCCAGGGTAGGCAGACCCACCCGAAGGAAGGGATGCCCCCTCCTCCTGCCACTGCAAGGAGGCTCACAGTGCTAATTGCTGCTAATTAGACACTGTGAACACACCTCAGCAGGCAGGGGCGCCTGGAGGGACCTTCCAGTGACTTAAACACCACTGCTAATGAATTAGACACTAATAATAATGAATTAAACAGTAATAATAAAGATGTGAAGAGGCTGAGTTATTTCCTCTTCCTCCTCCTTCCCAGCTGGCCTGGCTCTGTGGAGAGATGGAACTGGGAGGCACCAGCATCCCTTGGCACTGCCTCTCCTCTGAGCAGGGCTCATGCCCTGCCCTCCCTCCACAGCTTCAAACCTCACACCCCTTTGTATTTTAAAACCTTCAGGGCATTCCTGCCCTGGAAACATCCCTTCTCTCATCTCAGAGACACCCTTTGCTGGGATGAGGTGATCCTTGCTCCTCTCAGAGCCCTCCCAGAACAGGGTCAGATTCAAACCAGCAGCTCCTGCCTGCCCTCTGCACCTTCCCAAAGGCTGGGCACCATTGCTGCCCCGAGTCTGGAGCCTGGCTGGGGTTCTCCTGAGGGATAAGCAGACCTAATGCACATTAAATGAAATTCCAGCCCTCCCAAAGCAGCGGGGTAAATACCCAGCCATGGCCACCGTGCCAGCGTTATGTCATCGCCCAGGAATCCCAACGGCGCCGACATGAAAATACCACAGAGAGAGCAAACAGAGGAGTTTGGGGCAGAGGGGAGAGGAGATTCCAGGAGAGGATGCAGGGACAAAGAAGAACGCCTGGGATAACCTGAGATGGGTTTGCCACTCAAGCCCCAGTTCTGTAAAACCCGGTCCAAGCTCTTGGGTAAGATTTGCAAAACAAGCTCAACAACACACACAGATTAATATTCCAAGTTTCCCCCTCTGATTGAATTTATGGCTGTCACCTGCTTGCTGATACCATGTGGGGAGAACACTGTGAGGGACCCCTTATCCATGTGCAGGCAGGTGGGCAGTGGGAGCTGCTGTCCCCAGGGCTGTCCCCAACAGAGATTCTTGTTATTGTTGAGAAACAATTAAAAAACCTCCCCAAAAATTGCCAAGAGTTTCACAACACCAGCAGCTTTAAGAGCACAACCAACTTAGCCAAGGCTTCCCATGTTCCCCCATGATCCCAGCACAGAGTAAATCCATACACTTTGTTTTTCCTGGTCAGGGAAGACCCAAAGCTCTGGGTAGAAAGGCACAGACCTGGAAGGCAGCGAACCACATGAGCCAGTCGAGGCGGTAGTGGTAGGGGGAGATGAAGCACGGCCTCCTGCTCAGGTCCCCGGGCTTGCACTTGAAGTCATACTCCTCCCACACTGCACTGGGGTCATTGGGATCCAGGCTGGATGTCCCCTGAAGGATGACTTCTGTCCTCTCCTTGGTAATGCTGTGGGATACAACGTGATATTGTTATTTGGTTCAAGTCACATAAAAACCCTGAAGGATTTGGGTTGGAAGGAACCTTAAAACCCATCTTGTTCCAACCCCCTCGGGGACAACTTCCCCTATCCCAGGTTACTCCAAGCCCCATCCAACCTGGCCTTGGACACTTCCAGGGATGGGGCAGCCACAGCTTCTTTGCCCAACCTGTGCCAGGGCCTGCCCACCCTCCCAGGGAAGAATTCCTTCCCAATATCTGATTTACAAATGCTGGTTCCTGAGAGTCACTGGCCTGGTGGCCCAGCTGACCCTGATGGGTTGGGTTACAGAGAACCTCTGGGCCCAGCAGCTTCTTCTCTGTGCAGCAGCAAAGCACAGGGAAAGCTTGGAACTCCATGCCCTTCCCTCCATCTCCTGCACTTGGGCCAGTCCAAGCAGGGACTGTGGAGCAAACAGGTGATTCCCACAGCAGGGGATGGGTCTGTGTTTCTGGCTCAGAGTGTGTTCCCTCTGTGACAGAGCAAGAATGGCCAACTCCAGGCCACAGAGAGTTCCCATGAAAATCCCACCACCGAGTCCTCTGTGACCTGCCAGTGACATTCCCTGCCCCGAAGAGCTGCTTTCCATAAGGAACACAGAACAATGTAAATCTGCCCATCAAAGCTCTGCAGCTCCCAGCAGCCTTGGAAATCTGTAATACTTTGGTCTCTCTTCCTCCAAGCCAAGAAACCAAAAGTTGGGAAACACACAGCCTCCACCTTCTCCCCGATGCTCCCAGGGATAGATGCTCCCAACCCAAGGAATTCTGTGCTTATAATTGTTACCTACATTTAACAGATTTCTGGATTCTCCAGCCAAGTCCCATATTATACACTGGGCTGAGTTATGAGCCATGGCCAGCTGCCCAATGCTTGGAAACACACTGTAAATCAGGGACACCAAATTACTAATAAAAGTATGTTCCTACTGTGTGATTCAAAATATGTCAAGTTTCACATAATCGTAGATTCATTATAAGCTGCAATCCTCTTTTTATTGGTTTACACAGGCTGGAATTACAAACATATTACAGCAGCATTTCATCACATGCTCTTTAGGTTCTGGTAACTGTTGAAACAGAAACCATAGAGTGAAGAAGAAAAAGAACAAACAACCCAAAGAAAACAATCTCCCGTAGCTTCCCCACTCCAGCCTTCAAAGAGCTTCAGGGGTTATTTCTGCCTCTCTCAAAAAAGAGGAGAAACTGGCATTTTCTACAACTAGTGTTGGCATTTTTAATATTTTTTTTCTAGCTTTTTTCTTTCCACAGAAATTTCTGCTATTTGAAAAATTGGGGAAAACATCCTATTCACGTGATATGTTCTCTGCACCTCCAGTGCTCGTGGTGAGACCTACCCCTCTCCTTCACCTTCTGCTTGGCCTGACCATTAACAGCCAAACTGCTTCACCTTCCATAAAGTAAATTGACTTGCTGTTGGCTTCTCCTGTGGGACCTTGCCCAGAGCCTTCCAACCCAGAGCTGCCCATCCCACCCCTCATCTCAGACCTCTGGGAACCTCCCATGGCCACCACAACCAGGAGGTGACAGAGTCAGAGGTCCATAGAGAAAAGCCTGACCCTACTGTTTCCCCTGGAACAACCTGATGATGCAGCCCTGATTTTCCTCATTTTCCCAGCTGGAAGAGGCTGGGAGGGCCAGCACACAAGAAGGATTCTGCTGAGCCCAGCTGTGGCTCACCTGAGCTTAGAAGTCCCCAGAAAACCAGGCTCAGATGCTTCAAAATCAGCCTGAACCAGTCTGGTTCCACGTGCAGCTGGAGATGCTTCCCTTGTCCATCCCACCTTGCAGCCCTGCCTGGGATTTCCTGAGCTGCAGGCAGCAGCCAGGCTGCTGTTGGCCTTGTCCTCTCAAAGCTGCTTTTCTGAGGCCATTTTTACTTTTGTCTCCACAGTTTCCTGCAGCAGTGAATTCCCCAAGTCACTTGTTGAGGAAAGCACTTCCTTTTGTTGGCCTAAAATCTGCTACCCAAGAACTGCTGTGAATATTTACATGAGGGAGAGCAAATGTGCACAGGGGAAGAGAAGTTCCCCATAAATAAAGAGGGCTGGTGATGGTGAAGAGTATCCACTGGATGAACTCTCGTGTGGAGACTTTCATCCTGCTGTTCCATTCCCTGCATCAACAGAATGAGCCAATTAAAAGCACCTCAAAGAAAAGAAATTGTAATACAGTGGGAAAGAAACCTGCTCCTTTCCTCCTTCCTTCTCCCAAGCAGATATTCCATAAATTGTAATTCAGTGGGAAGGAAACCTGATCCTTTCTTCCTTCCTTCTCCTGAACAGATATTCCATAAATTATAATTCAGTGGGAAAGAAACCCGCTCCTTTCCTCCTTCCTTCTCCCAAGCAGATATCCCATACATTGTAATTCAGTGGGAAAGAAACCTGCTCCTTTCTTCCTTCTTTCTCCCAAGCAGATATTCCATACATTGTAATTCAGTGGGAAGGAAACCTGCTCCTTTCCTCCTTCCTTCTCCCAAGCAGACATTGCAGGTCTGTTGGCTACAGGAAGGACTCAAGGCACACAGGACTTTGGAGCACCCCTGGGAGAGGAGCAGGAAGGGCCCTGAGACCCGGGGTACCTGCCAAAGGCTCCGTAGGTGTTGACTATCCTCAGGGGGTGGAAGGAGGTGTTCATGACTTGTCTGGCGCTGAGCAGGTTCAGGACGACGGGCACGCTGAGGAAGGCAATGAGGAGGCCAAAGGAGATGTTCACCACTCTGCGGATGTAGCAGCCTGTGGGGCACAGAGCCAGGGCAGAGGAAGGTGAGCTGGTGGGCTCTGCTCCCCCCTGCCCTCCCCAGGTACCCCCTGTGCCAGCCCAGCTGCCCCTGAGCTCACCCAGGGCCATGTGCTATCGCTGCCCACATCGGCCCTGCTCTAAACAGTCTGAGCAGGGGCTCAAAGGAAAAATGTCTGCAATGTGACATTAATCACTGCTGTCATGCAGGGGAGAAACCACAGCTGGCACCTGCACCTTGCTCACAATCCCCTCCTGGTCTGGGAGCTCCTCCAGCGCCCACGGCCCCGTTCCTGCCTCCTCCTGCTGCCCTGGGCTCCCACCATCCCGAGGGATTTTCCTTCTCCAGAATCTCTGCTCCTTTCATTGCTGGATGAGATGTGTGTTGCTCTGCCAGCTCTTGGGAAGGGGGTTTGCAGGAGCAGCACAGGGTCCCCATGTGGGCAGACACAACCACGATCAGACAAATAAGCAGAGGTGACCCCCAGGGGCTCCTTCCCCCATGGCCCTTTCCAATTTATTTAACATTAACAGCCAAGGGATCAGATTCAAAGCAATTGTGTGGAGCTTTCCCCTTATCTCTGCAGGAGAGGGATGTTTATTTGAACCTCTCTCAGAAGCTCTTAATAATTGTTTAGTCTGAGAACATTTCTGGAGGATCACTTGGGTTGGGAAGGAGATGCCTCCCCTCGCTCCCTGTGCTGCTGGGGGTGAGGCTGTTGGGCACCTTCTCCCCTTCCAGATGGGCTGCACTTCCTACCCTGGAATTAAGGAGCAGGTACAGACACAGAGCCTCCCCTTGGCTCCTGAGCTCACAGCCCATGGCCATGCATGGACTGCTCATCCCTCAGCAGGTGGTGATTGTCCTCAGGTCACCAAGCCCTTGGGGTCACAGCTGCTCAGTTGCAGAAAAAAAGGGGTTAATGCAAGAAAAAAAATAAAATCTAGATGGCAAGGATGGAGCAAAACGTGGGGAAGGAGCATGGGACACAAGCCAATGGGATTTGGATGGAGCAGGCAGGAGCTGAGCACCAGCCATGGGGTTTGGAGGTCTCAGGAATCACAGACACCCTTCAAGGATGTGGGACAGCCTTGGAAAACCAGGTCATGAGCAGGGCAGGGCTGGGCACCCTCCTGTCTTCTGCCCTGATGATCCAGGGTGAGGGCTCCTCCAAGCCCCTTGGCACACAGCTCAACAACCTCTGCTTCCTCAGCAGAAAAAGCACAACAGAAAGCCACATTCCCAGGATATCAGAGGTATCCTAGTCCTGTGGATTACCCCTTTGGACCAGGGACACACCCAGCCTCCAGAGCAGTGGTGTGTACAGCTGGTTCTCCTTGCCTGGACACCCTGGCTCAGTCAGGTTCCCTGGAGAGCATCACAAAAAAGGAGCAAGTTCCCCAAACCCAGGATGTTCCTCCCCCCTTCACAGTGACTCACAGCAAAGAGCAGCCCTTTAGCTTCTCCTCCTAAAAGGAAGGGGCAACCTGAGTGTTGTTTGGGACTGGAGGCAGAAATATTGCTGGTAGGAAAGCTCGAGGCTCTCACAGCCTCTGAGCAAAGCTGCAGGAGGGGAAAAGCTGTTCAAGGTTTGTTCCAGCGAAATATGTAAAATAGGAGACACACAAAGTTTAACAGAGCTGCATTAGTTGCTGGAACCAACATTTCTGGTTAATAAGCTGCTTCTTGGTAGATGAGAAAGGACAGGAGATGGATGCTGTGTCTTGTTGACATTTTTCATTCTTCTGACAGATGTTCAGTGGATTTAAAAATGAGCATCTGTGATTGTTGTTGATATTACAGGCAATTTGGTGCTTCTCTGTGGTTTAGAAAAATGCTACAAACACAACTCCACATCTGTTACACAGCACCATGCAAAGCACCCCAGTGCTGCCTCTTCTGGAGCGGGGCTGCTGGGAACTGCTTTGGGAAGGGATCCTGATCCCGTTTTCCAGTTACAACCCCCTTCTATTTGCTTTTCCAAACTCATGGTATGAACATGAGTTCACCTTCCCCCTGCTTTGGGGAACTTGATCCCTGCTGTGACAGTGCCCATGTCACCAGTGATGCCACCAGCAGCTGCTCCTTCCACCAGCCCAGGTTGCTCCAAGCTCCCTCCAACCTGGCCTTGGACACTTCCAGGGATGCAGGGGCAGCCACAGCTTCTCTGGGAAACCCACCCTCACAGCCAAGAATTCCTTCCCAATATCCCATGTAATCCTGCCCTCTGGCAGTTTGAAGCCATTCCCCCTTGGCCTGTCACTCCATCCCTTGTCCCAAGTCCCTCTTGGAGCCCCTTTAGGCGCTGGAAGGAGCTCCAGGGTCTCCCTGGAGCCTTCTCTTCATCATGCCACAGAGGAGAGGGCAAGTGATGAGAGCAAATGTGAGAATTGCTTCTACACCCAATTTCTAACCACACCTCAAACCACACTGGGTGTTTCATCCTCGACTTCAAATAGTCAAAATTTAAAAGAAAACAAGATAAAAATTGATACTCACAAGATGAATGGGGCAACTCCACATTCTTACTTTGGGTTGGAGCCTGATGCTCACTGGGGTGACAGGAAGGAGCCCTGACCTTCAAGAGCTACAGCTGGCTGGACTTGCTGTGGACACCAGCCCTGCCTGGAGGATGTGTCCTACCAACAATGTCCCCATGGGAATCTCCCCCAGGTAACACCCCCAGAGACCCTGATGAACCTCCCCATCACCACCAGCACCACGAGGTCCCGGGCCCTCCTGCCCTGCCCCAGGAGATGCCAGCTTTGGAGCCAGGCACACTGAGCACAGCTGTGCCCCTTGCCCAGGACAGCCACTCACCCAGGGGAGGTTTGTCCCCCTGTCCCTCCTGCAGCTGCAGCCGTGCCAGGCGCTCCTTCACGGCCCCGCGCCGGGAGCTGAACAGGAAAGCCAGGCTGGCATCGTCAAAGCAGGCAATGCTGGGCACCATGGTGAGCCAGTTGAGGAAACTCAGGTTCCCACTGATGATCAGAAGCACCTGCAAAGCACAGAAGGCACCAGAAGGTGGGTAATCTCCCTAAATGCAGCCAGGAGAGTGTGTTGATGGATTTTCCCAGTCTAACATGGACTTGGCTGGTCTCCTGGGATGGCAAAGCCTTCGTCCGTGCCCAAAGGTGCCCCCAGCTCCCAGGGTGAGCTCTGCCCCTGACTGCAGCAGGACAGGGCTCAGCCAGGGCACAGAGGGGCTTCTTCCCACAGTGTTCCAGTGCCACCCTTGGGCACCTCCTTCTTATTTCAGCAATACAGACCCTCACTGAGCACTGAGGGCTCTTCCAGCAGGACCTGGAGCAGGACCCAAAGGTCCCACTTACAAACCCATGTCCTGATCACAAGGGTCCCCCTGAAGTATCTGCACAACCTGGAATCTCCCTACGGTCTATCCCAGAGTGGCTCCATCCAGCACGCCCTGAAACAGGCTCAGTGTGGACCCTGCTCTGCCAAATTAAGAGCTGGTCTCCCAAAATCTTATTCCATGTACAAACATCAGTAACAGATGGACAGTGTTGCTCTGAGGACTTTCAGCCAGCGCTCTGTTAAAAAGATCCATGTTTTCTCCTTAAAAACGACAACAAATAAATGTTAAAACCATGTAATTCTGCAGTTTATGTGATTGGCACCATGTTTTTTGATATGGTGATTTGCAAGTTACAACTTTTAAAAGCCCAGCAGGACCCTCCAGAAAGTCACAGAATCCTACAAAAATGAAACAACCTGACCAATCACAGCAAGGAACAAAAATCCTAACTATTATTTAGTTAAAACAAACCAAGAATTTACGCCGAGTTGGGTAATTATGCAGAATTATGAGGGGAAAAAACTATTTAAATCCGAATTACACACACATGTTGGGTCCTTGAGGAGAACATGTCACACCCGAGGTTTGGGGCTCCCGCTCTGACCTGAATGTGATTTAATTCCATGCATATTAATCAGCCTTCATTCATTAACACACCTCTCCCTCATTAGGGAGCTCTCCCCTTTGCTGGTGTTCTGCCCTGCCAAGGAAACTGTGCTGCCCTTTGGCACTCGTGGTTCTCAGCCCTGTGGAGCTGGGTGGTCCAGGAGGTGTTTGCAGGAGCGATTCACCTCCTCACTGCCTGGAAGTCACAAGCCAGAGATCCTATTTCCAGCAGCCCTGAAAAAGCAGGGGATTCAAAAATAATATGAGTTTGGTGTTCGCTGGTCTGCGGGCGGAATCTGAACCTGACACGCTCCTCCTTTGGGTCTGGGATCTTGGCTCTTTGGATCTTTTCTGGGATTGTGGCTCCTGCAGCAGTGGATTCAGGGAGGGTCATGGTGCTCTCTGTCCATGGATCCACAGAGACCTCAAAGGACCTTCTGCTTCAAAGGAAAACTAGAATTTCCAAACATGCTCATGGTGGGTGTCCTAGCAAATGGCTTTGTGGCTGGTTGTGCAGGAGTTTTGTGTTATTTCATCATCATCATCATCACAGAATGGTTTGGGTTGGAGGGACCTTAAAGATCATCTTGTCCCACTCCCTCTCACGGGCAGGGTCACCTTCCACCAGCCCAGGTTGCTCCAAGCCCTGTCCAACCTGGCCTTAGACACTTCCAGGGATCCAGGGGCAGCCACAGCTTCTCTGGGCACCCTGTGCCAGGGCCTGCCCACCCTCCCAGGGGAGAATTGCTCCTGCAGTGAAGAAGGGAAGGGTTTCCACTCAAGCCCCGTCATTCTTGTATCTGCCATGTGCACCAGAGAGAGGGTGACCCTTCTGGGTTCCAGCATCTCTTTAGGCTCCCTCTCCCAAAGTCTGTTGTGGTTCCAGAGGGACTTGCCATCTGTGTGAGTGTCTCTTGCTGAGTGTGGTACAGTTCAAAGTGCAGACGTGCTCCCTGTCCTGTCCTCCACAAGGTGACCAGGCTGTCTGGAGTGCACGTGAGCTCCGCAGCTCTCTCTGGTTCCCATTCCACCGCTGTGCTGGAGCTGGAACAAGGCTCTGGGCTCCATGTCTGCAATCCCTTGCTGCGGTCTCTTGCCCCAGATCTGGGTGTATCTCATGGTATTACCACTCTGGACAGTACCAGTGTTTATCTCCGTGTCTCTGTGACTCAGTAAATGCGCGTGCAGAGTTTTAGTGAGTAATATCCTGGCTGTCAGAGCAGTAGCTCTTTGCCCATTCATTCATTTTCTTGTGGCGTGGTTAAACTCACAGCAGCTGGAAAGAGGTGCCATTTAATTCTGGAACTCAACCTGTCCAATAAATCTTCTTCCTTTCAAACCAAAGTTTCCCCTGCCCAGATCTCTTAGCAAGTGAACTTCACTCCCATGCCAGAAACAGCGTATCTCCATATGGGAATTGCATGCCTTTGACACTGTGTAAAGTCCTTTTGGAGTTACATAGGGAATAACATTATTTATAATTAGTGTTCCAGGAATGCAGACTAAAATATGCAAGGCTGGAAGACCCAGCTTGTTTTTGAAAAATCATTCTTTTTAATTTTAATATTTTGTCCAAGACCTTCCACTGTGCACATGAATAGCACTGACATAGCTTGAAGTTAGTAGGAGACAGGCAGAGGGTAATGAAATTAGACTGACAATAAAGACATTGTTTTCAGAGCAAAGTAAAATTTTAATGCTGTTATGGAAAAAAAATGAAAGAAAAAAATAGGTGATTATGAAATCTGTGCTGGTTTAGGAGTGCACCCTCTGGGAAGGAGAATAATAAATATAAAAAGATTGTGGAGATAAATGGGCATGTAGATTTTTATCTGGGAATTAACTTCATGAAAATCAGTAACATTGGTTACATTTCAATGAAAAGTAAAATGAGAATATAAGTTAACTTGACTTTAATCAAATTATCTAGAGATAAAATAACGTTAATTCTAGATCAACATCTGAAAGAGAGAAAAAGGAATTTTCAGGTGAGTGATCTCTCTTCACTAGTGAGCCATGAATAAAGCTCACCTTTCAGAGGGGCATGATTTTGCCTGAAATATCCTGAGTGAGCATCAGTTATGAGGCCTCGTGGTCCTAGAGATTCAATATTTAGTGTTTTGGGATTTCAGCCATATGGTGAATACCTGCTCATCTTTAAGGAAGTTCTATTGTACTGTTTTAACTTCAAGTCAGAATGAGGCAGATAAGGAAAAAGCAGCCTTTGGCTTTCTTGGGTATTAGGAGTAATTGAAAAAAACCAAACTCACAGGAAAGTGCTGCTCTCCTTTCTCTGGTTTTGAAGGCCAATATTGTAAGCTGTCCAATGAAGTGTGATTTTATTGTTGTTGTTCTGAGAGTGCACACATAGTATTTTAATCTATTATTCAATTGATGCTTAATTCCTTATTACAGTTGGGGTGGGCCACATGACTTATGAATACAGCTGTGGGAAACATTGTAAGAAACTTTCTTGTTTTGGTTGAAATTGCCAATTTGTCAGGGATTTCAAAGAGATGGCTTGTGTTTGAAAACAGAGCGACACCCTGGGAATCCAAGGGATCTGCTGAAAGGCTGCTCTTGTTTGCTTGTTTGTTTGTTTGCCTGTCTGGGCTAACATACCTCCTCAGCAGAACCTGGAGGGCTAAAGGAGCTGGAAAGGCTCAGCTCCCACACTCATGGGCTTCAAGTTCAGGTTTTAGAGGCTTCCAAAGCCCTGACAGTCAGACCACCCCAGAGCTGGGCAGGGAATGGAAATTTTGCTTCAGAGGGAATTTCAGCAACAGAAAAGCTACGTATTCTTCCAAACTGGAACCAAATCAAATATCAAAAACTTCAAATATCTTGCCAAATAAAGTTACTGTCCTGGGCTTAACTTCTTGCTGTGATTTTGGAGTCTATTTTTGAATGATTTGTTCATGAACTTATCCTGGGTTTTGTTCCTATACATTGAAATCTCAGAGGTGTTTTTGTTCAAGTGAGAACTGCACAGTCAGACCATTACTAATCACAGAATCATAGGCTGGCTTGTGTTGGAAGGGACCCATGTGCAATCCAATAGTGACTGGGAATCTTGGGGAATGTAGACTGACAACCTCACCCTGTGCAGAGATGGGTAATCTGAGCCCAGAGCCCACATGGCCCCTACTTTTGGGGGCCTGGCCTTAGAGCTGAGGGAGCTGCAACCAACCCACCCTTCTTCCTGATCTTTCCAAAGCTTCCTACAGTATAAAGGGGTTTTAGGAGTAAAGGGTGTTGGATTCCTGAATGTATTTGCACGATTTAATGTATTTCTAGGTAACCCTTTAAAAGATTTTACTCTTGAGTTCAAATAACTAGTGTTGAGGAAAAAAGAATAGGTGAATGTGGTTAACAGCAAAGAGAACGTGCCCAGTGTTGTTGGTCTGTAAGATGTAAAAGGTGGATGTAATAAGGCATTTGTAGGGGTTTTCTCTTAGAGGGCTCTAACATACCAGGCCATGGCTTTTAGGTGCCCCTGCTGTACTATACATGGAATTCATAAGCTTGGATTGCATTTGGGATGGTTTCCCCATAGCAACTCAGGTAATGTTTATTCTTAGAGAAATTGAGTTACGACAAAGCACACGGATATGTTTATATCCTTGTATGTGTAATCTGTTTTGTTGCTCTTATTTTTTTTCTCTGTTTCTCAGTGTCTATAACAGAAGGTAGCAGTGGAAAAGGTTCACCCACAAAGCTACCTAACAAAGCAGAGGTAGCCATAAAAAGAGATGGAGAGAGATCTTCGCTGGGCTCTGCATTCAGGGGGCAGCACAACACGACTGGAGGAGTTTAAAGCCTCCTCACACAGATAGGGTTTTTTCCTACAGGAAAGGGTTTCTAATATGTTCACTGACACTGAGATACAGTGGAATAATTTTATAGCAGTGGAACTAACAAAGCTGTTTCCTGCACATTTTCATCCTGTTTCCTCTCCACATCTCCCTGCCCTGTAATATTCTTTTTTCCCTTGACTTTGTTTGCCTCTTTCTTGCAATACACTCTGTTTCTCACTGTGACTTCCCTTGGTATCTTCATTTCTCCCCATTATCTCCACGTGTCCCCCAGAGCAGCACTCTGACCTCCCTTCCACAGGCTGTGCCTGTTGGTTTGGGGCAGCAGGAGCAAGGGTACAGTGGGATTGCAGGCTCTCACAAGATCCAGGGCCTGACTTCTGCCTTCCATCAGTCTTCTCAGCCATGTCACAAAACATGCAAGAAGGCAAGCCCTGGAGACCTGAAGCCCTGTGGCAGGTGTGGCTGAAGTCACCAATTGCTTAGAACAGTTGTTAGGACAGGCTGCAAGGTGGACAGGCAATTAAACTGGATGAAATGTGTCAGCTGTACTTAACATGTCACCGAGACATTCTGCCGGGTGCCAGAGAGTGTCTCCACGCCGTAGTCGTGCTCCCACAGGAACTCTTTCCATGTAACTCGTTCGAGTGCTGCGTGTGGGGATCGCAGTGCGTGTTGCTGACCGCTGTGTGCCCCTCTCCTCCCCGGCCCCTGTCCCAGCATGGCCCAGGAGCAGTGCTGCCACAGCCAGCTGCAGAAGCAGGCCTGTTCCGACGGCGTCGAGTTCGCCAACGCGCGCGACGAGTGCGACTCACGCGGCGCTGACAATTCCTCCTGCGAGGCCCGCGACTTCCAGGTGAGACATCGGGGCTGTGCTCGCGCTCGGGGCGCTGCTGGCTGCCCTCGGCCTGCCCGAGGGTCCCCGGCTGCCCTCGCTCGGGGCCCTCCAGGCACAGCCCTGGCCATAGTGAAGCAGCCCCTGCCATGGCGTGGGGCAGCGCCGCAGGGTGGAGAGCCCTGAGTGGGGGATTGGCCAGGAAACTACTTCTGCACGAAAAGAAGACATCGGTGCTGGAGGGAGGGAGGGGTGAAAAACTCAGCTGTGTTCCAGATTTCAGCTTTCATTAAAGCTTCATGGCCCAAGGTCACACTCGGTGGTTTTCAATACTGGTGGTCCAAAGGGTTAGCGCTGAAGTTAATTCTCTCAGGGTACTTAAAATTCCAGCTTGTGTAAGTGCCCTAAGTTGACGTGACTTTGATTTACAATTGGATGGAGACACCCACAGGCCTGTGATACCAGCATGTGACATCACAACAAAAATGCCTGTCGTTGGCATGTTCAGCTAATCTGTGCCCTGCATCTGCCTTTATTCCTGTCCTTGTCTCCCATTGCTTCAGGGGAGCACAGTCATACCTCCCTGCAGAGTGTTTTTGGAAGAAAGTTCCACCAGTAAGATCAGGACCTTGACCATGGCCCAGTAATGAACAGCTCTGGTCCTGTTACGGGTTTCTTTCAGTGGCGATGAAAAGAGACAGGAATGATTTTAGTTCTTCCTGCTGCACAGGGATGCTGACTGGTTCACTGAGCTCAAGTAAAACCTCTCAGTGTAGAAGATGGGAGGCAGTGGCTCAGCACAGCTGTCCCGGGGCTGATGCCCGTCCCCTGCAGCACATGGTGCGGGAGGGCTGGTGGCAGCCCCTGCTCTGCTGCGCTGCACTGGCCCCACAATGTGCCCCAGCTCTGGCTCAGGGGTATTAGTTGCTGTTAGGACTTGCTGATATTTAAACATTGGAGGCAATTGCAGGGTAATAATGCCCTGAGTCCACACTCCGTGCTAGGTTAATTTACTGATGTAAACATGGCCAGAATTAATCTTAGTGAGCCATGTTCTGCCCTCCCACTCCCTGATAGAAATATTCTGCACTTACCGACTTCCCCGAGGTGGCTGTAGGGGTAACTTTAAAGGCAATCTCTTTGGTCCATGGTGGACATGTGTGACTTGTGATCTAATATCAGTGAACGATTCATCGTTTCTTCTATTAAATGCATTTGGAATCTGATGACCTTGAGACATACAATGTCTGGCAGTCATGCCCTGCTGTGGTAAACAAGCTTTTTACATTCACACCAAGCCTGTCTCACGTGAATTTGAGTCTCATTTTGCCTGAGTTGATCCATTTTTGTTTAGCTTAGGTCACATAGAAAATCTTTTGGATCTTCTTTGTCTCCTTCAAGGAAGCAGAAAGAATGATATAATGATTCAATTAGTAGGATTAATTGCAGCACTTTGCAGTAAATGAGACAGCTAATCTTTCCTTTGAAACCAAGCCTTGGGATTGGAAACAAGATAGAAAGACCGTATTTTGAAAACACTTGCCTCAGCTTTTACAGTAATGGCAGTAGGCATAGACAGTGATGGGCAGGATTTTCTCCTCTTGTTGTTTGGAAGTGTAGCTTTTCCTGCCTTGGAAAAGAAAGGGTGCTAAATGAATCATTAATCTTTAAAATCTTCATCAAATTACAGCAATCAATTTCCAGATTTGTTGCTGGTACAGGAGATGTAGAAATGAGTTCATGGAAGTTTCTACCACAACAGCCCTGCAGAAAGGAGTGAAGCTTCTAGAAATTTGACCACCTTTAAGGTGCTTGGACATTTTTCCCAAAATTTGTCATAACTACTTTTCAAAGACTGAGATACGTCCTTATCTCACAAGTTTTGTCAAGGGCACTGGGCACTTCACTAATGTAAATTAGGTGAGCACAAATTTATATTACTTTGGACTGTTTAACATATCTTCAATTTTTGCTCAGCTCTTCGAAAGTTCTGAAAAATTCTGCTGAGTTACTGGTGGTTTTCCAGTCTGTTTCTCATATTGTCTCCCATTTGTAATGTCTGGATTTCAGCAAGGGAGAGACCTCTTGTGGACAGATCCCACAGGCAGTGCTAGCACAGGGTTCACCCTTCCAAAGCTGCTGACTTAAGTGGGAACATAAATAATAACTATTGTAAACTTTAATTAAGGAAAACAATTTCGGGTACTTCCTACTCACACCAGAAATAAATCTTCAAGTTTCTCACATGTGACTTTTTTCCTTTATTCCTTCCATCTTTATTCCTTTCTGTGAGAAGGGATAATAGGATTTCGGGTAGGACACGGATGTTTATTCAAACATGAGGAGCAAGGCATGGCTTTGAAGCTGCAATGAATTTTGCTAATAATGGGGGGAAAAAGTTTGATATTATTATTATTGGGATCACTAAAGAAGCAGAGGCAGTGGCAGGGTGTGATAACAACTCGCTCTTAAGGTTGCACCATCCATGAAGGCAGTGGTGGTTCTAGACGGTGGGTGATGGTCATCCCAGCTTGGTTCCAGGCAGGTGGCAGGCTTTGGATGGTGGCTGCAAACCTCTCAAGAACTGAACTGAAACAGAGCCTGGGGTCAATAGGAAAAACCAGTTACCACAAATCAGGTAAGAAAACATTAGGCACTTTCCATCTCTGGACCATTTTGGCTGTGGGATAGCAATGCAAATTATTATCATTACCAAGGTGTTAAATCAAGATGCGTTATGTGCAGTTAGAATAAATACAGGCTGGAACAAATGGTCCAGGGCACCCAGTTATGTTAATTGAAGATCCAGTTTCTTACAGATGCTGCAAGACTTAGCAGGCTCTGTACTCAAAGTTTCACATCAGCTGCAGACTGAGGTCATTCAAGTGGTGGCTCAACCTGAAAGAAATAAAGGCTATTGAGCACTTCAAGAATGACAAGATTAATGATCACTCTTTAAAAAGAAATCCAGAAAAACTCTGTAACTCCCACTTTGAGAATCGTGTGACAAGACAAAGAAGTAGAATGAGTCAATTCATATGCCTAACAGCAGAAGCCAGTGAGA
This sequence comes from Xenops minutus, assembly GCA_035221455.1. NCBI lineage: Eukaryota > Metazoa > Chordata > Aves > Passeriformes > Furnariidae > Xenops > Xenops minutus. The sequence continues at coordinate 66,170,981 of JAWWEE010000040.1, read as the reverse complement.
ATATCCAGAAGTATTTAATATCAAAATTTGGCAAGGCATCAGCTGTATTCAATAGCTTAAATAAGATTTGGTTATCAAATACATGCAGGCTTAAGTCAAATAATGAATCTTCAGCTCACTTTTCATTTTTGTCTTCTAATTTATGCTGGTGAAAGTTGAAAATCCAACAAAATTATAGTCAGATGTTAAAAACCTTGAGAAGAATGCCTCGGGGAATTGCTTGACGTGTTAGAATAAATATTGAGCAATGTTGCAATTCTTGGAAGAGATCGTCAAGTATTTTTTTTCTAAATTCGTCCAGAAAAGCCAGAAAATATGGAATAATCCCAGACATAATGGTGATGAAACTGGTATGTCTGCCACTGGATGGAAGTAGTTGGAGAACTAAGTAAAAAAAGTGGGTGGTGAGGAGCCATCCCACCAAACAAACATCTGCTCTGTTTAATGGAGCAGGTTATTTTCTTCAAGCAAAATACAGTCTGGGAGAAGAATAAAACTAATAATAAATCTTGAATCTGCTTTCACATGACAGTAGCAATTGGCAGACACCAGTTCCAAGGAACCTTTGCTGCTTTCTAATATCAAGGAAGAAAACTGAGCAAATCAGCAGTGTCTTCCCAATTTGAAATACAAGGAAACCTCCATGGGATTGCCTTGTCCTGTGCTCATCCCTGTGCTGGGGCCATAGTTCAGCAGCTCTGGGAGAGGTGGATCATGTGCTACTGCTGGAGGCCATGGCAGGACTGTGATGCTTTTAATTAATGTTTGACTGTGCTTTTCAGAGCAAAATAGCTTCTCTGTATGACATGGTAACACTGACTTTGGTCGGGGCTGTGGTTTGACTTTGTTAATATTTTTTTTTTAATAGACGTGCTGTTACTGTTGTTTGCTGGGAAAGGCTGCCCAAGTCCAAGGACAGAGTTGTGAACCCAACCCAAAGATGGGATACCAGTGTGGAGTTGTCTTCAGATCTTGCTGTGGGAAAGGTCCAGAAGGCATTGATCTGTCCTTCAGTGATGATGCTCCGAAAAAACAACAAGGTATTTCATTGCAGACTTTAGAGGAGTGAGACACAAAATCATACAGGATATAAGGAGTGTTTGTACTTTAAATGATTTCTGTTGGAATTCCTCTAACTCGACATCTCATCTGAGTAATTTAATGATACATGGTTTGGAGCTCTTTATTTTTTGGCTAGTGAAAGCTGAAGTGCTGTTGATGAAAATAAGAGCCTAAAAGAGCTGGAAAGTGGTCACGTAGTTCCTGGTGTCAGAACTGAAATGTAAGGCAGCTTATTCTGGCAACTAATGATCTTGTCATGGAAGCTGGGTATAAGTTACTAATTTTTAATAGCATCTTACCCACTGATGAATGCCTAAATGCTGGTAGATCCCTTGTAGATCCCTTGTACTCAAACCACTCTGCTATTAACAAAAATCTGCATATTCAGTGTACCTAGATGACATGAGAAATATGTCAACACCTGAAAGTCCAGAATTGGGAGTCTAGAGTATTTTCCTGCTCACTCTCGTGGGCAAGCGGCACACCTGGCAACCATTAGTTAGCATGGTTATTGTGGCACACTTCAGAGCCATTATGCACTGCAGAGATGGGACTGTGTCCACAAGCAGGGCAGCACAATGTCCTCATCATTCAGCTGAGAAACAGTATGTCAGATAACCCAGCTGACAATAAAAGCTTCCTGGAGAAAGGCAGAGCAAGCACCACAAACTGACACTTGGTTGGTCATGAAGGGGAAATGAGGCTTTGTTTTGGGACGCAGCTTTGCTGGACAAGCATCTTGTGTTTGTTCTGGCACAGCAAGGCTTGCAGGGCATCCTGCAGCAGGGGTGGGGCAAACTGGCTGCCTGTGTGCTGCCCTCTGAGTCACACCAGGGGTCATCTCTGGTGCTGTGTCCCCAGAGGCCTCTAGGGAATCACACCAGGCTTAGGCAAACTGATTCCATCAGCCTCTGAGGGACTGCAAGGTGGCCCTGTGGCTTGAGGGCACCAACTCTTAGTGTACCAACCCGGCCTTGTGCCATTGCACAAAATCCTGCCTTCACATACACAATGCATCATTTGCTTCCAAGTGACCGCTGCTGGAATGGGCTTATTGACAACCACTGAAATGAGCCCAAGCTTCCTAGTCAATGAGTGTCTGGGGATTGTGTTTTTGCATGTCTCACTACCAACCAACCAACCCTTGCCCTGTGTTCAGAGTGGCAGGATGGAGAAAATCCATGAGCTATTCTTTTGGGCAGGTAGTGGGTTCAGGCACTGGGTGTGTTCAGCCCTGTTGTGTCCTCCACGTGGAGAGAACCAACTGCACGTGGCACAGGCACTGCTGATCAGAACTCTCCAAGGTGGGGCATATAAGTATACTTGAAAGAATGCCATAAGTAAGTGCCCAAAAGTTGGGTGTAGAGTTCTTTTTGGAATGAAGACTAAAAAAATTACTGAGGTTAATCTCATTTTCATTACATCTGTGAGTACGCCAATCTACTATAAAGTCAGTGGAAGCCAAGCATGCCTCACTAACATGTCTTATGAAAATGAGGTTAAGCTCTAGTTAAAAGCCTAATGTTAAGAACCTGCATTTGAGAATCTCAGTCCACATGTAATCTGTGATCACAGTGTGACTTTCACATTGACTCAGTGAGATGGAAAATGCCCCATGGCCATATCCATTTGAATGTCAAGTTTAAGTATGAAATAGCTGTAAAATATATAAATAAAGCTCTTTAATTTTGTCCTGGTTTATCCAAAACCCCAATCTGAGTCCCACCCCAAGCATGCAGCACTTTACCTTGAGAAGAAAAATGCTTTCTCCTCTAATGCCTCTCTCTCCTCTTTTTAGTTGAAATTTCAAAGGAGGAACTAGACCAGGAAGATCCTTATCTGCATGATGGCTGCAGAGGTAAGTCAGGTGACTAGTCCTGTTAGCTCCTTTGTGATTGCCTTCAGTAAAAGTGAAGCCAGCTTAGACGCAGAGATTAACCAAAACCTTTTGCCCAAGCTAGTTTGGGGAAAACATAATGGAGGGAAGAGCCTTTGCAAGGAATAGTGGGCCATTATATGATGCCTCAATAATTCTAAATACAAGGAAGGCATTGTCTCCCGTAGAGGAGATCAGCTGAAGCTGAGACTATACATTTTACTTTTATTTAACTTCTAGTGGGTAATACCTCAGAGGTGTCACCCTTGAATCCACAGAGTCCTTTGGATTCTTCAGAAGGTGGGAATGCTAATATTAAATATGTGCATTTTTGATTCTTCTCTTGGGATGATTAGGGTGTTGGAATATGAAATGAAACTTGTTTCCTTTTGAGATGTATCACCTAAAAGAAAGGAAGAAGAGTGGCTACTGTCCTCATTAGTCCTGCTGTTCTGTCTCCTGAGAAGAACGTGTGTTGGGGTTATTGTTCTGCTAAGCATTTTGATTTATTGCTTGTCACATGTGATTTACATGTCTATAAACCTAAACCTGCAGTGATTCATCATCTTCTGCTAGCATTTCAGAACTCAGTAATGTATTTAGGATAAAATCAATTTAATAGGATTATATTCCAGTTGAGAGATGATTTACTGTGCTCCGTGTTCTACAGCTGTTACACTCTGGAGGGAGTGGAAATGTCTCCATTAGCAAACCAGAGCCAACACTGCCTCTCCTGCTTGTCTCGAGCTGCTAATTACAGGAGATGACATAGAAAAATGTGTTACATATTTTCCTAGCATTATTTCTTCATGTAATCAGTTGTTGCATTTGTCAGTTAATCAGCTGTCTGCAAGAGATGGATTGCTCTGGCTAATTACAAATCAGGGGTTCTGCCTACAGTGTATTTTCTGAGACCAGCATGCCAAAATTGCTTGTTGTTTTCTGAACTTCACCAGGGGAAACTTAAATTCCCTAGGCAGTGGAACTTCCAGCAGTTTGTTTTGGAGCACCTTCATGAGACATGGGGAAATGAGCTCTGTTCTGACACCCCCAGTGCAGGTTTTATTATGTCAGGCAGGAGCTCCCAGGAGGTTGAGAGAGCAGAAGCTGTCAGTGTCAACCACAAAACTATGGTTCCTCCTAATTTTCTGTGGTGTATGAATGTCCCTGTCCTCATTAGAAATTGTTGCACTTACAAAAACTATTTTATAAAGTATTTATAAAAGTAGTATAGCTGCATTTGCCCACATGGATTGTACCTATCTCAGACCTCTTTGTTTAATGCCTGTCCAGCCATTCTGAAAAACCCTTCTGTTTGTCCTAAGAATATCAACACTCTTAAAATGAACAGTTGGAAGCATATTTTGAGAATATGAAATGTTTTTAATATTAATTTATCTTTTAACAAGATCAGAAAAAGGAAGTTTTTCATAATGATGACCCAAATTTTGTGTAAATTTCCTACAGTATTCTCTTCCTGTCTGCCAGAATAACCTTTCTTGCATTCATTTTTAGAGCTTTCAGTGCTTAACCCTTTTCTTCTTTTGTATATGTGTGTTCAGTTCACTGCTTTTCTAAAGAAATCATCGAGGATTCTAAATTAATGGTTTGTTTCAGTTCCTATGTAGAGCCTGCTAATTCCATAAGACTTTCTAAAATATCCATTAGGTGGTGGTCCCTGCTCTCAGCAGTGCAGAGACACAGGATCCAGTTATGTGTGCTCCTGCTTTGTTGGCTACCAGCTTCAACCAGATGGGATCACCTGTGAAGGTAAAACAAATAAAGCCATTGCCTCTATTATCAACAATCTTGTTTTAAAAGAGCAAGGCCAGCCAAAAAATATCCAGGCAGAGGAGATCAGAATATGCTTTTTCCATGGGGAAAGAGGTGAGATCATAGAAAGTTGGTTTGAATGGAGTGTTTAAATGAGAATTATGGGAAGATGAAGTTAAGAAAGAATCAGAAGAAAAAGTGGAGAATTTAGAGTGGAGAAGAGGCAGATCTTGAATTTATTGTTATGGATAACACCAAATAAAATAACTGCTCTCTATTTTAGTAGTAGATAGTAATTGCTAAGGCAGATGAAATAGAGTAGAGTTGTCAAGGACACAGCTGACAGAAAGGATGAAAATTTTGGACTCCATGGGAATGGCAAAGGGGGAAGTATTTTTAGTTTCTCCCAGAAGAACTGCTGAAGTGACCTCAAATGAAATGGGCTGGGATAGACCTCGTCACACTTGCCTTGAGGCACAAGCACTGTGGGTATTGGGTTCTGACCAGGGAGCCCAGGCTGCTGTGCTGCTGCTGAGGGAGACCAGCCACTCCCAGGCACAGCTCACCCTGCCCTCCTGCACAGCTGTCCCAGGAGGAAAAGTGTTGGGTCAGGAGGGCCTTTTTCTGTCACTGATTGGAAATTGAGCCTAAGTAGCTCAGATACAAATCTCAGAGTATAAAATAGATATTGATGATTGGTCAGATTAACACTTAAGAAGTGCTAAATATAAAAAGGAAGAACTTCTACATTTGATACATGTGGATTTCAAATTTTCTTATGCATTCAAAGAGAAAAAATTCATAAAAAATGTTTTCTCGGTAGCTGTAAAATAGAAGGTTGCATCCTGTGGCTCGGGGAATGCCTCAGCCATATGTTGATGGGAGGCAGAGCAAGGGAAGGATTTCTGAAAGTTTGCCTCATTCATATGATCCTATACTCAAACCATAGAATCATGTAGTTTGGAAAAGACCCTTAAGATCGTTAAGTGCAACATTACCCAAACACTGCAGCTCCACCGTGTCCCGAAGCTCATGTCTGCACAACCCATCTGTAACACCCTTAGACGTGTCTGGAGGCATCATCTGCTGCCAGGCTCAACCAGATGGTGCTGCCTTTGACCGCATCCCTTCCCAGAGATGCTTCTTATTGACTCCCTCTTTAATTTTTGTGGCTTGTTTTCCATACTCTAGATATTAATGAGTGCATCACTGGGACACACAGCTGTGGGCTTGGCCAGACCTGTGTCAATACCTTGGGATCCTTCCGCTGCCAGCGGGACACGAGCTGTGGGACTGGCTACGAACTGACCGATGACAGTCGTTGCAAAGGTATGTGCTGGGCAGAGTCACTGGGATCTTCCAGGCCTCGGGTAAAAACCAAGCCCATCGTTTCATTGTGCTTTTGGTAAATCCATGTGTGAGCAGCAGTTACCCCGAGACACTCACAGTGCTGGTTCTGCTGGGACAGCAGCTTTTCCACCTGCCACCTTGCAGATTACCAGGGCAGGCTGTGGGCTGCTGCAGAGACTTCCAGCAGAGACAATTCTGGGTAGCACTGGCAGTTTGTGCTGCATGACAGGACCTGGTCTGGGGACTAAACAGCTCATTACAAAGGCCCAGCACTAAAACTGTACACACTGCCCTGGGGATTCTCTGTTAGCTCCACTCTGGTCCTGGGAGCTGCTCATTAGGGAGGGCAGTGCCCAAGTCCTGCCCCTGGAGCATATCTAAAATGGTTTAGTTTCATCTGAATGAATCAGGTTTGCACAGTGTGGAACAAGCGTGGCAAGTGGAGTGACTGGATGATTCAGTTTGAACATGGAAAGGTAGCTAAATATCTTTTTTAAAAAGTAAGCCTTTATCCTCAAGAGATTTAATTTGTTACAAAGGGATTAATTTCTTAATCACAACATTTTTAGGGATTAAAAAATGAAATGGGGCTAAAAGCATTGTTCTTCACTAGCTATGTGTAAATATGAGTAACAGTCTTTTTAACTACAAAAAGGACTGATTTCAGGGTGTGTCTAGCTCAAAGAATGCTGTTCTGTGCATCCATAACTTCACCTGACATGCTGCATTTACAGAGAGATGAATTAGCAGCAAAGTCCATTTGATGTGGAATTGGTTTTTACTGTGAGAAAGTCTGTCGCCCCTGAGCTTTAGAACCATTTATAAACAAACTAACTTCATTCCACTGAGTAAATTAACTCAACCAAAATTGTGGGTAAGGTTTTATTGTAGGAACTGATCAGTAATAAATAATAGACTGAGTGCAAATGCTGATGAAAAAACTCCAATGCAAAATCTGCAGACCATCAGGCAATGTTTTTCAAAGTATCATGGTCTAACTGTGATCCCTTTGAAGTAACCTCTTTGCTGATTCAAGTGACATCAGATTTAGGCCAAAAAATAGCTTGCTGGCAAGTACTGACAGTCTTTTCTGATGGAAAAAAGGGAGTACAGATACTAAATCATACATGTCATTAGTGTTAGAAAGTTCTTATCTGCATAAGATACGTTAATAAGGTTAGTTATTAATGTTATGTTAATATGGGTAAAAATAGAAAATGAATACTTTTTGTGTATGTTTAAGTGCCAAGCAACATGGCTGTGCTGTGCTACACATAGAACCCCGCTGAACCCAGCTCAGCATTAACTCATCCTAAGCTTCAAATGGGCTCCACAGTCATTATTTAAGTCTCACAAGGCTCTAGGGATAAGCAGTTTCATCTCTTGTTGTGTCACCTGCCTGAATGGGAAAGCTGAGGCATCCTATGACTAGAGAGTTTCTGTGTTTTAATAGCCTTAGGAGATTTCATTCCATTGCCAGGTGGCAAACGTGAAATTTTAGTTGCTTTTATGTGGACGGGGCTAAGTTTGTGAATGAAGCCTCATTAACCCTTGTCTGCTTTATCTGCTTAATCTGAACTATTTATTGTCTATTCTGAACTAGAATGGAATATTAAAGTAAGCAGAAATCATACTTATCTGCATTTTAAAGCACAATAATGCAAGGGTAGTGCAAACCTTAACGTGGCTGAGAATTAAGGCCAGTTAATTCACTTATGAAAGAAATGAACAATGTCTGCATTGGATCTAAGGTTAGAATTAAAATTGCACCTGCATAATTAAATCTTACTGACTTCAAAGCTAAGCACAGTGCTGGATCCAGGCTGAACAGTGCTGAACGTGATGCTTCAGGTGCTCTGCAAGCCTTGGGATCATTTCGTTGTGAGAACTGAACTTGTAAAGCACAATATGCACGGACACACCCCTAGATATAATAATGCTATCACAACAATAAAACCCCCTCAAGCTGTCCTCCCCAAGATCCTGTTTGAGGTAGTAGCTCAGATTGCTCCTGGTCACTGTGCTGAATTCCAGAAGGGAGGCTGAGCATTAGTCTGTCGGGTGGTTTTAACTGTGTCTTGTGTTTTAAATGTGACAGAAAACCTCTTGCCAAACTCCTGCTAACAGTTTTTTTTTGTGATGTACCAGATATTGACGAGTGTGAGACTGGTACTCATAACTGCCCCCCCGATTTTATCTGTCAGAATACTCCAGGATCCTTCCGTTGCCGACCCAAGCTACAGTGCATGAGTGGGTTTATACAAGATGCCCTCGGCAACTGTATCGGTAAGGCTTGTTCTGGCTCAGGGCACACTGAAGTGCTGCCTGGCACATAAGTTGTAGTTGCTCTGGAGGAGTTCTGAGGTTCTCAAGCCATTCTCCATCTGTGCATTGCTCTGCCCTGGGGTTTTTCTGCTTCTTTAAAGGCAGGCTTGGTCCCACAGGTAAGATTTGCAGATGAAATAAAAGACTTAAATACCAGCTCGCTATTTTTAATGAGATTGAGTTACCTAAGGCACTTAGCTGCATTTGAACTTTTCCTTAATCTTTGGGTAATTTATCAGAATCAAAATTTGTGATATATTTTATCTACCTCTATCCATAAGGTTTTAGCCAGAGCTTAGTCTAAAAAGCTGCAATTATGACATCCTCTGTTACACCCTTTGATATTATTCTGTGTGATTTTATGGGTACATTGGTCTTTCCAGACCTATCCCCCTTTACAGCCTTTCAAGAACCTTACTGTGAATGATGGGCCAGTTATAACACACTGTGCAGAAGAGTTTAATTTAAAGACTGACAACAATCTGTCAGGTTAATGCCTTGTTTCCAAGACTCCCCAAAACAGAATTATAACCTTTATATAAATACTTAAGAATTACTGGTTTCCAGCAGACTGTAAATGGTATTCTCTAATGTGATCCACAAATCTATCAGTTTTTGCCTGGAGTAGTCTATTTTCAAGTCTCAACTTACCTTTGGATTCCCCCATCAGTGCAGCGTGTCTTGGACTTGTGGAACTGGCTGAGCAGCAGCAGCTGCCTGGCTGAGCTCACTGTCAGCCCCTCATTCTCCTGACCATGTTGTCATCCCCTGTAGTGGGAAATCTGACACTGAAAACAAAATTGCAGCCTTTAAAATGAGGAGGGGCAGTGCCTGTGCACAGCAGACCCTTTGAGGACACGTGCCTGCCAGAGGCAGCTCTGGGCCAGTGGCAGCTCAGGGTTAACTTGCTGTCACGGATGTCGGGAAAGCCACAGGGCTTTGTACCAGCAATAGTTATGGCCCCTCAGATGCATTCACTCAAAATATTTATCCAGACAATTTCTCAGGTGTATTTTACACCCTGGGAATGAAATGTGCCCTGTGTTGGGGGGATTTTGTTGTTGCATTTGTAACTCCGCTCTTCGTGGAGAAGCTGAGAGCTGGATCAGAACCCACAGACTGAAGCAGAACTGGTTAAAGTTGTGAGCTGAACTGTTGATCAGCTCTTTGTAGGCTTAGGGGAGACTTTCAAAGGCTTTGAAACAAATACAAGTGCTATACCCGATTTCCACTGCTTTTCAGTGGGATCTGTGCCTCATACCCCCCAGTCTTCACCCTGGAAGCATTGTATTCGTGAAGCTAAAGGGCATGAATCATTGTATTCTCCCATGGGCAGAACTTTTCTCTGAAGGGTTGCATCAGGATGTAAACCTCTGAAAGGTTACATAATGAAAGCTTCTTGTCTTAAACATCCTGAGAGAGCAGATAGTTACAATGATTTGTGCCCTTGCAGATATCAACGAGTGCCTGAGCACCAACACGCCGTGCCCAGCTGGACAGATCTGTATTAACACTGATGGCTCCTTCACCTGCCAGCGGATCTCACCCAGCTGTGGCCGAGGTTATCACCTCAATGAAGATGGAACAAGATGTGTAGGTGAGGAACAGTTCTGAAGAAAAAGCAGTTTTGAAAAATAACTCGCAAAAGAACTTTGCCCAAGTTCTTCCCATTCCCACAGTCAATTCTTGACCCTCATGGCAGTCCCAACACGTGAAGAATGACAAGCATCCACTCTGTCCTTCATATAACTCATGAAACCCTGTATTCTGAGGAGAGGAGAAATGACAATCACCCCCCAAAAAGGGCATTGTGTGCGACTATATGAGTTTATTGGAACAATGCTGTGTGGTCCCAAATCTCCTCAGTACAGAGGGATAGAGATAACACAAGGCCTACTTCACGATCCCCAGAAGCCATTTGAGTAATGTTGGAAGACGTATATAGCTTTGGCTGGCTTTTATGTGAGGTGGCTTTTGCAAGGAGAGGTATTTTTGCATGTGTTTTCAATTCTTGTAGGTAGCTTATCAAAGCACTACCTACTGCCTGTGGGCCTGTGAATATCTGATCCATGAGTACCAAGTATGCACAATAAAGCAATGTTGCACCTGATTTCCTCCAAAGTTTGCCTGATCTTTTCCCTCCCAAGTCCATCAACATTAAGGACACCTGTAAGATAACCTGCCTTGGTTATATGAATAGTTTGGATTTGTGACTCTGATGTGCTTGCAGAAGCTGAGAGCTGGATAAAATCTTGCCTTGTGTTTCAAAACTGTTCGTAACTACTCAAGGACATGGAAATATATTGACCCCTTGCTTTTCTCCCCACTTGTGTGCTCAGGAGTGAATATTCAGTCACTGTTCTGTGTGTTGCAGATGTGGATGAGTGCTCCTCATCCAGCCAGCCGTGTGGGGAGGGACATGTGTGTATCAATGCCCCGGGCAACTACCGCTGTGAGTGCAAGGCTGGCTACACTTTTGATGTCATCAGCAGGACCTGCATTGGTGAGTTCACTTCCTGAGCCAAGGCACTTAAACAGCCTGTAGGAGGAATGTTAGTGCTCTCAGCATGACCTCTGCCATCTGAATGTAAAACTGACTACTGTGTTATTTGCATAAATGGAATACCATATTAGAGACCTGCTGATACTTCAAAGGAAGCTGTATTAGTGTTGTCAACATGTTATCTGTTATCCCTTTAAAAGGTGATATTGTGAGAGTGTGTGCAGTTGTTTTCTGTGATATTTTTATATGCACCTGCAGCAAAACATTCCTTTGGAAGATCAAAGCAACTTTCTTCTGTATAGATCTAATCCAGTTATGCACTGGGGTGTTTCTAAGTGAGCGTTTTGAGGACTTCTTCCCTCTCTAGTATGAAATCTAAATCTGGACAATAAAAATCAAGCCTTTATGTACATGTTGTTGTCCAGCCAGCTATTGCAGTGGAGCCAGCTGATCCCCAGAGCTCTCTGTGTTTGCCATTGCAGATATCAATGAATGCCGACGCTACCCTGGCCGCCTCTGTGCTCACAAGTGTGAGAACACTCCTGGCTCCTATTACTGCACTTGCACCATGGGATTCAAACTCTCAGCTGATGGGAGGTCATGTGAAGGTATGGCTGCAGTGCTTTGGCTGTGTGCTGTGGGAGACAGCTCATTGCTCTTTAGCTGGTTCTGTTTGATTTTAGCTTGCAAGACCCCTGGAATGGTGTGAGAGACCATCCCACTGCAGTCTCTTGCTGTCCTGATTTAATAAAAGAAACTGCCTTCCAAAGTTCTGTCTTAGTCCAGTGCTAGGAGCACCGAATATGGTGAGAAATGTGGGGTTCAGATATCTAACTTTGCATTTCAGATTTAAATGAGTGTGAGAGCAACCCCTGCAGTCAAGAGTGTGCCAACGTGTATGGGTCCTACCAGTGCTACTGCCGCCGTGGCTTCCAGCTCAGCGACATCGACGGCATCTCCTGTGAGGGTGAGCTCAGAGGGAGGGCTGGCCAGCACTGCTTACTGCCCCCATCACACAGAGGAGCCATTCCATGCATCTCTTTGATGTTTGATTCTCTTTGGTATTTTCTTGTGAATCTGCATTCAGTAAAGGTCTCCCTTCCATGCCCTTGTCTAGAAACTCCTCTGCGTTTCTGGGGGTTTTTGCTGGTCGTACAGAATTGGAGCTTGAAATACTCCTGTAACTTGAGAGAACTTTGTTTTTTCTGAGGGACTGACAGGATTTCTAGTCTTCAGCCAGTGAAGATAAGAACATTTTATGTATGTAATATATAATATTACTAGGCAGTATTTTATATACCCTCTTTTTGTGGCTGGCTCTGAATTAATGTGTGAGTATATCCTTCTCAAATACAAGGAGGATGTGGGTGTGACCTCGTGGACAAAATCCTGAATTTGGACTTAGGTCTTCAGAACTTACTGGACAGTGAGACCTTGGGTGGAATACCAAATTTTGATTTCTTTTTTTTAAGAACAAGGATAAAATTGTTCCTCTCCCTTACTTTTGTAAAGCACTATGATACACATCTCCATAAAGTGCTTGCTCTTGTCCATTACTTTGTCTCTTGGGCCCTCATATTGTATTTAATTTTCTTCAGATCTTCATTTATTCCTGAAAGGTTTTGCTAGTTGGACTTTATTGACTAGAGCCACACCTATCTGATCTGCTTTGCCCAAAGTTAGAATCATCAGGCTGTGTTTGGAGCTGTCAGCAGGAGCCCTGTACAACTGCACTGGGTTGGATATCATGGACACCCAGGAAACCAGAGGTGTTTTCTCCTTGCAGATATTGACGAGTGTGCTCTCCCCACCGGAGGGCACATCTGCTCCTTCCGATGCATCAACATTCCCGGGAGCTTCCAGTGCACCTGCCCCTCCTCTGGCTACAGGCTGGCCCCCAATGCACGCAACTGCCAAGGTGAGCTCAGTGCCTGCAGGGGCACCTCACTGCACTGGGCACTTCTGAAAACCTCCGGCACGTTTTTGTGCTGAAAACATGTCTTTCCTACCACACTATAGGTAAAGCAGGAAATGTCAGCTTAAAATCTGAAGAAAACAGTTTTTTATAATAAATATACAGCCAAATTCTGTTATAAAGTAAAGAATTCGGTAAAGAACACTTTTTATAATGCTGTTAAGTAATTATAAAAATTTCTGAAGATGAAGATTCAGACTGTGAAATGGTATGAGTTAGTTTAGCCATTAAAAGGAAATATTCTGCTGTAAACATGTCAGCAGATGTTTAGGTCTTGTCCACTCAGTGGCACTGCTGCTCTTCCTTTTCCTCTTCTTGGTTGTTGGGTGAGTTTTCTTCCTTTGTGTTCTTCTGCCCTCCCCTTCCACTGCTGTACTAATGTTGAATGGCACCCCATGTTCTGTGGTATTTGATAGGACCCTGTCATCGTCTGGCACCTGCCAGCAGAGGAAGGGGCTGTGTTTAACCCCCTCCTGTTTTTCCTTGGCAGATATTGATGAGTGTGTTGCAGAAAGCCACAACTGCTCTTTCAATGAGACCTGCTTTAACATCCAGGGTGGCTTTCGCTGCCTGTCTTTGGAATGTCCAGAGAATTACCGCAAGTCAGGAGACACGTAAGTGCCTTCTTTGCCTTCTTCACCTTCTTTGCCAAGGGCAAGCAGTTTTTTGGTGCCATGGTCTCCTTTATGTCCTACCACTGTTGACTGAACACAGAATAGTTTCTAGCAAATACCTGTTGTGTTGGCAGACACACACAGGTCTGGTCTCCTTCCCATGCTCCTGTTTCAGTCTAAGGAAAGACTATTCCCTTAAGAAATGCCATGTCAGTGGTTTGCACTGTAATGATCTCTAAGGCCATAAGCAGATGCTCTCTCTCTGCCCCGCTGCAGGCAGCCTGTTAGGAGGGTTACATCCAGCTCCAACACCCTTGACACCTCCCCCTAGACCAGGTTGCTCGAGGCCTTATCCAACTAGACTTTGAACACTGCCAGGGTTGGGGCATCCACAAGCTCCCTGAGCAGCCTGTTCCAGGGCCTCAGCACCCTCACAGTAAAAAGTTTCTGTTGGAAAACTGGGAATCTCCACAAGGGGATTTGTTATTTCTGCTCATTCTCGTGTCTCTAACCTGGCTCCGAGACTGTCTGTGCATTCTGGTGTGAAAAATAGGAGACAGGTCTGGGAGGAAGGAGCAGCTGGCAGCTCCCTTATACCTACCAGTTGGTGCTAACAGAGAGGAGAAGTTGTTGCAAACTCCCAGTTGTGTAGGTGGAGTTTTTGGCTGATGCAGGTGATGCTTTGCCTCGTGCCCTGTGGCTTTATGGCCACCCTGTACTCCAGAGGTTCTTCCAAAGGCTGCTCCCATGCCCAGGTCAGTGTATGATCCACCAACCAGGAAGGAAGGCTGATAAATCCCGTTTGTTACCAGCCCACTATTGGTTTTCCCAGGCAGTGTTGATGTGGCTCCCATCTGTTACATAAAATGGAGTAGTCTGTGCCTCCTCTGCAGAATGAACCCACCACTGACCTTCATCTTAGGGGTTTTGCAGGGATCAGTTAGTTTGCATGTAAGCCTTAGTCTGTGAAATGCCATGTAAGTGGCAAGGCAGGTGTATTTGATCAGAATGCTAGAGAGGGAGTTCACAGTATAAACCCAGCTATTTATAAAATATGTTGTATCAGAAAGTGTAGATAGGGATTAAATTTTAAATTGTATTTGTCTCATGAATGAATGAGCAGTGCCTTATGATGCAGATGTTATCTTTATTTGTAATATTGTGGGTTCATTTATATCCTAACTTTAAAAAAAAAAAAAATGCTCTACTCTGTGGACATCCCTGAGTTGCAGAGTTCAGTTTATAAAATGCACACTGTGCACATACATTCCATTTCATCTTCTCTCTCAGCTGTATTTGACATTTCTGGCTATTTGAGCCATGTGGCATCTTGTGGGGAGGAGCAGAATGTCTGAATTGTTTTTCTGTGTCTGGGTTGTTGGGCTGTGTAATGGCTTACTCTGCCTAACTCAGACCTGCTCATAGGGTGAGATCCTTCTGATGTGCTGGGGCTATAATTAGGCCATGAGTCAGACACAGATCCTGCAGCTGCTCAGTGAAGTTCTAATTATTTTAATTCCTTGAGTTATTATCTTGTTGGATTTATTAGGTTTTTCCCTCTCAACAGCTACAGACAGTTACTGAATTTATTGTTGAGAAATGTTTGCATAAACGAGAGAGAATCTGAGTTCATTATCTTTATTCATCAGGCAATGGGTGCTCTCTGACTTAGCCAGGACACACCACCGTGCAGGAATCAGGGTTTATGGACTGGGTTACCTGGTGCCCATTGGGGAGCACTTTCATGAGAGCTCTTCAGCACCCTTTTTACATCCAAAGTGTTTCACATCTCCTTGACTAATTCAGTTTTAGCATATAGAACCCAGTATGATGGGTGTAATACATATCTAGCATGTCTTTATACCTTCTGCATGATAATGACATTAAATTGTTTTTCACCCACCCTTGTGCCAGGACTCTAAAATCAAAATAGTTGGCTTCTCATAACATCACATCTAGTAACCATTTTTCCCAAAATACATTCCAATTTCAGCAACTTGGCATATCATAAGAAAGACAACATATTTTCCATTCCCATCAAGTTGGTACCTCAGGAGATTTTTTTACCCTGTTCTCCATTATTTTCTTTGGAACAGGTAGAGTTTAATAGACCTCAGTTCTGTAAATCCAAGTTTTTTCAGTCTTATTTCACCTTAAAATTGTTGTGTACAGGCTGGAGCCCTCAGTAATCCAGAAGCTTCTTTACTCAATCCCTTTAAAGCAGAGTTGTTTGCATAGTGGCTGTTTAGTGGGGATGGCCACTGGGAGAAGTAATTGTAGGATTTTCCCAGGCAACAGGCTGAGACACTCTGAGCTCCAGGAGGAAAAATCCTGTGCAACCTTCCCCAAAGTCAGCAAAATGCTTGGCATGGTCTGAGCCTTAATGGTAACAATTTTATTGAAGGTCTTATCTCTTTTACTTAAATTCTGGGTGTGTTTTCTTCTTTTTTCTTTTTCTTTTTTTTTTTTTTTTTCATGGATCAGCCTATAGGCTTGGTATTTTTCCAATGATAATTAAGATCTACTGCTCCTCACAATAGGACTTAACTTGCTGCACTGCCTTGCCAAACAGTTTTTGTTTTCAAATTGCATAACAATTAAATTCTCTTTATGTGGCACTGAAGTCTAACATTTGTAATATTTAAGCCAAGAAAAATAGTAGAAAAGATAAAGAAGCGTTTATGGCAATGTGTCAGAAATGTGTGCTGGGCTGAGCCAAATCTGGAAACATTTGTATATTCTAGACATGTCTGTGTATTATTGAGGTGCTTCTCATGATTAGGACCTGTTTTAAACTCCTTAAAATTTTGCCAAAATGTAACCAATGGCTGAAATTTTACATGCCAGGTGTCTGACTCAGGCTCAAGTTTTGTCCAATTTCAGCCAAAGCAACTCACTCATTTCCAAGAAAAAGTGTAGGGAGGAACACACTGGTTTGTGTAGTTTAAGACATTTTGGTGGTTTTTGTTTTTCTTTTACCAGTTTGGAGCAGAAATCTGACAATTGTTAAGAGAATGCTTTTGAACTTTTTGTCCTCCTTATGAAAACCCTGTGAAACTTCTAAGATTGTAAACTTTATAAATTTTCATACACCCTTTTTTTCATAAAACATAAGAAATGAGGGCCTTCATGGGTAAACCTAATCCACTCCTCTATGCCAAAAAAGGCTCAGATCTACCTGGAATATTTCTGAGAGTTGTTTAATTAATGTTGGCTTCAAGTCCTTCAATGAAAAGGATTTCACAGCCTCCATAGCAATCTCTCTTTGTGTTTGGCTATCTGCCTCAGAGCATTTAATTCTTCCTATCAGTAGAGAGGTGTTTTTCTGTCAGCAAGCAACAGTTCTCTTCTGATTTAGCAGCGCTGAGCTCTTTAAAGCAGTCTGAAACGTGCAGGTCCAGCTGCACAGACTGCCTGAGCCTGCTCCCACACACAGCCACGGGAGAGCAGCCCAGTCTGCCTGTCCTGGGCCAGGGGCTCCTGCCCAGACAACCCCAGAGCCTGTTTCTCCCATGCTTGGACTCCAGCTCCTTGGAGAAGAGCTGTTTGTGGCATGGGCATGAGAAGAGCCAACTTGGTAAGAAGACAAGGTTTAAGCAGGAATAGGGAGGCTCAATGCAGAGAGGGAAGGATATGAAGGTATGACAAGGTGAGGAGAATAAATCTGGGAGATTCTTCAGAGGTACTAGGTAAAAGGGGGTAAAACAATTTAGAAAGGGACAAACAGCCACAGGAGTCAGGAGCTTATGGTCAGAGGTGATTGAGCCCAGGGAACAATGGACAGGACAAGGGGAAATGGCCTCAAGCTGCACTGGGGAGATTCAGGTTGGACATCAGGAGGAATTTTATGCTGGAAAGGGCTGTCAGGCATTGGACAGAGCTGCCCATGGAGGTGATGGAGTCCCCATCCCTGGAGGTGTCCAAGGCAAGGTGGTGATTGCTCACAGTTTTGACTTGATGGTCTGGGGGGCCTTTTCCAGCCTTAATGATTCAGTGATTCTGTGCCAGGTTTGGAAAGAGGCACCCAGCACTCCCCTCTCCTGCTGGGTGCCCAGGCTCTGCCCAGGCTCTCTGCTGGCTCATGGCAGCACAGGGGGCTGTACATCCAGCTCCTCCTGTCCCCCCCAGTGCCACGGGGCTGGCAGCACCTGGGGCCTTGGGCAGCACCTGGGGGCTTGGGCTGCTCAGTCACAAGCATCAGGTTGTTGCATTCCCCTGTCATCTGATTTCCCACTGCCCACTGAAGGGAAGCATTTAAATAAGGTCTAGAGAGTACACCGGGGTTGAAGTGCTCTCTGCTTCTTGCCTTTGAGGTGCATGACCCCAGAATGAACCCTGGTTCTCGAAAGCAATAATATTTGCTATCTCTCCTTTGTGGTTATTTGATGGAACAATTAGTGCACATTAACTCAGCCTATAGTCATTGTGTAGTGTGCACCACTAAAGCATGAGATAAAAGATGGTGAATTTTGAATAATTCTAGCTCCTGGCCACAGGCACATCTCTCTTCACAAGTAGCTTTCTGAATCAGCAGAATGTCCCTTCTCAAATTGTCAAAAGCTGGGAACCTTGGTTTTTTGTTTTCTTAAAAAAGTCTGGCCATTATTATAAAATCTATTTTACTTGTATAAAATAATAAGGCAGAGCATCTTTATGAGTGTGTAAGTGCTCATAGGCATGTACATGCTTCCAAGAAGTTGTACTTGAAGCAAACATTTCCAACTCAGAAATTAACTGTCTTGACTTGCTCCATGATTTCAGCAAAACCAAGGAGCCTCATGATTTCAACAAAACCAAACCATTCTCCTTAGTGGAGTTAATAATGACATTTCAGAAAAGAATGCAGAACTCTATTTCTGAAAATATTCCAAGAGTATCCACACCTAATTTGCTGGCCATCCTGTGAGGACTTGTGCATGCTCTTTACACACATGAATAAAATTAAGAATGCATTTAGATCTTCAAAGAATTGCTTTGTACTTTCGTTTGCAAGTGGTATTAAAAGAAAACATGCAGCACATTAATTGAAGAACTGAGGGTGCTTTTAACTACCCTTTTTGAAAGTGCTGATTTTGCATATAATGAGAAGTTCCTGGAATTCAGGTCACCCTGCATTGGCAACAAAGAGGGGCTTGCTTATGAGCCACAGATACTCCTGATAGGGGATCAATTTTATGTGTCAAAGTAAAATAAATGAAATGGGCCCTCAGATTTACTTGAGGTAGTAAGAAGCCAACTATGCTGAAATGCTGGAGCATTTCTTGGTAAAGAAACACATCATTTAGGTTCCAAAACCTCAATCTGTGGACCAAATATTGCTTGGAGTGGAGAGACACTTGTACATAGTTAAATGAGTTGTCCATGAGGCTTGTTGGGAGCTCAGTGTGCTCCCTGATCATCCCCAAATTTTGCAGAGTCAGCATCCAGCTGAGGTCATTGTTTCTACCTCTGCTTCCACACACGTGTCTGAAGGTATGTTCAGATACTCGTGTGGGAATTGGGGCATATCTATCATCTGAAATCCATACAAACTTTCCCTGTGTGTGATCCTTCAAACACTTCTCAAACCCCCCAGGTACATGTCAGACCTTCATTAACGTCCTGGTAAAGCACAACATTCTTTATCAGCAGTGATTTGGACACCCATATCTGCCTGTGCCACGTTTTACTGGACAGAATTCGCCTCTCTCAGGGACAGAACCCATGCAGATCAGGAGCTCTAGTGTGGAGGTTTGCTGTTCCCTCCCAGCCTGAGGGGCTAGTCTCTTGGTAGAGCTCTGGATGTTTCCAAGCAGCAGCCCTCTCTGCCTGGCGCCAAGGGAAGGAAAGGGCAGAGAACACCTTCTGCCTCGCCAGCATCATTCCTGCAGCTCAGGGCTGTGTCAGCGTGCACTGGATGTGCAGGGCACAGCTGGAGACATCAGGCCAGTGGATCTTGTTTCCAGGGCTTGCCCAGATGGATGTTAGACTGACTGGGGTTGGTTCTCCTGGCAGCACAGAGAGATCCTGGGCCATGTCAGGAAGAAAAAGTTTGTCTTCAAAGCAAATGCACCTTCACATACAGGCAGTGCTGGAAACAAGTTTTCTTGTGCTCTGTACGCTGTGAGGTGATGAACATACATGGTGCAGTATCTAGAGCACCTCTCACTCAGAAAGACCAACTCCTTGGACATTTGTTGTTTTCAGAATACTCTGCTCAACCTTAAAATCCAGCCAGACATCCCAAGTAGGTCACAGTAAACTCAGTAACCATTTAGAGTCTCTTCCTTTAGTGAACATACGTCCCACCAACAAAAGAGTAGGCAGCAGGAAAGAAGCCCCCTGTTCTCCCTGGGAGAGCTGAGCTGATGGCACTGCACAGAAACTCTCACCCCTGTGGAGGTGCCAGGCTTCATCCATCCATCCATCAAGGGCAACATTCTCACAAGGGCAATGCCTCTCCCAAAGCACCAGCTGCAGCCCAGGCCATCCCTATTTACTAAATGTCCCTTTGCAGTAGGGCTGAGGTGCCAGGCTGAAGAATGGGTGCAGTCCAGGCCCCTTCTCCCTCCCCACTGCCCTGCTCTCCTGTCCTGCTCGCTACACGTGCACTAATCTTCCTCTTGTCTTGTGTTCTCACTTGTCTTGCAGTCGCTGTGAGCGCTTGCCTTGTAATGAGAATAAGGAGTGCCAGAGCCTGCCTCTGAGAATAACCTACTATCACCTCTCTTTTCCTACCAACATCCAAGTACCCACCGACATTTTCCGCATGGGCCCCTCCAATGCTGTCCCTGGGGATAAAATTCGGCTGTCCATCATCAGCGGGAACCAGGAGGGGTTTTTCACCACAAAAAAAGTGAACAACCACAGTGGCCTTGTGGTCATGCAGCATCAGATCACAGAGCCCAGAGATCTGCACCTGACAATTCAAATGCAACTTTCCCGTCACGGAACTGTCAGCACATTTATTGCCAAACTTTCTATCTTTGTCTCTGCACAGCTTTGATCGCTAACTTACTGTCATCCCTGGCTACTCTTTCTCTTCTAAGAGTAGCTTTTTTGCCACGAATTTTAATAAAGTTTTAGTTCATCTGTTGCACTCTGCACTTGCATTTTATTTGCCATCATCGTTACAGTTCTTCCCCTATAACTGAACATCTCAGTTCAGGGATATTCTTCTGTGTGCTCTGCATCATTATGCAAAGCAGAAATGGGTGTCTGAGAGCTGGGTGTTCTGAGGACTGAAAACTATTAATTTACTTCACACAGTAGTGGAGTTGGTCCCCTCTGATGATAAACAGCTGCATATATTTAGGTCTGAATTTTCCAAATGAAGTAGGTACTTAATTTGAGTTGTCTCAATTGAGACATCATTAGAGAATCTCATCGCTTAAGGGGCAAATACTGTGCATTTTCTTAAAATCTGTTAAAAGGGCATAACCTGGGCCCTCAGGACCCCAGAAGTGCCCGCTGTGAAAGTGGAGCCAGATTGTCCAGCTCTGCTACAGCCCAGCAGCTTTTGCTCATTCCCACCAGCTACAGATCCCAGTTTGAACTTTTCAGGGTGGTAAAAAACAGACTCTCCTCTAAACAACACTTCTGTCAGAGATCTTTCATCTTGCTTTCTGTGGAATTTCCACTGAAAAGAAAAACTACTGACAGGAGAACAGCAATGAAGTTCCTGACAGCATTCAGCTGATAGCAGAGTGCTACTTTCTGTTTCAAAGGCTGTGTCCTGAAACATTCCTGTCTACACGAACATTTGAAAAAGATATTTAACTTGTCTCATAACACTTCTATCTCTCCAACTTCCACATCAAAGCTGATAAATTTTGAATAGTAAAGACTTCACCCACTAGCACCACCAAACCAAACCTTAGGACCCTTGAAGGGTCAGCCAGAATTCCACCATCCATATCTTTCTTCCTTTATTTTGACTTTCTTCCTTTATTTTGACTTTCTTCCTTCTTTGCAGTCAAGAACATAGTAGACAATCCAGCTGGAAGTTCTTTGGGTTTCTTTTGTTTTCTGAGCTAGAAGAGGATTTATTTTACTCTTCAGTCCTTGTGTTGAGAAATATTAAAAGCTTAGTCCCAGAGGTATGACCCAAAAATGAGTGTTTTATACCAGTCTAAGCTCAGAGCTCTCTGCTGCCTGGCACACAGGCAGAACAGTCAGTCACAGAAGGGTAGGGAGCTCCCACTCTCCTGGGTTAGAAGCTTTAATGCTGCAGCATCACTGAAGCTTTCAGGAACACATATGGAATTATGCAGTGCCATTTATGAGCGTGGTTCTTTCCAGATGGAAATGAAATCACAGCTCCTGGTCCAAAGAACTTACTGGTTGAATCCAACAGAGAATATGAAAAGGACCCAAGAAGAAATAAATAATTATACTTGAGAAAAAATCAGAGCAACTGAGCTGTTTTTTAACTTTTTTCCCTTTTAAATGAAAAAGGTGTAGAGGAAGGACCAGCTCCAAAGCTGCAATTTGTGTTAGAGGGGGAGAACTTGAAGAAGAGGTTTGGATAAAAATGTTCTCAGCACTGAGGAAGAAACTTTTGTCAGTCACAGGTCCCACTGTAGAACAGGAGCAAAAAGGAAACTGTCAGCTCTCAGAAGATCAAATGCAAAGATGATGTGTAAGGATAAAATTACAAAGTATTTTGACATCAGAGCATATCATTGATAGAAAATATCAGGAAGGAGCAAAGGCAGACCAATAATGCCTCGGACACTTCCACCACAATGTTTTTTGCATTATTTTTTCTGTTATCTACATACAGCTGTGGAAATGTAGGATTTTCTGTGTATTCTAACAGTACTAAATTAGTAATAATATCCTAAAACAAGTTATGCAAGCTACTGTTTATTCGTGTCCCAAAAACTTTTAGATGATGCCATAGTTATCATTCATGTGTTGGAGAAAAGGAGAAAACTTTTAAAGAACTTTTCCAGAATTTGTGAACGTGTTATTGAAAGTAGAACTAGTGGGACTTCGCTATTATGAGCTCAACAGGATCTTGAGGAAAGATGCTGTGGTATTATATGTAAATGTTTACCAACCTCCTCTGTACACAGTGAGGAAAAAAAGGAGAGAGAGGGAAACAAACCTGAAAGATGTTAATTTTTTGAACATCTGAAAAAAGATGGTTTGTAGGTGTGAACTTGGATAAGACATTTTGAAAAGAGCAAGAGTCATTTGTTTCTAGAGGTATCTGACAAACCAAAGCTTCCATTTTTGTTTCCCTTTTACTCAGTGAATTTTTCTCCCTTTTAATCTCCCCTCTGACACTGCAGTCTTTTCTTTTTTCCACTTAGAAATATGAAGAAATGGGCAGGTCAAAGTTGAGTTCATTTGTGGGGCTTAGTCACATTGTAAGTCCCAGCATAGCCCTTTCATCTCTCAGGAGCACAGAGTGGGCATTGTGTGAAGTTCTTGAACTGTAAGTGACTTTAAATTCACTCTGGTGGACAAGGGTGAGAAGAAGTCATTTAACTTTTAATAGACTTTCAAGGCCGAATGAGCAGCTGGTTGAGATGGAATATGAAATGACCTTTACCATTCCCCCAAACTCAGGGGTTTCAGGGGTTTGAGGTTTCAAATAATGTGGTTCACTTTTTTCCTCCCTTGGTTCCCATTCCTCTCTGTTTTCGCAGTTAGGATGGAGAGGGTGTGAATAAGAGCCTTGAGAGGCTTTTCTGGCCCTTGCTGCACTGAAGCTCATGAAAGAAAGTTGGCCCTTCACATACAATCTGCCAGATTTCTAGAGTGGAAACAATTGTTCCTGCTTTATGTGACTGAGTGGAAAAGGCTTGTGCAAGGAAGCGCAGCTGCACCGAAACCCTGCTGTTTGGTGCTGTTTGTCCCTGGAAAGACACTTTCCTTGGCATCTTCTGCACTCCAGCTCTCCCTGTGTCACATCCTGGCTCCAACAACTGGGTGGGGGGTGGGTTGGCTGCAGCTCTGAGCCCAACCAAATTTTACAGTGGCCCCGAAGTTGGGATGGTCTGCATTTGCCTAAGGTTTTGAGCTGAAGGATGAACACTTGTATCAATCACAGTTTCCAGCTCCCTAGACTGCAAGTCACAGAGCAATTAATTTTCGGGGTATATGTGCATCTCTTTTTTATTTCTCTCAGTGTGAGACTTGAAAAGACAGACACCATCCGCTGCATCAAGTCTTGTCGGCCCAATGATGTCAACTGCGTGTTGGATCCAGTCCACACCATTTCCCACACTGTCATTTCACTGCCCACGTTCAGGGAATTCACAAGACCTGAAGGTAAGTGCTTTGTTCCTAGTTCCATTTAATGGACTACAACATAGAAAACCTCCACTGGAAAGCCTTGCCTAAAGCCAGACTAGCTCCCAGTGCAGTGAGATGTTTGCACAGCTCCAAATTACAATGTACTGCTCACTTAGTTAAAACCTTCGATAGCCAGGAGTTTTACTATTATGGGGGAAAGAAAGTCATTCTGAGCTCTATCTCCTGCTCCTTCACAGTCTAAGGAAATACTGACCCTGAATTCCGTGTACCACACTCACACAATGCCATGTGCTCCATGACTTCTTTCTTCCCTTGTTTGCAGATTTTGCCATAAAGGTACCTAAAGGTAGTGGATATATTTCTATCCTCTGTCTATGATTTGTTGTTTGCTATTGACAGGTGGCTTGTTCCAAGAATAAAGCCCTTACCTACATGCAAATATTAATCACAAAATATGTTATATTGAATATGATTGGCTGATTTTTGATCTGTGAACAAATAAAGTGTTGTTTTTTAAAATACAGATTAGAGGAAGGGAAATTCCAAGGGCTGAACAGAAAGTTTCCAAGACAAGATTTTCAAAAATCCCCCATGTGAATGGCTGTCCCCTGCAGTACCTGCGAGTTCCCCAGGCCTGCAGGATTCTAAGGATCACACTCACTTTTCTCATTCACAGATAAATTTACAGATGGGGGGCCAGTTTTTGCTCCTTGGTGTTTGTGTGGGTTTCCTGGCCAGAGGGGCTGTGCACAGCTCCACAGGTGGGATGGGCGCCTGCAGCCCTGCGGCTCTGCAGGACGAGCCACCCACTGAGGGGCACAGACACACAGACGAGGGCGCAGAGGAAAGGAAGGGTATTTTGGAGGGTTCCTGAAGGTCCAAACCTCTGTTTCTGATGCACCCAGAGTTTCAGCCTTGCCATCTCAGAGAGTGATCCTAAATGAAAGCCAAAGCTGATTCTTCCCCTCTGCACTAGGCAGGAGTGGGGCAGAAGTCTCAGTCCGTGTCCGTAGAGGAACAATTTCACTATCAGTCACTTGGCTCTGTAGAGCTCCCTGTAGATTGTTCCAAGCCTGTTCCAGGCCTTGGCTGGCACTGCTTCCCAGGGAGTGGGGGAATGCCCCATGGCCACTGCTGCTCCCATACACATCCCTTCAGCTTCACCAGGTGTACTGGCAGCAGAGCAAAGGGTTTGGCCCGGGATGCTTCCCAAACTGTTCCTCATTAGTCCAGCCTCGTGGTTTAATGAAACAAGATGAGACCCAGCAATGTGAGAGTACTACCAAAGCCCAGGAGACATAAACTATAATTCAGTGCATTGCCCTGGGTAAGTTCTTACAGCCCCAAGGCTTAGTTTCATCATCCCCAGAGTGAGGATAGTGATGAGAGTTATAATACTTACCTCCCTCACGAGGAACTTGAGAACAGTCTCCCTTTTATTTTGCACCGTAACCCCCTCCTGCAGCGCTGTCCAGAGGACCCTGTGGTTTGCAATGGCTGTGCTTTGTGGAGCTGTCTGAGGGGTCTGTTTGGTTCCCTCTGCTGCCCACGCTGTGGGTCCGTGGTGGTGTCCTCCTTGGGTACCTGCTGCAAGGCTGTCTGGTGTCTCAGAGTGGTCTTTCTGGGCTCTAACAGTAAGAATGTTTTGGCTTCAGGGCTTCTTGGATGGTCCAGGAGGAGAAAATATATCTATCCAATTCCTCCCTTCTCCCAGATCATCTTTATTCCATTTTAAAGGACAAGCTGGGAGGGGTGAGGGGAGCGGGGTGTCCTCCACCAGCTTTGAGGACGAGTCATTTTAGATCAAATTCTGTCAGATTCTTCAGTGGTGTTTTCAAATACTTGTCAGGACATTCTGTGATACTCTTTATTTGCAGAGATTATTTTTCTTCGTGCCATCACACCCACGTATCCGGCCAACCAGGCAGATATCATATTTGACATTACAGAAGGAAATTTAAGAGACTCCTTTGACATCATCAAGCGTTACATGGATGGTATGACAGTGGGTGAGTAGAGTGTTTTCTGCTTGCTTTCTTCTCTCAACAATACTGTAGGACAAGGTCAAAGAAATTAATTCAGGTAGTTAATCCCCACCTTGATTTTCAAGCCTGTATTGATATAATATTCTCCAGTCCCATATGTGTCATTTGAACTAATATCACAGACAATTTTTTATTCAAAATACCAGAGGCCTAAACTTTAATTTGAGAAGCACTTTGTATTTTTTTCAGAACTAACTCTAATTACAAATGCAAATGGATTAGTTTTAAAATGAGGTTTGCCCATTATAATCAACCCAAATATAAAATATGTAGTATGTCAGCAAAAGACTGTAAATTTAATTAACTGTTCTTTCTTGTTGAAACAGCATTGCACCAATTTTTGGATATTAATCAAACTTTTAAAGCAGGACTGATTCACTGAAATTGTTACCTGTTTTAATATTTAATGACAGGCTGGTTCAGTTTTAAGTAAATACTTCTGTAGAGGGAAAAGGGGATCTGTGAAATGCTGTGGTTTAGAAGAAGCTCCAGAATGGAAGAGGCATGTTTGGTTTACAGCCTGGCAGGGAGGGGCTGTGGCAGCAGTGGAGCTGTGTGTCCAGGCCATGCCCCAGAGCAGAGCAGGGGTTGTGCTCCCTGGGGGCTTTCCCCCAGAGCAGGGCCCTTTTTGGGGTCTAATGCACAATGCAGGCAGCATGGGGTGTCTGTAGGGTGTGCAGTCTGTGTACACACCTGCCCAGAGAAATGCCCCATGTGCACTTGGCAAGCACTGTAAGGTGGAGGGCAGGAGCTGCTCTGCCAGCGTGAGCCCCATTGTAGGGGCAGAATACACTGGGATTCCCATGCCAGGTATTAAAAAGCAGGACTTGATTGCTCTTTATTAATGTTTATGTATGAAAATGAAGGACCGCTGTTCCCAGTGAACGCTGTGTTTTGGGATGGGACTGTGCAGGCTCTGCTCAGGTTTATACATGTGCTGCTGGAGGAAAAGCAAAACCACTGCTGCTTCCATACAGACGGTTTGTGGAAAAGCCCTTTTTATTGTGGTCTGAAGGTGGCACTGGTGCATTTCAGAAGCAGGAAAGCCCAGCGTCAGCTCTGCGAAGGGTTTATTAACTGTAGATAAAAATCCTAAGTAATTAGGTTTATATTTCTTTCTTTATCAAACAGAAGTATATGTGAGTGCTGAGAAAGGGAGCGTCTGTTAAAGCAGGAAGATAAGATTACAGATTTCAGGTACTGGGGCGATTCTTTAGCAGAGTATAAATGTTATCAGATCCCACAGGAGTTCCAGCAGTTTGCTTTTCATGCTGCGTGCTTCTTTCTGTCTGAAATAAGAAAGAAGGATATGTTTGGAAAGTCGACTGGCCAAGGTATTTGCCTGAGGGAAGCATTTCCATTTTGAAGAACAGGACTGTGTGTCAATGGTATTTTACTTGGTTAACTGGATATTTGCCTTACAATGTAAGGAGAGAAAGGATATTCTTATATGCTCAGTTGAGAGGATATGATACATGCCCAAATAAATTCCTAGCTCTGCAAAAGAACTGAGCAACTCTTCCTTCACCTCAGTTCCCCCATGTGCATGGAGATGATAAAACATGCCTACTACTGTCTTAATTAATTCTTGTGTGCAAGAGTCTTAATTAATTCCTCTATGTAAAAGTGCTTTGAGATTAGTGAATGGAAGCTGCAAAGAAAACTGCCTGCAGCAGAATTGGAAAAGGAAAAACAAAACAAACCCCCAGCTGATATACCTGGAGGGACAGAGGTTCAGGACAGTGCACTGTATGGGTGAAATTAGGATTGCAAATCATTCTGCCAGCAGCAGTTCTGCTGCTCTCATAATATTGTCTTTCTTGTTATTAATAATCAGAATGTTAAGTGTTCCCATAAAAAGTGCTGGGAAGTTTTCAAGACAAGTAAGTAAGGTGGGATCCTAGTCCATGTGAGTTCACAAAGTAAGTCCCTCTTGTAAGGAAAGGAAAGGGTTCGTGTGAGGGTGGAAGAACACAAAGGGCACAGATAATACCAGAAAGCTTTGTTGGTTATCCCACTAGGTTACAGGAATATAGGGACTGTGGGGATGTTACAAAGGCACTCAATGGAGCAAGTGCCCAGCTAGCTCAGTGACAGACAGGTTTACAGAACCTTTCTGCAATTGCAGTGTTCCAGCTTGCTGCCATCAGCATTTCATACACTCCTGGGGGAGCACCCCTGGCCCATCCTGCTGGATGACCACCAGTTCCCCTGGAATCCATGTGACCTATTTTTAATTTTTTTCTGACTGTTTTTCAGTGTCTTTTTGCTGCCTGTATAGGAAAGAATATATTTATTCTATTAGTAAATAATAGCTGCATGGGTAAAAGGAACAATAAGCATATTTTGTTCTGCTGTAATATTTCAGGAGAAATGACCAGAGTATCAAAGCTATTTTATCTGCTAATGCAAATTAGATCAGCAGATATCTTTTTCTACAAGACTGATTTCCTTTGCAAGAGAAAAGATAGGAAACTTCTACAGGAGGCTTGTTTTTTGTTTGTTTGTTTTAAAGAGAAGACACAGACTAGCTCAGAGATGAAATTCATATGAGTATATGGAAATAGTTCCTAGTATTGCTGAAAGAGGTGAATGTAATAAACCTTGACCTGAGACCAGACTAAAGAAGATCAGTGAAGGGATTCAAAGAAAGGAGAGAACACCAGGAAAAGAGGGGGAGAAAGGACAGATCAATGAAGATTCTCTTGCAGGAAGACCTTCGTTAGTAACACAGTGTTTTTCTAAGTTGTCACAAACCAAGAGAGAGGTGATGCCTTAAGAAGGACCTGCATCTGACCCGTGTTTGTGTGAATAGAAAGCAACAAGATGCTCTCAAAAGTGTAACAATAAAAAAGCAAAAAGGTATGGTTCTTTTGGACGAGGTTTAAAGAGTGGGAGAAGCTGTTAGAGATGAAGTTACAGAAAGGACAGTGAGGGCTTCAGCATTGACAGAGGAATGTGGGCTGAAGAGAGTCGAGTCAGCAGCTTTTGCTATTATCCCTTTAGGCTGAGGCTGAGACATCCCAGGACATGTTAGTGAAGCTGGGAAATACACGAGGTTGGATGGAGGATGGCTGGTCAGGATGGTTTGTGCTTTGCTGATGGAGAGAGAGCAGCTGAGGTCGTAGGAGGAGAGGAGTGTGAGGGAGCAGGTTGCGAGGAAGGGAAATGAAGAAAATAGAAACAGAGGAAAGAACTGCCCCAGGGAATGCTAGGAGAATGAACATGGTCTCTCAAAGGAGATACAGAGGAGCATTTCCAAAGGTAGGAGAAGAGAGAGGCAAGGACAGTACTGCAAAATGAAGAAAAGAAAACATATCAGATGGGAATCAATGATCAGCAGTCTCAGACATGGGGGAGCCAAAAGAACAGACTCCAAAACCAGCTCTGCTGACCTACAGAAAGTGGAAGAGGAGGAATGAAAACCAGACTGCTGGAGTGGCAGTGCGTAGACTTCATGTAAGCTGGTGAAAAAGAATTTTGTAAAAAGTTGCCTCCACTACTTCTCCCCTATTGTATTAAAAAGAGATGGTTCAGGAAGTGCTGTAGCCTGCCAGTTGCCTGGTGTGGTTACTGGCCAAGGTGGCAAGGGGTCCAAAGGATACTTAACAACTTCACATCACTTACCAGCATGGGTGGGACAAAAACAGAAGTGCAGATCTATCCAGCTTTGGGGGCTTTTTAAAGCTTTCACAGACTTTTTACTGCATTCCTCCTTTAACCAGCTGTCAGTGAAAAATGAAGAATGCATTTTCAACCTGTACAAAAATGTCCTATCAGTGCCTAAGGTGTTATCAGATGCTATAAAACACTTTCCCCTTCAGCTATGCATTTGTTTCCTTATAAGAGTGATCTCACTTTGTTGTCTGGTAAACTTCAGGAAGGTTTTAAAATTTTATAATACAACTAAAAGTAGTTTTGATAGGCTGAAATCTTCCATATTGCATTTCGTAATAACCTAGGATATATATTCTTGCCTATGCAGCAGAGTGGTGCTGTTCTTCTGGAAAACAACCAGGGCCAACCTAGCTATAAAATGTCACCACAGAGCCCCGCAGCAGGGCTGTGCTGGCGCTTGAATACACTGATACCTACCCTGGTATGTACTACTGCTCTCCCTGGATATTTGCCAGGGTTTCACTGCTGTCTCTGTCCTCACTTTGCAGCCTCTTTTATCCAGGTGACAGTCCATGATGTTACCCCTACTGATGTCTCCACTGCTGATAGCACAGCGCTGGGTTTATCAGCAGTCTGATTTCTGTGGTGGTATCATGATTGTTCAGTGTGTTCCAGAGGCTGGGGAGAGACCTGTAAAGAATGACTAAGAAGGAAAACAAAACAAGATACCATAGGGAAATGTGCTTGTGAGATCCTTACTGGTTGGAGGCAGGAGAAAGAGACTGGGGTTTTTTTTGACTCTCTGAAATGTGTCCTTAGCACAGGGGTAGTAGTTCTGTATCTCAAAATCAGTCATTTGCAGAGTGGCAGAATCTTTTCACAGTTTGTATGATCTGACATTAAATTCAGCTTCTGGACTGCAGAATGTTTGGTTCTGAGCTTTGTCTCTGGACCCACTCCCTGGGAAGTACCTTCACATTCCCCTCTGCCTCTGTCTCCAGCTCTGTTGCCCCAGACTCTGTCTCTGGGCCAGAGGCTGGTCCTGCCATCCCGTGTTACGGGGTTTAGCAAAACGAGATGCCCAGGCTGCTCTGGGCCCTTGGCACAGCCCTGACACTGAAAGCAGCAGTTCACCTGCAGCTGCATCTCTGTGAGGCCAGGGAGGTGCAGGCAGAGCCAGGGCATGCAGGAGAGCTCTGCTATTCCCAGGGCAAGGAGAGAGAACTCTGTGTGGATACACCTGCCAGGAAATAGGCAGCAATAGGAACCCTTTGTGGTGACTGTAATGTCAGTAGCATGGAGTGACAGTGGTGTCTGACTGTACAAAACCAGTGCTGGCCGGTGATCCCCAGGGCAGGACATAGTCCAGCAGGTTTTATTGAAGGCTCTTGCAGCCACACAATTAAAAAGACACAGTCCCTTTAGTATCTTTATTCTGGTTTCATCTCTAGGCTTGGCCCATTCCCAAGAGGACTCTGTCAGCAAAGAGTATTTTGTGAGTTTTTCTCTGTGCCAGGCTGCCCTGTTGAAGTGAGTAGCTGTGGCTTTGAGAGGAGGGTGCCCAGACGCCATTTGGTAAACGGGATCCTGGATTTATTGCCTCAACCTGCCCTTCCAGGATGCTGCTGAGTGCTCTGTTCAGTAGTCAAATCTCTCAACACCCTCCCTCCCCTGCAGAAAAAATAGCAGGCTGGAGAGCTCTGCTGGGGGCAAACGAGCACCTTGAGCAGGAGGTGAATTCTCATTTCATGGCTGAGAAATGCTGAAGGTGCTTTTCTGGTTAGAATGAGCCTCATGCTCGAGTGGAACAGCCTTCCTAACGCCAAATTTCACTCTAGACATACCGTGTGCCATAATGTGGCTTGTTGCCAAGACATGCTCGGGATTGCAATAAGGACTTGCCCAGATGTCATGGATCCAAGTGTGGCTGGACTGGAATAATGCAGTTGTGGGACAGGCAGGGTGAGCACAGCCACTCTCACTAAATGGAGACATTGCATGTCCGTGATGATGGACACTAAGCCCTCTGTAAATGAGATGCTGTGAATGAAGCCTCAGGAGGCTGATATATTGATCCTACACATTTTGGACATTGATCTGGGAAGTGTTTCCACCTGTTTTTGTAATATGTAAGACTCCTCTACTACATAAAGCATGTCACGTTCTCAAAGGGGGAACAAGAAAGATTAAAAAATACATGGTGGAAACTATTTTTTAATGAGACTACTTCAAGTACAGTTATTGCATTTTAGGCATGAGTGATTTCGCAGCATTGTCAACATTAAAACCCATTGCGAGGTTTGGCTGGAAGGCAAACCAGAGATCTAAAAGCACTTCAAGTTTGCCAAACCAAGATAAGAGCACATCTCTCTGAAGTTATTTGGTATCCTTAATAAAGATCATAGTATTTGTAAACTAGCCAAACCTCAGTAAAATCAAAGCTTGTTTTTAATTCTTTCATAATATCAAGGCTCCATATGATCCAACATGACAGATAATAGCTCTGAAAATATTTACCATTTGTTCCTGGCCAAAAAATGTATTAATATCATGAGGCCTCTTTATGGCCTCTTTATTTGATGCATTTCAGCAATCAAAGCTCTCTAGAGAAGCCCAAGTGTTAATGAAATTAAACTTCATTGAGTGGTTGAAGGATAGCATTTATAATAAATTGAATCCCAAATTTCTGATCTGTTGAATAAGGCAGAAAGATCCTTTTTTCATGCTGAAATGTGGTTCCTGTACTGCAATTTCATTTTTCCTTCAGAATTGAAGCAAAAGGCAAAAAGAGAAGCAAATTCAGTTTTAGCTAGACTTAAACCAAGACTTGTACCCTGAGTGGAAACTTCAAAGGCCACGAGTACCTGGAGAGTTTTAGGCACAATTGTTAAAAGAGTCTTTACAGGAGAGCTCTGCCTTTATGTGGCTTATAAACAATTGCTGAGGTCAGAGATTCCCTGAGCATGGCAAGGATCTGACGGGGGTCTTTCCATACGTCCTCTCTGGCACGTCTCAGGGAGGGATCCCTGCCCTGTTGGATACTGGTTGTTGAACTGCCCCAGGGACACACACAAACACACACACACACACACACACACACAGGTATATATATATATTTCTATTATTTCCTCTCCCAAGGTGATGTGCCACTGCAGTCCTCACTGCACCAGCTGGCCTGCCTCCTCAGGAGTCCTGCTCATGGCCCTGGTGCCACACTCCCTGGCACTGTACCCAAATCCCCATGGCCTCTCTGTTCCCCACAGACACCCTGGACTTGTGCTCAGTGCTCTGGAGCCTTGCTGGGTTTGCTCCACCCCTGGGCAAACACTCCAGCCCCTTCCCTGTGCTCAGCACCAGTGCTTGTGGGGCAAGCTACAGTTTGGGCTCTTTTCTTTCAGGTGTTAATGCAAGGGAAGTGAGGGAGGATATAGCAGGACCACTAATACTGATCAGCTTAAACCAACAGTGAAATTACCCTGAGAGTCATATACCTTATAAAAGTGAATTTTATTTGTCCAAACTGACTTCTGAAGTGTTTTATAAGCACTTGGTTGCTCAACAGTTGAACAATAGACCTTTTTTGTAGAAATTTGAATAAAGTTTTTGGAGGTCCATGTTTGGCAAGTACACGTTTTTGAAAATCTTATCCCCAGATACTTCAGCAAAGACATGTATAGCCAGTCACATTCCTGTGAAGCAGTTCTCCATCAGCATGGAAACCTTCTTAACATCCAACTCTTACTTGGTCCTCCAAATCTTTTGTTTTGTGAAGTGTTCACGATCAAACTTGAACGCAGGTCTAATTCACAATGTTAGGAGGGCAATATACTTCAAAGCAAGAGGAAATCTATTTCGGTACTTGTATTTTGATTAATGAGTTTTCTGAATCCTTTCACCATATTTATGTTTGTCAGGTGTGGCAGCTCAAGGATTAATGATATCTTCAGAGCTATTTTTCTGTATATGATTTGATGCCTGCAGTGATGGTTACCAAGAAATATTTCATTTTCCAAGGAGCAGCCACTTATTAATAAAACAGATTATATCAGAAACTATAGAGCACCACATAGCAGGAGCCACACTGTCATTGTCACAAATAATTTAGAGAAATATAGATAGCTTTCACACACACACACACACACACACACACACAAAGAGAACATGAAAAAGGCTATTCAGCTTTTGAGAGATGGAGGAATCTCAAGTGTACATTAACTTTCTGCAGTCAGCAGACAGACATCTGGTGGTCTGGGGAATGCCTGCAGTTTGACAGCTAGATTGTGCCTTCAGGCACAGTCATGAACTGGAGAGGAGTGGAGGAGCACAGTGCCTGCCTGAGAGGCTGCCTTCGGAGGCAGGAATGGGGCAGGGGACCTGGTGGCAAGAGACATGGAGAAAGCTGAAGTGTTCAGTGCCTTCTGTGCCTCCTTCTTTACTGACAGCACTGGCCTTCAGGAGTCCCAGGGCTCTCAGAGCAACAGGAAGGTCTGAGGCAAGAAATGCTCATCCTCAGTGGAGGAGGTTCAGATTAGGGAACATTTAAACAATCTGGACAAAGAAACAATCTGTGGGAGCTGGGGGGGTGCCCCAAATTGCTGAGGGAACTGGCCAATGCCATTGTGAGGGACTCTCAGCTGTCTCTGAAAGGTCGTGGTGATCAGAAGATCCCATGGAAAAAGGCAAATGTCACTGCAATCTTCAGGAAGGCCAAGGAGGATCTAGGGAAATACAGGCTGGTCAGCCTCACCTCAGTCCCTGGGAAGGAGATGGAGCAAACCCACCTGGAAACCATTTCCAAACATCATAAGGACAAGGAGGTGACTGGAAGCAGTCACCAAGGATTTATGAAGGGAAAATCATGCCTGGGCTACCTGACAGCCTTCTCCAGGGAGATGGCTGGACTAGTGGGTCCAAGAGAAGAGTACACGTTGCTTATCTTGACTTCAGTGAGGCTTCCAACACCCTCTCCCTTAATACCCTCACAGGCGACCCACGGAAATGTAGGCTGGAGTGGACAGTGGGTAGACTGGAAATGGAAAAGGCTGAACTCCAGGCCTGCAGGGCTGTGATCAGCAGCACAGCTCACAGCCAGTCACCAGTGCTGCCTCCACTTTCCATACTGGGGACAGTTTCTGCATCAGCGGCCTGGGTGATGGCACAG
The DNA here is from genome assembly GCA_035221455.1 of Xenops minutus. Taxonomy (NCBI): domain Eukaryota; kingdom Metazoa; phylum Chordata; class Aves; order Passeriformes; family Furnariidae; genus Xenops; species Xenops minutus. The sequence goes on along the minus strand of JAWWEE010000040.1, from coordinate 66,136,431 downwards.
AGGGACAGGACAGGGGTGCACCAGTGGCACCAAAGCTGTGCTGCCATCCAAGGGGATCTCGCCATGCTGGAGACATGGGCTGGCAGAAACCTCAGGAAGCTGAGCAAAGCAGCTTTCAGTCTTGCAGGTGCAGTGGGACAGTGCCCAGTGCGAGATGTTTGAGGCACTGGATTTGCCAGGGTAGGATCCATGAAGCAATTACCTGAGAGCAGATTCTCGTCCCTCCTCCCCTGGTGTAGGTCAGTAAGTACTCAAGTAACTGTGTTAGCAGAGCAGTTTAAGCACTGCAAATCATTACTTTGGCATAAACTTTTGGAATAAAGAGCAGCCTCTAGGAAAGGAATTTAATTAAACTTTAATGCAGGCAGAGCACCAAAGCTTTTCATAGAAAAAAAATTGCTAAAGTAGCCTCAGATACGTATTTTTCTGTTTCTGACCAGGACATGAATTATTTTCCTATCTTATTGATGAACTTAGTATATTTATAGTTGATACTGAATAAGAAATAACTTTTTTCCTTACAAATCTTAACATGACTTCTTTGAGTTGAGGTCTACAGAGCCAAAAATAAATTTGGCTATATATAGTTTTGGCTCCGCACTACAGATATGTATTTACATGCTGCAGACTGAGATAGCCTGGTGTTCAAGCCTCACCTGCAACTCCTTGTCTGTGGTTTGATCCAAAGACGCATTCATTCATGGCTCGTGCTCATTTCTGGAATGATCCCATCAACACTGCCTTTTAAAATAGCCCCTGCAATGATCATTTCCATAGTCCCGAATTTCCTCATTGCCTGAACATCTCTTTTGAAACTATGACTAGGCTCTTAAGTAACAGCTGAGATGTTTACTCTTAATTCTGTAAATCTTGGCCAGCAGTATAAAACAACAAGCATTGAGGAGAAAAGAAAACTTGAAGTTATAGTCCAGGTTCTTGCATTAACATGAGGAGATCAGGCTCCTTGTTTTGCTTAAAGGAAACTCATAAACAGGCTTTTCCCCTTCAGAAAGATGCTCACCACCCATTAGCACCAGCATGCCAGTGTTTTGGGAGGCTTCTCTTGGACAGGCTGGATGTTCCAGGAGGCTGAGGTGACAACTGGTTTTGTGATTCCCAAAGGTCCATTGCTCAGGAAAGGGTGGTCACTGTAGGGATGTGGCACTGTGGACTATTCATCTCTGGCAAGGCTGTAAAAAGGACCAGAGCGTTTGTTGCGAGGAAACAGAGATCCAGTAACGGCCAAATGCAGAACTCCAGAACACAGGCTGAGATTATTTGGAATTTAATATAAAGCCCAATAAATTACCTGAGTTTCATCTATGCCCAAGCTCCACAACTCTCATCACATTCTCTGGTACTCAAATTTCATTTTCCAAGTATCCATTTAAAGTACAAGGAAAATAGCTGGAGGAAAAATTATAAGGTGTTTTTTGGTGTCATTGAAATCTCTCTCTTGTAGGTGTCACTAACAGCTCATCCCAAAAGTTCCATCTGAAAACAGACAGCACTCTATGTAATAGCACGTTCTCTTGGCAATCCTTCCTATGTTCCTTTTCAAAGGGGGCTCATTTCAATGGGTCTTAGGGTTCACAGCAAGTTTAAACTGGAAGAGTGGAAATTTAGGTTGGATATTAGGAAGAAATTCCATCCCACAAGGGTGGGCAGAACCTGGCACAGGGTGCCCAGAGGGGCTGTGGCTGCCCCATCCCTGGAAGTGTCCAAGGCCAGGTTGGATGGGGCTTGGAGCAACCTGGGCTAATGGGAAGGTGTCCCTGCCCATGGCAGAGTGTGGAACAATGTCAGTTTTAAGGTCCCTTCCAACCCCTTAACATTGTAGGATTCTGTTTCATGGTGGACTTCAGCTTATAATCAGACCTGGTAGACCCACAGCCTGAGGATTACAAAATTTAGGGGAAAAACTGACTTACTTGGGCTGTTATGCTTCTCACATGAGATTTTATCTATCTAGTGAGGACTAAATATTCCTATTACTGTTAGCAAAATGCCATGTGTTCTACACAGCCAAGCTGTGCCTACTTCAGCCCTGATCAGCACATGATGACCAGAATAAACCCCTATCCTGTAACCTCGTGGGGGGAACAAGGGGAAGGGGGTAAGAGGAGGAGAGCTCTCGTGCCTGTTACTTAACACAGCACTTGAAATGTGGTTGAGGGAATCGATCCCATTCCTGATAACTGTGTTTACTGTATTTTCCTGAGCATAGCCCACAGGTTATTTGGAAGAACAGCTTTTGATTTGGCAGTTGTTGAGATTGTTTCTATATACAAAAACACATATACCTGCATATGCAGGTAAGGCAGGAGGGGTTTGGTGCAGCAGGTCCTCTCTTCCAGCAGGCATCACATACAGCCCCCAGTCAGCTTCTGATTGCTCCCCTGCTCCACTGATACTTCCCTGCTTGAGGTTTTGAGGGTCTTTAAAAGTTCAGGTTCTCTGAGGCTCTCTTGTTGAGGAATGGCTGTAACTTTTGTCTGTTCTGTGCTCTTAATGATGATACAGATTTAAATATTTGACTGGACTCAAGAATCAATCCTCTGGAACAGAAGATGTAACATAATGCACTCTCTGTGCCAAGGCAAAGCAGCCTTTTCTCGCGGCAGTGTAAAAATAAACTGCTCTGATCCTGCTTTGCTCCCTGCACACTGTGGAACTCCCTGCTGGAGGAACCTTCTCCAGAGTAAATGCAAATGCAGTGCTCAGCCAGGGGTGTGAGGGATGCCACGACCCAGGTCCCCTGAGAGCGTAATTGCACATTTTGTGGTTAGCAGTGAAAAAAAAAGAAGAAAGGTGTTTGTTTTTTTTTTTTGTTTTTTTTTTGGTTTTTTTTTTTTAAAAAAGGATTTTAAAGAGTTTTGCAAGTGCTTCAGCATACTGGGCACTGAGCTTAGCACAGAAGTCAGAATTAGGAGTCTGGATTTCTGGAGGCAAAATGGGAATTCATGATAAGGCAGGGACTTGTTCCCCAGAACAGGTTAACGTGGTAACACAACAGCAGTGCTTCCCCTCAGCTGGAGATGGAGCTCCTTGGCAAATCAGCTGCCTCATGCAAAAGAACAAGCAGAAACCAGATACAGAGGTGAATTGCCTGAGGGTCTCACATATTTCAAAGCAGAGAAATGTAATGATGTCTTAAAGAGGTATAGACAAGCCAAGGAATACCTGTGGCATCTAGAGAACAAGTCTGGTGGGGAGTGGCTGGGGGGGCTCAGCCTGAAGAAAAGGATGCCCAGGGGGGACCTTCTGGCTCTGCAAATCCCTGCCAGGAGGGGAGAGCCGGGGGGTGGGTCGGGCTCTGCTCCAGGGAACAGGGACAGGAGCAGAGGGAATAGCCTCAGGCTGGGCCAGGGCAGGGGCAGGGGGCTGGATATTGGGAAAATTCCTTCCCTAAAAGGGTTGTTCAGCCCTGTCACAGCTGCCCAGGGCAGGGGTTGAGGCACCAACCCTGGAGGGATTTAAAAGCCCTGTGGATGTGGCACCTGGAGACATGGGTTAGTGGTGGCCTTGGCAGTGCTGGGTTAATGGTTGGACTTGATGATCTTAAAGGACTTTTCTGATCTGAACAATTCTATGATTCTCTTTGATTACAATAATGAAAATGCTGCAAGAAAGTGTAGGAAGATTAACAATATTAACTTTGCTGTCTTATTATGCCATCTTCTCTGATAAGCAGAGCCTTGATCAGCCAGTGACAGGGGCTCTAAGGTTACTGACTATTATCACTACTCTCCCTTGCAAATAAACATTACATATTATTTAGGTTATTGTCCTCACTACACAGGGTGACATACTTTTACCTTAGACAAAATCAAAATATGAAACATGAAAGCAGAAGAAGGACAAGAGAGAAGCTCAGTGTATTAATTGCAGAGCTTTAAAAGTTCTGGGCCATGGCCAGACTATCAGTGTGGCATCCAAAAACTTGCTGCCTCTCACTCCAAGGCTGTTTGTTTACACAAAGCAGCAGGTGAAAAGGATGGTCACAGATCCTGTTTACAATGGGGACAAAGTGTGCAGGAAAAAGAAGTCTTATCATTGCTTTCTAAAAGAGGTCAGCAAGCCATGAAGGTACACAAGCAGATTTGGGATATGTAATGACATCTCTGCTCAGTTACAAAACAGCAAATCCAAACACAGGTGAGCTGATGGAAGGTCTTCTGCCTGGCCTGTGACAGGGGGCATTTTCTGCAGGCTGAGTCCGTGTTTGGGTCACAGGTTATGAAGCAAAGAGAATGAACAGCACGAGCAGCACCTCAGGCTGCAGGATGCCAGCAGCTGCTGTCAAGATGTGCCCCAGGCAAGACAACACGGGTGCTTGAGGTTGCCCAACACGTGGGATTCAGTAACAGGAGGAATCTCCATGCTCATCTATTATCAGTGATTCACCCTGTTTTAATATAAACACATTTTCTCCAGTTTTATTTTTTTTGTGCAAAATGCTTACCTAGCTGAAATTAATTTTGTTGGGAAAGGATTGGGGTGAACTTCCTTAAATGAACCTACCCTATTTGCCAGCTGTAGAGCCTGAAGGTTTGGTCCCCGAGAGGACCAGGGGGTGATATGTGAGAGGCCTCTGTTCTCAGGGCATTTACTGAGCACTGTGCTGCTGGCATCCTGCAGAGAGCACCTCCCAGCACAGCGGGCACTGCTGCAGGGCCAGTCCCAGCCTGCACTTAGCCCCATGTCAAGTCTGAGTGGCTCCATCCACCTTCTTTGGATTTACACTGGTAAAAAAGAGATCCAAAAGCAGCTGCTTAACTTCTCTATTTCATGACTTTTCAGTGCATCTAAAAATTCTAACCTTCCTGTTCCTACAAGGTATGTTTGTATACTTAATATTCAGCTATAAATGGTGTCAGATGCCAGACCACCAATCTGCACCCATCAGTCTGCCGAAAGAGACAATGAAACAGCATGTTTATGCAAATGTTGCAGCATCTCCTAAATCCATGTTGCTTAAAAACATCCAGAATTATTACATATGGCTTCTTCAAACGTGTCCTGTGCTAAATGCTTTTGAGACATTGACTGATTCCTTGAGCCCTGTGTGTGAATTACAGGGACCAGGCCTGCATCTCAAGCTTTTTCATTAGCCTGGGGTTTGCAGGAGCCAGCCTGAGGCACTACTGGTCTTGTTTGGGTCTGGCAGAGCTGCACCCGCTTTGTACCTCACGTGAAAGGCACAAGAGGGAAGAGAACCAGACAGGGCAGCATCAAATGGCAGCACCACATTCTGGCAGGTGGCCTTTGACAGCATTTCTGGGGCCAGTCCCAGGAGTGCTGCCACAGGATCACTGGGAATTGGATCAGGATGGAGCCAGGTTTGGGGCTCTGAGTGGCTTTGCTGTTGCATGGTTTCCACCTGCATTTGTCCTTGAGTTTGGTGGAAACAAACACTCAGGTTTTCCATTTTAGCACTTGTCACAAAACAAGAGTGCAAAGCTCTCAAGGAGTGAATCTGCCAAGAGCTGCAAACCTCTCATGGTTTTGGCGAGTAGAACACTTCATGGGTTTTCTCTCACTCTTTTTTTCCTTCTGCCCATTCCAAATGGCTGCACCTTACACTCCTGCTGTAGAACAAACCCCCCTGCTGCATCATCCTGTTCATTTAATGGGAGAGGAGTGAAATAGTTCTTGCAGTGGTGGTGATTTGGCACAACAAACTAGTTTTTATTTGTTATTCTTTTCTGTTTTATTTAATATTATGAGAGTATTGTGTTTCTTTGTGCATTCCCTTAGTTTCTGCTTCAGTAGAGCTGTCGGTACGCACGGCATTCACTTCTCAAGCCATTTGATAGCCTTGATTTTGAAACTGTGTGAAAGGGCATTGCCACATGGATGGCAGGGTTTGCCCAGCACACCTTTTTTCCTGCCTGTCAGTAGGATGTGTTCAACCAGGAATAAGAAGGTTACTCATGGCTTCGGATGATGCATCACTGATGTGTCAATGCGTGCCATGCTGGGGCATAGCACAGAAGGAAAACCACCTTCTGCAATCCCACCTCTAGACCAGAGTAGGGCAAGAAAGCACAGAATGCCATAAAACCATTGCTAAATGGAACCAGCAGCCTTTGCTCTCAGAGCTGGGTGATGACAGCAGGAGTTGCTCCCAGGGTGGGTTCCACATTGCCAGCACTGAGTGATTCCAATGCTGTGTGTTTCCATGGTTGTCAATCAGAGCAGGGCCTGCAATAATGGGATGTGTTGTTAGCAAAATGCTTTCAATGTGACCCTAAAGGGAGGGCAATTTTAGCAAGGTTTTTCTGTTTCAATACATCATCTGCCAAGCCCAGTCATTTTTATAAGGTACAGGAGAGTAGCCAAGAAAGCTTAAAAAAATAAAATATGAGTATATATAAATGTATGTACATGTAAATTGTAGTGGGAAGGATGCTTAAAAAGTGTATTCATCAAATATGGCAAGGAAAGTGACTGTGGTGAGCAATTTGCATGCTGAAGATATTAGTTAGTGTTTGAAGAGGACAAAGCTATAATGTCATCACTGCCCTAGCAGAAGGTGCTGACAGCCTGCATGAGCAAATGTTTCTGTGTGCCATCAGACCTCAGGGCTGGAGTTCACAGGGAATGGCTGCAGGAGCTCTCCTGAGACTCTGGGATGGCACTGGGGTGCTGTCTGCCTGTGAAACACAACCCTAGCACATAGGGCAGGAGGAGACATCTGAAATAATCCTGCCTCAAACTGCCTGTTTCCTCCTGACCCAAACACCCTGTCAGCTCAGTCTGCTGGCCCTGTGCCTGCTGCCCTTGGCTTGCCGTGCTCCTGGCACTGGGGTGCCTCCTTCCAGATGGGAGCAGCTTGGAGCTGCCTGCTCCGTCACACCAGGCTTGGGAAATACACACCAAGTGAGAACACGTTCAGGACCTGCTCTGGAGCCTTTGGAGTCAACAGCAAAGCTCACGTTGACTTTCTTTGGTAGGGCTGAAGGTTCTGCCTGGTCACTTCGTGTCAAGGCCTTGCTAACAGCTCGTGGCCCACATGTGCCTCCCCAGCACCCTGTCCCCACGCTGTCCAGAGTCCAGGAGCCCCATTTCAGCTTCCAGCGGTGCTGGTGCAGGGGCTGGTCTCCAGAATGATTTCTGCTGTCCCAAATGCAAGGCAGCTTCCAACATGGCATTCCCAGGTGTGCTCCTGTGCCTCGCAGGGCAATGGGTGTCCTGGCTTGCCAGGGAATTCTCCTCTGTAAAAGCAGTGTTGCAGCCTGCTTATTGAACTCATTTCTCTGAATAAAAGGTCAGAAAAAAAGGTCACTAATTTCAGAATATATAGGGGTTTTTCCTGCCATTAGCAGTATTTTATTGCTCATTCTAGATTCTCTTCAAGGTGTTTTGATACCAAAGTTGTATTTTATTCTTGTTTTGCCAGACGTCTTGCAGGACCCAGTACATGAAATGCCATTCCATGGGCTACACTGAACACAAAGGGCACTGTAGCTCGTCCAGACTTGGCTGATTCTCCTGTTAATCCCAGCACCCTATTTCTCTCCCCACAGGTGTAGTTCGCCAGGTGAGGCCCATTGTTGGACCTTTCCACGCCATCCTGAAGCTGGAGATGAACTACGTGATGGGTGGGGTGGTGTCCCACCGCAATATCGTCAACGTCCACATCTTCGTGTCCGAGTACTGGTTCTGAGGGAGCCTCACCAGGGCCCAGCCCCACACATACCACAAGCTATTATGTCATGTACTTGTTTGTAAAACCCAATAGTGTTCTTTTATTTTTTGTTTTGTTTTTAAATATTTGGTTTATAGTCTAAGACAAATAACAAGTTATTATGTTGGTTAGACATAGGGTGGAGTGGAGTAAGTGAGCCTGATGTAGTTGTCTGTATAAATAAGTAGTGTGTAAAAGTGCTCGGCTGCCCAGGGAAATTTAAAACTTTTCTAAATGTTTAGGCAGATCTCAAAAATTGCTCCTTGGCCAGATCACCTGAGTGACTGAGGCTGTGGAACAAAACAGGTGTCAGAGTTTATTTGGATGTATATGCTATCTCTGGATGGAAGCAGTGGGGTAAGGATTAATAATTTCACCTCAATATTAACTACCTTAAAGGATTCACATTGTCAGAGAGTGCTCAATACTGGGGTTTGGGCCCCTGTAGGATAACTCTGAATAGGTCCCAGAATTGCTAATAATTCTGGATATATAAGAAGTGCCATTCAGCTGCAGCTACAAGAGGAAGTGCAAAAGGAATTAGAAAGAGTGGGAGACTAACAAACTACTGTACATATTAAAATATACTCCCTTTTTTTTGTTCTTATTATTTGATTGTAAGATTATGTTTGATTCTAATTAAACAAGTGCCTCTGAAATTACTCTGTCATAAGGATAAGGCATATTACTTAAGTTCCATATTGCTTAAATTCTCACCTGTGCTCAGCAATACATGGGAAACTCAGATCTCTCTCTTCTGTCTTTTATAAAGTTCCCTGCCTTTTTAAAATTTGTAATAAAATTAGCATTTTGAACTGTACATTTCCTATGCACCAGACCAAGGCATATGTAATAATATAATGAAAATCTCACAAATAAATGATTGTTTAATGTATTTTCTGGGCATCAAGACAACATATCTTTTTTATTACAGAACAGAAAAGAAAGAGGTCCAAACTGAAATAGCTTTCAGTTTGTTGTGTTTCTTAAGGTATGAGGAAATAAAGAAAGTCAGATGGGAAATACCCTGAAGTATGCCATGGTTTCTGCTTCCAAGGAAAATTGTAAGCCCCTGTAAGCAAATTCATTGTATACATATTCCCCACTCAGATCAGTCCTCCTCAGTCATTCCTGGCATGGAACAGGCTGCCCAGAGAAGCTGTGGCTGCCCCATCCCTGGGAGTGTTTCAGGTCAAGTTGGATGGGGCTTGGAGCAACCTGGGATGGTGGAAGGTGTCCCTGCCCATGGCAGGGGGTGGAAAGAGATCAGCTTGAAAGTCACTGTGATCCTGTTGCCTTTGTTTTTTACATGAGTATTTGTGGGTTTGGTCCATTTGTCAAGATGCTGATGCACAGCAGGTGCTGGCTGTGGCAGCAAACAGGAGCTGGGGACAGGGTGATTTATCTCAGGGCCCAAGTTTGTCTGAGGTTTCCACCCTGCCGGCCCTCTGTGCCCTCAGCTCTGGCCCATCCCAGCTGGGGCTCCCTGTGGAGGGATGTGCAGGACTCCCTTCCCTCCAGTTCCCCTCAGTATGATGGGAGCAGGGCTCAGGGAATGCCAGAGCCCTTCCCACATCACTGCCTCCCCAATGCCCGTGCTCCCACTGCCTGCAGCGAGCGTGGGAGGGCTGAGCCTGCCTGGAAACTAAAATTGCTGCTCCAAGACAAGAGAGACAAAGTACACCCTGTGAGCCTCCAAACTGTGGACTTGATGAGAGATTTGTCATTCCTGCTGTGGCTAAGAATGCACTACCTGTTCTGTAAAAACCCTTTTGTTTTTACTTTATCCTGTTTTTACTGCCTTTGCCTTTGCCAGATTCTCTTCTCCCTCTCTCTATTTCCACTTCCCGCAGTGTTCAAGGCCAGGTTGGATGGGGCTTGGAGCAACTGGGAATAGTGGAAGTTCTTCGTGCCCTTGAGGACACTTGGGGTCTGCCTGTGTTAAAAGGCAAGTGGCAGAGCTGGCTTGTCCCATCAGAACCCCTGGACTTGGAACAACAGCAAGCTGAGACTTTCCCTCCCCTCCTGCACCAATGGTGGTTGTTTTCTGGGGAAACTAGGCTCTGGAAGCAGGAGAACAGCTCGTCTCTGGAACTGTGCTTAACAGCTGAACTAGGTTAACTAAACATTGTGGATGCAACTGTGAGCAACCAAGGAAGGTTTATGATTATAGCACTGAGATATGCCCCAGCTCATGCTGAAACAATGCCTGGCAATAGCCAAAGGTGAGGATTAAGGATCTGGGCTGTTTGATGCTGTGCTGGTCACTGGGTGTGCAGTCCAGCCCCTCCTGCACATCTGCCAGCAGCTGCAGTAACTCCGTGCTGGCACTGAACCACGAGGAGACAGCAGAGGTGGCCCATGCCTTCTGCCTCAGTGGCAGCCGGACTGTGGGGGCTGCTCCTCCCTGGAGGCAGCAGCAGTCACAGACCCAGCGGGACAAGTCACAGTGCAGAGAGCAGTGAGGGCTCTGGCAGGGCAAAGCACAGCTGCTTTATGGTGTTACACCTCGCTCACATCTGGCTTTGGTATTGCTGTGATGGCAGTGGAGTCACTCGCCCCATTTGAATTAAAAAACAATAAATCAAATGAGAGAAACCCAGCTGTGGTGTATCACACCCAGGTGATGGGTATCCAGGCCTGGCAATGCTCACTGGCAGGTTGATTCCCAGGATGGTGAGCAGCTCTTTTGTTTTGCCATTCATTAGCTGATGGTTTTCACATGAAGGAGATCTGGTGGGAAGTCACACAGTGACGGGGAGAGCTGATAAAAGAGCTTTGGTGTTTCCTCCTCATCTGGCTGACCTGGGCAAAGGCAAGAAAAGCTTTTTCTGAACCTGCCCTATCGGTGACCTTGGACTTGATAAGAAGGACCACCCTCAACTCTGGATGTGAGGTAAGTTAAATTGCATGTTGCTGAATTGTCCTGATACTGCCAACATTTTGGGCAGAAGTTGTAATAATGATAAAAAAGCACCAGTGTAATGGATACCATCGTAACTCTGTAACTACAGTTTAGGTTTTGAAAATTACAAATATGTGTATAACTAAGGCTAACCAGAAAGTACTAGATGGTGTTTTAACTGTGGCCAGCTGTCTAGTAGTTAGAAATTGGAAAAAAATGGGGGTTTTCCCTTCCAAAGTGGAAAAATTGTGTACATTTGTACCTATTGAGTTGGTGAGCATTTGTCCAGCTCTACCAGGTTATCTGTGGTATCAAGAGAGGATGAAGTAGTTTGTAAAACAACTACACAGAGCATGAGCAAAAATGGATTCTGTAGCCTTCAGCTTATGATGCATTTCATGTCTTACGGATTCGGGTCCTCATTTGCAGGCACTAAATTTTGATGTTGGGGTTTTTTTAATCTGACCCCATCAGTTAACAAATCATACAAACTCTGCTTTCTTTAGTAACAGTGAGTTTCATTTTGTCTTGAATTATGTGTCTTGAATGTGGGACTGAATTCTTCAACTCGTGCAAACAACTTGGTTCTCTCCAACTCATGTACCTTTGGCTGCTGAGCTCTGTATATGTTTATGGCTATAATTCAATTTTACCCTGAGCAAGAGTCACACCTGACCCTTATTCCACCTCCGACTCCTTAATTTTCTCAGATGGGGAACAGCTGGGAACATGGAAAGAGTATTTTGGCTGCCAACGTCTGCGCCAGTCAAAGAGCAATGGAATGTCCTGCCCCTGTGTTTGTGGAGCTGCTACCCCATGCCAGACAGAGTCCAGAGAAGGTGGCCGTGTGGGTGAGATGGGCAGAGAGAGGCAGGACAGCACCAAGTGGGTGTTGATGCAGTTTGGGAACACCTGGGCTCCCTCAAGCCCCTGCCAGGCAAAAGTCACACTGAAATCACTAGTGCTTCTGCCCTGATGTGGGGTTTGATGTCTGTTCAGGCACAGTTGCCTGGTGGGTGGGGGTGGCTTAAAGATACCTCTCACTGAAGGGCGTTGGCAAAATGAGCTGCTTTTTATCCCCCCTAAACTCCCAAGATTTCCCAGATCTGCAGGGGAACTGCTTACTGAGACAAGACTAGAGAGGACCTTACCCAGGCAGGGCTGAGGACTCTGGACAGGCACAGGGGGCAGCTGAGCTGGGATCTGGGGGTCAAGCCCTGCTCTGTTCTGCAGCTGGTGAGTGTTCTGTGAGACTGAACTCACACTCAAATAAGGAGCACTGGGCTAAGTGCAGCCCTAGCTCTGCCTCAGCAGTGCAATGCACTGAAATAGCCACATAGCACCCATGTCTGAAGTTACACTGCATTGTCTTGTGCAGACAAGACATCTTCATTCTCTTCCAGGTGTGGTTCATGGCCTGAATTTGCTTTCCTGAAGTCCATGGAGCACGCCCATTAGTTTTGACTGAGAATTTCACTAATAACTTGACATCTTTTGCTGTCTCTCCCCATCCTCTGTTTTCTTTTCAATTCTTCTATGATGCTAGATGAACTAGATCATCTATAATACATCAACCTTATTTTTTATTTACCAAAAATGAAACTCCTGATGGGGAGGAGCCCAACAAATATTTGACAGGCTCTGTGAATCTGAAACTATTTTCCACATGGACAGATTCCTGAAGATCTGCAGATGCCTACTGACATTGTCATAAGAGCCAAGACAGATTAGCTATCTGTGGTATTTAGGTATGTCAATGCTTTTTATTATCTAGTCCTTAATCTCCTCAAAATTTGGCTGTATAACAAATAAGAAGGTATGTGCTAAGGTATTTACAGAAAGGCATTTCTTTAAATGCCATTCTTCCCTGACTAGGAGATGAAAATAAATATAGCGGCCTTAATGGAAAGTAATGTTGTCCTTTCCCTCTGCCCATCCTTAAATTTAAACTGGAGATAATGTATGTCAAACTTGTAGCAAATTGACAATGGTATTGACCCCTCAGCTGGGACTGAGGAATAGAAATGCTGATATTTTATAAGCTTCCAGGGCAATATGATTCAACTAAACATAAAGGCTCTACAGAGCAGAGCCAACAGTCACTTGTTAAACAGTGGAAGGTCACTGCTGAATGACTTGCAGCCTCTCCACCTTGGGCTTGTGGTCAGTAAATGTTCTCTGAAAAGTGACACTGCCACTTCCCCTGTCAGCACCCTGCTCCTTGGCCTCTGTGTTCCCTTCCCTGCCTTTAGGAGTCTTGGTCCTGCCAAACTTCTCGCAAGAGAAATTTCTCTTGTACACAAACAAAGTGTAGCTGACAGTAGAGTTTTCCCTAAACCAAGACAGGAAAGAATCCTGAAGTCAAAACAATTCAAGGAACAAAGCTCACCTTTCTCCTCTGAAGAGTTTAACCCACAGGCCAGTAGATTCAGTTGACAGAAGGACTGGAAAATCTGATACATGCAGACAGATACAGACATGTATAAGATACATGAAGTAGTTACCTGTAGGCATAGGGATTAGAACACAAACATACTGAGATTTGTCCTTGAAAAGGTGGGAACAGCAGTACCAACCCTGCAGTGCTGGTTTCTGTACCTCATGCAAAGGTCCATTTCTGAACCTTAATAGTGTATGGTGCAGACTTAGTCATCCAACCTGCTGATGAGCACAGCAGCATCTGCCCCTCTCATGGCCCAGTGTTCCCTGGACAGGCTCAGGGGCCTGAATCCAGCTGAGAGCTTGTCAGGGCTCCATTACAGCCCCCCTTGGCTGCCCCTCCAGAAAGGTGTAGGAGCTTTTGCACAGCTCCTACATCACCTCTGACGGCCCAAATCACCTACTGTGGCACTTGCACATCTGTGTTTGGGTACCTGAATTGCTCCCCTCAGGAGCTCTGCTGGAGCAGGGAGAATTCAGGGAGAATTATGGCCAAGTAATAGTGGATTTTTGCCATTGGGAAGTCCAACACACTGTGGAAGGAAGAAAAAAATTATAACAGATTACGTGGGGATTGCTTGACAAAAGTGCTCCCAGCTGTGTGCTGGAGCAGGGAGTTTGGTTACTGCTGGCAGGAAAGGCAGTAAATGCCCACTTTGTTAGTTGGGGGAAACCCAATTTGTAAAGTTCAAATCTGCATTCAGACCAGAGTCTAGGGTTATTTTGATCAAAGGGGTGAGTACAGCCTGCTGAGAGACAAAAACAATAGCCAGGCTGGGCTGGCAGGGAGGGAGCTGAAGCTTTCAACCACAGGCTTCTCATTTCTTGGAGCACCGAGCCTGGATAGGGCTGTCCAGGCCTGAATCAGTGCACAGAGCAGCTGCCTGTGGGAGCACCGAGGCTCTGCTAGGTAGGTGAGACAGTGGGGTAGATTATATTGCACTGTGTTGAGGGAATATCTGTTTTGGGAACAGCAGGAGGAAGAGAGAGAGAATAAGATACTATAATGCGCAGAAGGATAAGTTTTTTACAGTATTGTCAATTATTTGAATTTTTGGTTTTCTAATGAAGGTCTCCTTGTCCAGCTGTTGGTGAACTTCTCTCCTGTCAAGGAGCTGCAAGGGGTTTGCATGTCATGGCTAACGCAGAGGAGAAGGGCCAGTGGAACGGCCACACTGATTTAAGGTGGTGAACTGCACTGAAGGCACTGTGTATGAAGTTGTTAAAGGAGCATCTGCATTACTCAGGGTTATTTAAGAACTGTCTTTATTGGATCACTCATCAGATCAGCAACATGAATTTAACAGCAGAAACCCCTCCTGCTCTCCTCTTTTTTTATTTCTTTTTTTAATCTCTGCATGTTGTATTTCTGTCCTGAAAAAATAAAAAATAACTGGTCCTGACAACACCAGTCATTTGAAGAAATAAAAATGCTGACAGGACAGAATGGCTCAGCAGCACAGAGCGATTTGGCACTTGGAGCTGCAGAGGCTGCAGAGAGCTCCAAGCACTGCATTCCAAATGAGGAGAACACCATTGACTTATTTAATAATTTCACCTGCCTCTCACTGATAGATGGCTGCTTATTTTGGTCCCTGGAAAACAGTTCTGCACAATAACATAGGTATATTGAATGCTCCAAAGGTCAGGCAGCTTGAGCATGGGAAAATATTTGTGAATGAGGCCCAAAAAAGCTACTGAAAGAGGTGATTTCTGGCTCAAAGATTAGTCTTCATTTAGAGACTGAGAATTTATTGCTGCCCAAACCAGCACTATCAGCTTTCTGTCAGCAACAATCATCAGGATTTCCTTTCCCAATCAACATGAGCTGTGACCTCATCGCTGAAAAGGTGAAACCCTGACAGGGATTAAAGGCTAATAGAGAGAAATGAGGTAGCAGGGCTGAACAAAGAGGAGATTGTTACACAGCAATGGCCAACTAGGGCAGGATGTTCCAGCTGAAACACGAACCACCAAGCTGAAGGGAGGAAAGAGTAGTTTTAAGACGAGCCTGAGTAATGCTGGGTCTCCCTGTCTTTCAGTGGAGGAGGAAGGCAGACTGCCATCCTTGCCAGCAGAGAGTTTTGAAGTGGGATTAACATAGCCTTGTGGTTTGTCAAGTGTTTAATTGCAGTTCTTCAGGGACGCAGCCTGGAAGACACTGGAAACCAATTTAACAATCCTGCCTATCATTATATACACCAAATTGCTCCTGTGCACATATAATATTTAGTAGTCTGAAACAGAGATGCTGAGTCTGGGGGCAAGGCTTAGAAAGTGAAAAGTGATGAAAGGCAAATACATGTCTGATATTCTTCAAAGCAATTTAATCCCTGGTGGCAGCGTAAGAAGAGGTAAGAAGAATTTTTTTGCTGATCTGCGAGTTACTAGTTTTTACACTAGTCCCTCAGTTTCTGGAACCAACAAGGGAGGATATTCTTTTTTCTGGGAAGATTATCTTCTCTTAAAGGTCACTTTTGGCTGCCACAATGTCTTTTCATCTTAAAACCCACCCCAGCCTTGGTTCAAGTCCCAGTGGAACGCATATGTGTCAGAACTTTTGCTGTGCTCTGGATCAGTCCCGTCTCCAACACACCCCTGCTTTTTCCAGCAGAGGTGAGCTAATGCTGTAGTCCAGATCCAGGTGTTTTGGAAGTTCACAGCATGCAGGCTGCTTTCTGCATGTTTCAAATGCCTTTGGACCCCCAGTACAGGGTAGCATCTGCTCCTGCTGTGTGCTGGACTCTCAAAAAGGGACAGGGCATCACCTAACAGTGCTGAGGATGCTCCACACTTTACTGTGTGAAGGCTCCAGCCTGCAACTGGAGCATGAGAAAACAAATTCATCTCAAACATATGAAAATAATACTGAATTTGCCAGGGACCAGATGCTGTGATATTTGATGTGGTCTGCTTTGGGCACATCCCAACCTGCACAAGGACTCCAAGTAAATCTTAAGCAGAAAGCACCAAAGAAAACATTTTGATGATAAGTATGGATATAAATCAGGGTCCTTGCTGATACTGGGCAGCCTTCAGAAACTATTCAGAATAAAAATATCTCCAGCCTAATACATTGCAGAGCTTTCATGAGTGCATCTTTAAAACCTCCAAGGTGCTTTATTCTTTGTATTTTAGGGATTACTGTCAGCCACAAATACAACAAGGTTAAGTCCCTCTCTAGTAAAGGAATAATCAGCTCAGGCAATCTGGTTGCTCCCCAGCTTCCAAAAGGTGGAGCTGCAGGAACAGCCCTCAGTGCTTTGGAAGTGTTTGTGAGCTGCTCCAAAACTCAGAACCCCACGTGGATAATCCCCAGTCCCCAGAGAAGCATTAGCAGGCAATGTTTGCATCTGCAGAGGGAAGCCCCACTGAAATTTGGGTCCTAACTAATGTTAGAAACTTGCAGCAGCTTTTGGAGGCTGAGCTGAACTGGGTGGCTTTTGGCATTTTTGGCTTTTGAAGTTTTCCCTCGAGGGCAGTAAGATAGAATCGTATGGAAATCTTAGAGGTCTTAGCATTTAACAGTACTGTGGCTTGAGCTCTGTTGTTTTAGTGCCATCAGGCTAAGAAATAGGAAGCCTAGTGGGGCAGAGGTATAAAGAGTCCTGTAGCAAAACCCAAAGCCTTCCAACACTGAACGGCAAGTGGCAGGTTTGGGATTTGTTAGACAACAGTTTTCAGAGGGGAAGACAAATACATCATGCTGAACTGAAGGGGAAATTTGAGCAGGCACAACGTAATTACCTTATCTGGATCCAGGCCAGCAAACCAGGCTGGGATCTTTATTCTTGATGAAAACTGCATGGACTTATCCTTGGCAAACTAATTAACATGAGTAATTTATTAATTTATAGGATCTCTTTTGGTTTTTATGTCATTTTTAGTGACCAACTACCTGCAAACAAAGTTAACTTTTCTCTTTTTTTTTTCAGTACATACCTTCAACTGTGATCAAACAGGATCCATTTCAGTTGCTGCCTTTTTGCAAAGTTCTTGTTTTGTTTAATTTTGTTTTATTCATGCTTTTTCTGCTTCATGCATGACTGGCTCTCCAGGCACAAAAAACCAAAAAATATTTCAAGGTCTCAGTCTATTTAAGTGTCAAGTTTGAACATTTTTGCCAGCACGTGAGATTGGAGGAGGTGGTTTTGCAGCCTTATACAAGGTGGGGATATTTTAAAGGGAAAATGAGCAAATATTGTGTCTCTTAATGTGTTTATCAGGCCTGACCTGGCATTTGAGAGGATGAACACAGGCACGGGTACTCCAGCTGAGCCCAGCTGGGCAAATGTGCACTACAGCCAGCAAGGGCCTTCTGCTCCCAGAGCCATGAGGCAGGAGCAGAACACCCTCCAGGCTTCTCCTTTGTCACCTGCAGCCACAGATTGCTCTCCCACCTCTCCCCACCCTTGACAGGCACACACAGGGCTGGGGGCGGTCAGGGCTCTGTGAGCAACTTTGTGGGGCGGCTTTAGAAGGAGTGTGAGGGGAGGAATGTGGATGGGGCTTTGGCTTTCTTTTCCAATAATCTGTGAGGCAACACAGCTAAGCTTGTGAAAAAAAAAACCCTGAAAACCACAGTAGTTCATCTAAAATCAAAAATGTATAAGATTGACATAATCCAAAATTCAGAAAGCTTTCATCAGTATTGAGGCAGATTTATTAACTGTAACAAACTGTTTTCTCTGTGGTCGAAATAGATAAAAGCTCTTTATGTTGAAGGTTAGGAAGAGCTGAGACAGTCACCTCAGCATCTCCTCCAAGTGGATTATTAAGAATGCAAAGGTAGACAGCTCAGGAAGCTGCAGTTACTATGTTTCCCTGATAGATTCCTCAGTAATGTACTCCTCCTCTTTTTGTTTAGTCATTGAATCAGTCAACCTTTTCTTCTTCACGTGTATCTAACTTATATTGCTGCGTAGGGATCTCAGATGCTTTTTCTCTCAGAATCCCTGCAGGGATTAACAAGATGCTTTTTTAAATCAAAGAGGAAAAAAAAATCAGGAAAAGAGTGTTTTTTTTCTTTCTATAAGCAGGTTGGCTTCACTTCTTTAGGAATTTTTTTCTCCTTTAGTCTGGTTAAGAAAAAATTATCTCCCTACCTGGCTTACTGTGAACTCCTCTGCAAGTTTCTTAAATGCAAGACAAGTAGAATGGTGCTTTTAAGAGAGAGTGTTGGACAGAGTGTCCGTAGAGGTTGAAATACAACTTTAAAAAGAATGTATTTTTAAGAATCAGGGCTTGAGGAAGAAAAGTTGGAAGCTGCTGTCAGCTCAATGCTTTGTTTGCCAGAGGTCAATGAGTGATGGAAAGAGATTACACAGCAAGTAAATGATGTTCAGTAACAAGCTTTGAAACTCTTTTCTCGCTTTAAGCTTGCATTTACCTGTTTCATTTCTTCTGCAACAGTCTGAATAAATCTTAATGGTAAAAATAAGCAGCTGGCACAACCATGGATGTGTCAGGCAGGCCACAGTGCCTGTGGCTGTGCTGTCCCTGCTCAGGGCACGGGCCACAGGGCTTGAGCCATACAGCCCTTCCTGGGCACCTTTCCCCCGGCAGTGATTCCTTAGAGCTCTCCACTGACTGGCATCTCTGTGGCCTGGGACAGGTGTGGCAGCCCCACAGTGCCCCGTGCCAGGAGGGGACAAAAGTTTTGGATGGCATTTTCTGTGGGGTCTAGCTTGGCTTTGCTGTGGCTCTGGGCTGTGCCACAGCACAAACTGTGATGTTTCTCTTCCTTTCCAGCTCTGAGTTCCCTCCCCAGGCCCCCCTGCCCCACCAGGCTCTGTGGGAAGGCGGCAATGCCAGAGGGCATCCTGCCCTCTCGCTCTCCCTGCCCCTGGTCTGCAGCCCCATCTCCTGCTCTTGTTTGAAGGAATACATGTGAGAGGACAGACTGTTGAGAGTGAAGGTGTCCTCCAAAATAAGGAGAGGACTTCCCTAAAGGCCCTTTGCATCATACCAATATGGGAGTAGAGCCACCCAGCTCATTTTAGACTGGGATCATTGTCAAGCAGTGAACACAGGCTGAATGTGCGTCGTATTTAAATCTCAGCTGTCATTAATGGGATGGGAGAGGGGAGGAAGAAAAGACAAAATGGTCCATTCATGACAAAACCAGTCATTATTTCTTCCTTTACCAACAGTGGGGAAAAAAGGGGAAAGTGCTCTCATGAGAACCTGTATGAATTTCCTTAAGAGGCTGTCTCTGATGGAGACTAAGCTAAATTCTCTGAGATATTGTGGTTACCAAGGTAACAATGCAGTGTTTTGAATACGAAAGTAAATAGATCTATGAGTCCAAAGTAAATCATTAATGTGCATCAGTATTTTTGAGATGGGTTGGAGTGACTTACATATTGTAGTCCCTCTTTATTTAATATTTCAAAAGTATTCTTTGATTTAAAAGCAAACACTTACTAGGCCTCTTTTCAGACATAGCACTCTGAGAAGAGACTGGTTATTGATGCCATCTAACAGAACAAACATACAAACTTGATGGAGTCAAACAGGACAGAATGACCTTGGTACATCAAGAAACTTAAACATGGGCATTATTTCAAGGTTGATAATCATCCCAAGACTGCTCAGTTTCTTGCAAACTAGTACCCAGCACCCTCTGAATTCAGGCTTACTCGATCAATCTGCATTATACCTTTTAATTGCAGCAAACATTTTTTGGTAACTGTATTTTTCAACTGAGGCTTTCTATAACAGATGAAAAAAGGGCTACAGATAGGTTGGGACTGGACATGGCTGTTTTCCCAGCAATTATCTTCTTATTCATACCTATTTTCCTTGTTCGATACAATTAGTTCCGTCCAGGAGACCTGTTAATAACTGCATGACAAATAGCTGCTAAAGTAAATTAACAGTCAATTGAAGAGATTTCTTACAGGATCCCAACTTGGCCTTGACATGTACTGACCCTCTAGTTGTTACTGGCTGCTAGTAACTCTGAATGGCCACTTTTCCCCCAAGACCCAACCATTGTTCCAACATCTCTTCCCATTTCCACTGCTATTCTAGGGACATACTGGAAGTTTGGGTTACGTATTTAGTAGCACTAAAACATGGTAATTTAAAAATGTCACTAAGCTGGAACAAGTAAAGCTACAGAGGTACTTTGCTCATCAAAGTTTGGGACAAACAACAGAGGATAATATCCCAGAGGAAATAAACCATACTGCATGTCCATCATTATGGAAGGGAATTAAACTGATTTGTAGTTAGAAAATCTTTGTAACTGCTTTTATTAGTCCAGTAAAGAAACTCAGTCCTCCTCTGAAATAAGTTGCTAAATTTGTGGCAATTTATTCAACGCTGGAGTTTTTGCAGTTCACAATGCACATGAACGATTATAAAAAAACAGTTCCTAAGAATTTAAGTAGTGTTTCTTCCCAGGGTTATTTTTGGAGGCTCCTATTTGCTGTATGTTATTTGTGTCCCTTCTGTCTGGGCATGAAAGGGACAGGGAATTTGTAAGCAGCTTCCCTTGGAGGGCTGAAGAAGGATGTGGGTGCATAAGAACTCCTCTGGCTTCTGCAGCTCTGCTGATGGTCTAACCAAACACACCTTGTCTTGCAAATCCCGCCGCTTTGAGACAATCCTGTCACCTGCAGGCACAGAGGGCAGCCTGCTGCTGGAGCAAGGGGTGTCCCTGCAAAGCCATGCCCCGGGACACTTCCCCCAGGATGTGCCAGAGCAGGAGAGCTGGGCAGAGCGGCTGCACGATGAGGAGCTCTGCCCACCTGCCCTGGGAAGCTCCCAGCCAGAGGATAGTGCCACATCACAGCACTGCTGACAGCTCCCTGGGCAGATTCCTTCCATGGGTAATTAGCCTTCACGGAGCAGGAATGGACTAGTTTTCTAGCAGGAGACTGAATTTTAGCTGACAAATTAGACAGATTCCCCGAGGCCAGAGTTATGCGGCTTTGCCAGTCTCACTAAAAATGTGATTTATAACAAATTCCTCGGCAGAGGCACTCCTTGCTTTAGGAATGAAGGTGCTCACCGTGCTCAGACTCTTTGTCTAACAGGATGGTCTGACAAAGCTTTGTCTTCTGCCAGAAAAACCTGACTCTGTTACCTGCATTCGATTTGTCAAGTGCCTGCTCGTTTGTCCCCGAGTGCAGCAGTGCTGAGTGCTGGGTAACAACAATGATGGGCACGGAGATAGGGGAAGAGAGAAGTCAGATCCCAGCCCCAATTCCTGCCAGCCGAGGCTCCACCTCTGACTCACCACTGGGTTTTCTCCTGGTTTCCCCCTCCAGTGAAACCAGTGTTCGTATTCCATGAATATCAGCCCTTGCTCAGATCAAAAAGCAGGCTCGCCCTTCCCTGGCAGTGTCTTGAACAAGTCTGTGTTTGCAGGGCGTTAATAGTTAATGTTTTAATTATTAATTTCCATTCCTTACCAACCGCCTGCTGTGTGCTGTGGTACCAGGCACAGTCGCACTGGTGAGTCCTGGGGAGGCTGATCAAACCCACGGAGTGGCACAGGGGTCAGACAGGCTGCGTGGGCACGAGTTTGGGGCTCCAGGAGGGCATGGCACAAGGGAACAAATCTGCTTTTATCTCTGCCTGAGCTGGGGTATTCATAGCTCCAAAGCATCTTTACCCCCAGTCATTAAAGAGTGTGGGAGTTTTAAATTTAGAAGCCTGTCATATAAATACAAATGATGACTTCTGCAGAGGCTGAATCTTGTAATCAGCAAATTCAGAAATAAATTAGCTAATTTCATCATATATTTGTAGCTGCTTAAGAGAGTGAAGATGTTGGTTTTAAAAAATTAATAATCTATCACTTTAGTTCTACTGACATGGATCTTGTGGGGAAAAAAAAGTCATATAAACCAGGAATGGATCAAAGCTTCCCTTCAGATACATAATTAGAGGAATTTTTTTTTACAGACTTTACATACTGGTTTAAAAGAAACTTTTTTTTTTTTTTTTCAGTCCACAGGTATGACAGGAAGGTTTCATCAGATATTTCTTTGGTGGGTTATGGTTTTGAAATTAAAAGGCAATAAAATGTCCTTATATCCACATATCCACAAACCTTCTGAAGATGTTAGTTTAATAGCAATGTTATTTTAAAGATTAGGTTGCATGTTTCCTTCAGAGGAATATTAAGCTGGCATAGGACAATTTTAAGAAAATGAGTTCTGAGATTTTTAACTAGAACTTCACGAGTGTTGTAGTATTATATCAAAATGAATGCTCACAATTTTCAACACCCTTTTCTTGTGAGTATTTAAACTTTTTTTAAAACTGCAAAAATTGACAAAGACCTAAAGAAAAAGACTCTGAAGAATTGAAGTTTAACCCTTGATTTCTCAGTTCTGCATTTGTCAGTCTAGCAACTGGGCATATTTTATCCTTGGAGACAAAAGATTAATGTATGTGGCAACTTCTAGTTACCAATAGCATCTTCTCAAACATTATTCCTTAAGGTGACTTAAGTCTGGCTTTCAGAAGTGCTGCAAAAGCAAACTTTGTAGGTATTTGTTTCTTAACAGGAAGATACCAGTCCCAGGCCCATTGCCCTCATGTTACAAAGCTTATCTGCTGAACAAGCATTGTAGGTACAGAAAACCTTCTAAAGTCTTGTGTTATTGTGATTTAGAATCCTTGATTATCCTGAGTTGGAAGGGGCCCATCTCTTGTGACATTTAGTGTACAAAAAGGTGAATAGATGAACTCCTTATTTTACTTTTCACAAATGGAGTTAACACGTTGAATGAACCCAGCACCTGCCATGGGTGGCTAACTAAACTCGGCAGTGGGATGATTTGGGGCTGAGTTCTGGGGCCCCCTGTTCTCCATCCACTAGATGTCAGGCTGCTGACAGAGCTGCAGGGTGTGATCCCAGTTTCATAGGGAGGAGCACAGTCAGGATCACAGCTGCAATTCTCCAATTCCAATCACCAGTAGTAACTCAAAATAGGAGATACTCTGAGTCACTGAAATGTTTTGTCTTGTTCTTCACTCTGTTAGCCCTTGTGCTGCCCCTCCAGCAAATTTCTCAGCGTTGACAAGGTCCACCACTGCTGATAAATGGGAGCAGTGCCGAGGAACAGGGGATTGATTCCCTGTGGGCATTTCCCTTTTACTCATCCATTCAAAAGGGGCCAGGCTTGACACATCTATTAGAGAAGAATACATAACTTGTGAATTCCTCAAAAATATTCAAGCACATGCCTTTTTACTCCCTGACAGCAACCAGGTGGTGAGGAGTTTTTTGGCTATTTCTGCTTCTTAGTAGGGATATTTATTTTTATTTTCAGGGAAGAATATATAATTTCAGAATGTATTCCCATCTCTCTAATTGTATCTTTATAAGACAGGAAGGAGTCAGGCTGAACAGCAGGTGAATGGAATTTCCCAGGGAACAGAAGCAAGATAAGGTTCCCAGGCCCGTCTGCAGGACTGTGCTCACAGATGGTACCCAGTGGCTGCTGCATCCCCAAAAGGTAAGTGTCCCACGTGCAAAGGTGGTGCAATCTCAGCAGGTTTAATGTGCATGTGGGCAGTGACTCCTCACTGTGTGGGGAAGAAAGCAGTGAGTCTGCTCCAGCTCCCTGTCCCATGGCACACGGGGACTCCAGGGATGCACAAAAGCCTGAGGAGCTCAGCACAGAGCACAGCGGTGATTTATGCACACTGGCTGAACAGAAAGCTTTGGAATACTCAGTTGTCTGGTCTGCTGGAGTCCAGAAAAACTGTTGCTGAAATCAAAACACAAGAAAAGCCAAGATTTTCACATGAGATATGAGATCTGATTGTATTTGTATAAGAGATCCACATTATATGATACAACTTTGACATTCAGCACCACTCGTGGGAGTCTAGCAATTAAAATAACAGGGGATAGTTGTAAGGGTCACAAAAGGAGATGAGTAATTGCACACTTTCACAGCCCTAGTGACTTCTCCTTTCCCACAAAACCTTAAATAAGATGCTTGTAATTTACTTCAGATAACCTGTCTATGCAGCAGGTCAGTTCTATCCAAATTTGTGTTACTTCGGCCTACAGGAAAAAGTATAATGTCATTTAGAGGTTTTAAGAGAGAGTGAAGTGGACTGTATCCCACCTGAATTAGTCCTGTAATAGCGAGATTCTCTATCCATGAAAATCAATTTCTGAACAGAAGGAGGCCTCTCCCTGGCCAAGGTTTTTGCCTTGTTTGCATGATGAAGTTCCCCAGGCTACTAGGGAGCTGACTTTTGGGTACCACGTATCCTGAGTAGCACCTCTTTGATCCAGCTGAATAGGGCAAGGACTGTGTCCATGCAGTCGGCCAACATGATGAGGATAATGCTCACTCCCACAAAAACACTCTGTGCAAATGTGGCACAAAACCTTTGTGAGGGGCAGATGACAGAAATTCCTCATTGCCTCTGGAGACTGGCCTGCATCCAATAAAGGGGGCAGGAGCACCTGCAGTGCCTGAGCCTGACAGCTGTGCAGCAATGTTTCCCCTGTGTTTACTTCTTGGAAGACACCACTTGTTTCCAAGACAAGGTGCAAGTGCTTTGAAATCTCCTCCGAGGCCTTGTAGGCTTTCTTTGCAGAGGGAGAGATTTCTTTCTTATGAAGAATTACATTTATTTCTGATATTACATAACAAAGGGGAACCACACACCTCAGCATCAAATGCAACTGCTCCTTTATGGCCCTCAGACACATGTGTAACATCTCACCTGAAGCCAAATCATCTCTGGACTTGGCTTTGGAGAGCGATAGCTGTTCTTGGACTTAATGCAGTCTGCAGTATTCATTTCATATAGATTCTTCATTGCTATTGAAAACATCCAAAAAACTGTACAGCTGGTTTGTGTTCCAGCTCTGGTGGTTAAAAAGGTGGTGCTGCCTCCTCTCAGAGCTGCTTGTCCCCATGCAGGTCCTCCAGTTCCAGCAGAGCTCTGCTCTGTGCCCGGTGTGAGTGCAGAGCCAGGGACTCAGCAACAAAAGCTCAGCAAGAGCATTTCTCCAAGGGCTCCACTGCCTCCCATTAAATACTAGACCAAAAATCAAAGCGTTTGGTCTTCCAGCTTCAGAGCCCTGTGGCCCAAGTCATACTTAATCTAACACAGGCCCAAAATGACAGTCGGAAAACTAATATTTATGCTGGAAACATAACAAGCTGCAAGATTTGCTTCTTTACCGTAAAGTAACTTTTTCCAGAGCCCAACATTTTACCTTTTGATGGAAGTTGCCTTCAGTAAAGAAGGGGCAAGGCTGGTATGTATGTTGTGATGAAGAGTGGCCACCCCTCAGCACTGGAGCTGGGAGGGACGCCCAGGCTTTGGCCAGCTCTGTCCCTGCAGCGTCAGTGTTTGCTTTGTCTTCCAGAGTTGCCGCCGGGATGGACCTTTATCCGTGTCCACCTTCCACCACCCCTGCCTCCAGGGTCTGCTCTGCCTCGTAATCTGGTGGGGAATGCTTGAAAATAAGTTCTGAAGGACTTTATTTTCAGGTGGAATAGTTGGCTCCAGGTGGGTTGTTTCCCTTCTTGTAGTTCTCTGAATCTCTGCTGAGAAAAATGAGTGTTATTTCGACTAAGCTGGGCTGTGAAGGGATCTGCCTGTGTTCATAGAATGGGGAGGATCAGATGGGCTCCAGGTACAACCCCTACATAAAAGCAATAGTTTAGCCACAATTAGGTCTTTTTATCTCTGGAAAGCTCGATTTCTTTGTTCTCCTCCCATATGTACTCAGGTTAATTTTTCATACGTTGCGTTTAGAACAAGCTGAACTTGTATTTTCGGAAAACAAATAGTGAACATTAAAAATGCAACTTATTATTTTTTTTGTTAGTTGGTATTTTAAAACTGAAAGCAAATTAATATTTGTCAGAGAGTCGCAGGAGCACAAGAATGGATTGGGTTGGAAGAGCTCAAAGAGCGTGGGATTGCAGACCCGGCTGGGTTGGACGGGAGAGTCCAGCCCCTCGTTTGGTTCACCCGCAGGCAGGGACACCTTTGGATGATTCAGGTACTGAGCAAGGTGTAATTGAGGTGTAGAAAAGGCCCACAACCAGGTAGTTGCAGAGAAGGTACGTCTATTCAGCATGCTGGGTGCATGGGGCATTAGTCCACCAAAGACATGTCTGTGCTTCACAGGCTTGTTTAAATATAGTTACAACATGCATATTCATTATTTCTTTGATCATATGCATTATTTTCCTAGAAAAGGCAGGCTTATTCTAATCAGTTCTGAGAAGTAATTTCCATTTTCTCCACCTTGCAGTCCTCCAATCTGAATTTGTGCACTGGTTTCTGTTTTTCCTGGCCGGGGTCTTCGGGGGTCTTGGGGATGAAGGCCGTGGGTCTTCCTCGCTGTGACCTTTTCAACTTGGCTCAAAAAGTAACTTAAACCAGTTTTGTTGGCAACTCAACCGGTCTAATTAGCAAACTTCTATAATTATCTTATTCTTTTGACATATTTCCTGATTTATCTTAGTTGCATATGGTGTCTGTTCTATTTTGGAAGCCTCAAGGCCAGATACTGAAAGCGCTCCCTGTTTCTTATAACACACTCCCTGTTTTTCTATCTTTGTAGCCATTTATGGCCTCAACTGTGCAGCCTTTTCACTGTTAGTTCCCTCAGCACTGGTAACTTCTATTTAGTGTTAGTACCTTATCAATACCCCATACCATAATGACTCGTGTGGTGTACGTGTTTGAGGCGCACCCGGCCTTTGTTCACAGGCACGGCGCTCGGAGGGCGGCCAGGCCAGGCCGGGGCTGGGCCGGGGCCGGGGCTGGGCTGGGCCGGGCCGTGACGGGGCGAATCGGGGCCGGCCGTGCCCGTGACGGGGCCGGGGCCGGGGCGGAGCCGGGCCCGTGACGGCGCAGTGAGGGAGGCGGGCCGGGCCGGGCCGGGCCGTGAGGGGCCATGGCGGCGGCGCTGGCCCCGGGCCGCCTGCAGAGCCTGCGGGCGCTGTCGCGACGGCTCCGGGAGCCGCAGCACAGGTAGCCCCGGGATCCCGGGTGGCACAGGTGGCACAGGTAGCCCCGGGATCCCGGGTGGCACAGGTAGCCCCGGGATCCCGGGTGGCACAGGTGGCACAGGTAGCCCCGGGATCCCGGGTGGCTCGGGTATCCCAGGTAGTCCAGGTATCCCGGGTATGGGGGAGGGCCCGGGCGCTCCGCAGGGAGAGGGGCTGTGCAGGAGGAGGAGGAGGAGGATGCTCAGCCCCGGTGGTGGGTAGTGCTGCCAGGGCCTTCCATACTCGTGGCCCCGCACTGAGGCACTTCGTGTTTGCCCTCACGGTCCGTGTCTCCCTGTGCGCGCACATGTGTGTTTGTACATCGGGCCGCGGCTGGCTGCGGCTGCAGAGAGTGACGAGGAGCATTTGGTTTCCCTTGGTGCCTTCCTTTCCCTCACTGCCATCCCCCGGGCTTTGCCGAATGTTTCCTGGAGCACATCCCGCTCTGCCGCCCATTCCCGGCTCGGGCAGGTGTGTCGGGGAAGGACCGGCTTCCTGGGATAATCCAGCACATGGATAGGCCGATGTGGGGGAAACTGCAGTGCGCCGAGAGCTTTCCCACTCTAGGACAGCGTCAGTGTTTAAGAGCCCAGCTGACTAAGAGCTCGTGGTCCTGCTCGAGGGAGAGAACACACGTGTGTGTGTTTGGGGGGGTCTGGCCTGGGGGTCCCCTGGCGTTCCCAGAAATGTGTCCCTGGACACCCTTCCCACGGGGACTGTGGGACTGTGCCAGCAGTGTTTGGCCTGTCGTGAAGTGCTAGGAGCTGCATCACTTGTTGCAAGTTAAGGTGTAAGTTCCACTAATGCGTCTTCTCATGTTGTAAAACCAAATTCCAAACCTTCTTTCTGCTTATGTAAGCTCCCCTGTTTTTTTTATGACTGAGGGCCAGCTCTGTTTTTGGTCTTTGTTGAGCCACTTTGGTATTTCCCTCCCCTCCCCAATTATTGCTCCACTGTAAAATACAGTTTCTGCCTCCCATAATTGTCTGTGATGCTGTGGTGGGTTTTTTAATGTTTTAACGTAGATGGAGGATGTTTAAGTATATTGGTCTTGATCAGCTGTGAGGCTGCAGAATAACATACTTCCTGGGGGTCTGAAATCTAGTGTTGTAGTAATTTAGTGATATTAATGTACATCGGTTTATTTCTTACAGCACAAGTGCTCTCCCTTCTTTGTAAGTTTCCTCCACACCCTAACAGACCTCAATACTGGATGCAGTGTGCTGCCAGTGAGACGTAGACAGACATAGCAGTGCCACTATTGGAGCAACAAGTCTGATAAAGGACTTAGAAAATGTGAACAGTGAGTAAAGACTAAGAGTTTTTTTCAGTCTAGGAAAGAAGACATAAGAGGTGGGAAATGCTGTCTTCAGACATGCCTAAGGAATTATGGATAGGATGTGTATGGACATGGTGGAGTTGGCAGTGTTTGATTAATGTTGGACTTGATAATCTTAAGGGTCTTTTCTAATCTCAGTGATTCTGTGGTTGATTTATGGATGTGATCACTTATGAAAGTGGAGGTAGACTTTCTAATTGTGCAAATGTTTAGACATTTGAGTGAACAGCAGAACACAGGTAATACTGTATCATCCACAAGGGTTTGATCAAGAAGTTTTAAAATCTCCTTTAGGAAGAGTTTTCTGTGTGAGCATTTTATTTAATGCTACTTTGCATTTGATCTCATCTCCTTTTCTTGTGTTTGATCTTGAGAACATGACAAGTCTCTTTAAGGTTCAGGGAGACTTCATCTGGATTTCCTTTTGCTGACCCTGGTCATAAGTATTGGATGAGCAAATAGATTGAACTTCCCTCTAGCAATGCCATGAACACTCTGATGTGGCTCTTCACCAGCATGTGATATCAGAACTGAGTTAGCAATGTGTGTCATGTGTTTGCCTCATCTCCTTTCTGAACACAAAATGAGGGCACAGCTGTAGTTTGGAATGCTGTACATCTGTGTGTGACAGATCATCTGCAGCTGTGCATGTGAGCCATGGGAGGCTGGGCAACCTCCATGGGGCAGCAGCAGCTCTCTCACCTTTTCATGTAGGTTTCTCTGTATGGATAGGGTAGGGTAGTGCTGTTTCCCTATGTCTGGTGCTCTAAGAAGTGGCCTGGTACTTTGTGTCTTGGGTAGTTGTCTGCTGAAGTGCAGAGGGTTGACTTTCTCCCTTTTCTTGGATTCACACACTTCAGAATGATGCTGATGCAGCCACCAACTTTCTCCAGGCCCTCTCTTTGTCCCTCTTTGGAAATTTGTGGCAGACTGGAGCTTCTGATACCTTATTCTTCTGAAGCATCGCTGGACAAGGCTCTCAGGGACATGATGGGATTCTGAGGGTGTCCTGTGCAGGGCCAGGAGTTGGACTCCATGATCCTTGTGGGCCCCTTCCAGCTCAGGATATTCTGTAATCTAATGCTGGACGTCTAAACTGGGTTCATTAATTAAAGCATCTCCTCTTAAAGCAACGTGCAGTGTCATGTATAAATGTGCATTAAGGGCACTTTTTGCTTTTCATTAAGATTCCAAAGAGGTGTTGAAAAGTCATGGGAAATATTAAGGTAACACATCTCTTCTACAGCCCTTTTTCGCAAAAGTCTGGTGGGAGGATCGTGAGATGCATTTTGCTTTTCCTACTTGAAAGACTTTGTATACTATGAATAGTTGAAGATTGTTGCAGAAACATCGTTGGGTTTTACATTACCATAGGCTTCTTGGCAACTGTGCACTTTTTTTATTTTCCCCACACAATTATTTATTTCAGAGAAATGGCAGAAGAAAGTGTGTTTCGGGATCTGCTGGAAGTCCTGACAAGTGCCTCAGGTGCCATTGAGCAGAGCAGCGAGGACCCTCGTGGACTGGCAGATCTGGACACCTGCCTGCTGCTCGTAGCTGAGTGCTTCAGGTGCCTGAGGAATGCCTGTGTGGAGTGTGCCAGGAATCAGCACCTCATGAGGTACACTGAGGAGCCGTTTAACCCATGGAAAAACACCACCCTATGATTTTGTGTGCTTTTATACTGAGATTCTTATTTTACACTGCTGCATTAGTTGCTTTATTTTCTGCTTGATACAATCACTTGAAATTGAACATGCAAGAAACGAAAATAGCTGACCTATTTGTAGGTCAGAGTTTGGGGCTCTGCTGAATAATAGAACAAAGCATTTGGGTCCTTAATGTGAGTTGGTTATGCAAATTATATAAGCCTGTTAGAAGCCTCACTGTATAAATATCTTTTTTTCTCTTTAAATTTTTGCATAACATAATGAAGTAAATAGTCTTAACTACCAATCACAGAATTAGTATGTCTTGTAAGGTGCATTTAGTCCTGTCTGGCCCTCATGGCAAAGGACAGCGTGTAGAACTGTGCGTACTAACCTGATACATACACAGGCAAAATGATATTAATGGAGAACAAGTTGGTCTGGATCCTTAAGTTATTTAGCCTCTCTTTTTTTTGCCTGTGATTCTTGCAACACTGAAAGGATCCTTGGGATACAACCAGCTGTAGTTAGTGCAAACCTGGTAGTCTGGCTGCTGTTTTTTAAAAGGCCAGCAAAAGAGCAACCAACACTCTCCCTGCCTCAAACCAGCTGACCAGAAAAAACCCCAATGGCCTTGTTACAAGTTTGTTGGATCACAAAGAACTGTTGTGGAGTACAGTCTGCAAATTTGTCTTCTTGGGAGTTGTCAAATTTGATTTATTGAACTAAATGTAATTTTGACACAGGTCCAAGTCATGGCTTCTGTGTTGGGGCAGGATTTTGTTAATGCCACAGAAGTTGCAATGCAAACCATTGAGATTGCACCTATGATTCCTCCTCACTGGAGAAAGGGTAAATGGTTACTTGACCGTCTCTGCTTCCCTCGGAGTGTTTTGTGTGTTTCTCTTTGAGCTGACCCTGTTGGTTTTTGGTGGCTGTCACAAACTGCTTTGTTGACATCGAAAATCCTCCAAGTTTATTGCAAAGTAATGTACATGACTCTTTCCTTGGGTGCTTGACCTTCAGACAAAGCAAAATTTTTACATAGGTAAAGCTGTTCAAATTACAGGAATAATTTGCTTATTTTTAGTATCTGATTAGAAGAATAGCAAAAAGACTTAACGCTGAAGGTGCTGTGTCCACACTTGGTAGAATGCAGGCTGATGCAGTAAACCCCTTTGATTTGCTTTTGATGGCAGTAATATGGCTACTGATAGGCAGTAAAGGAGGAGAAACTGCTTTTTGAAGCCTCATGAAGAGGCTGAGGGTTTGCTGTTAGCTTTGGTGAAAAGTCTTTTAATTTTGAGTGTATTTTATATCAAGCAAACTATTATTTTTCTTTCTCAATTTAATTATAGGAACTTGGGTCTCATCTCTACATCTGTCCATTTGATCAAAGTACTTCATGGAATGCAAATCAAAGAAGAATTGGTATTGACTGGTAAGGCTGGGGATTTTGTTCAAGGGATAGCCTGCACTGTATTTTTTTTACATGGAAGGTATGATGTCACTTTACTGATGCGTTTGTTTGATAAAACTGAATTGTTTCTGGAATTGTAGTTAAGAACTGGGTGCGAGGTGGGGCTCTCTTACACTGCTTGAAAAAAATCTTGGCCTCAAGTCTAGTCCAGTTGTATTTTCTCTGGATTGTTCCCTGTAGATTGTGAAAGGAAAGATACGTGGAAACTCTTTAAAATGAACCAAAAACGAATGGATTGCAAAAATGGAAAGGAGTATCTCTGTTCAAAATATGTTCTGCCATTTTACTGTCTTTTTATTCCATGTGCAAGCATAGTGAAATGATTTTTTTTAATGATACTTGAAATAATTTATTTGATTCTAGGGAGGAAACTGTGGCTGTGACTTTTTAAAAATAATTTTTTAATATTCATTTGTGCACAGTGGTTGCTGGCCAGTCATGACAGTACCTGCTAAGAATGAAGTGCTGATTTGAGTAGTGGTCACTTTTCCTTAACGGATTTTTCTTTCTATGCAGTGAGGGGGAAATGTGAGTATAGAGCCCTTCCTCCCTGGTGATAGTTATTGCTACCAGTGTCTTTCATACTCATTTCACTGGATTAAGGCATTTCCTATAACTCTTTTCACAATCTGCGTTTCCCCACGTGTGCACGTGCAGCTTTATACATTGCACCCCAGTCTTAACTGTCTGTGGTTGCAGCGATGAGGAGCATTTGGTTTCTCTTGCTACTTTTATTTCTTTTCATTCTCATTCCTTGGATGAGGTTTTCACTGGGTTTCAGCTGATGCTTCTCTGTCCTTTTGTGGAAGTAAGTGAAACAGCTGTCATCAGTAACTTACCCTCAAACACCTTTATGAAACTGGGAGGGCATAGGGAAGTCCAGGACCCTTTGGCTGCTGTTTAGCTCCAAATGAAGCCTTCCAGGCATGTGAGGATGTTGTGCTTAAGCCAGGGTCCCTCCTGCCCCTGTGGCCAGGGAAGGATCAGGGATGCCAGTATGGCCCTTCAGAGTGGGAGGACCAGGGTTGCAAGCCTTGTGGGTGGCAAAAAGAAGGCTTGCTCAGTGGACAAGAATTGGAGAAATTGATGGTACCCAGGAGTGACTTTCAAGCCATGTCACAGGGAGGACGGGGGAACCCTTTTGTAGACCAGTGAGATGAAAGGAAAAGTGATGGATGCCAGAATGTTGCTTTTGTCCAGCCTGATACTGTCCCTGCTACGGCCCTGGACAGCAAGAGGTTCCAAGAGCTGTCCTGGGGAGGTGGGCTCAGAGGGGCTATCCAGCACCTGCAGGAGAGGGAGCAGGATGTGCCCCTTGGCCTGAGCTCTCCCCTGTAGTCTCAGTGCTGCTCTCCCCTCCTTACTGGGTTGTCACATGTGTGTTGTTCTCTGCTCAAGGATCTCAAGAACCAGCAGGGAATGTTATAAGCCCCAAAAAAAAAACAAACCCAGAAAACAACAAAACCAGGAGCGAGTGGAATCCAGTAGTTTTTATCATCTGCTTCAGGCTCCTTTTCCTAACCAGAGAATGATATAAAATCTGTTTATTACCATGAACATAAAGATGGCATTGATCAGATGGTTTTTAATAGTAGAAGTTGTTTTGTGACTTACTCTATGTAGCCATTCAGCAACTACATTTGAGTTGGAACTAAAATTTGCTGTAGTGACCCAGGATAGGTGGCTCATCTGATACTGTTGGGGAACCTCTGTGGTGAGCATTATGGGTTCTATGTGTGTTAGTGCAGCAACAAAAAATTCTAGACAAGCAGGTGTTGCTAATTCTTGGCTGAGTGATGTGATGAACTTTGTTCCACATGGAAATCAAGCTGGAGCCTATAGCACCAGCTCCTGCTGCAGGATGTACCTCCAAAGTGAGCAGTTAAATTTGACTGTGTGTTACCATTTGTACTGTCAAGAGCGAAGCAAATTGCTAAATTGGGCTTGGATAGCACTGTTGAAGCAAAAGAAACCCATGAAATTAGCAAATGGTGCTGCATTTATTAACTGTAATTCTGCTTCATGGTTCTCCTCGTGTTTCATATAGGGAATCAGGTCGCAGGGCTAGAGTAGCATGTGTATGTTGTTCTAGAAGATAATTAGGTGTAAAGTGGAGTATTTCAAGTTGTTCATTTGGATATGTGTCCTGTTTCCTCCCTCAAATGGCTGCTTGGATTGAATGGTCCCTCTCGGTGCTTGTTTATATCTTGAAGTTTTTTTAAATACCTTCATATTGCTTCCATACCAACATAATATAAGGAGAAAGGCAACGTTTATTGCAGAGTAAACAGCACTAAATAATGTTGCAGATCATGTTCCTGTGAAAAATTCCCAGAGCAAGTCATTGTAGGCTGAGGAAATTTGGAGTTCCAACGTTATTGTATTTATGAAGATGAGATTGAAAATTCTTTCTGCAGACTGAAAAATTGGTATAATCTGTCTGTGGTATGTTTGCACTGTTACCCACTGGTAACTGTTAAGGCTGGTAAGTCTGAGTGGTGTGGTAATTTTTGTAGGAAAGTTCAGTGTAGTACAATTTGAAATGGATAAAACCAGAAATGAAATAAAGTATGTATTCTGCGGCCACTATTGTGACCAGTGTAGTGGTTCTAAGGGAGGGGACGTGATCCAAGCAGCCAAAAAGGAGGTGTGCAAAGTAGTGTGACTAAAAACTGTTGCTAATATTTATTCAATTAAATCCATAATCCTTTGCATCTTCTCTGCTAGGAGAAATACTTTTAGGCCCAGGTGTCACATACATGGTTAATTTGGCTTCTCTCTTTAGTATATTTACTGAAACAACTCTAGTGTGAGTTTTCAGCATGTATCTTTATTTTTCTGTTTTCTTTCCTTTAATTGTACAAACGGTTAGATGAGTTTCTGTGGGCTTGTCATGTACTTATTCCGGTCAGCTGTGTACAAAGCTGTGTTTTTAGAGTACGTGATAAGGCAGTGAGCCAGAAAACTTGAAGGTGAGTTGGAATGCATGTCCTGAAATAGCTCTTTAAGGCTTCAGATACGTTTAAAAATAAAGTTAATTCTTACATATGGCATATAAAGATTATCCAATCCCACCTGCAAACCAGCTGTCCCTGTAATAATATTCTCCTTTCTTTTTCATACTTACATAAAAAGAATTCCAAACATTTTTAGGCCTTTCCTGTGAGGTGTTGCTACAGTCAGGTATTTGTCCCCACTCTTTGTCCCAGCTGACTTCCAAGTTAGGCTGAGTTGCATTCCACAGCCTAGTTCTCTTCTCGTAAGTGCTTACAGTAGGTAGTAGGAATCTCTTTTGAGCAGTTTGTGTTTTTACTGCTTGGAGAAGGGAACCTGCTCTAAGGAGTTGCACAATGAGGCCAACAGTTGGATAAACGCAGAGGGTTCATTGAATCATGGAATGATTAAGTTTGGAAAAGCCCGTGGAGCCCACCCTGTGCTCGATGCCCCCCTTGTCTTCTCCTCCTGTCCCTTGTTCCCTGGGAGCAAAGATACTCAGTTTTTTACTTTGAGTTGTAGGGAAAAAATGAAGTCTCTGCAGAATATAGATTTAATGGAATTTTCATAGTACCCTCACTACATCCATTTTGTTTTAGTTATTTTTTTTAGCTAGGAAAAGTCTCATCAGAGCAACCTTCCCCCCACCCTCCCCTGCTCTGGGTACAAAGACAAAAGACACTTGCCAGAGGAGCAGCTGATGGAGCTGCCAGATGAACTTTATCTGAACTTAAAGCAGACCCAGATCTCTTAAGAGGTAAGAAGTAGTTCAGTATGTTTGGACATACTGAACATTGCAGCAGACATAGGAAATATCCTTGTCAGAAGCCCAAGTAGAAAATCTCTTTCACTTCATTGCATGTGTCTTGTGGGGTTAGGTTTGTTTTTTTTCCTTTTTCCTATGGCAAATCTCAAGCTTTCCAGCAGAATCCAGCAGACCTTTGGGAAGGTATGTAGACGTTTGTCAAGATGATGGATCTTTAAATTCTAGAGTGAGAGATCTGGATTTAGGATTCATCTATGAAATCTGGAAAACAAGAGAAAAGATAGTAAGTTGCAAGCAAAGACGTGTGTTTTGCAGCAAGCTTACATTCTATAGGCCTGTCCCATTTGGTCCTCTCATTTATTCCCACTCCAGCTTGTACATGAGGAGCTTTAATCTTTTTGTGTGTAAATAGATCTTCTCAAACCTTTCACCACCTTAAAATACTGCCCATTCTGTAGAATGTGCTTTGAATTCCAACATAATTGCTCAAAACCGATTCATGTGCCAAAATACTTTCCTGTCCTCTGGGATGAAAAGGCCCTGCCTGCCTGATAGCTGCCCTCTGTGAGACAATTTGTGGTGCAGGTCCTCTGAATGAGGTGATTGTCCTATCTGAGCAGACTGAGGTGCTCCGAGCATGGCTCTGGCATTCCAAACTGCCAGGCTCCTGGAGAGACTCAGCTTGTTTTACAGCAGGTGGCACAGGGGCTGATACTGTTGTGCTGTGCTGACTCTAAGGTTTTCTGGGGTTTTAACCAACCAGGGTGAGCTGCATCAAAGTGCCTTAATGGGGGAATCACAGAACCATTAGGGTTGGAAGAGCCCACCCTGTGGCCCACGCACACCTTGTCCAAGTGTAGCTCAACAGGTACAGATACTTTCTTCAGAGCAGAACTTAAAGCATTCCTTAAAAGCAGTGCTGAAAGACGAGCTCATGTAAATTTTTAATGCTCTGCTTTTTATAGGAATTTGAGCATTTTCTGGTAGGATGTTCAGCAGCATGAACATCAGGTGTCTAACAGCTGTTTGTGCTTCCTTTCATGAGGGAGGATGTGTGAGGAAAAAAAGGAATATCTTGTCCTAAACATTTTTCAAGTACTGCAGATTTCATGTTCTTACCAGGGAGCTATAAAAAATGTTTCTTGCTTTGAGCCTTTTTCCCTCCTGCCTTTTTCATCCTGTCTTTTTTTCCCCACCTTGTTTTTTTCCTTCCCCTTTTTCCCCGTCCTTTTTTTTTTGCCTTTTCCTCCCCCCTCCCTCTTTTTACTCCTGCCTTTCTTCCCTCCTTTTTCTTTCCCACCTTTTTTTTCTCCTGCCTTTTTCATCCCACCTTTTTTCCTCCCCCCATTTTTTCCTCCTACCTTTTTTCTTCTCTTCCTTTTTCTCTCTCTCCTCCTTTTCCCCTCTTCATGTCTGCTGCCTCTTTTCCCTGTGCTGACCAGGACCATTAGTGATGCCCTGGGCTCTGCCTCAGCCGTGCTGTTCAGGTACTGCAGCTGGTTTGGACCTGACCAGCTCTCATGCATATTTTTGAGTTTGGGAACAAAAGCCCAGTTACCCTTGACCCTGGTTCTTTATGGGTTGTACCTTTTCTAGGAAGCAAGTGCCTTGGGAAGTGTTTTAATCTGTCAGGGGAGAAGAGACAGCAAAGAGTAACCTTGTAATTCAGAGGTCTGTCCAAATAAAAATATCACTCCTTTGTAGACATTAAAAAGAATAACACAGGGTTGTGTGTGTGCTTCAGAAATAAGATCTAAGGGCTCTAGGCCTGTATATCAGTTCCAGAGGTTGTTTCCTGCAAAAGCCAGATGGATGGAAGCATTTCATCTTTGGTGGCGTAACTTCTCCTGATGTCTGCAGGAGAACATTCCAGGAGCAAAGGATACTTGGTTTCTTTGTAAGCTTTTGAAGGTGAAGACATGGTGTGTTTCAAAAGCCACTGAATTACAAGCAGTAGGAGTTTGTGTAGTTCTCGAAAATCACATTGAAGTTTTGTTGTGAGAGATCCCTGAAAGTGGATGGGAAGAGGAGATAGGAAATTCTCAGCAGTTGCATTGGGTACCTTCTCCCTCCTAAAAAGTTGTTAATTCAAAGTCATTGTTAGAAGTTTACAGAAAAGGAGATGTTTAAACAAATGTTTTTGGTTTTATCAGTAAGAGTCTGAGTAAAAGAGGGCTTAATTGTTAAGTTTGCAAAAATATTCCTGAAAGCAAAAATGGATGAATACCAGTGAATTGATTCCAGTGATTTTTACTTCTTCAAGAGAGGCTGAGAGAAATAAAGCATTGATTCTGTCATCTCTCAGTGAAAGAAACCAGGAGGTGTATCTTTGCTCTGACCTTTTCCCAGCTCTGCACTCAACCACTATCAGGTTGGAATTGCAGTGGACAACTGAGACGAGCTGATTTGGAAGGTAGGAAGGGCAGGGAAGGGAGACAGTCTCAAACCTGCCAAAGCACACTGAACTGGTTTTCCTGTGTTCTTTCTTAAATGGGCAGCCACATGTCCTTAACTTCCTGTTTCTTGTCAATATTTATCAATTTATTTATTTTCTTTGTCTAGAAGGCAGTGGCAACAGCAGCACTCTCACTTTTGGGCCCCTCAAAAAGACTACCTTGGCAGTAGGAAATGAGCTGGAAGTAAATACTCAGACCTTTTTGGAACACATTAGAGTGGTACCTTTGCAGAACCAGTTACTTGAAAAATCTGCACATGTAAAGCTTAATTAATTAGTTGATAAGCATTTGTGGCTTATCTACTGGCATCAGAGTCTATTTTTTGCCTATCTTTGATACTTTAGTGTGTACCTTATCATTTGGAATGCCTGGTTATTCAGCAATGTATTCTACATTAACAGGAAAGAGAAACAGAGGTCTGTTATGGAACCTGAATGCTCTTTAATGAATGCCAGTATTGACCAAAGGAGTCACTCTTTGATCTTTTGTGCTTCTCTTTTATGTCCTGTCCAGTAACTTTCATTCTTCTATTTTATTCTTTAAAATAATTATGTTTTTACTGTCTCTGCTTTTTGTAGTTCTTTAATCCTGTTGCACTGAATAGTTTCATTTCCAAATTACCACTGATGATATGAAAAATACGTATTTTAAAACATGACTGGAAAGTGTGATGGAACACACTCTGTAAATTTTGATTGGACAGACATCGTAACAGTGAATATTTAGAGCTCCCCCAATGCATTTGGGAAACCACTCCTGAATTTTACTGCCTGTGAACAGGTGGAGCTGTGTGAGCAAGTGTCTTCACGCAGGCTTTGTTGTATGGATTTGGAGGAGGTGTAACTTCTAGATTGGGTCCTGGAGACTCATGCACAATGGCTGCTAAATTTAAATGAACAGGAGTAAGGAAGGCAAGTTAATCCTTCCTCTCTTCCCACATCAGTGCCTCCTGTATCTGTCTCTGGGGAAGAAGGCATACTGTTTGTTGGGGGTTGTTGCTGTTGTTTTGTTTCTGAAGGTTCTGTTGTAAATTATTGGGCTGCAGATTTTTTTGTACAGTCCTGATAGGTGCTGATTTATGTGAAATGAGTGGTTGTAAAGCTTGACTCATTTTACCTGTCATACAGGTCAATGATGAATTGTTAGTAGGTGCCATTTGTAGTTTAGATTCATATTAGCCTTTCTTTCGAGGCAGGGGAAGTGGGAGAGAGCAGTTCCCAAATGGACCCAAGGGTTGATTCCCAAAAAGCAGCCTGAAAGGAGGTGCCTCAGCTGCTTGGAAGGAAAGAGAATTTCTGTTTGGCGTTTCTTTTTGCTTGCTTCTAGCGTAATTAAAACTGCTTGTGTATTACAGCTTAAATAAACCAGATGCTAATTTGAACAGACTTTTTTTAGCCATAGGAATAAGGGACATAGGAATAAAAGTTGCCAGTTTCCTATGTGTGATCTTTGCTTTGTCTGTTATGCTTTTTGTATGGGGGATTGGTGCCAACACTTTGCTGCCACTGTTAAAGTAAAAACTATAATTACATTGTCAAAATAATATTTATAGTATTTTTGGGGAATAATTGTGGGAGTGTGATGAATATATTATACTCATCAAACTTTTATGTAAACATAAGCATGAGTTTTTTATTTTAGTTATTGGTGTTGTTTTTGGCCTTCGTGTTTTTCCAATCTGTAAAAATAATATTGGGATTTTCATGGTCTCTGTAGCATTTGCAGTGTGTACCCCCTAACAATCAGTTGATACACTATCTGGTAGGAGTAAACTGCTAGTTGCACTTGTATTGGGATTTTGGTTTCGTGTTTCCATAGCTTAAGAAAATCCTCTGTTTTTTTGAGTTTTGCTATCCCCTAATTACTATAGCTCAGCGCTTTTTACTACTTTACCAAACAGGAAGGGTTTAAGTAATTGGTTTGTTCTTTTGTTCCATTTGGGATTGTTCAGTTGGGGTGGTTTTTTATTTCCGTTGTTTAGCTAATTTTTTTAATTGTTTTTTTTTTTAAACAAGTCTGAGCTCCTCTTGAAAGGGAGTGTGAGCATCTCCCAGAAACCTTTTCCTCAGGAAGCAAGCATGAGGATTTCTGGCAGTGGCTGGTTAGTGCTGCAGGCAGGACTTGCTGCTGGGCACTGGGAAGTTCCCAGGTGCACAGGTGCTCCAGTCCTGCCCAGTTCTGCAGCTTGAAATGTGTAGCTGCTCTGTGTCTGCTGTGTTTGGGGGGATATCACCACAGCTTTTTTAATGAACTGTTGTCAGAACACCCAGAGCAAGGGTTACAGCCGTAGGAGAGTGGGGCTTCCAACTTCCAGCAGGGCTGGGATCATCATTGCATGGCCTCTTGCGTCAAAATACAGTAAGCGCCAGTTTGTTGTGTTTGATCCTTTATTAGTCCCTCTCATTTTGTAAACCTTTGCCTAGATCTGGTCTAAATGTCCTACTGTGTTTGAATCCTGTGGTTCTTGGGAGTGGTTTTTTTCCCTTCTATGGGCTTGATTCTCTACGTGAGTCCTGTTGCTTCTGCAGTGACTGACTGAGATGGAATCACAGAATGGCCTGGGTTGGAAGAGACCTTAAAGATCATCAACTTCCAACCCCTTGCCGTGGGCAGGGACACCTGCCACTATCCCCAGGTGGCTCCAAGCCCTGTCCAATTTGGCCTTGGGCACTTCCAGAGATGGGGCAGCCAAAGCTTCTTTGAGCAACCTGTGCCAGGGCCTGCCCACCCTGCCAGGGGAGAATTTCGCCCTAACATCTAATCTAAACTTACTCTGTGAGGTTGAAGCCATTTACTCTTGTTGTGTCTCTCTCCATGTAACCTGTGCTGAGCTGAATTATTTTATTTGCTGTGGACTGTGAGTATTAAAATGTTTTATTGCAGCACTGTGTTGAGGTACAATTTGAATTACAGAGCAGATCCTGCTTAATGAGGCTCATCTGCTTGGTACTGATGGTATGGATGGCATTGG
The DNA here is from genome assembly GCA_035221455.1 of Xenops minutus. NCBI lineage: Eukaryota > Metazoa > Chordata > Aves > Passeriformes > Furnariidae > Xenops > Xenops minutus. The sequence continues at coordinate 66,095,736 of JAWWEE010000040.1, read as the reverse complement.
GAGGAGAAATTGAAGTAGTGACTAAAATGGCTGCTGCTTTCCAACAGTTTGGTATTTGTTGTCCTTTCCATGGAAGGCTCTCATGGAAAGATGTTTGGGTTGTTGTACTGGGAGGTGGTGTACTGGCAGCGATGTCTCAGTGTAAATCATTTTGCTCCTTCTAGGAGAGAGCCTAACCTGAGGAAATATCCCTAAGGCAGAGCAATTAGCAGGTCAGTGGGCTGCCCTGTGGGCTCCCTGCTCTCATGGCTGGTACAGCTTTTAGAGAGTGTGTAGAGATGGTTTGTTTTTATCCTGCTCCTGCAATTTGGAGGCTTTCTAGTACAGCCTGCCAAGTTGTTGCTGATTTATGCCACATGCATAGTGGTTTTCTAATGTGGACTGATATCCACTTGGAGCACAAAGGAAATAGGAGTTTGCTGATGTCTATTTAATTAGAATGGTTTCTGGTTACTTTGGTTGAGGCTTGAAATTAACAGTAATGCCTGTATTTCTGTGGATCTTTAAATACAGTGTTCTCTAAGCCCTTCCCTTCCTTCCTTCCTTGCTCTTTACTGTCCCCTACCCTACCAGCAAATAATGTCAGCAAGAGTCATAATAAGGCAGGTTTCTGATCTACATAAATATATGTGAATCAAAGCTTGAAGAAACATCTGTATATTTAATATGGTTGCCATGTTTTTCCCAGCAGGGACATCAGGATCTCAAAATAATGGTGGGAAAAATAGGGCAAACAAACCTTTTAATTGCAGAGAGTTTACTAAAGACAGAGCATCTTAAATACAATGCAGGGAGCAGGAGCTAAACTGTTTTCACTTGTACTGAGAGGAAATAGCCCTTCTCAAGAGCATCCCACTGAGGCCCAAGGGTGCTGTAGTTCTTCATCCAGGGAAAGGGAAGAGGGAAAAGGGGATGGAAAGAAGCTGGAGAGATATCCAGACAGAGAGAAAAATGGGAGTTATGTGCTTGCCTTTGGGTAAACTGTTGCCTCTTGGGATAAAAACTCAAGGGGGTATAATTGTGTAGAAGTTCACCATGGCATTCTCTCAGCCTTTTGATTATCATTGCTGTGGCCCAACTTCCAGGCTCTCCTGTTACAGGGGCATTGTTCTGGTGGAGAAGGGGGAGCTTTCCAGACACCGGTTACAAAATTTATTTCCCATTCTGCAGCATCCACCAGCTTTGGCCTTGGAGACAAATGCCTTGTGCCTGGCATTCACTTTTTGGTGATAATTTTAGGGAATATTGCCAGGTTACATGATTTGTACCAACAGACATGAAGCTCTTTCCCTTTCTTTCATCCTGTGGATGTATACAACATGCAATACAAAAGGGACCATAACATGGCAATGAGGAGGCAAACTGCCCTTATAAGTATAAAAAAATAAAAATAAATGCTAATGCCCAAAAAGGTTTATGCTAAAAATGGTGCTATATTAATGTGGATATGAAAGTAAAGATATGAAATGTAAGTTTACTTGTCATTCCTTGCAAAAAGACCATGTTCCATTTATTAGCTAGTTACAGCATATAAATGGTCCAAGGGAAGGGGAGAAGTCTGATACCCTTTCCACAGACTTACAGGAAAAGATCATTTAGCTTTCTGAGGGAAAATGTAATCACTTAGGTGGAAATTCGGGGTTAATAAAACAATATCCACAGTACACCATCAAAAATAATTGGAGAAATTTGCTCATAATTTTGGTTAGTATTTAACTTTTTAATAATTTCCTTTTTTCTTTTTTTTTTTTCTTCAGACCTGTACAAGGTCTCATGTAGGAGTGTGTCATAGGGTCAGACACCACGAGTAATGCATAGTGGGTGGCCAGTCCTTCTTGTTGTTTTTCTTGGTTTCCTGGCATGGTTTAAGCCTAGGCTGAGACTCCCCAGTACTTCAAACTTGCTGATTTTGCTACAGCAGACTCTTTAAAGAGACATTGTCTGTTAGAGTTAGGCTCAGCTTTTAGGCTGGTTCAGGAACAAGATTTTACATCCTAATGTGTGCAGGAAGCTTATAAATGCAATTCCAGGTCTGCAAGCACTTTAGATGTGTTTTATTTCACATGAGAGAGTCATCTCAGGTATGTGTTTTTGCTGCTGGTGTGGATTTAACAGGAGTCCCATTCCATATGTCTTTAGATTTTACTTGATAATTTATTAAATAAATGAGCACAGTTATGTTTACTTTCTAAAAGTGAAACAATGCCATTAAAATACCAGGAGATAAAGAAAATGGTCCTATTACTGTATTTAATAAACTGTGCTACTGCTGTTTGAATGAGATTCAGTCTTCAGTGTCTTCTCAGTGGTCTGTCAAAATGACTCTTTTCCTAGTAAATGCACAACTAAGTTTTTTTGAATCTCCCATTAGGAGACCTCATTAGAACTTAATTTGCATCAGAGGCTAATTTGATGGATGGTCTGATGGTTTCTTCCAGCTCTTTTCTAATTCATCTGTAACTCCACATTTTTAATAGTGTGGTGGGAATTTTACTTGCCTTTGAATCAAATTCTCCTGTTCAGAGCACAGTGTTGATATTCTGCCTAGACGTTTATCTTCCAAGAACAGAAGGGTTGTCCACTCAGGGCACATAATGTTCTGTTAATGTTAGAGTTGGCACTTCTGGAGGGAAAGGAAAAAAAAACGTTTAAGGGCCTGACTTTGTTTTGGAGGTGAAGGAGATGAGGAGTGGGAGCAAAAACTTATTAAACATAACATTCTTGGTATTCCACAGATGGTAAAAATGGGTTCCTAGTCTGTGCTGCAGCAAGTGCAGTAAGATCAAGGCAGAAATATAATCGGTAGCTAGACGTTCATTTTATTTACAGAAATAAAATACTGAGCACTGTTTTAATAACGTTAAATGACAGAGCCCATATATGTATTGTACATTCTAGTAGTCTAGACAGACTGTTTTCCAAGGAAAATACATTTTCATCAGTATTTGTGGTATGATTCATGGTGGTGAAGAGGCAAATAACTCTTTTTATGGCTGGAAGTTGCTGTAACTTGCAGCCACAAGGAAACAAGTCAATGGCCGGATGACAGTGGTGGAAACTCACATTTTGTAGTAATAGAGGTCTACACCTTATGGTGAGCTGGAGGTTTGATTTTCCCAGGGGTGGCAGTGTATCAGAGAGTATTCCGCCACTGTTTGCAAACAGCCAGAGGTGCTCTGGGGGCTCACAGGTGATTTGAGAGGTGTGGAGGCTCTCTGGAGGCTGGGACATGCTCCAGGTTCTTGTAAGCCTTAGTGCCTGCCCCAGTGCAGAGGGGGCACCCGAGCTCTGGCCTCCCTGCATATTCATGGTTAGCAGATTACATGAGAGGTGCAGGTTTGCAGGCCTTATGTTTGCAGTCTGACGAGTGATGTTGTGCAGCTTTGATTGCATTTATTTTATATCTCTATTTGTTTTATAATTGCAGTAAAGGCAGAGGATCACAGCTATCACTGTGCTGTCTGCCCCAGATAAAAAGAAGGGAAACCTCTTAGGCCTATTTTAAGCCTCTACAGCTGCTGTCAAGGTTTTTCAAAGTGATTGGTGAGCAAGTTCAAGGGCTGCTGTTCCACCCATGTGGAGCAGAAGGAAACAGCGTATTGTATTTCAAAATCCTAACACTTAAAGTTTTTGTCCTGAGAACTTCAGGGATTAAGTTTTCGTCTAATACAAAATCTGATTCTGCAAATGACATTGCGTGAAATGATGTCTTTGTGAGGAGCAAGACACAGATTGGGCCCATAGAGATTTCTGGAGTGGGTCCTGCAGAGGCTGGAGATGCTGAAGGATGCATCTCCCTTGCAAGGAAAGGCTGAGGGAGCTGAGGCTGTTCAGCCTCCAGAGGACACACTGAGAGGGAACCCTCCCCTATGTGTGTCAGTGCCTGCAGGGAGGGGGCACAGCATGGACCAGGCTCTGCTCGGGGGGCCCAGCAATGGCACAAGAGGGATGGGCAGGAACCCAGCAAGTTCCACCTGAGCAGGAGCAAGGACTTTGCTGGGCAGTGACTGAGCAATGAACAGGCTGCCCAGGGAGGTTGTGGAGTCTCCTCACTGGGGATATTCCAGAGCCATATGGGCACAGTCCTGTGCCATGTGCTCTGGGATGGCCCTGCTGGAGCAGGAGGTGGGACCAGATGCCCCACTGTGGGCCCTTCCAGCATGACCCAGTCTGTGATTCTGTGTCCTTCAGACCATATTATATAATTGTTAAATGATATAATTTCAATATAATAATCAGATGGAAAGCACGCACAAGAGCCTGTTTCAGCTGTTATGTCATCATAAGGGACTGCAAGGAACAAGGGGAGCTGTGATCTAGGAGGTTCTGAACTGCTGAAATGCTTTTAAACCATCCTCCTGCAGGGCCATTGAATACCAGCTGCCTCACCTTTTGCATGGGTGGCCTGAAGCAACCCTAAAAGATCAGTTTACATGTAGACAAACATTTAGGTACCAAAATTCATTAGGTAAAGAGATGTTATTACCACTTGTACCTGTTGCGCTGCTGTATAAAGAGATTGTTTTTGCAGAACCTCAGAAAGTGCCCATAACCCATTGCAGTCTGGTTAAGAAAGCAACCTGGAATCTGTGTATTTGCATTTGCTGAAGAACACCCTTCTTTTACAGGAACTATTGAAATCTCACCAAGGGGGAAGTTCTCTTCAGCTCTAGGGTCACTCTGTGTATCAGAAGTTTCATCCTGGTATATGTAATTTCCCAGTGGCTGGCCATCAGGTTGAAAATAGTCCTCTTGACCACACACAGAGTAATGTTTTTTCAATTAAAATTTAGCCATGCTGATAGCTACAGAATTGTTTAAGTCAGTGTTTGATAGTTGTTTTTAGCTTCATAAAGATCTGTACATTTTCAGGGGAAAAGTAAAATAATCTTGTCTCTTTTTTGCTTTTCTTTGTTTTCCTTTTTCCTCCTGCGTTTCAGAAAGCACACTGAGCAGATGGCAAAATGGAAGTCTGTCTTCAGCAGCTTCTAGATTTTCTTGCTTTTGCTGTAAGGACATGGAAAGGCCATGGAAGGAAATGGCCTCGCGTTGTGCCAGGGGAGGTTTAGGTTTGATATCAGGGAAAATTCCTTCATGGAAAGGGTTGTCAAACAGTGGAAAGGGCTTCCAGGGAAGTGCTGGAGTCACCATCCTTGAAGTGTTCAAAAAAATGTGAGGATGTGGCACTTGGGGACATCTTTTAGTGGTGAAACATGAGGGTGCATGTTGATGATTGGACTTTATGATCTTAAAGGTCTTTTCCAAGCTTAATGACTTCAGGATTCTGTGATTTTTATGGAGATGAAGTACTGTCTCTACAGTAAGAACAGTAACTAAAAGATCTGTAGCTTTTTTTCCCCAGTCTGAGTATTTCCTGGAGAGACTAATCTCTAATGCCCAAAGTGGAATTCAAAGCTGAAAAAGGTCAAACAAATTTCAGGGGAGGATTGGGGTATAATCATCCAACATCCTGTCTCCTTGGGAGGCCTTTCTTGTCCCAGCATAGGTAAGGAATTCACTGAGGGAAAAGCAATACCCTGTTCCTGGGATTTCCCTTCTAGCAGGGAAGTGTTTCCATGAAGTGGCCACTGCTGTGCCTGTGCTTGTCCCTTGGAAAACTCCTGAGTCAGCAGGGTGGGATCAGCTGGGAGGGGAAAGTGGAGGGAAATAATGAAACACTGCAGATGTGCAGAGACAGAACAGGGATCATCAGAACTAGAGGAGAATGTGGCTCAAAATGCATTATGGAGAAGGCATACATACTTTGGGCTTAAAAATATATATATGGAAGGAAAAGTTACTATTCCCCAAGCCCCAGTAACCTCATTTTTGACTTGCTTTCCCTGCTGTTCCCAAGAGGACGTATCCCCAGACTTCTGCAGGAAATCTGGCTGCCAGCTGGCACAGCACCTTTCCAAGAGACCTAATTTTAGATTTGCAGAACCTGGCAATATCAGCCCACCTCCATCTGCAATAGGCTGCTATTTGTAATATCTCTGAATTTTAACATTTAATGTGAAGTTTCTTTGCCAGCCTGTTAATATGGGCCAGGCTATTGAAAGCTATCAATAGGGCCAACAAGAGTGTTTTTATTTTGTGAGGTCTGTGGGTTCATGCTTTTGTTTTTTGTGAATTTGCACCTTTTGGCTGCTCTAGGATATTAACTTGTGTGGTGAAATATCATCTTCCCATATTTAAATCCATATTGAGAGGAGGCTAGAATAAATACTTTGCAGTAAGAGCAGAAATCTGCCATGTTAAATTCAGTGTTAAAATTGGAGGCAAAGTAACTTGGAGTGCTGGCTTTGATTTTTCTGGGATAGAAATTAGGAAGTATTGAGCACAACATCATATTCTGTAATGATTTGTCCAGTTAAACAGAACGTAATGTCAGTAGCAAGGAACTGTCAGTGAGTTATTTTCATCACTAATAGCCAGTGTTTAATACTAAACAAGTCTGGTGTATAATTCTAAAAGACTTTGTAAAATTACTTGCATTAGAAGAGAAAATGGAAATATTTACGTACAGGAGCAGTGAAATAACTGCACCTAAAGCTTCATGAAGATAGTTCTGCACTGTATGTCTGAAATACTGATGTCATTTATATGAAACTTACTAGTGTTGCTTTGAATTCCTGTCAATATTGTTTTCTGTTTGTTTTTTTCCAGCTCTTCGGTGTAGTCTCCAGTTTCTTGGAAACATTGCAGCAGGAAATGGAGAGTCCCAGAATAGCCTTTGGAAGTGTGCTTTCCCAGATCTCTTCTTGTAAGCATGGATGCGGGTTTTCTCCTGGTGTCATTTCTGCGGTTGTGTTCACATCTCTTGGTCATGATGGCTGTGCCTTTGCACCATGGAGCTCTGAAAAATAACTTTGGTGAGAATGGCATGGTTGAGACCATATCCTGTAGGTGGTTTTTGTTAGTCAGCCGCAGGGGTCAGGACCTTCCAAAACCTGCTGGTTCTAAACTAACCGTAAGTCGATTTAGTTTAGCAGAACCGGAAGAAAACTCTATTTTGAATGATGAGCTTCAAACATGAGCCTTATTTCAGATGTGTTTTCAAGTAGTTGCACTCATTTCCAAGAACTTTCTTTTTTTTCTTTTTTTTTCTTTTTTTTCTTTTTTTTACTGCTGGATTACATGGAATCTACAAAAGCTCATTAACCTTTGTGTCTCCAGTCCTTTTGTCTGCCTCCTAAGCTCACCAAAATATCTTCCTGGAGGTTTGATGATATACGTGTAATGAAATATTATATCAACTATTTTGTGCAGGCACATGACAATGCAGTTGATGTGTTTGTCCAGATTTTTCATAGTGAACTGGTAATAAAGGCACTTCCATTCCATTTGATAATAGTTCTGAGTGGGGTTTTGGAGCCTGTTTGTCAGCACTGGATGTAGAAAGAACTTGTGAACAGAGAAGTAGTTTATTATTGTTTCACCCAATTTCTAGCTCTTGAATTGGTTCTGATTTAGCATTAATGTTTTGAATTGCCCATTCAGCAGAGGCTTGGGCTGTTTTCCCTTAGGCAGAGCCAAAACTCCTGGCTGTCTGTGAGGCCACTCAGTGAGCTGAATGGCACTGGCCTGATTTGCATGCTCAGGTCTGACATGCTCTCCCCTCCTGGTCTCTGTGGCAGGATGTGCCTGGCACACAACGATGAGAAGGTTATTGCCTATTGCTGTATGGTGCTGTTCACCTGCCTGGACTCGGGCAAGGTCAGAGACCTGCTGCACCCTGCGCGCTTGACCGTGGCTCTTCACGTCCTGAGGGTCTACAGAGAGCAGCTGGAGCCTGAGTGGTCGTAGGTATCTTTGGAGTTGTCTTCCTGCTGTCAGTCTCTGTGTTAAATCTGTGTGTCCGAATCTGTGACACTGCTAAGTGGTAAATGAAGATCTGTTTAGAAATTGGCTGCTTAGAATAGACAAAATTGCCATGATAGTTTCAATGGCTGGGGCTTTTTTGCTAAAATAAGGCTACATTTTTCACTATGGATATATAACAGGATTTTCAAATTGTGGTCTGTTTCTTTTTCTTTATGTAACAGGGTTCTAGAATGCAAACTAATTTACATTTGTGTGCTGGCTTGTGGAGATTTTTTGAAGTTAGCACAGACAGGTTGTGCTAGAAGACTTGTAGGAGTAATGCTTGTGAGTGCTGCACAAAACCTGGGGGTTTTTGGTTTATCCCTTTGTTAGCAGATCTGTTGTCCAGTGCAACATGCCATCATTTTTGTACCAAAACAGAAGTATTGTCTGTGAACCTTTATTTCCATACTGCAAGAGCACCTAATCAATGCTTTTGTTCTACTGAGCTTTTGTATTTTTTTGCTAATGGCCATTCTTGTAAATATTCTTAGTTGTGCATTTGATAAATGTTTTGCCCTGTGTAGCAAGGATACACATTCAACTCATTGTTACATGATGTATTCCAAGGGGAAATAAATTGTTTGTATGTTTTTGTAGCGTTATTTTGAAGGTCATGTTTAAATTCAAAATTTAATTAGGAAGAATTATTGGGGGTTTAATAGAAGTTTGGAAAATCTCTAAACAGAGTTAAGGGGATTGAAAATCAAGTGTTGTTTAATAGTTCGCTTTTGTACTGAAAAAATGCCTAAATTTGTTTGTGGCTGGGCTTTTTTATGACTTTTTATTGAAAGGTCAGTTTGCTTAGGACATAAATAGTTTTCAGAAAGCAAACTGTAAATTTCAGGGTCAGGCAAGGAGACTTCTAGTGCAAAAGTGACAAACTGAGTCTGGTTCTGTCATCTGTCAGTAACACAAAGGTTGGTTTTCAGATAATTACCTTGATAATCTTTAATTTTCTTTATGTATTGAAGATAGGCTGAAATGTGTTTTGACTGAGATATGAAAGCTGTGGTGGTTAATTTATGTTTTGGAGATAATTGCAGAGTAAGTGCAGCATCAAAATAAATGCTGAGGGATCCAATTCCCTGAACTCTCCAGTCTGAAGTGCATTCTGTGGATGTTATTAAGAAAATGTTTTACCTCCACTGTGGTTGTTTGATGTGGGTGGAAAACCATCTCTCTTCAGGGTAGTCTTGAAGTTAAAAAGGGGTAAACTTCTATACAAGATAAAAGACTCTGATGAAGGAAAAGAGAGGAGTGGAAATGAGTAATCCTGTTGCAAAAGGTTTGCCCTCTAAATCCTATCAGAATCCTGTGTTTCTCATATGGGGAAAAGCATTGGAATTTCTTCTAACCCTTAAGAAAATAATACATTTGGTTTTCTTTCCTAGTACTTTATTGGCTTGTAAATTCTCAGAGCTCATTATCAGGTTTTCCAATTGAAGGAAAAAGTGATGAGTTTGTAGTATGTGTCTTGGCATTCTGTGCGGTCTGAATTATAAATGGAAATCTTTCAGGAGTGTTGGCACTGTTTTCGAGGTAGTGTGGGTCAGGTGCATTCACAAGTGCAAAATCTAGACAAAAAGTGCATTGCACCAGTGTAATACCAAACACTGAGCAGGTATTCAAACAGCATTGCCTTGAAAGGAAAAAAAATAATTCCTTGCTTTAAAGGGGCTGATTTTTCTGAGTCTTAGTAGTTCCAGACCCTTTTTGTGATTCATCTTGTACCTATTCCCCCCATTTCTTGATCTTCATTTGTTCTTCTCATACTGCATTTCTTTTATCTCTTATATATTTTAGGGGCAGGTAATGATCTGTAAATTCCAGCTTGCTCTGCTCATGATCAGTTCTGAGATTAACATCCCCTCTAAAATGCTTCCTTGCACATGGGAAGTTTTTAAACCTCTTACTTCAGTTCTGTAGTTTCCACCCTCTTGAGGTGGTTCCCCCCCTGTTCTTTTAGTGCCACTTAGTTCCCAAAAGCAGCAGATCTGTCCCTTAAACTGTGATCTTTTGGCTCTATTTCTTCCACCCCTCTCTTCCATCTTACCTTTATGTTCAAAGGGATGAGCAGGTTTTCCAAGCCCTTGTGTGACAGTAATTTGTTTTCTCTGTATCATCTTTCTGATGTATCTCTAATAACACACAGATTTCATTCTCCTGAATTGCTGACATACTGAGTTGAACCTACAGAATCACAGAATGGTTTGAGTTGGAAGGGACTGTAATGCTTATCTAGTCCCACCCTCTGCCATGGGCAGGGACATCTTCCACCAGCCCAGGTTGCTCCAAGCCCTGTCCAGCCTGGCCTTGGACACTCCCAGGAGTGGGGCAGCCATAGCTTCTCTGGGCAACCTGTGCCAGTGGGAAGCCATTCCCCCTTATCCTGTCACTCCAGTTCCTCATGAACAGTCCCTCCTCAGCTTCCCTGTAGGGTCCCTTCACGTTCTGGAAGGTGCTGTGGGATCAACCTTCTCATCTCCAGGCTGAACAGTCCCAACTCTCCCAGCCTGTCTCAGTGGGGAAGCTGCTCCAGTCGCCTTATCAATTTCGTGACCTCTTCTGGACTTGCTCCAGCAGTAACGTGTTAATGTTTAAATATCTTAAACACATAAGCAAACATCCTTTCTCCAAAAGGTAATTCCCTTTTCCGGTGCTGCAGCAGCTGCTGCCTGCAAAGTGCTGTCAGGGAGTTAGACATATGCTTCCTTTGGGAAACAAAGCTGGAATACACTGTTTAGTAAGTGAAATGTATTTTCAGACTCTCTCCATTTCTGTGGCATTTCTGGGAGGCCTGGAGAGCCATCTGTAACAAACTCCCTTGTGGTTCCCCAGGAAGGAGAAGGCACCAGCAGTATCCTGTGTCCTGGTGCAATGTGCTGGTGCAGCTTTGCAAAGCACTGCCACTTCATTTGAATTTTCAGTAAAAGCTGGTTTTAAAATATATAGACAATTATGCCCTAGGCTCTGGGAAATTGTGGAGCCTTTAAAAAGTATTTTTTCTGTATTTCCCCAGACATTGACTTTTGACTCCTCTCGGGCTTGTGTTAACCAGCAGCAGCAAAGTGTGTTGCACCTTTTAGAAGGATTGAGAAGAGGAATGAGCAGAGAATGCCACATGAGATCTATTTCAGACTATTGAACCTGCAAACGTATGTGTTTTGTAAAATAATTAGGAAAAAGTAGTACAAAATTACATTATAATTTATCCTAACCGAGACCGATGTGTATTTTAAAAGCTGTTTGTTTTAGAAATACTTTGGTGGCTCCATTAGAGATGAGTGTACCTTGTGTCATCAGTTTTTCCAAGTGTGTGTGTGGGGCAGTGTAGCTAATAAGGAAAGGAAAAACAGGCTGTATTTTTGATTCCTGAAGAGCAAGGAACAAAAATCCTCCATTTTAAAGTAGGAAGCATAATGTGCCTTTTGGCTTCCAGAAGAGAGATATTAAGAGTGTGGTCAGCTGTTTGGCATTGAAAGTAAGGTTTGTTTCTTCTGGTGGACAGTTTAGGATGTCCCCACCCCCTCCTTCTCCTCCCCAGAAAGTAATTCCATTTTTAATTCCAGGAAAGTTGGAGTTATGTTGCAGGTTCCAAGTTCAACTGTGGTTTTAAATAGTACTGACAATTAGGAAAAGTTTCCTTAATTGTAGAGATCTGAGCAGCTTCTACTTTCTATTTGCAGTAGCAGTGAATTGGCACCGATTTCTGCAGTCTTTCAAGCCCAGCCTCACACATTTCTTTGTCTTGTCACCTCTTCCTTCTTGTGTACCTTGTGGAGAGAGTGGAGCAGGAAGTGCTTTTAGCACAAAGTGCTGTTAGCTATTGCTCATCATCTTCCAGTTTTTTCTTGGTAGCTCTTCCGAAAAAAAATGATTCCAACTTCACATATAAGCACAAATAAATCTCTTTTTAGTGCCTTTCAGAAGTAGGTATCGAATTGAACCAGGAGTGTCTTCTGAAGGAGAGCACTATTGCACATAATCTCAGCTTCGTCTTCTAGGCCTGGGAGGTGACTTGGTGGCCCCTGCCATGGCCTGTAGGGAGGATGCTCTCATTGTGGGGCTGGCTTTGGAAGATGGGGGGATGTTCAGTGCTGTGCTTGGAGCACAGCACACAGGGGACAAGTATTGTGATGTTTAATTCTTGGGGCTGGGCCTTAAAGCTGTTTCCTTATTCTTCTCTTGAGTGAGAAGTGCTGGTGTGGAGTGAATGATCTTGTTTGCAGAGGTGTTAGGACAGGACATGCTTCATTTGTTATTAAATAACTTTATACTTGTTTTTTTATTTAATGTTTTTGATAGGGTTCCTTTCTTTTGCAAGGGCAAAATATTCCTCTGTTTCTAAAATATATTCTGGTTCCATACAATTCCTCATGAATCATATTGCTTTTTAAGCATCTAAAAAGACTGGTGAAAAGGCTTTGAAAGGTTAGCTGCCTGAATTTTCTACTTTTTTCCTTCAAAATTTGGATGTTTTGTTACATTTTTTTGTTAAATTGCAGTAAAAAGATAGCAATTTACTTCTTACTAAGTATTTTGGATAGTGGCATTATTGTAGGGTGATGAAAAACGCTTTTGGTTTTGAGACTGAAAGTTTCTGATCAAGTAGAGAATTACCATGGCTTGTTCTTTGTACTTTGAAAACATTTGTGGGGGTTTTCTTCCTCATTTTCTGAGACTGAGGAGACTGTTCTCTAAACTTGCTAATGGGATCAAATCAACTTAATGTGGAGCATGACATTTGATGATGAAGCTGATTGCTTGCACCCGTCTTGGATTGGAGCAAGCTTAGTGGGCATTTGGAATACCCTGAGTGCAAATGCAGCTCATACCACTTGGTCTTGGCTGCCTCTCAACTTTGCTCTGGTACAATACAGCCCTTGTGCTGTTATAAAGTCTTTGAACATCTCCTCCTGTATTTATCTGCTATGGAAGCACTGGATGTTTTTAGGATTTTAGCCAAACAATTTTTAAGAAGTCCAGAAAATTGGCATATTTAACACTGTTCATTTGTTCCTGTGTTATGCTTGCAGAACAGCTTTAATTTTCACCATTTCCTTCACTAAATTACAGTGGTCCTCAGTTTATCCCCGTGGTTCTGCTGTTGGCCCCCAAAGAGAGTTTCAATGTCATCCCAGAGCCTTTTGTGTGCATCTGAAATGCCATGTTCAGTCAGTAACCCACAACTGAATGTCTTCATTTCAGAGTTGGGGATGGGCTTACTTTTCATCTTCTTTTCTCTTGCCCCAAATGAAAACCATGAGAGCTGAGGACTAATGGTACTGGGCTGAGTTTGCCCCATCCTTGCTTAGCTACCTCCAAAAGCTCTGGGAATGGTAGAAAGAATTGAAAGTGCATTCCCTCAATATTAATTCTTCTGTTATCTCTTGATAATATGTAAAATACTCTTGTCCTCTATTCCTCATGATACAGTAGTGCAGGAAGTCGATAAGGTAAAGGAGACATTTAAATACAGAAGCAGACACTTCATAGAATGCCAGAGTGGTTTGGGTTGGAAGGGGCCTTAAAACTCCTGCTTTTCTGACCCCCTGCCATGGGCAGGGACACCTTCTACTAGCCCAAGTCGCTCCAAGCCCTGTCCAACCTGGCCTTGGACACTTTCAGGGATGGGGCAGCCACAGCTGCTCTTTTCTGAGGTGTTACATCATGTCATGAAATCAGAAGGGTAAGAAGCAGAAACTTAGTCTGAAATACTACAAGCTCCTCAAGCAGTGGAGTTCTAATCCACAGAATGTGAAAAATGTGTCTGAGTAAATACGGGAGTGCAGAATGACTGAACTGCAGCCCTTGCACTTTTTAATAGTGATCAGGGATGTGCACCTGGTAGGATTAGATCTTTGTGGTGATAATTATGGATCACTTTTTAATTATGAGGCAAATAGTGAAGGAGGTTTCCTCAAATCAATGTTAAACATGAAAATTAAGATTTTAATTGAGTCCCTACTGCAGAAAAAGAATTGGGCTCCAGGCTGTCTTCTTAAATGCACTTTGACTCTCCTGAATTGCCAGCTGGAATTTGTATACTCAGGGGAAGTTCTGTGTTCTGCACAGCATGGAGTGCTGTATTGTTTCCTTTTCCAGCTCCAGACAATGCCTGTGCTTCTGGTTCCATCTGAAACATAGAGTCAGGTGTTAGCATTCTGAAGGCTTGGGGTGGGTGGCCTGCGTTGTTGGTTCAGGACTGCGGCAGTGTCCTCCTGGTCACTCTGCTAGTGGCTGGGCTGCACTGCTCAGGTGAAATGCCTTGTGCTCTTCACTTTGGGAGAGCCTTGTTTTCACAAATGTGGGTTCAGAAACTCCTGAGTGAATTCTGCACTCCTCAGCATTCTAATTTTAAGCTGATGATTCCCTATGCCTCTGCTATGGTTTTTTTTTTTTTTGCATTAAGGCATGCACAAATATCAGTTAAAAAAAAGCACAGCATAAAATAGTTTTTCTCCCTCCCCTTCTTAAAAATGTCCTTTACAGTAACTGAACCAGTGCTGGCTAAGTCCACAGTTATTGTTAGAAATGGAATAGCTATTAATCTTTTGGGCCTCTTGTTCTCCTATTTCCCCACTTGACATTGAGTACTTGTCCAAAACATACTTTGTTGCAGCTGGAAGGCTTCTATGTGATCTTCCTGTTAGTTATGTAGTGGATTATGGATACACAAAATAAAGGCTGTCAGCAAAGGCAAAACTAGAGAAGAGGTGGAAGGAATATTGAAATCACTTGTTTTTAATATTATTTTAGCTATTCTTTCCCTGTGGCTTCATCAGCCCAGAAGATGCTCTGGGACTTGACCTGTAATTATAGTATATTTAGTAGCCAGACATGCTGCTTTAAAAATGCCTCATTTAGTTTGTGTGTATCTCTGCAGAATAAATAACGCTGTCAATGTTCTTAGGAGTGTAATTTGAAAAGATAAATTTTTTTACCTCCTTTCTTTTTTTCCCAGAATGTTGAGAGTAGGAGTCTGGGTTGAAATTAAATGACTTTCATCTGCTGTGGACTACTTTGGGTGGTTCTTTGGAAAGCACAGGTGTAGATAGTGGCATTGGCACAAGGGCAGGCTGGCCAGACTTTACAGAGACAGTATTGAGAAGAAAGAATGAGTTGCTGTCAGTTCTGGATGGACTCTTTTTGAGGGCCTGTTTTTTGAGAAAAGTTGGTGTAAGAGATACCTGGGAACGCTTTGGCAGAAGAGGGGAACCAGTGGCTGGTTTGTCAGTTTCTGGTCATTTATTGGTCTTATGGTATTCAAGACAGAAAACTCAAATATGATGAAAAACCTTAATGAGAAGGGGAAGGCACAGAAAGGAAAAGCAGAGCTCGATAATTTATTACGTACTAAGAATATACTTACTATATTTTGACTGGTAAGGTCCTGGTGTTAAAGCTGGGGTTGCCCTGTACAGGGCCAGGAGTTGGGCTTGAGGATTTTTGTGTGTACCTTCCAACTCTATGATTCTATTCCACCTGCATTCTAGAGCAAGGAATTGGAATTGGTTCCCAGTTTAGGTCTCTTATACAAAGAAGGTATTTTTTTAAGTTGAGAAAAGTATTTTGCTGCCTTGTATCTGACAAAGAAGTTTCCTTTAGCTTTGATGCTTTGTTGAATTACTTTTTTTAAAAAAAAAGAGAATTGAATTATTTAGGCACTTTTTTGAGTGTTTGGACTGTGTTGTGGTGAGTAGAATAATAGTTTTGAATCTTGACCTTTGGCTTTTTGCTGAAATGCCTAAAGCATTGGATGAGTGTTTTATTGTTTGAATTGTGGTGTGTCTTTTATATAAGTGCCCAAAGACTCTGACCAGCTTTCCTTCAAGCCTGCAAGTAAAAGTGTGCTGAACTGATGGAAAATGGCTATCGTTGTGTTAGGGAAAACACTGTGGAACAATGCACAATTATTTTGTGACGGTTTGTGTCTATTAGGAAACAGGACCCAAAGCATATCAGCCCTTCATCTACAAGTAAAACTAATAGCACTATGTGGAGTCAATGTAGATGCTGCTTTTGTAGTCCCACTAACACTTTCCTTTTTCCCCTTAGGTTCCTGATTGTTACAGACCATTTGCTGAAATGTCCGGAGCTGGTAAAAGCCCTCTATGCCAAACTGAGCAATCAAGAAAGGTAACCCCAAAAACCAATGCGGTTTTGAGTATTTAGCATTCCTTATAGAGTATCCTGTTCACATGATTGAAAAACTGTGTGGTTTCAGAGTTGGCACAAAATCTCTAAATACATGTTTCTATGTCAGTAATGGTTTTAAATTGGTCGGTTAACATTACAGCTTAGCCACAACTGGCAGTGATTTATGTAGGGTTGCAGAATCCAGGTTGGCGCCATTACTTGGTAAAGAAATACTTGACACAAAAAAAAAGGGCAGGATTTCATGCCTGGGTCTTGATTTCAGAAGAGCACCACACCCTGCAGGGTTTACAGCTCCATTAGAAACGTCCTCAGCTGTTCCTACTTCTGCAGTAATGACAAATTAAAAGGAAGCCTTTACTAAAGCTGGAAGTGTGTATAATACTGGGTAGCAGAACCTACAAAACCTACATGTCCAAATACCAGTGATTTCCTAATCTTTTAATATTTCCACGCTTGAAAAGCTTCAAAGAACCTTTGCCTTAAAGAAGCACAGCTTTTTTTTCCTGTAAGTGTTTAAGTACATGTGTGCTGCATTGATGGGAAATGAGTATTATTATTAAGGAAGATACTCATTTACAATTGCTCTAATAGAGAATTGGGTAAGACAAAAAAATCATTTTAAGATAATCAACTTTGGGAAACCCTGTATTAGAATTCTGCTCCAACTGCTTGCATATCTAATGGTCTTGTTCGTGTGTTCATCATGGCTGCTTTGTTCCGTCTCTTCCCAGAGAAGTTTTAAGTTCCCCCTATATAGTGTTTGCAGGTGAAAGCCAGAGCACTGAACAAGTGTCTTAATGTGTTTCCTTCTGTGTTTTGTAATGTTTCCAGTGTTACTGCAGTGAGGGTACAGGCACTGCTTGGAGACTCTAAGGGAACAAAAGGAATACCAGGCAAAGAAAGAATATGTGATAGATTTGAAGCATAGATAAAATATCATTAATGCAGAGGGATGAGCTGGGAATGGTAAGGAGGGAAATACTGCCTTTCTTCATAGTTCAGGATGGCCGAATGGGAACAAATATGAGCTCTGTTCTTAACCAGCTGCTGGGAAAGACTGTTCTAAGTGAATGAGCTGGGTTCAATTCTTGGGGGGAATACCATGAAGGGCAGTTTGTCTGTATGTGTTCATAATGCCTTTGAGGACAGGCAGGCCTGGAGGAGGGTGTTCAGTTATATTTAAAGCAGTAGGTGTAATCAGTTTCTAGAAAGGTCTCAACTGATGTTGTTGCACACACTGTGGTACATGTGGTGATGGGGTTCCTTGCCTGAAGGGCTTTTGGTGCATGGATGATCACATGGGGGATCCCCAGTCAGGGCATATTAACTGCATTTATTATCAATCCCAAGAGTTCTGCCAATCAAATAAACTCTATTAAGTTTTTCAAAGACATAATCACAGTACAGCGTGTTGTGAATTTGGTACTCCTTAATTTACTGACAGACATATGGAAGTGGTGTAGAAAATAGTCCTTTTGCATCTGAACCTG
Organism: Xenops minutus; assembly: GCA_035221455.1. NCBI lineage: Eukaryota > Metazoa > Chordata > Aves > Passeriformes > Furnariidae > Xenops > Xenops minutus. The sequence continues at coordinate 66,078,217 of JAWWEE010000040.1, read as the reverse complement.
TGCTGGCATTTTCCTAGGTAGTGTTAGCATATTTAAGAACATATTAAAGAATCACAGAACAAGGATGGAGTCCAACCCTTAGCCCTGCACAGGACTGTGCCCAGGAGTCACACCATGTGTCTGAGAGATCTATGAAGAGAGAAATGCAATTCAGATAAAAACATTTTGATGCTTGAATTCTTTAGTAGATTCGAGATTTCCCTCCACGTGTGTGCAGGCATGTGGCAGAAATATTTAGAAAAAGCCTGCTTTGCTTTCATCCAAGTTAGCCTTGAGCTGGGACAATGTAAGTTAATGCCTTGATTGTCTTAATTACATTGTAAAATGTTCAGAATGAGTACATCTGTCTTGTCCCTTTTAAGAAGGGGTTTTACTTTAATTAACAGCAAGAAAAATGCTACGGAATAGCTTCAGGTGTTTTTAAGATGCTCAGCTACTTGCACCTGTAGGTTTGGTTTCTGTGGGGTGTTCTCAGTGAAGGATGTAGGGAACTGCCCTCGGGGAAAGGGGCACTGCAGTCCCCTAAGTGGCTCCACTTTGTGCTTGTGCTCAGTCTCTGTCCTGGCAGTGCTCAGAGTAGCAAGTATCATTTGAAGATGAGAGAAGTGGAAGTTTTGAGGAAGGACCTAATTTGTCTCCTGGAACCATTGCTATCAGGGAAGTGTTTGAGGAAAGAGGAGTCTTAAGTTAGAATGTCCCAAGTGTCTGACACTCGATTATAAATTGAGCACACTTGATGCAAACATTGTTTGATGATAATACAATCAGTAGAATTTTGCACTGTTAGTTTTAGTTTAGTGAGACAGAACTTTATTTTGTAATAATGAGCTTCTGGATTTAAATTGCACTTGAATGCTGTGTTTTATTTGCAGGCTATAGGAAACACAAGTTTGCTTTACTGATGATTGCAATTACTTTATCATAGCTCTTCTAAGTTTGTGCCGATTTAATCAGCATCAAGAAGAACTGGTTTAAATTTGGCTAAGAGGGGAAAAAAGGTCTTCCTCAGTGGTGCCTAAAGAAAAGGAAGATGACATGGCATTATTATTTCCAAATAGAAGTATAAGCATAAATCTAATACACAGAATTACATTTTAGATATTGAACTGTGACAAAAATTGGACAATTGGTACCAGCAAATCTCTTATTCGTATTTAGCTCTAGGCAAACAAGTAGGAACAAACTGTCATCTGAATGGCTGAACAATTGTGACATCATTTGAAGGAAATGGGCAAATGGCATTGTGTGGTAGAACTAACTTGGAAAACTTAGGGGTGAGTCTTGGGAGAAAACTGAGAGAAACAATAGAAGAAAGGAATGTAAGGGAACTTGCACTGGAGAAGGCGTGTCCCTCTCAGGAAAGTGTTGGCTGAATGGCAAGACTTGCTTGAAATTCAGGGAAAGATGGGCATGTCCTGAATGACTGTGCCTGGAAGAAAACTCAGGAAAACGGTTTGACTCAAAGTCTAAAGAGAACAGAAAACTTTACAAAGAAATTACATGCAGGTGATTTTTTAAGGTCACTCCTGTTTCTCTGGTAGGATTATGGTTGTGGAAAAGGGCACCCAATTATATTGCAAGAGGAAGAGTCATGCAAAACGTTACCCTCTTGGCAACCATTTAATCTGTTTAATAGGGTTTATGTGGTGACCCTCCAGCTTGTTTGCAGAGGGATTGCTTGTCACTTTTAAATGGTTATTATTTGGATCGTTGGTGCAACAAGAACTGACTAGAACCCAACCAAGCAGAAGGTAGTCTTTTATTGAAATACTTCCTGTGTTCTTAGCTGAGCACATCTTGGGAGGCCCTGAACTTGGTGCACAGTGACCTGTCAAGCCCAGCCTTGTCTGGAAGGTGAATGGCACATCTGGGGACTTCAGTTTTGTGTGGTGGGCCAGGTGGGGAGGCCTTTGGGGTGCTGGGGAGCTGCACTCTGGGGTGCGGAGGTGGACAGGAATGGTGCCTAGCTGGCACCTGCACAGTAGGAGTGGCTCAGCCTTGGGGAGCTCTGCCCTGTCCCAAAGGAGCTGGGAGTGTTCCTGTGCTGCTGTGCTGAAAAGCCTCTTATGCTCCTCCAGAGAATGGCTTAATACAGCTTTATCAGTGACACTGAGGGCTGAGTTTAACAAGGACTAAGTAGCTGTTTCATGATTAATAGGGGTGGGTTCTGGGAGCTTAATAAAGCACTGACTGAGCTTTTTCCATCGAAAAAGACATTTCTCTTCCCCTCCTGACAGCCTGCTTGGTAAATTTAAAAGAAAAAGCATTTGACCTATTCCACATGTTTAAATGTCAGTCCTTCTATATGAATTGCAAATATTTCAGTGAAAGAAAACCCTCAGCCTGCTCCTGAATCTGTTCAATAACTTTGAGGCTGAGACAGTGCCAGGGGGCTCAGGAGCCCACGTGGAGCAGTAGGACAGCCTCTGCCACCTCCAAGCCCTGCTTCCATTAAATGCTTCCAGTTGGCCCTGATAAGGAAAAGGGATATTGGAAATAAAGTGACACTGATGCTGTTAAGAAAAATGACCCACGTATGTTTTATAGAGCAGCTTCATTATGTATCCACTTACTTTCTGGCTTAATACACAGAGTAATTCTTTCTGAGCAGGCAAGTAATTAACTTGGATTTGCTTAGTCCATTTAGAGGCAATTATAAAACTGTAAAGAACAGAGTGTGTGTTTCAATTTTTATTTTCTCTCTTTGCATTCAGAATTGGTTTGGGGTTGTGGGGGAGAATTGGTGAAGGACTGGGGACAAGGCCAGGGCTGTGAAAAGCTTCTGTTTTCAAACAAACTGACAAGTAGTCTGTGCTTATTTTGCTGAACTTAACAACAGTTTTTAAGAGCTGTGTTGATGGAAACTTTAGACAAAAGGAATATACAGTCACAGTAACGTTGTGTAACATGAGAAATTCAAAGAGACTTGACAAAAATATTGACTGTCTGGCCAGATAGTATTAGTTGACTAATGAATTAAATTAATGGTGTGCATAAATAAACCAGCAGACAGTATTTGTGAGGTTTCCTAAGTTTTAAAAATCGTTTCTGTTAGTAGTATGCTAATTGTAATGTTTTTAACAGCTGTAGCTGCTCATTCCACTGATGACTCTGTGTGGCTCAGTGAACCTGGTTAACAAAATGTTTTCTGTTACCAGAGTGACTTTGTTAGAGCTGCTGATGGTGACAGTGAGCGGGCAGAGCTCTGTTCCCAGTGAAGAGGGGAAGGTGTTTGAGAGACATGCTGACTTCCTTGCAGGCTGTTTCCAGGAGAAGTGTGGGGCTGTGCTCAAGCTCACTGCTGCAGCAGATGCAGAAGATGAGGTAGGACTGATCTGAAGTGGTGAATCCCCATTGCCACTATTACCCAAGGGGCACTTGTTATGTTCCCAGTTTATACTGGGAAAGCAGTGTCAGAGTGGGCAGTAGAATCTGTAGGTGGAGGATGGCAAAGAAATGTGGTACTTGGAAATAAATCTACCCCATTGTTAACTATTTCAAAATTTAAAAAAATGTTCAAGTTGTCACATGCTTGGATGTTTTATGATGATCTTACTAAGGATCACTTCTGTAATTTATTTGGGCTGTGATTGTGGTTTATTCAAATCTATAAGAGCATGTAGTGATGGGACAAGGGGGAATGGCTTCAAACTGGCAGGTTAGATTAGATATTAGAAGGAAATTCTTCCCTGTGAGGGTGGGCAGGCCCTGGTACAGGTTGCCCAGAGAAGTTGTGGCTGCCCCTGGATCCCTGGAAGTGTCCAAGGCCAGGTTGGACAGGGCTTGGAGCAACCTGGGCTGATGGAAGGTGTCCCTGCACATGGCAGGGGTGGCACTGGATGATCTTTACGGTCCCTTCCAACCCAAACCAGTCAGTGATTCTAAGAAAACTAAAAGCCTTTAGTAAAACATAAAATTAGTTAATCACTGATTCTCACTGATTAATCATGCTTAGTTTTAGAGGTGTAATTAGTATATTTTCTTAATGATATTTTAAAATAAATCACAACTAGCACCTATCTTGCCAAGTGACCCCAGCGGTGTGTTGAAATTGTGTTACCCAATATACATGTAGTCAGAATAATTTTACTGTTAATACGAAATTACCATGTCACAGTTTCATTTGTAGAAACTTGAGAAGGAACATCATAAATAACTTATTGTCAAAGTGAAAAAACATTGCTCTTAAATGCCTTTATATGATGTTAAACAGTATTGTATTTGCTGATTTTTTTTTTTGTTTGTTTAAATAGGCACAAAAATGTTAAATTTATGTTGGGAGCTGTCATGAAAAGATACTAAAAATCACTTTATGAGGAGGTGGTAGTTGGGCGTGTTAAAAAAGCCAAACACAAACCAACAACCACACAGCAGTCTCTTCCTATCCATCCAAGAAGCACAGCCTTTCCACAGTGCTCCAGCTGCTTTGTCTAAGTGATGTTAGAAAACTTAACTGGCTGCTTCTGGAAAACGTACCAGCTTGACAGTAACAGGACATACGCTGAGGCAATTCCTTTTTTTTTTTTTCTTCCCCCTATTTTTTTTTTATCCTTTGTTATTACTTTCCAAGTATTCTGTGGTTTCAGTTCTTGGAAAAAACCACATTTGTTTGCACCCAGCAGAAGGAGGTCTCTGTCCAACTTGAAGGTGCTGCGACAGAAGCATTGTGAATATTACTGAATAACTTGCCCTACTTGACACTGACTTCTTGCTCTTCACTCACATAAACATAAGGTGTGAGGAGTATCACTGCTGGCTGGGAAATGGGACTCACTGAATGAACACAAAATATGAGTCCTAATAGCTGAATAAATGGAGCACAGTATGTGTTTGTGTATATTGTGTGTATACATTTATCTATAGCACATGCTTGCCATGGGAAAAAAGAAATTCCAGCCTAAATTCATAAAGCTGTTTCTTTTCTTATGAGAAATTCTCCGGAATGGCACCAACTTGTCTTGATTGTGTAAATATTTTAGCTTGTGCCTAAGAGTAGTTGTTAGTTGCAGAAAATGCCACTGTGCCTGTGGAGTGTGTCATTACAAAGGCTTCAGGCAGCACTGTGACAGTGAGCTCAGCTGTGCCTGCACTCCAGAAAAGGCTGCATGCAAAACTGCCCTTTGGGGGGACAGCCTGTGGACTGGCCTGACTCCCACATTGTTGTATGGGTGTCCCATCCACTGCTTCATTAATTACATGTAGACACTGCCTTTTCTGCTTAAGAAACCTCAGGTCTTGTAGCTTCCATCTTAAACCCCTGAGAAGTTAATCATATGCTTTTGCAGTGCTTAAACCAATGTTTCAAATAGCTTTTCCATTCTAAGCCTGACTTCAGCATCACTTTGCTTGCACTGACTTACAACATACTTGCAAAATAAAACCCTTCCCTGGGCTTGAAGTACTTACTTCATCTCTTTATAAGGAGCATCTTTTCTGCATCTCTCTCAAAATACATTTTTTTAAAAACTGTTCTGTTATTTCCTTATTTGCTTTTCAAATTATATCCATATCAAGATGGTTCTCAGATTTCAAAACATTTGGGGGATTTGAACTTCAAAAGGAGGTATGCTCCTTTGCTGCCTTCCTTTTGTACAGGTGGAGGGGAAAAAAAAAACTTGGTTTATGGAAGGGGAAGGAAACCCAACCAGAGACATTCAAACAGTTTTCTGAAATTAACAAGTTTCAAATGTAGATAAGAATTTGGGAGTTCTGTTGTGTTCCTCTTAAAATTTGTAAATAGCTGATGACTGTCTCTGAGATGCAGTTGGGGTGTTCTTACTTTGTAAGAGGATAATGACTCATGTATTTACAGTCTGGTTTTATACTGTTGAAAGGAAGTTATTGAGTAATATAGGGTGAGACTTGGAACTTCGTACACCTGTGTGCAGAATGAAATGTAAATACAGCTTTAGGACTTGCACCCTGCAGGGATTTGATTTCTTCAAGGAGCAAAGAATGGATATAATTGTAGTACTTCATTACTCAACAGTATTGTTGATGATTTTGATTATATTATATTGGTTTTATGGATTCAAAGATACTATGCTGTTGGTAAGAAAACTCTCTTTGTCCTGGACCACACAAGGCCGGAATAGTTCCTGTAACCTTTTCATGAGCCTTTTCATGGGTCCTTGGAGTTTGTGCAGCACACCTTCAGTCGAATCATTCGCAGCCCCAGCCTGGCTCTTGAGCAATATGTGGTGTCTCAAATCCTGCCACATGCTCTTAAGGTAGCATTAAGCGTTGGGTTGTCATTCTAAGCAGCATCAACATATTCTGTGAGCAGAAACAGTTCTCTGGCTGGATAAATAACATGCAAATGAAATAGTGTGTCTCGTACCTCACCCAAATGCTGCATCTCTGCTCCCAAACCCTATTTACCCAAGAATAATGTAAATTCTCGCAGCCAAAGTTCATCTGACCACAGAACTTTACAAAATTCCTGCGGATAACAAATTGGTGTCTTGCAGGCAGTGTTTGTGTCTTTAAAGTGGGACACTCCAACTGAATAAACTCAAAGAAAACATTTACACAGAAATAATTTTCTCAGCTAGCAATTTTCTGTATTTCTGCTTTTGGAAGCTACTGTGTTTTTGTTAAAATTTTATCCCTTATGGCTCTGTTTTGGTTTCCCCATGGTTTTTCAGGCACATATAACACTAGAAAAGAAATGATTGCAGTGTAATACATTATTGTTATTTTAGAAAGATGTCCTTATTTTACATAAATTTACTCCTGGCAGTTTGAGAATGCACAGAATCTGAAGTGCTGAGAGTTCCTGTCCCCTGTTTATATGCCCGGGTTTATGCTTTTGTGATAGTCCTCATAACCACGCTCAGAAATGCAATTCCTATTCCCAGGAAGCACTGGTGACAATCCGTCTCCTTGATGTGCTCTGTGAAATGACCTCCAACCCTGGACAGCTGCAACATCTGCAGGCCCTGCCTGGTTTGCTGGAAACAGCCATAGGTGAGTGAGCAGCCCCAGGGCTTCACTGCTGCTTCTCTAGCAATGAGAACGTGTTTTTCACAACTGGTGGTAATTACTATTCTCACCTTTTCATAAAATACCAAATAGGAAATGGAGTGAATGTGCATTTTCAAATCTTTGATTTGTTCCTGGAAATGTTGTGCCCCTTCACTCACTCTGTTGGCCCCTGTTGCCCGGGAGAGCCTTGGTGCAGGTATCAGCAACGTGCTGTTCCTACCCGGAGTGGTGCACGGGGCAGCACAGCTGCTTCCTGTGCCCTTCCTCTGGCTGAATCCATGCAACAATTCCCTCCAGAAGCACAAATATGGCCTTTCCTCCATACCTGTTCCCTTCTGTGTCCCAGATTTCTGAAAGCTGAAACTGAAGTGCAGTTTGAATGGTACTAACCAAATTCAGTGACTTTTAAAGGTCAGTCTGAAGGTAGCTAAGAAACAGCAAGAGAAGTAAAGAACCAGGATGTTCCAGAGAGGCTCTGTATACTCAGGGGGGGATTGAGGAAGAGGTGTGTGTGCCCGGACCTGTGCTTTCCTAAATCTCAGCACTTTCTGGGGCTGAGGTATGCCTCCATTTAGCAGTCTACGGGTTGTAAAGAGAAATGGGTAAAAAACAAAAACAAAGCAAGAAAACAACTTGTTTTTAGCAAAATATTTACGGGGCCAGAATCCTCCACAGCCTATAGATTCTGACTCTTCAAATGGAGATGAAGAGCAGCAGCCTTCAGACTTCATGTCTGAACTATGTAAGTGTGTAAAAAATGTGCAAAAATACCGTCCTGGGGTGGTCTGTACTACCACAAATCACAAAATGAAGCAAAGTGTCAAAGTTCTTCTGACACAGTGCTGGCTATCTGAAACTGCACTGCTTAACTTTGAGCTCAACAATTAATAGAGAAGCTCTGTGCTTCTGGATACTAATTCCCATGTGGTAATGAATTAAAACATTTTGTTTCCTGTAGATACCCTGAGATTAACTCACCTTGCTGGGAAACAGGCTGTGAATGTTTTCACCACCACACATGCTGTGACAGGGCAGGAGGAAATTTCCCATCCAGCCGTGGGTTTTAAATCTCATCTCATTCGTTTAATTGGGAATTTGTGTTACAAAAACAAGGAAAACCAAGACAAGGTGAGTTTACACGTTGTTCTGGTAGAACTCTGACATGTAAACAGCTGTGTATTCCTGACCTTGATGTGAAATACATTGAAATAGAGGTTGCAATTGATTATTTAAAGGAGGCAAATTTCTCTTTAGTATCTTTGAATTGCTATCACAATTATGCTGCTTTTTTTGATAACAATGCAGTGTTTGCCTGCCTACCTTTTGCTTCAGCCCTGTAGAATACAAACCAGTGCCCAGTTTCTTTGTGGTTTTCACTTTTGCCCTTTCTTTTGAAACTCTGAGGCTAAATTTCAACTTCAAATTGAAGGCAAATGGGTGGGAATTGCTACAGGAACTTAATTTTATATCTTTGAAGTAGTCCCTCCCTTTTTCATGTTACTTTCAAAATGTAGGTTTGCTTCTATCAAATCACTCGGGATCCTTTATTTTATAATTCCTGCATGAAAAATGAGTTTTGCTTGCACAGCAGAGAAAGAGAAAACAGCAGCAAGCTTTAAATATGATTTTTTTTGTTTGAGTGATAAAATATGTGGCTTTCCTCTAGGATTTGTTAGACTAACTTAATTTCAGCAAGAAAAACACTGCCAAAAGTATCTGTGTCTGACAAATTCTAAGAGCATGGCCCTCTAAATGGGGAATATGGAAATGATCTTCCACTTTCCCATTTGTATTAGAGTATATAATCAAGGTTTTTAATATTTCTGAACACTTTTATTAATCCTGGTTGTCACTCTTGCATAGCTCTGTCTCTGACCTGTTATGATGTAATATGTGTTTGTGGAAGTGAAATACAATTTTGTGGAATACCTAATAACAGAAGAGGGGAGGGGGTTGCTTTCATTTTGAAAGGATTGATTTACTGCTTATTGTTCTCTTTTGCTGAGATTTTCAAAGGCCCCTGGAGCAAATAAGCAGACTGAGTGATTTCAGTGGAAGTTGGGTATTAACTTGCTATAAACTGTCTGAAAATGTTATTGCCTTATAGTGTCTTGAAAATTCCTCAGGTTCTTGTATGTGGTATCATGGGATAGTTTAAGTGCCGTTCAAACTTCAGAAATACCAGTAGTGGGGTATCCTGGCTGGACCTTCTCTTTATTTCATACATTTAGATTAGTTCAAATAAGTACATGGGTCATTTTTAAGACAGTTTAAGAGAAGCTGTGGCTGCCCCATCCCTGGAAGCGTCCAAGGCCAGACTGGACGGGGCTTGGAGCAACCTGGGCTAGTGGGAGGTGTCACTGCCCATGGCAGGGGGTGGCACTGGATGGGCTTTAAGGTTCTTTCCAACCCAAACCATTCTATGATGAGGATTAACTTCATCTTGAGAAGATAAAATTATCATGTTCTTCATAAAGTATTGAGTTGCTTTCTGGGGTTTGTGTGTGCATTAGCATTACAGTCAGCTTTGGTTGGACATTAATCTTAGCTGTGGCAAAATAAGAAGGATTTAAATTTTAGTGTTCTAGAGTACTATTGTAGAGCTCAGAGAATTCATCTTGAAGCTGGCAACAAGTGTTGAATTTTTGTAAGAGTAAGTCATAATAGTTACCTTCAAATCAATTTTTTCCTGTCCTTTTAGAAAATGAAGGGTGCTATCCATGGAGTTGTTTAGGGCTTGCAATTTTCCATAGGACAGTTTCCAACTTCTCTAAACATCTTTCACCTTTGAGTCCAGCAAATTTAAGGTTGTGCATTTGGCTTTGGAAATACTGAAGGGTTTTATCTCAGGCACTTGTTCAGCATTGTAGCTAAAAAAAATCAGAAATAAAAAAGCATTGTTTTGCCTGCAGACAAAAATGGAGGGAATTCAGTGCAAATTAATAATAAACTGCTGAGTTCCCTTAGCTTGCATCTAATTTGTATTACCTTGTACCTGGCCCTCAGTCCCTTGGTGTGTTCCAGTCAGGTGTGCTTAGTTGCCTCAGCTCTGCTTGTTCCCCACAGCTCCACTCAGGAGGAGCTGGTGCAATCCCAGAGGGCATTCACTCACTGCTGCCAGTTCTTCTGGAACTTGGATCCAAACGGAGTATCTGGTGGTTAGGAATGTTTCCTTTCAGTTCCAGCTCTGCAGTTGTGCAGTTTCACAAGCACCTCGCCATTTAATGTGCTTTTTCAAAGTGCTTTTAGAATTTGTAGCTGCTGAGAAAAAAAAAAAAAAGACCAAACCAAACTTACAGTTGCTTTTGTAAATTTAAAACTAAAAATGTCATTTTTAGTTCCCCTACAGCAGATCAACCTGGTGGCACTGATGGAGGTTCTGATTCAAGGTTTTTTCTACTCTCACCTCCTGACCCACCTTTACTGTCAGCCTGCTCCTGCAGGCTTGCCTTATAAAAGTGTCCACCTGCCCCTTTGAAAATCAACTTCAAACAAAACATTGGTTGTTATTAAACTCCTGGAGAAGTTTTAAAAAATAGTGACTTGTAGAACCTTGAATTTTTTAAAACCTTTTCTATCATTTATGATTGCATTTATTTTGGTACAAATTTCATCTACTGAAGTGTTCCTTCCAGCTCTGTTTTTATGAGGTCTATTTTTCGGTGATGGACTGGCTAGGAATAGTTGCTGTGCTTGGGTACGTTTCCTTTAATGAAGTTTTAATAATATGATGTACATATACTTAATGTAAGGAAACTGTCTTGAAACAAGAACTCTTCCTAGTTCTCAGTTGGAACCTGCAGTCTCTACTTGATAGGCACAGACTTGTAATCAAATTAGTGATCTGTTGCAAGAAAGGAAATAACAATAAAGCAAAACAGAACATTTAAAATTTTATAAACAGTTGCCTCAGTGCTTGAGTGTATACCTGTACATGCCTTGTTTTGCACAATAATATTTTCAAGTAAATTGACCATAGGAAAGGATACATTTATTAGAGAGTTCTTAAAGCAATTTGGACAACACTTTTACAAATTTAAAAACTTAGGATTTTGTTCTTCAGGGATATGAGTTCAGCCAGAAGCTGGGAGTTTTACTGTCATAGTACCTGCAGTCATTATTACCAGACTACAAGACATTTAGAGACAAATGCTCAGAAAGCCCTCTGGTAGTTGTAATTTAGAGGTAAATTAAGAAACTACTTTGCAATCTCCTTATGTACAGAATCATGTATCATCTTGCTCAGTAGCCTGAGGCATTAGCAGCTTTCAGCATGAAATACAGTAACTCAAGTATGCATTAAATATCATGTATACTAAATATATGGCTTTTATAGACATAAATCACAGCATCAGGAGTTTTGTTTTGTAAATGTAAAGTTGATCTTGATCTCAACAAGGTGGCTAAATTTATCTTAGTGAGAGAATCTGATCCTGTACAAAGGTTATGCTTGGTGAATCATTAAAAGAAAATGTGTGTTCTTAGAATTTCAGGTAAATGCAGAGAATAATTGCTGAACTTTGTGTACATCTGAGTTGCCATCGAAGGAACGCTGTCAGTGTCCCATGAGGCCTGGGCTCTCCTGTGTTGCTGTGGCTGTAGACGGCAGCTGAAAGGGGGCAAGCACTGAGCTTTTGTGCTGGTGTAACCTGGAGGGTCACTGGGCTTGATTTCAGAATCCCTCTGTGCTTTAGCTGCTTGTGACTTTCCAAATCTGTGATGGAAATGTAATGACACCTTTGTGCCACCAGAATCACAGTTTGTAATGATCATCTGTGGGAAAACTCCCTAGCAGTTATCTTTATCTGCAGTGACATGAGCAAAAGGGGTTGAAATTATCAAAAGTGATGAGCCGACATTAAAAGATCACCATTTCAGGTCTGCTACTGGCAAAATCCTGGAGTCATTGAGGGTTTGATCCTGTTTGTATAAAAGCTCTAGCAAAGACCCCAAACCAAAGTCAAAACCCTTCTGCTCTGTGATGTGAGGAACATGAAATGCTTGAGTAGTGTGCATGCAGAGGGATTTCCCCCTCTTCTTTAGCTAAGCTGCTCAGAGAATCACAGTCTCAGGATGGTTAGGGTTATGTCACTGAGAGTCTCCTGTTTTCTTTTAATTTGGGGGTTCAGCATATGAGAAATTCTTTAGTCTGCCTGAGAAATTCTGATTTCAGGAGAGTATTTTCCAGGCAAAGTTCTGAATGATGAGGAGGTTTTAGTCTTAAAATGTGTGACTGTTGTTGTCTCAGTAAAATTGTTGCTGAAGTAGTTTGTGACATAATTTCAATTATGGAGAAATAAATTCCATCTGAATCATAGAATATCCTGAGTTGGAAGGGAGCCACAGGGACCATCTCTTGGATCTGACTTGCAAACAATGCAAAACTGAACCAAAATTTATTCATTTTATAATCATTCAATTAATGGTAATTTCTTATTTTTGACATTGCATACAATTTGTTTTACTTTGCATTAGATGCTTTCTACAGAAGCACAATACCAAAAGAGGCATAAGAAACTTAAATATGTGAATGCCAGGACCCTTAGTAGGTCTGTTACTGCTGCCTCTGGAGTAAATGTGGTAGGTGAAGTGACTGTTCCAGGTAACATGGGCTGGATCTGATAGCTGAGGGTGCAGAGCTTGGAGCTGGATTGTGTTTAAAGAGGTCCTAGTCCTCGTTAGGGAGTTAAGCTGGATACTTCAAATTTCTCTTAATATTCCTGAATGCCTCAGTGAAGTTGTTTGCATTTATTTGTGCACTGAACAAATAAAAATTGCACCGAATGTGGAGGAAGAAGTGAAAGGGCTTTACAGGAAATATTTAGACCAGGAGGTTTTGTACAGGGTTATAAAATAAAAAGGAAGCCAATGAATTACTTTGGAAAAATGAAAGAAAGTGTAGTTGCTTTGCTTTGTGTTTGAAATTATGTACCATCTGTTCTGTTTTGCATGAGGAATGCGGATCAGTCTCAGCAGAACAGCACATGTCTAAAGCTCCTTCAGTTTGAGACTCTATTTCACTTGCATTGGCCTCTTCTGAACCCACCCCCAGTGAAGTGAGAGCACATCTGGTAGTCCTGAAACAAACCAGTCCTTGTGATGGCGAGATTTGGGCTGAGCTTGGGTTTTCCCTTTTCAAAAGACCTTAGCTCTGTTATTTACGTGTGCCTCAGAAGAGGTAACATCTCCTATAGACAGAATGTGAAGCTGCCTTGCTCAGCGCGGCAGGTTATTTGTGCAGTATTCAGGGATGGGCTCCTCATTGAAAACTCAAGCAGCACAACCATTAAACTCTCTGCTGGCTTTAGCAGTCAGCAGTCTCCCATTTACCATTTCTGCATGAAAAAGGCATTTTATAGTCCTTTCCTGGAGCACTTTGTTTTGCTGTGCTTTCACCTATGAAAACTTGAATTATCATCAAGTCTAGTTTTATACTGTGACATTTAACAGAGTGCATGTCACTAAAATCTTGGAAGCTCTGCCTACAAGACACTGTGGAAGCAGAGAATTGGGAATGCCATTAAATAAATGTCTGTGTGCTGTTTCCAATCTTCTGACCTACGAACTCTCCCCTTTTCTTTTTCCCCCCACCCTGCCTTGGCTATGAAGTTTAGGGTGATATAAACATACTCAATAACTTATTCTTTACAGCTCCTTAAAAAATTTATCACTACTAAAGTCACTTCACAATTGCAAAAGGAAACTCTGAGGAATTACAGGAACCTGCCCCCACTTGGGTGGCTGTGGGACTTTGCTCTCAGTCTGAAGGCTGTCAGTGATTCAATGTGCTGCTTTATTTTGCTGCAGAATTGCACCATGAAATGCAGGAATCACTGGCACAAATCACTGCACGTTTTGAAATCATCCTAGATATTTTCACACACATTGTTTTCATCATTTGCACGTTTGCCACAGGTGGAATTACATGTCTGACATTGATTTCTTTCTTTTCATTTTAAAGTCTTGCTTTAAAGTGAAACAAAATGAGAATGCTAAGTAATGCTGGACACAACAAAAGTCATCATTAGAGTGTGGACCATTTAACTGGCATTTATTTGTGCTTGCTGAATCCCCAGATTTCCAAGTAAGAGCTGTAATTCCTGATGTTGGGAGTGGCAGCAGTTCTGGAGTACCATGGTGATGTGTGAGAGTGATGGCCTGTGTGGTCTCTCTGAGGGTTTGTGTTCATCAGAGCAGGGCATGAGTTTGAATTGCTTCTGCTCCTTTTCCATTCCCACTGGCTCCAGGCTGTAAGCAGCCAGCAGATTTCAGGGATTTCAGATGGCCTGTCTGAGGGAGCAGCAAGCAGGCATGTGCAGGCTGCTGGGGGAGAGTGAGGTAAGGACCAAAGCTGGCATATGAGACAAGAGCACAGAGCTGAGCTGAGTCACAAGGCTGTGCTGCTGGCTTTTGCCTGGAAGAGTGTGTGATCGTGTGGAGAACACTAATGAGGAAACCTTCAACAGGAAAGTTCTGTCATAATCCAGTTTTCTGTCAATGCCAATGATTTTCAGAATTGGAATGCCTGGAATTTTGTTCCAGAAGAAAAGCTATCCCACTGTAATAGAAAATGTGAAACTGAAAAAAAAAAACAACCAACAAACAAAATGCAAAACCCACCCACTCAAAAATCACAAGCCAGTCCATATAACCAACAAAACAAAGTCCCTCGTTTTAATTGAGAGATTCATAAAATACTTTCTAAAGCTTGACATAGAAGACAAAAATATTATGCCCACCAAAACAGTGGCAGCTTGCCAGAATGAATTGGAACTTCCTATTACAATGGTAATTACAATATCTGAAAGGAACTGTGTGACTTAGTCAACCTTTATCCCTGTATTTTTTCAGATCTTTAAGGTAATTTGAACTCTTCGGTTCTCACACTGCTTTGGAACCAAATACAGTTTTGGAATTTTGATGATCCTTGTACATGTTGTGTTTAGTCACATAATGAATTCTTACACTTAATTTCCTTTAACTTTCTTTTTGTTCTGATGAAAGAAGAAAATGAGGAGAACCTATTTTATAGCAATGACTGGAAATCATCAAACTAAGGTTGCCTCATTATTGGGTTTGGTGGCCTGAGAATAGGAGAGTGAGTGAGGTAGCTCAGTGTGTACCGTGATATTGGTGCAGGTTTGTGCAGACTGAGCTGACTGGAGGTGCAGGGTGTCAGGGTGGAGGATGCTCAGCACCATGGTTCTCTCTCACTGCTGCTGCCAGGACAGGCAAGGGCTGCACCAGCAAGTCTCGTGTGTTTCAAACGAAATCACTCCTGTGGTGGACCTTCCTTTATCCAAGTCAAATCACAGATCTAAACCTTAACAGAGAGAAGATCCTGCTCCTCATGGTCAGTGTCTCTTTGTTACTGAAAAGTGGCTTCTGGTTCAGGAACTGTCCAAAGGAACAAGCAAAGTGGAATTGTTTAAAAAACAAAAGTTCCAATTGTGCTACTGTCTCTTGTGGGAACCTGTTCTGAATTCTCAAGTGTTTATATTATCATCTCAATGGCTGGAAACTCCTGTGTTTTGCTCTTGGAAAGACCAGTGGAAAAAACTATTCAGCAGCTGAGACAGCTTGTTACCCTGTCCCAGCAACTGGACACTCCAGTGTCTGCTTGTTTTGGCTCAGGCCTGATGCTGTGCTTGGTACCTTCATCGTCCCTTCCCCTTCCGTAAGGCCAAAACCCTCCTCTTCTAGACTAGTTCTCTGCAGGGAGTTTTAGGACATCACCAAGGTATTCAATGTTTAGATTCTAAGGGGGGATTTATTGTAATTTCTTTTATATCCCAGAAAGAGGCAAAGTGTAGGAAAATGTAGCTTCCAGGCCTGGGAACTTCTTGATAGAGTTATGGGAATTCGACCTTGACCATCGCTGCTGTGTAGCTGGGAAGATAGGCTACTTTCAAGGACTGAGAGAGAGATCAGAAGAAACAGAAGATAAGACACCTGCAAGAGTTCGTGAGAGACTGATACAGTAGCTTGTAACTGTGGCCAATAGATAATTGCTTGTATTCCATGGACACCAATTATTTCAGTGCACGTATTCTTAGAAATAGTATAATTGTGTGTGTGCTTTGCAATAAACCGAGCTTTGCTGTTAACTCATATTGAGTCGTCTCTCTGCTCCACGAGCCGCCTCCATTACACACCAGGACTGCTCCCAGACCACTTTACTATGGGTTCATGTGAGCCCCCTCCCCCACCAGATCTGATATAAGTTTAAACTAGCCCCTTTTTTTTTTATTTTCACTTACCATGTCCTGTGCACAGATCTGAGTGTTGTCGGGGTTCTAATCCTTTTGTTAGTTGTTTCCTCTTGCTTTTTATTTGGTTTATGGCTGTCCATCCCAGGTTTCTTGTTGTAACCAACCCTGCAGAAATCCCAGGCTCCTGAGCTACCAAAATAGAGGCAGGGCACACTGTCCAGAGGCACTGGACTCCCAGACATGGTCGTCGGACTGTATCCTGGACCCAAGCCCCCAAAAATTTTGAGAAAAACTCTCCTTTTATTAAATTTAGAATGACAGCAAAAATCCATGAAACAAAGAAAATAATACAAACAGGAAACTTTAATTACGACATATGTTGGGTGCTCAGGTCACACCATTCCTAAGACCACCCTTTCCAGTTCAAAAATACCACTTTTAAAAGTTTTTAAGGTCCAACCCTGCCTACGTAACCAGGGGGAACATTCCCTTTCCTTGGATTGTTTCTGCTGTTCCCCCCCTCATGTCAGGGGCGGAGTTTCAGGCAACATGGCAGCCTCCATCTGCTCACGTGGCCAGCCACGTGGCTGAGGCTGCTCCAGTTATATTTCTAGTTAATATGTAATAGCCCTATTCCTGAATGCAAAACTCCTGACATCTATTCCAAAACTGGAATAGATGCCTTACAACTTCCACGAAATGCTTATAGGTTAGTAATAAACAAAAACAAACAAAAAAACCCCACTTTGGTTAGTAACGCTTGTTCAATTTATTTGCTTGTAATAAAACTGTTTTTTCTATCTCTCATAATGATATATCCATAATAATGTGTTTTAATAGGTAACAAAATATTATCTTTAAATCCTTACTAGAGCTGCTTAGAAGTAACTTAAAAGAAATACTCCTGAATACACTGAAAAATACAGATTTTCTAATGTAACATAAGGCTTTTCAGTTTATTATTTGATTGTGACCAATTTTTCCTTAATTCTTCTGTTTGTGAAAAGAATTTCCACCATCTGATTCAAGCAAATTTCAAATGAGAGAGAGACCATCTGTGAAACAAGATAATTTGCTATTATATTTACTTCAAGCTTTCCTTATGCTCAGAAGTCAGGATTTCCCCATCAGCATTACTCTTTTGTTGCAAATGTTGCCCAAAACCAGTGGGATCCATTAAGAGAGAAATTAACTGAGGAGATAATCCAGAAAACTTGAATGTGTGTCATTAAACTAGTTCTTCTTAAGGTCAATGCCTGATAAAAATTCAGAATGAAATATCTCTTGCAACATTTTACAACAGTTTCCAGATTCTCTGTTTTCTCTATGGATTGCCCTTAACAAGAAAAATACTGGCTTTTGGCTAGATTTCATTTTCTCCATTCAAGACTTTTTGTCAAATTTTGTTTGTCACCAGGTTCTTTGGGTTTGGGAGCACACCTTAGATTTACTCCAGAAACAACAACAACCAACCAACCAACCAAACACCAACACACAAACAAACATAAAACCTCACCTCATCCTCTTTCAGAGGCAAAGAAACTAACTGTGTGATAGTCTGACTCTCGATGTAAAAATTCTGCTCTGACTCTGTTTTTAAGATGATGTAGCAGGATGCCATGCCTGGAGGGGTTTGAAAACGGCTTGAACAATATCATATTAGCAAAACCATCAGTGGCCAGTGGAGAAGGGGATATCATGCAGCTTTTGGTGTTGAGGAATGCTAAGACTCATCAATCCTAAAATTAAACATCCTGATAGTGAGATGAAGTTTTGGCAGACCTGGTAAAATATTTGATAAAGGAACAAAGAAGTGATACTATTGACAGTTTATCTAAAGCTGTGCTGAGCTGAGGCAACTGTCCGGGGAACACATGACTGTCTATGAATCATTATGAAAGCCCAATCTCACATTTTAACAACAGGGGTTTCTAACACACTCCTTCTTCGAGTGTGTGTGGACATTCCTCCTTTGAATGGGGATACCTTGGCACCGAGTTAAAGAGATTTGCCCACAGATATTGGTATGGGTGAAGAACATCAATCTTAATATAATTGTTTTAATATAATTATTTCAATATTGCTTCAAAAATGGTGCAGTATACTATACTAGTAGTTAAAGCTACCTATAGTGTGTAGTAAATTTTTTAAATTATTTTAGTCTAAATATTATCATAAATATATACCATAATAAATAAATTTTAATACAAATACCTCTGATTTGCCACCCTTAATCCTATAAGACAAAGTTGCATGAAGCTTCACTTCCATCTATATAATCCTTAGGACATAAACTATTGACAAAGTCTGAGGCTAAGATTGTGACATCTCAAGAGTCAGAAATTGTTAACAATTTGCCCAGAGATTTACAGAGAATGAGAAGGATGTTGTGAAAGCCCATCAGTGAAACAGGCCCCATAGTTTCAAAGGAGGGACCCTGAACAAAGGACCATCCGGGCTTTTATACCCTTCACACATAGTCTGGCGTCTTCCCGTTGAGTTGTGGAGTCCTGCTGTGCCTCTTATCACACTTACACAGGTCCCCATGTCCTTTGTAATGCACGGGATCAGTACCAGCTCACAGACTCCTGCCCTGGGCTCCTGCCACCCAGAGTTCAATCTGCAGCTTGCACATGCCAGCAACTCATGGACTCAAGAGACCCACCAACTCAAGAGAAGAGAAAGACTGAGCATGCAGACTAAATAGCATGAGAAGCCAGAGAATCATGCAACCAATTATCTTAGTTGAAGGGGAGAACCAAGATATTATGTTGGCCAAGACATAATCTGTCTTCTTTAAATTTAGAAAACAGAACTTTAATTAGAAATATATATGTATATGGAAAGGATAACAGCTCTTAACACAATACACACACATATATATATCCAGAAAGAACCAAACAACAGCAGTTTGTAATAAACCCCTCC
Organism: Xenops minutus; assembly: GCA_035221455.1. Classification (NCBI taxonomy): domain Eukaryota; kingdom Metazoa; phylum Chordata; class Aves; order Passeriformes; family Furnariidae; genus Xenops; species Xenops minutus. The sequence goes on along the minus strand of JAWWEE010000040.1, from coordinate 66,059,090 downwards.
ACCCCCAAATTATAAGGAAAACAGTTAAAAGGTCTTTTGGCTACCTCCGAAAAAAAAGGGGGAATGCAATGATATCTATACACAGCAGGTGGCATTGTCACATCTCAGCCACTGGCTTCTCTCTCAGGGGTTGCAGTTATATTTACAGACAGCAGGTGGTGATGTTGCACCTCGGCGGCTGGGCTCTCTCTCTCAGATGAGATAGCGGGCACAGTCCCCAGGTCAGCTCCTGTGATAATCAATATAGAAAGAAAGAAAGTAGCAGCAATCCCATCTTCGCAGGGGCAGGAAACAGGTGTGCTCTCTCTCCTCTTTTCCTCATAGCAGCTTCTGCAGTGCCCATGATCACTTACAGATGAAAACAGTCGAGTTAGGGAGGAGAAAAAACACAGTCCAAGCTATCCAGTGATGCCGGGATCAGTGTGGGTGTCCCCCGTCCTTGCTCACTCCACTGAGAGCTGAGCTCCTGACCTGCTTAGAAAGCACAGAAAAACCGACCCCTTCTCCCACCCAAGCCCCTCTTCCCTCCCCCTCCCGGTCTGGGGAGAGATCAGAACAAAAGGCTCAGGCTAAAGCAGTTAACATCAGGATATGCATATTCATTGCGGCCTTTGTTAACCATCTTTACCGACACTAAGGTATTGGCTCCAAGCTTTTTGGAAGGAATTCCAACAGAATATTGAAACTATAACACCAATAGAAGGTAAAATACTAATTAGTAAGGTAACTAGGCAACTTGTAGCCAGTGAATTGTGATTTCTTTGTTTGCTAAAGTGTATATATACAGTTTTGATAATTGGTGTACTAGCTTTGTGGATTTACCACATAGCACCCATCTTTGCACACAGGTGAACTGAACAAACACCTCAGCAATGTGTGTAAGATTGGCTTATTACACACAGTGTGACAAATCCAGCTCTTATTGGAGCCAGCCACACCTAGACTACTCTCTGAGAAGGGGTTTAAAAAAAAAGGGATGCACGTTGTGTCTCAGTGGGAGGGTTTCTCCAATAAACTGTCTAAAACTCCCACTCTGCCCATGACAAATGACTGCTTTCAGGGTCTTCCTTGTCTCACCGTTATCATCCTGCTACTGATTATTTCTTGTTATGCCTCTTGATATAAGAAAGCCATTTATGTATTAAAATATATGATTTATTAATCCATTTATATACTTGATATTAAAAAGCCATTTCTATATTAGAATTTATGAGTTGTCTAACATATAACAGGATGTCTGCAAAAGTACTTTTGGTCATATAAATTAGAGGAAAAAGGATATATATATATATTACTAACTCTATTCACTATAGAATCTTTGTAACCAATCAGAATGTAGCAAAAAGAGAAAAACAGG
>JAWWEE010000040.1:66028692-66057633 GCA_035221455.1 Xenops minutus | reverse complement strand
AATAGTATAATTGTGTGTGTGCTTTGCAATAAACTGAGCTTTGCTGTTAACTCATATTGAGTCGTCTCTCTGCTCCACGAGTCGGCCTCCATTACAGCAAGGGTCACCTCTTACGGGAGAGTAGAAATAAACTTCATGTCACTTTGGGAAATAATGCTGAAAGAGGGACAGTCTATTTGAAATTAATGTGGCAGGAGCAGCAGGTTTTTGTGGCCATGATTCCTGAATTTCAACCATTAAAATTCTCAGTACCTGCTTACCTAGACAGTGTAGTGGTGGAAGAGCGTTCTGGGAGCACGGCCCTGACTGAAAGGCACTGAAAGGTCCCCCTTGGCTCATAAAGTCATTCCCGCTGGTGCACGGAGCTCTCTGACCAGCCAGGCCAGTCTGCTGTGATGTCCTGGAGAAGGGAGCCTCTGTCCGCAAGTATTTCAGTGGATCTGCAGGATGTGGTGAGCTCCTATAATAGCCTGATGGCCGCAGCTGCCTCTGTCCTAAGCCAAAGTGCCTGGAGTCTGCAGTGGGCCTGGGAATCACTGGCACCAAAGAACTAAAGTGTTCTTTTGTCTTTCGGAGTACAGTCTCCAGGGTATCTCCTGTCATTTCTGCTACTTGGGAAAACAAACAAAAAAGCCCGAACCTGAGACTCAGAAATGAAGAAAATTAAAGGGTTTTTTTCGGTAGCAGCACAGGTGTGGAGGAGCCTATTTGGGAACCTGATCAGTGGATATATTCTTACTCTTATCAAGCTGCTCTGTTACTCACACTGAATGCTGAATTCTACTCAGATATCTAATCACTTATTACCTACTTGTTGGCAGGTCTTGGAGATTGACTGCTGTTGGTCAGCCTGGTTGGTCTCGGGGTCTCAGGGATGTATTTCTCACTGCATAGTCATTATGTAGTCCTCATGTGGTACATTCAGATGGAGTAAGGTTTAAAATATCTTTAATGATGACCAAAGATTGGCAATGAATCCCAAAATGTATTCCTTTGGATTCCTTTTCTCAGGCTTAATCTATTTTCTGCCTGAGAAAGTCATGCAGACTTAAGAGACCCAAGGGACTGGAAGGATGGTAACCATTCACCTGCACTGAGCAGGCCCTGGTGGAGTGCAAGTGGTTAGGGTTTGTTGGGTGACTTGGGGAGAGATGCACTGCTGAAGTCTACTCCAGGAGCCTGGGACTCGTGTTTGTGGGTTACAGGGCTCTGTAATTCCCCACTGCAGTTTGTCAGAGGTGGGTGGTGTTGGACTCTGCTTTCAGCCTGGTGAGAAGCAGCAGAGGTGGCTGAGGAAACCCAAGAGGGAAGGGCAGGTTGGGTGGGGGCAGCCTGAGCCCGAGTGCACTGTGGGCTGATGCTGACCTGTGGTAAGTGCTCAGCACTGTGGACCTGCAGACCAGGAGCTCGGGGCTGTCAGTGCTGTGACAAAACTGGGAGCCTTGCAAAGACACAAGCAAGGAGCCAAGGCCATAAAAATGTGAAGTGTGCTTGTTTTGTTGCTCCCAGAAACCTTTTAAGTTCCATAATGTGAATTGAAATTGAATACTTTGGAGCTAAACATGATTGGAGACAGACTTTTGTCTGGTAGGAAACTAGTGATCTGTAATGAATGTTGTATCTGGAGATTTTCCATATGAATGGTTCCTACTTGTTCCCCGGTTTTGACTCATTTCTAGAGTACGTGTTTCCTGCCCCAGACCTCTTTTTAACCTAGAAATTTGTCTTCCTATTTTTCAGTGCTTATCAGCAGTGATTAAAGAGAAGAGCAAGTGTGTTACTCAAACTGTTACTAGTCCTCTTCTGTTTCTGACAGTGCATTTCCTTTTGCTTGTCTATAGTTTGGCCAAACTCACCTTCTAAGAAATAGGAGCGTTTCTGTGACTGAAACAAAGACCTTTCTCATTCTGCTTCATCTATTGAAGGCTGAAAATTGGTCACATTGTGGTGGAAGAGTAGTTTGCGTTCTAGCTATTGCTGTCTGGAGGCACGAATGTTCTTTTTGCCTAATAGTAGTCTTAGGTGAGTAGGTAATATTTCTATTTCCTGAAGTGTTAATTACTCTGTGGAGAGATTATTTTTGCTGTATTGTTTTTTTTTATTTTTTCACTTTCTGTCTGTGCAGTTGCTGGGCCTGGGGATTGTAGTTGCATTTCACCAGATTCAGCAACATGCACTATCGTGGTCAGAGAATTTCCATTCTTACCCCTGAGCTTGGCTCTGTTGCTGCTAGCAGGAAGGATTCAGTAAATAGTCTGCAGTTCATTTATACTATTTCTGGCCTCTCCTGTGAATGACTGTTTTAATGATAATTATTTCTGTGTACTTCATAGGAAAATACTGGGAGATTGTCAGAAGCAGTTCTGTTCAGGCAGATATCCTTCATTATGCTATATTTTATATATTGGTCAATAAAGTGAGTTCTGCAAGATAAAATAAAAAGTTGAGTTTTGCTCCATATTTTTTCATTGGTTATCAAGAGACAAAGTATAGCTTTTTCCTCAGGGATGACATGTCCCAAACCATCTGAATTAAATATTGTATTACCATTCCTTCGCTGTGAGAGCAGGGGGCATATGTGGTCTGGGATAGTTGCTTCCATAAACTCTTGTTTAATATTTGCATAGCACCTCTGCCTACATGGGTTTCTATTTAATGTCTGGTTAATTAATGTACAGTTAAATAATTGAAGTAGATTATTAAAACCCATGTACAAAGGAAGAGAAAAAAATTAGCAGCCACTTTGTCCCAGGGGAAGTCATTTTCTCTTCAGTGTAATACATCTGAATTTCTCTCACTGGCATGATACTTATCTTTATGTTTCAAAAACAAGCACAGTAAACAAATGGGACAGGAATATAAAGATGTGTTGTGAAACATTGAATTTTTAACTGTATACCTGCCTTGGAATGCTGGACATTGTGTGTTTGTGCCTTTTTAGAAGCCAACTTCAGAAACTGACATCAGGGCAAAAGTTCTGGTACTGCCTTGACTGAAGCACTGGAGATCATTAGCACAGAGCTCAATTTTTTTAATTTTAAACTTAAGTAACCCTGCAGCTTCATTTTTCATTTCAGTGTAGTAAACAGAAAAGTGTTCTAGTTCTTCACAGTAAAAGACCCTTGTAGTTTTGGTACAGCCCAGTGCAGTTCCGTGTTACCGGCCAGCAGTGTTGTCAGTAGTGTGAATGGGGAATAAATATACATTGTGAGCTTTTGTAACACACACCAGTGTGAGCCATTCTGTTCACAGACATCAGAACTGTCCTATTCCTTAGTCCCTGTCTATACTTTCCCCCGAAATCTAGGTGGATTACAGCCAGTTTCACACCAACCACTACGTGGTTTTTTCCACAGGATACTTTCACACCATATTTAAAATAGGATTTGAGTGTTGTGCAATATTGAGTCCTTCCCCAGGCCCTGCAGAAGATCCCTGCACAAGGACCCCTGCCTTGTTCTGCCCTGGGCGTTTTACAGACAGTTCTCAAAGCAAAACCTCTGGTGGGAACAATTCCCTAGGCCCTTTGAATTGGGCAGTGTAGTTCCAATGGCTGAGATGTAGGACGATTTCTTGATGTTTCCAAAATTCTGTGGTGTGAGAGGTCCCAGGGAGATGAGAGTGAGAGGATGTGAGAGACTGAGCAGTGCAAGCGGGACCCCCACTGCGGGTGGGACAGTGATTCCTTCCTTGGCTGGCTCTGGCAATCTGGTGGCACAAATGGCTCTGCTCAGTGCACAGCCAGTGCTGAGCTGGCTCACGCTGCAGCCCAGACCATGGCACAACACAGGCACGTGTTTCAAGGTGCCAAAAAGTGCCCTCTCAGTGCATCCCTGGGGGTCCTGGAAGAGCTGGCACGGATGGAATGCTTCTGGGGGTCTTCATCCAGGATCTGATCTCTTTATCTCAGGAGTCCCTCAGATTTGTTTTGGGTGTCTGATTTGTAAGGGTCTTTTCCATGCTTCATTTCCCTGTATTGTAAGTCCCAGGTGACAAACTAAAGCTGTTAACGTGGGGACAAAAGCTGTGCCTAACTCGGGCAAATGGTATGTACAGTTTAATGGTGTGGTATTCAAGACTCAAGGGGGGTGAGGCAGAGCTATTTAGCAAATGCTTTTTACGTGAAGGGATCACTAGGGCTGTGGTTTGTTGCTGCTATTCCCACTTAACTTTGAAGGAATCTTATCATATTCCTGCAGCAACTGTTTGAAGCTTGTTTGGATTTTAATGAAAATTTCACTTTCCCCAAATACTTATTTGGTTAACCAAATGTCTTGTTTGAGTCGAACTGGAGCAGAGTATTGATTGCATGGTTTGTCTCAGTTGACAGCACTTAGTCCATATTAATTTGCATTGTTGAGCGTTTCACTGGTGGACAGTAAAAGATAATGTTGAAGGCAGGCAGAGTTTGGCTACAGCCTGACCATGAAAGCACCAGCATCTCCCTGCACGTGCAGCTGCTGTGTTACTGAGAGGTCACTGCTTGCTCAGGCTTTGAAGTGTGGTATCATACACGGGCTCTGGAGGAAACACAAACATTTTGTGGAAGGAAGGGATATTTTTAAACTCGTGTTATTAACTGTATCTCACGTAGGTAATGCTGTGCATGTCAGCACAGATGTGGAAGTTGGGGTTTGGGACCTGGCAGTGCTCTTTGCTTTTTGTACATGTCAGCCTTGCCTGTCTGTGTTAGAAAAATCTCTTTTATTAAATTTAGAAAAACGGCAAAAGTCTGCGAAACAAAAGGAATATAACGAACAAGAAAATTTGGTTACAACATGTGTTGAGTGTCCAGGTCACACAGGATTCCCAGGAGCACACCTTCCGATTCAAAAACCGCGTTTTTAAATCTTCTTAAGGTCCAACCCCATTTTACAACATAGCGGGGCGTTTCTTCTCAGCTTGGCTCTTCTGTGCCGCCCTCATGCTGGGGCGGAGTTTCAGGCAGTATGTCAGCCTCCATCTGGCTGCGTGGTCAGACGCATGGCATGAGGCTGCGGCAGCTCTATTTCTAGTTAATATGCAATTGCCCTTTTACCAAATGCTTAATCCCTGGCATACATTCCAGAACTGGACTGGATGCCTTACAAATTCTGCTAAACACCTATAGGTTAGTAATAATCAAAACCAAAAATAAACCTTAGGTTACTACCTCTAGTTCAGTTTATTTGCTTGTAATAAAACCGGGTTTTCTACTTCTCATATGTGTGTCTGTCTCTGTCGCTGCCTCACGTTATAGCTTGAGACTCTGCAGAAAGATTATCTGAAAATAAACTCGAAATAGGGGTGTGCTCAGATTTCTCTGAATTTAGTTTTACTGATCCATAGGCTGTTTGGGATTTCACATCTAAATCTCTGCCTGCTCTTACTTCTCTTATCACAGAACTTACTCTTCAGAAAGCTGATGATCCTCCTTTGTAAACTTTGAGATCTGTTGTTTTCCTTGGTACTTAAAAATGCATCTTGTTTGGGGCAGAAAAGGTGGAAGAGAGGATCTCATCACAAGCCATGGCCCAAATTCTGTTTAAATTCCTTTAGGCAAAGGAAACGAATTCTTGGTTTGAGATAAAGTTTAAGGAATTAAAGTGTTTAAGATTTAGGTAAGTATAATTTGCCTATCACAGAACGGTTGAGGTTGGAAGGGACTTCGGGAGGAACCTCTTGTCCAGCCCCCTGCTTAAATGCAGATCAGGTTGCCCAGAACCATGACCAGGTAGCTTAAAGCATATAAATAATATGTGGGTATAAGAATATAAACAATCCTCATATTCTCAAGTTTTTTTTAAAGTACTTTTGTAATTAAAAAAAAAAAGCTCATGTGTCTTAAGGTATTTTCAATGTTGGAATTTTGCCAATAATTTAGAACAGGGTTTTGTCTAAATCAGTAGCACTTTCTAAAGCCATCGATTTGCATTCACGATGTTATAGTGTATCTTAGAAGTCTACATAAATTTCTTATGGACTATGCTTTCCTTAAGATAATGCTGCTGCATATTTATTGTTACCATCAGTTCATCCCAGGTTCTTGGTAGTGTGTGGGGGAATGTGGTTGTGAGTTTATGAGGGTTTACGTTGTCATCTCATACACACACACATGTATCAGTGCAATTTGTGAATTCCTGTGTGTATGAATGTTCAGGAGACAAAAAATGCCACTTCTCCTCTTTGCTGATTTGCTAATAACATAAGAAACACCTTCTCAAAGGAGAAACATCAGTGGCTCTCCTTTGGTGTGGGGAATTCTATTGGGTACACACAGGTATCACATTGTTTCTGAAGATACAGGAGACATGGCCTCATGAACTTGTGTGTGGGGGAACATGGATTTCTCAGCTTCCTTTTTCCTGTTTTTTTTGCTCAGCAGTTTTTCATGGTTCTTCCTTCTGGAAGCAAGCACCAGCTGTCAGTGAGCCTGGCTTGTCTGGCTCAGTGTGAGAAGCACCACAGAAAATATCTCAGTCAAACACATGTTCACTGAAGGCAGAATGTGAAATTAATGCCTGCTTGTTTTACTGTTTTTGATACTCACTGCTGACAACACCAGATTTTCTGTGCAATTCATGTTAACATATTAAATATTTTTGATGAAATAAACACCCCTTTTTATGTATTTCTTGCATGAAATGCCATTTGTATTGTTGAGACATCTGTTAAATGAAACTTTTGGTTTTTATTTAGGTGTACGAGTTGGATGGCATCTCCTTGATTCTGGACAACTGCAGCATTGATGACAACAATCCCTGTATCCTTTACAAAAGGGTTCTGTTTCTTGAGGGTGACTCAGGAGAAGGTGTGGGGTTTCACCTATTTGGGCCAGCATTGCTTTCAGTGGGTGCCCAAGTGTGACTGGCCTTGGAGTTTTTAGGTTGTATTTAAATGGTTCAGAGTGAGCAAAGGCACAAATAGGCTTTCATGAACTGGATTCTAAACAAGTTGAATTGTGGTTATATTCTGTTTTCTAAAATAATAAATGTTCCTGGTTTGCAAATGTCAGTTCAGAGAGTCAGCTGTGACAGAAATCAGCTGTGACAGAAATCTGAATTCAAACTTTGGTCATTGTGTCAGATCTTGGAGCTTTTGCTTCCTCTGAAATCTGTTCAGGAGACTGAAATAGTACCCCATCAATTCTTGACGCTTAATAATTGGAATTTGGGAGGTTATTCTAAGCACAGAGTCAAGGCTAACAAGCTGTTATAAAAATGTATATAATTGAGAGAATCCATGGTGCAAATTACTGAAATGTTGGGGAGGTTTTAATATAAACTGCATTGTGCTTCATATTACTTTTTTTGCTGGGGTTTAAGAGCAGTGACTTTCCAAGACAGGTTGCTGCTAGAGGGAACTAACTTTATATTGAAGATAATCAGTTGTTAAGCAGTTACCCATCTCTTCAAGCACTGCACAGTGATCCTGACAGTGTGTTCAGTGAGTGATTTTCTGCTATCTGATCATCAGCTCTGTGTACGTTTCTGAGAAGTAGGTCTGGAAATCAAATGCCTTTCCTGTGTGGAGTCACGTCAGCTTTCTTACATTGAATACCTGAAACAGGTTTTTAAAATTCATGGAAAAGAAAAAGGTCACTTTTTAACAAGTATTCAGAAAACCCACAAAAAAAAATTGTGAAAACATTACCTATTCTGTCAGTTGTACTCTGTAGAACACTATCTACATATAAATTTATCTTAAAATAATGAAATCATGTAGATTGCAGCACAATGGTAACAAGCTGGGTGGAGGAGCAGGGAGTGTTCAGTCTCCTTGGAGTTACTCACTTTGTTGCTTTATCTGCACGAGGTTTACATTGCTCACTGGGGGTGCAGTTGGAGAGCTGGCATTGTGGCACTGAGGAGCAGGGTTGTACTTCCATGCTGCAGTTCTGGTAAGAGGCACTGCTGGATGGGGTGGGAAGGGCAGGCAAAGTTCCCTTTTCCCTAAGCAGAAGAGCAGCCCTAAGAAAACTTAGTGGGGGCCTTTGCTCCCAAGTGACTTCTTTGCTGGAAAGCACAGCTGTACAACCACTTCTATAGTGTCTTTCTAGGATTAATCCTTCATTTTAGCTGTTAGTAAAAGTGGATAAAGTTTGAGGCCTTCAAAGGGTAGAGTTCTAATTTACGATCCTGAATGAAATTAAAGGCTCCCATGGTATTTTACTTTACTGCATTTTGAGCAGTTTGGAACTTCTTGCATCTTTTGATACAGGCTGACGTTTTATGGCTGCACCATAAACTTCTTACCAGAGGATAAAACTTTGTTGACTTGATTTTTAAAAGCATAACACCTCTTAATGTGAGCTTACACCACTGATCCATAGCAGAGAGTAGTGGGGATACGGAAGAATGAGCAGCATGTGGGCAGAGCGGGGACTGGCCTGCTGTGACAAAGTTTGCTGTATTAGCTTTTGGAGTGCAGCTCTGCCTGCTACTCTGACCTCTTGCTATTCCAGGTGATCTGGTACTACATGAAGTTAGTGCTCCCCTGCTTTTCTTCTGCCTCTAACACTCCTCATCTGCTGCCTCCCCATCGGGTCTTACACAAGAAAGCAGAAGAGGTGTTTGCGGTTGAGATCTGTTTCTACTTTAATCTGCTTTGCAGCATAGTCTGTACTCTGGGCACCACAAACCAGGCCCTTAGCAGCATGTAGGTGCCTGACTCCACTGCATAACAGACAATCTCTGAAGAGATTTGACTGTTTCCTTGTTCTCTCTGTGCACCTCAGTCCTGCCTAGCACAGAGCCCAGAATCACAGACTGGGTCATGCTGGAAGGGCCCACAATGGCTCATCTGGTCCCACCTCCTGCTCCAGCAAGGCCATCCCAGAGCCCGTGGCACAGGACTCTGCCCATATGGCTCTGGAATATCCCCAGTGAGGAGAATCCACACCCTCTCTGGTCTCTGTTCAGAGCTGGGTCACTGCCCAGCAAAGTCCTTGCTCCTGTCCAGGTGGGACTTGCTGGGCATCAGTTCCTGCCCGTCCCTCTTGTGCCACTGCTGGGCCCCCCAAGCAGAGCCTGGGCCATGCTGTGCCCCATCCCTGCAGGCACTGACAGGGATGACGTCTCCTTTCAAGGCTAAAGAGGCCCAAGTCTCCCAGCCTTCCCTTCTAAGAGAGGTGCTCCAGTCCATTTTGTGGTGCCTATAAAGCAGAGCAGTGCTCTTGCTGAGTGTTGAGAGCCTGCCTGCCAAAATGGAAACCTTCTAACATTGTGGCCTTGTGAGCTAGAGGGGATGTGTTGTATTCACAGAAAAATATAACTTTGGTGGTAATATGATAGGATTTTTTTCCTGGATAGAAAAAAAATAATCTCCCTAAAACATGCAATTGCTCAAGAGAAGCTGGACTACCATGTTAGATGTTAAAGGAGCTGTTTTTACCTTTGAGAGGAAAAATTCTTTAATATATCTTTTTATTTGTAGCATATGGAAGAATGGTGCAAGAGGAAATGGTCTGCTCTTATCCTAAAATAAATTCCTTTGTAAACCTGTCATTACCTTAAAATTGCATGCTGTGTGATCCTGAACAGTTCTGAAACGTGCACAGAACTACCAGGGAGTTTGTAGCTTACAAAGTTCAACTGGCATGTTTGCATTGCTTTAATTAATTGTTCAAATTCATCTTTCAGTACCCAGTTTGGAAGAACTGGTACCTTGTCTAGTTACACCCCAGATCTGTAACTTTCACATTTATGCTAACAAATAATATTCTTCCCTTCAGGATATTTCATGAGCAAAAGCAAACAAAGCACCACCCCCGTTAGTAGCAGACTCCAAGATATGATTATGGACACTTAACAACAAATTTGCTGTACCTCTGTAATTATTCAAATTGGTGCTTTAATTTGCAGCTACTACAGATTTGCATGTTTCCAAGTAAATTCAACAGACGAATGCTGAAAGATGCTGGGTTTTCAACAGTGAACTATTAGCCTTTTAGCATAGGAAAAAAGGTAAGCAGAGTGAGCCTGGGAAGATGCAGTTCACTATAGACCTGAAGAGTTAAAACTTCAGAGGTGGTTGAATATAACTTTTTCTATATCCTTTAAGTCTTCGATCTGGGACTGGCTGTATCCTGATCATACCTGTCCCTGTGTATTTAAAAGAAATCAGGATGTTTCAAAGTGCAAGTGGAATCGTTTGTGCTTAGATTAAGGAGAGGTTCTTTCATGAGCTAATTTTTTAGTTTTGAAAGTTCAGTTTCTTATTCTTCAGAAAAGCTGGGAAAGTTGTCCTTTACCTGTGTAACCTGTGTAACCCGTGTTTAAGAACAAATAAATTAAACCTGCCACAGGATAGCAGGGTGGGTTGAAGATGCCTATCTGGGTAATACCAGTAAAAAATTTACTCCAAATCCTGCTTTTCCAGTTATTTGAAGAAAATACAATCTGCTGTGTGGAGATATGTTATGTATATGTGTGCGTGAATACACACATATATGTTATTTATATATATAAGTAAACACCTAGCTAGCTATGTTTTAGGAGTAAGAATTTTCAGCATTGTGAAAGGAAAACCTGTGGTTGCTGTGAGTATCCAGACAGAGATCCCTTAGTCTGAATGATGCATGAAAATGTAGACAATGTAAGATAATTTTCAGATACTCCTTCCCAAAGCTGCTTCTATTATATTCAGTCTGAAAGCCATCTGAGAGGTAGATTGAAAATACTTTTGACTTCATGGCAGCAGCAAGTATTATTGTGGTTCATGAAACTGGCTGAAGCTGGAGGAAATCAAGGTGTTCTGGTCTACAACAATGGCAGTTTGTTTTTGGGAGATGCCAACAAGGACCTTTGGGGGAGCTGACAGACATTTTATTTCTAAGTTACAGAGTGCAACCTAAATCAGGCCACATGCTGTAAAAAGGCCTCGCCGCTGAATGGAAGCCACTGGAGAGCAAAAATAGGAGTGTGAGCTGAGTTTTTAAGAGTGAACCATGATAGAGCTGAGCATTTTCACGTACGTGTGGCTATCCCCTGTGTGTTGCCAAAAAATGCAGCATAAAGTCACATCAGTGGTGTTTGCCTTTCTTTGGAAAGCTCCCTTCAGGCACTGCCAGTGCATTAAGCAGCTTGGTGTGACCTATTTGATTCTGTATTTTCACAAGCATACATGAAATCACATTATTTAGTGGATGTGGATCTGCAGACAGTAAGTTTTGAGTTAGCCAGCAGAGGCTAAGGTCAGCAGTGGAAGGATGGGACTTGTCAGCACAGGTTAAGAGCATAGAGCTGTTCATGGTGCCCACAGCAAAGCAAAATATCAGCTGGGTGGAAGCCAATTCTGCCTATTCTCACTGGCACAGGTTGAATCCCAGGGAAGCTGTGGCTGCCCCATCCCTGGGAGTGTCCAAGGCCAGGCTGGACAGGGCTTGGAGCAACCTGGGACAGTGGAAGGTGTCCCTGCCCATGGCAGGGGTTGGATCTGGATGATCTTTAAGGTCCCTCCCAACCCAAACCAGTCAGTGATTCTATTCTATGGATCCCTGCTTTGGGCATAAGCACGAACAGGAGTTCCATGTGAATGTAATTGAGAGGGACAGAGAAGAGCTGGTCAGAGGAGAAGCTGAACAGGTATAAGGGAGGTTATTGGCTGGGCAGGAACAGTCTGAGAGGGGCTTATTTCTTTTGCCTGATTCAGCAGACCAGCTCCTGCCCTGTTCCTGCAGGTCGCTGTGAATTCTTTGGAGCCCAGGGGCATGGGTGGCTCAGAAGGGAATCCCCTGCTTTTGTATTGGGGTGGAGTTTCTTTGGGCTACAGTAACAGGCCAGTTTCTTCAGTGGTTCCCGAGGCTTCAACCTTTATGTTATTTCTCATGGTGAAAGGACAAAACCCAGCTACTCCCAAACACTGTGTTTGGCTGTAGTTGGGAACATCCCCTGTCTCCTGCTGTCACTGTATAAAAAGAAGCATTACATGTTATCCAGTCTTGTTCTTACAGCAGTGCTAATGGACCCAAGGGGTCTAGATTCCACTCCAGGTAGGATGTTTCAGTGTAGTATCTGAAGTGTCTTCAGTGGGATTATGACAAAGCTCCAAAGGTGTGGGATCTGGGCACATGCTTCCTGTTGGAAAGGGCACAGGAGGCATTTGTGTAATCTAATCTTGCTTTAAATCAAACTTGACACTGGCTGCACATCTGAAGAGTTGGGATAGCACAACTTCCATGTCTTAGTCCATTGTTTGCCTTTTCTGGGTGCTGCAAACTCTGCAGGGCAAAACTCAGTGAAAGGTGAACCAATAAAAACCCTACTGCATTAAGCATATTATTTAGTAGATCTAAATTCTGACTTAAAGATTGTACTTCTGAAGTCTTTTTATTGCCAGAAACTTCGCTCTAGAATGGAAACAAAAACGGGGAGGTTTTTTTGTGATATGTTCTACATCTACTGCCTCTCAGTAATCCACACTGTTCCCCAGGAACAACTTTTCTCCTGTCAAATGCAGCGTTCTCCTCATATGAGAAAGAATTAAGACCACAGAAGGAATGCAGTGTGCAGTACAGAAAAAGATACTCCAAGAAATTAAAGCCCTTTTTGGTCTTCCACAAATGACCACAGATTACACTTTGTCTTTGGGCATTTACCAGACTTTGTATTTGGACATTTACAATTCCTAATGGTATATTTCAGGTTGCAGGTTCTATAATTTCTAAAATTCATTTTTAGAGCATCTGCAGGATGATTAAAATACTGAAAATACTTTTAAAAAGCACTGAAATTCAGAGTATGATGGGTATGGGTTTAATAATTTCCTGGAGAGTTTATAAAATACTAAAGCAGATTTGCAGAGATGTGGATATGAATCTGTTCTTCAGTATCTCATTCCTACCCAGCTCCAGTGAGTGACAAAACCATCATTAAGAAATGTGTGATGTTCAGGGTCCCTCTTAAAGCTGGAGGAAGCGTAACAGAGCTGTACAGAATGAAAGAAGGCTCTTTCAAATGTTACATTCTAGTATTTCTAATCCCTTGAGAGGAGTAATCTCTGTAGGCACCAATTCATGCATGTCAAAGTGAGGAATTAATAACTCTATTTCTAAACCAAATATTGTCATATTTGTCCTCTGCCCTCATCCTCTTGGTGGACTTAAATCCATGACAGGCTCAAATTCTTGGAAAAAAGCAAATCTTTAGTTACCAGGAGCACCTAAAAAAAATAAAAAAATGAAGAAAATATATAATATTTCACTGCTTTTATAGCTCAAACAGCTTGCTTGATTTTTCTGTAGACTTTCTTTTGACAATTTTCTCTCCGGGCTGAGAGAGAGCACTAGAAATTTGAGAGCCAAAGGTTTTTGGGTTTTTTGGTTTTTGTTTTTTTGTTTGTTTGTTTGTTTGTTTTAAGTAAATCTAGGAGTGGTTCAGGAATATTGTTGAGAATGGAATGCCTTCTAATACAACCACCTTATCATATTTCGGTCTGTTGTCTTGACATTTTTTCTTGTGCATGCCTCCAAAGAATATTAGGATGTCATCTGGCCAGGGCTTTTCATAATAGCTTTATTCTGATATTTTCCTGTTCCCCATTTTTGGTCACTATTATTAGGACAGTTTTACCTTCAGCTGGTGAATGCCTTGTCCTGTGCAGCTCCTTCCTGAACCCTAAATGGTTTGCCCTCATTGCCTCAGATCTTTGGTTTAACTGTTCTTTTGCTTTCCAAATGGTTTCCCAAACCTGACCTTTCCTATCACTCAGGCTATTTGCAGTCCATTCCACTGACCTTATGGATTTGTTCGTGTCTCTTTGTGTGTGGAGATTTCCTGAAGGAGATGCAGCCATTTCCTGAAATCTCAGATGGAGTTGTGGCTGATGGATATTTTGCTAAACGCATAGTTGGTTGTAATTTAGTTGCATCTTTCAAAACACCCATTTATTTAACCATTGTTATTTTTGGGTGCTCACTGGGCATTATTTGGTGTCTGTGAGGATGGAACTGGAGTTTCATTTACCTTTGTTGTTTTGATTATTTGTCATAAAGTGTCATTTGAGATCACCATAAGCAGCAGGGGGGGAGTTATTCAGAGACCCTGAATCATTAAAATACACAAGTATTGTGCTGAAAGATGAGCTGCCATACAGATCCTTGTGGAATCTGTGTAAGAGGATGAATCTCTAGAGATTATAAAGAGAAAAAGACCTTTAATCCAAATCGCGTCAGCTCAACTCATCATCTACCTTAGAGTGATAAGTTGTAATTAGCTTGACCACATCCCAGGTATGAACTGGGTTGGGTTTTTAAGTGTAGTGCCACATTCTTGAAAGCACTATTTGACTTCTATAGTTTCCATATTAAAGCATTTTAGGAAAGCTGTTTATCCCCATATGCATGCATGTAAATGCACATGAATATATTTCAGTGGGAAGGTTGAGCTTTATCTTTCCATGTCCAGGAGTTTCAAAAGGCCCACTCCAGCCTGTCCGATATGTAATCGCTTTGTGGGCACAGGTACCACCCCCCTCTGCTTCAGTGCTTCACATCTCAGTGGCTGTGGCAGGTTTTAATAGTAATTTGATACATGAGTTTCAGCTTAATGGAATTTTTACCTTTTTTTCCGTACCTAGGAAGAGAAGCTGAGGCACTTTGAACAGAGATGTAACAGCAACTAAAGGTTTTTCTTTATAAAGTTACAGCCTCCTAAGTTTGGTACCTCGTAGGGACAACCAGCAGATTTAGTTGTCATGAACTCTTAAAATGGGATTAGTGTAAGAGAAGGGACTGTAAAAGCAGAATATTTTAACTGGGGAGCACTAACTTGAGATTGATCAAGAGTGTGATTCTTTCTGTTTTAAAACCAGATGATTTATAGTTGCTCATAAATTATAGGTTTCTATTAAAAATGTAAGTCATAATTTAAAAAAAAAATTGGCAGTCTAAGCAGCAGAAATGAATGTGTCATATTCATGGTTTTAAGCTAGTATTACAAGTCTGAGTATAGGGAAAAGGAAAACAAACTAGAGGTTATGGCTTAATTTTTTTTGGAAGTTCTGTAAGTTTTGGCATAAAACACATGATAATAAAAATAGCCTGACAGAGCTAAACATGTCCTATGGCTTTTGTAGCTCTGGAGTACTTGATCCAAATGTTTTGTTTGAGTTCATAGTATGCTAAGGTGTTTTGGCTCTGGGCTTTTAAGTCCCACAGAGCATGAAAGGCAGCACATAGAATATAGATTAAATGTTTAGCTGGCAGGCATTAAAGGCTAGTAGCAATCTGGGTGTATGTTACTGCTCAGTGTGACGTGGGTGAACTGTTAAGCCAGAAATAGCAGTGATCTGGGGAGAAAATCTACAATACAAATGGAGGGAAGAGACACAGGAATTATGCAAAGCTTGGAGTATCTCACTTTCTTTAGTTTATGCAAAAGATGTTTTACTAAGTGCCTTGGTTGTGGTGTAGGATTTTTTTTTTAAAATCTATAATGAAAATCAGTGTTTGGAAACAAATCTAAACCAGAAAAAAATCAGAGGCTGTAATGAGTGAGATATTTACCCCCTGGGACAGTTTAATTAGGGGGACAGTGAAATGTCCTGGTCAACACTGAAAGTCCTTCAGAAAAAGGCATGAAAATATCTTATACATGAAATAGAATTGACAGGCTTAATTTGAAGAGGGGCTGACCTTTGGTTATCTGTGTTTGTGCAGAAGTGTTAGGCAAAAGAGGTTGAATTGTCCATTCTGATCTTAAAAGGATATTTGTTGGCCCTAGGTACTTAAATAGGTGAACTCTCACTGAAAGCCATACATGAGATTTAAGATTCCTGTCTGCTGGTTATACAGACGGTGTAAGTCCCTGCATCCCACCAAGCACACTTAAAATGGATTCATCATTGCAGATGATGGGTAGGATGGTCAGAGACGGAACTAAGCACAGGTACCCACAAAGATGGTGCTTGTCTGCAAGGGGGGGAGGCAGAGCTGCTGGTGTGAGAGGTAAGCAGGGGCTTGGGAACTGGAAAAAGTATTTAATGTACAAATATCTTCTATGGATGTTTCCTATTTTCTGTAGGCTGTGAATTACAGAGAATGTTAATGTTGCTTTTGTACTGAAAGTGTTTGTGTGACTTGAAACTGAGTGGCTTAAATAGAGGAGAGGGAAGGACAGGCTGCAGGTGGGGAGAGGGAAGGAGAGGTTGCAGGCTCCCCATGGCACACGGGTCTGGTGAAGCTCTGCTGCCACGCTGTGGTGGGGATGGAGCCTTGTTTGGCAGTGGCTGGTCCGACCCTGCGAGCATCCCTTGAACCAGGTGAGGGTTACCTGCAGTAGAAATGAAGTTCTGCTTTTGCTTCCCCAGTGTTACAAATCTTATTCCTGAAGAGTGTGATCAGGAATAAAATCCCCTCCCAGCATCCAGCGGTGCCTCTCTACCTGGGAAGCTTCTGGGTTAAATGGGTTGTGCTGTGTTGGCTCTGCAGGGCAAGGAAGGAGGGACATTGCCAGTTTATTCAATACTGCCCCTTTCTAGCTTTTGAGCCCAGCACGTGGTGACTGCAGTCATAGGTGGTGAGAACTGCCATGGAATAATAGAAAATACAGGCCACTGGAATATTGTAGACTTTTTTATTCTACCTTCTAGGCAGACTATTTTAAGTTTGTATAGGCTGAATTCTTGGAAGTTTTCTGATGCTGATAATTCAATATCAGGTATAAATAGAGTCCAAAGTGTTAATTCTAAAAATACAAATTAGTGTCTTGAAAAGAAGTAACTAAAGATAAAACCTTTTGTTCTTTACATTGTCTGTTACTGTATTTTTAAGCACACCTAAAAGTCACATTAAAAGGTAGATAAGTTGTAAGGAATTGCTATCACCTTATGCAGCTCCTAGGACTTGCTAAAACTACTAAAACCCCCAGCAGGAAGAAACCTGTCGAGTTTGGTAAGCGATTTGGCTGATGGTGGGGGCCAAAACCAACTGCCTGCTGCGTGTGGTCATTGACAACACGTTGCTGCACGCTGTGGGACAGGTGTGAGGGTATTTCATTCCAGTCTACAGAAGTTTGAGTGAGAATTGGAGTATTTGTTGAAGGCCAGAAATAAATATAATTAACAAGAATTGTATTTTTGTTACCTCTGTTCCAGAAAAGCTTTTCTGAAGTTGGGTCGCCTTCACTATGGGTTGCATAAACAGCCCGTTTAACAAGGGCTCCAACCCATGGGAGTTGATTTTCTTAGTAAGGTTTTGTATCTCTTCCTATATTTGAATAAAACGTAGTTGATATTTAAATAATAAAAGTCGAACCTAAATGAGGTAATGGGATAGGACAAAGAATCTCCTCTTTTTCTCATAAAACCTAATTACTCTTAAGGAAAAAAGTTCCTGAGTGATAATTTAATTATGGAAAACTGACTGTAGTGCAGGACATGGTCAAACTTAAAAAAAAGTCCCTACACTATGTAATAAGTCAAACACTCCACAAAGAATGTTGTATTTGAAGATTCCTCGGTATTAATAACTATGAAGGGGACTTAGGAAAACAGATGTATGTATGTTATTCTCCTCGTCATCACTCCTCAGTATTCTGTATTAGTTAATGGTAATACTTAACTTCTAAAACTTGCCTTTTCCAAGCAGTATTCTTCCAAGATCCTTTGTGCATTGCTGTGTATTCACCTTGTCAGCTTCAACCCTCATGAATAACTTTGTGTACTCCCTGTCATCCATAGGATCCAAATTGTTTTTTGGAACAGTTTGTAATGGTCCTGCTGGCTGCAGTGATTGTAGCCTGATGGGTCAGTAAGGTTTAGTTCCCAATGGATCTCGTAATGTGGGAATGAGAAGTTGGAATACTCTGAGAACTGCTCTGCACATCCTGCTCCCCAGTATGCAGGGCCGTGGGGTGTTATTGGTTAGGGATTCCTGGCAGGCCATGGGTGTGCTTTCATACCCCATTAAACCCACAAACCAGTCACTGTGCTCCTGCAGTGACTCCAGCAACATCTTGGACCAGAATCCAAGGGAAGAGAAGCAGGAGAATTGTGAAAAGTTTCCTTTGCAGTCAGTGGCAAAACTTCCACAGGATTTAGTGGCAGAGATTTTCATGGCTTCCACACAGTAACATTTTTCATCCCTTAGGGCTGGTTTTCTCCGCCTCTCTTCCTTTTTCTCTGTGTTCCCCCCTCCCTGACTATTGAAGTTATGACCCAGAGGAGTTTAGATGACTTTAAATTTTAAATTGTGGAATGAATCTGTTACATGAGAGTGGAAGACAGGGCAAGTTGATTCAGTTTTGTTTTTGTATAGGTCAAAATAGCCTAGGAATCCCACAGCACACAGTCCTGAAGGGTTTTGGAAAAGGGTTGCTATAAATGCACAGAAATGTTTGCTTTCAGTCCCTAAACACAGATAGTCTGGTGATGAGGCTAAATGAGTTGTTTGCTTCCTTTTGTATGTCCTCTTTCCTGTGACAGAATATCATCATCTTCACTTGTCTGTAATGTTAATTTCTTTGAGAGCGCAGTGCACCCATTTGGAAAAATCCAGACAAGTCTCTGCAGTGAGATCTGCTGCACTTGCTGTGTTTCTTCTCTTTGGTGCAGTTTCACAACAAACAGGCTCATGCTCTTATTTGTAGTAACTATGGCAACTTTAGAAGCTCTCTTTCTAAAGCTGAGCATACAATAAAGTGCTTAAAGTGTTGGTAGGATTAGAGACTCTCGAATATGTTTAATTTTCTCCCTGTGTCTCTGTCTTTGGAGAGGAGCAAGAGGGTAATGTGAGTATTAGCTGGGGCCTGGCTTTAATCTCGGCTGACACTCGGCTCTGCTCTGAGCCCTCCAAAGGCTCAGCCTCCCCCAGCATTCGAACAAGGGGTCATGAATATTCATGCTGTGGGCACAATGGGCAACCTACACACAGAAAGGAGTTTTTGAAGGAGCGAAAATGTTATTGAAACCATTTTGCAGCTTCAGCTACAGTAGTCAGTAATGATAAATGCCATAATGGTGATAGAGTTAATAAGATAAAGAGGATGTCTTAGATATTATGTAAGCATGGATGGATCTGGTAATAGGGCAACAGCGTTTGCAGTGGGTTTGTGTTGAGGGACGTAAAGATGGTGGTGACAGGATTATTCCAAAGGCCAATGCATACAAAAATTTCTGAGAGTACTTTTTTGTCCGTGTGGCACTTTGTGAGAGTGAGAACTGTCACTCTGAAAATTGCTGTTGCTCTTGAAGGAGGTTTTCTTTTCTGTAAGTGCTGTGTTTTATGCAGAGCTGTATTTTAGGAGCACAACAAGAAAGGTCTACTCCTCATCCCAGCAGCAGAGCCAGGGAGGGTGTGGTAGCATGTTTCTCACAGTCCATTGGGAGAACTTCCATGTTGCTTTTGGGCACTGGTGAAATGCCCTAAATCAGACCTGGGAAAGACCTGCAAGGTCTTGATTTGTCTGTGTTGTCTGTATTCACGAGGTTGTGTGCTTTGCTGTTCTGAAATCTGTTCTCACTGTTGGTGGTAATGGCTGAGAGTCTGCTCATACACAATTTTATTTCTTGGTCATCTTGTTGTTTTATATACTCAAGTACAATCTTCAGTGGAAATAGTTTATGTAACTGCAGTGTAGCTTGGCACTTGTCTTTTCACTTAACTGTACTAGTGGTACACTGACAGAAGAGAATACATTGACATTCTCTGTCATGTTCATCTGTTAAGGCTTTGATGTGATGCATAATTTTTTTTTCTTTATTTCTCTCACTGCAAGTTTTTGAACCAAGAAGGTGTGCAGCATGTTTCCTGACAAAGCCTAAAGAGCTCTGTCATGAAAAACAAACAAAAAATTCTTGTAGTTTTTAGTGCTTTGTCATTTTTGATTTTCAATTCTGGACTTCTTGAATGTGAAAAGAAGTACAAACTGCTTCAAAAAGTTAGGGGGCTGTTTCACTGACCAGTGCCAATGCAGGGCTGTTCTCTGCCAGATGTGGCCAGGCTGTTCTTCATCCAAACCCTTCCCTGCTGAGGATGTGTAACATAGATGGTGTAAGATTGTGCAAGTCCAGTTCCTCTCTACTATTGCTTTGTCTGAAGTTCCCATTTTCTCCAGCTGGGGAGTTTTCCCCTGCAGTCACCCCCTGGCAAAAGCTATAAGAACACCATCTTATCTCTGTGCTTAGACACTTCTCCAACCCAAAAGACGTCAAGGAGATGAGTAAATTATGCATATTCTTCTCCTGGATGTGAAGCTACATGTAGTAAATAATTGGTGCCCTGCAGGCAAACCACTTGTGTGATTCAGAAAGGATCGTCTCCCGTATGGTAACTTGGGAAAGATTATATCATAACAAACTTTCAGCTGCAGAGCCGGGACCAACATCTCTGACACTTCATAAAGTGAACACTGTAGTTCACTTGGGAGATGCCTGACTGATAATCCTGGGAATTTAAATCCTTTGTCTGCAGCCCTGACATATGCCTGAGTCCTGGCCCCAAGGGACCACCCTAGAAGGTAAATGAGTTGCAGCTTGTGCCCGTTTCCCTGTCAGCAGGAGCTCCCTGCCCATGATCTGGGCTCTGGTCTCCTGGCAAGTGTGGAAGGCTCCCAGGCACCAAGGACTGAGCTTTGGTAACATTAGAAGTTACAGAACTTTGTGTCCCACACCTTATTTTTGCTGTTCTCAGATATTAACCTGGATATTTTCTCTTTTTCTACATCTCTTCAACTTCTGCAGTGAAAATAGTAGTTGTCTTTCCTGGACATAATTTACAGCTTATTTTGTTTGCCAGTGCTTGGAAGTGTAGTGTGTTGAAGTGTTTGAATCATAAACAAGTCACTTATTTTTTTTAATTAATCCCACTAGGCAGATCACTGAAGTATTTCAATTAACTGTAATTTTGGTTTGAAACAATATTTCCTTTTAATTCCTGCAGTTCATTTGTATTTTTGTTGGGGTTCTTTTCTAACTCAAACCCTAGTAAACTTGCCTGAAGTTAATGGACATACCTCATTTAAAATCGTTACCTCATATGCAAGTATTTGCAGGTTCAGTGTCAACACCTGTAAATGTCTTACTTTTTCAAACCCTTGATTCCTACTGGGTTTGGGGGTCTTGGGTTGGGGGAGGGCAAAGGGAGGGGAATGCAGTAATAAATCACAATTAACAATGTTTCATCTTTAAACAAATAAATGATCCTTGACTTTCCTCACCAGTTGTGAACCAGTGGGCAGTTTTTGCGATCCGGAATCTCACCGAGCAGAACGAGCGGAACCAGGAGCTGATTGCAGGGCTGGAGGAGCAGGGGCTGGCAGAGAGCTCTGCCCTGGAGAGTATGGGCTTGGAGATGGAGAAACAGGAGGGCAGGGTAGTCCTGAGGTCTGCCAGTAAAAAGCCCTCCTGAGCCAAACATTAGTAACAGTTAAATAATTAAAAGAATATTTCTCTTATAAAATATTTCTCCCTGCTCAGCCAATCAAGATTTCTTCATTTGCAGTTCCAGTCTGCTGGAGGTGTTACATTCACTGTCAGGAAAACTGATGGGCAGTTATGCTTCTGCCTCACTGTTGCAAACTAAAGGACACCTATGTGTTTTCTGAACACTTAGGGAAAGCAGCCTGTGGAACAAGGTCCTTCTTGTCAGTGGGTTGGAATTTCATTACTTCTTGTTTCGTTAGTGGAAAGATGTCATAGGTGCAGTATTGAGTGGTTATAATTTCCTTTGCTGAACCTGGAGATAACTTGTTAAAAACTCAACAAAGAAAGAGCTGCTTTGCAGGCTGCCTTGTCCATGTAAAAGATCTGTGCTGAGTCAAGGCTAAACAATCAAAGTTGCTCCTTTTCAATCATGGGACCTAAATATCTCTGTTTCTGTAAGAATTGATGGAATGTTGGATGTACATAAACACTTAGTGAATTAAACACAACGTGCCTCTTGTCAAATTATTAGTAAACCATCTTTTCTACATTGTTACCTTTCAGTCTTCATGACAAGTATATTAAAACCAAAGCCAAAGCTGTTGTGGCAACAGATGCTGCATTCCTTTGCACTGGGGCATGTCTCTGTTTTGGAGACTTGGGTGTTTGTTTGAATTTTATTTGTTCCTTTGGAGGGTAAGTCAGCCCCCTTTCCTTTTATTTTGCACTTCTCATGGGTTTTCTGAACTCTGGCAGACTGCTGAAGAGGTAGTTTCTCACTGTGATTAATTCTAGTAGTTTCTTTTCACCCCTCTGCCTTTCCAAAACATTGACAAAACTCATTTCCAGTTAATTAATTCAAGAGAGGCAGAAGAATGGAAGGCCCTGCCTCTTCATTTTGGATACCCTCCTATATTGTTGTTGGACCCTGCCACTGTGGAATGTGGCATGAATGAGATGGGGGAGAAGGGGGGGTGAAGCCAGGGCGGGGGGCGCAGTTAACTCTGTGTGTGCCACAGCTTTGCCCTGGAAGCCAAGGAACGTAACCCTTTGTGTATGGGCAAAACAGGAATTACAGCTTAATATTGCTAGTGCTTGTGCATTGTTACTGTCATTTCATTGCCTTCAGTTATCTCAGACTCAGAGGTCTCAGAAAAATTAACCTGTTGGTATTTAATCCCATCCTTAAATGGAAAGGCAAGTTTATGTCCTTAAACTCCACATACATGTAACAGACCTTCAGCCATGTGCATCAGCCTTTGCTCCTCCAATTCGATTTTTTGATTTCAGAATGAAAAAATCATGTTATTTTGAATTGTGGGAAATCCATAGTAGTACTTAAAAGTGATGGTGAGTAGAGCTTGGTGGCTGAGATGGTTTCAGGTTACCTGGAGGATCTCGGTGTCTGCCCTGGTGGGACTATGGAAATCACCCAGAGGGATTTTGGGCACCTGTTGGGTTTAAAGGCAAGGATCCAAAACTGCTGCCTTCAGCCCTTCAGCAGGTAAATGGTGTCTAGAAAGGGCTAATGGCAGTAGGAACAAAGGCACCAACTCTGGGTGCTCTTGGTGACTTTTTACTTGAAAAACAAATGGGGAGGAAAGTGTTCTTTGTATTAGCAAAGACTAAACACGGGTATAAGCAAAGTGCTTTATTTGCTTTTTAAAAACATTTTGACAGGAACACTTTGTTGGGTATTGAGAAGTGTGGTGTTGAAGTGCTGGCTGATAAAGTCATGACTTACACAGGTAGGTGCTTTTTCCTACTGCATGGAACAGGACTGTGGTTGTGCTTCTTCCTGAGCATGTGGTTTCTCAATGATTTCCTTAAGCCTTAATTCTTGTGTTCAGGCCAGGATTCATTTAGCAGTATCATTACTGTGTCACATCAGATTTACAGCTGGGTTTGTAGGGGTTTTAATCTTTGTCTCTGTAACAGGATGAAAGATTGATACTTCTCACCCCTAAATGGGGGGAAAAAAGAATTCTGCTCTTATATATAAGAAAAGGGTTATTCGGAAGGCTGCATCATTCGACTTTAAAAGGAAAGAATTAAACTTTTGCTAACAAAGGGTCATCAAATATAACACCATCTGAAATAAAGTGAAGCTGTTTTCAATTGAGTAAGAAAATTTCAAACATTTTAGTGCGACTATTTAGGAAACTCATGCTAGATGATTTAGCAAAGTGAGAAAAAAATACATAGAATTATCTTGAACAGAAAATGAAATTTCTGTGTAAGGAAAAAATGCAAAGAATTTCCCTTTTTTTAGGGTGACAAAGAGTTAAAATCCTGTTCACAAAGCAAATCCAGAGAGAACTTTGGTTGTGGAAAAAGCAGTGGGAGTCCCTCTTTCCTTTTAAGCAGTTGGGAATAGAGGGGTTTTTTTTTAACTTGATGGTTGCCCACCAATGGAATATGCACAAACCCATAAATATAAGCCAAATAACAAACACAAACAAATAAAAGGGTTTTGTGAGTTTCAGTGCATAATGAAGTAATAGTTGTGTTTTCTGAAAGGGAAACGTAGGGCTTTCACAGTAGAGAACATGCTGATTACTGTATTGTGAGTGGCTGGCTTTTGATTTTCCAGGATGGATTAATTCTCAGAACACAACAGGTTCCCTGTCCTCCCCCAGTGGAGTCCCAATCTCCAATAGACTGGTTTTATAGGCCTGGGGATTAATACAGCACAGCAATCAGTCATAAAAAGCAAGCTTTAGTGAGTTTGTAAAGGGGCAGAACAGGCAGATCAAGTCTTGTGACCATCTTACTGCTTTTGAGTGCTTTCATACAATAGTGATCAGATTTTTTTTTTTTTTCCTGAGGTCTATTTGCTATTAAAAGGGAATAGAGAGTAGGTTATTTATCATAAGTGGGTAGGTTTTGGAAGAGCTTTTTTGCAAATTGTGAGAAATAAGCTGAAATGTTTGCAAAGTTCTGATTTTTACTGCTTCTAGTAATTTAGGTTTGTTTTGCCTAAAATGTCTGTAGCATATGTTTTTACCTACAAGCAACAAAGAGCAAAATCCCTGGCAGATAATGTCATTGTCACAATCTATTTAACACTTGATTTTGTATTTTGAGGCCAGTGCAGGTGTTTGTATAGCAGGACTTTGAAAAACACTCCCCTTGATTTGCAAATGAGAAAGTACTAAAAATGTGAGGCTGTACCCAAAATTACCTTCAGTCTTTGTACCAAGCCTGAGCTGTACCCTTGGGTTAGAACTCATTGTCTCTTTAGAGTAGACTTCTTTGTATTAAATGGGGTGAGTTTATGAAGGAGTGCAGAAGAATACATTTTTAGGAAGAAACTGCCCTGTGAGGGTGGACAGGCCCTGGCACAGGTTGCTCAGAGAAGCTGTGGCTGCCCCATCCCTGGGAGTGTCCAAGGCCGGGTTGGACGGGGCTTGGAGCAACCTGGGACAGTGGAAGGTGTCCCTGCCTGTGGGACTGAATGATCTTTAAGGTCCCTCCCAACCCAAACCAGTCAGTGATTCTATTCTATGAGTGTACCACAGATAGAACTAGGAAGGCAAGAGGAAGTCACTGTATTGCCACGGTCCAGTGCAGACTAATTCACCTCCTGTGTGCTGAGAATTGGCCTTTAAAGAGAGTGCAGAGAGTGGAGGATCCCTGCTTTGGGCATAAGCACGAACAGGAGCTCCATGTGAATGTAATTGAGAGGGACAGAGAAGAGCTGGTCAGAGGAGAAGCTGAACAGGTATAAGGGAGGTTATTGGCTGGGCAGGAACAGTCTGAGAGGGGCTGGGTGGCTTTAAGGTCCCTTCCAACGCAGACCATTCTGTGCTTCTGTGATGCCCTTGGTTCCACTGGCTCTGCAATGCCTGCAGAGAACATCCCGTGTGTTCCGGGGCCGGAGCGCATCCTTGCGGCGCTGTCCAGGGTCCTGAGGAACTGCCCACGGCTCTGCCAACCACCTTTCCAGCGCATCATCCAGTCACTTGTAGCTTGGCCAAGGCATAACCATTGCGGGGGGAGCTTTTCATGCTTTAGGCTTAATTGGTTTCTTTACAGGAACTTTCCCAGTGTTTTCTGATAACATCCGGTAATTTATGAGGATGAGAAACCGGCATTGGGTTTTGGGTATGTCAGTAGTATACCTAAAATAATATTTTTAAGGACTTAACAGCAGCAAATGAAAATGGATCTTGGTGGTGTCAGAGAGGGAGGGGTTTGGGTTTCCTGGAAGATGGAGAACACGTTTTTAGTCAAATGAGAGTATGGTTAGTTTGCATCACTCCTCCTGTTCTCTGTGCAGTTGCAGAAGTTTGCTGTCCAAAAAAGTATCTTTCGGGAAGAGCCTCTCCTCTCCAGACTAAGAGAAAAGAGATATCTACTTTCAGCCCAAATGTCATTCAGACAGGATTGGCTCTGTACTGCTTTTAGTTGCCCCATATGATCATGGAATCATTAAGGTTGGGAAAAAACTTCCAAGATCATCGAGTCCTTATTGGAATCAAGGATACTCTGCAGTTATGCTCAGCATTTTCTGCAGCTTTGCAGCTTACTTTAAAAGTAGTGTACAATTCAGGAAAAAATAGTTATTATATTTAAATAGTAAAGAGAAAATATGCAAATAAAGCAGAATTTCGCATGGCTTTTCATAGGAGATAGAGACAAAGGGAAACCTGAAGCACTTAGAATTAACCTGCTTTGTTTTGCTGCACAGCATCTCACCTCAGTTCAGAAGTGCAACCACTGCTGCACTGGTGATAACATGGAGATGTCACAGAAGCTCCTGAGCAGGACACACTGGGGTTTGCACTTGGTGGTGTTTGAACTGCAGATGACTTTCACAACATAATTACGTCAAACTAAAGGTTCTTTTCATTTTTGTAGCACAAGCAAACAAATTTAGGGACAAAATCACACAAAAGGGATTTCTGCTTGAATTTTTCCTTTTGTCATTCAGGAATTATTTCAACTTGTTTGTCCACTTGCAGAGTTGTTACGCAATGCATTTAGTTTATCCAATCTAAACCTACTCTCTGTCAGCGTGAAGCCATTTTCTGTTGTCCTGTTCATACTCTTGTAAATAGCCTCTCTAAATCCAAGCTGTCCAAACTTTTTTTAAAACAAAAAATATTAAACCAATCCTTGCAGATCAATGCACTGTGGCAGGGGAGAGAAGTAGCTTATTACTTTGGGATGATTTTAAAAGGAAAAAAAAAACAATCTGAAATTGCTGATAAACCATTTCAAAAATCCTCTTTTCCCAAACATGGAATGTAGAGCAGGTGGTATTTCTGTTCCTTACCCCCATTATTCTGCACCACGTGCTTCTGCACATCGCACACTATTCCTATTTTTGCTTAGAGGTGAGGTTGCTTTATATGAATAAAGCGGGGGGGGGGGGGAGGGGGGAGGCAGTATTGCATGTGCAATAAATGGGGAAATAATGATAAGGACGTAATGGATAAAAATGCTGAGATACTTCCTGGGGAAAAAGCATCCTTAGTGACTAATACCTATGAGAAATCTCATCCTTAGTGTGAAATCCCCCAAGCTGGGCCAGCAGACGAGCACATCACTCCTGCCCCTTACCGAGGGTAAAGTGAGTGCATAGCACTGGTACAAATGAACAAGGGATTTTATGAATAATGTCATTAAAACTGCAGCACATTCCTCATCACCCTAAACATTTGCGTATCATCCAAGCACTGGCTTTACTGTTTTCTGTGCCTTCTAAACTCGTGTGTACAGGAGGTGTTGATTGCTCTGTGTGGACAGACCTTGGCACTTCCTTTCAACTGCCTTCTAGGCCAACATTAGATTTAGTTTAAGAAGTGAGGTTTTGGCCCTGTATTTTATAAAGTGGTGCGATTTCAGTCTTCGACCCAAGCTCCTGTCTGTTTGATGATACCAGGATGTGCCTGAAGTGTCCTCCTCAGTTCTGTGCTTTTCTCATTGCCAGGGCTTTATTCTAAATTACAGCCATCTGCTGTGAGCCTGCACTCCATGGGTTAATGTGTATTTTGATACTAGGACAAGCTTTCATTATGCTTTCCCTGTTTCCCCATTCTCCCACCCCCCATCCTCCCCCCCAGTTTGGAACTTTCAGCTTTCTAGTTGAGCTGTTTTGGTGGCCACAAACAGGTGCACATCTTACAGAGGGTCTCATTCTGAGGCTCCCACTGGTGCCCGTGGCCTCCTGAACTCCCTTTTGCTGCCTCCTTCCCCCTCAGTCATTTTTATGAATGATAGCTTTTCAGCACCCTGGGAACAGCTTGTTGGGAAAAACACTCTTCGTGGGGTGCAGTCAAGTCCTACACATTTCTCCAAGGGGGTTTTATGAAAGGGCTGGTTCTGTGTTGCAGGTATGACATGTGTGCGGCCCCCCCTTCCCGCTGGCTCCCCCACCTCCTGCCCTGGGATTCACTGAGGGAACTTTGCTTTTTAATAATGCCACTGGGCTCTCACCACAGGTGCTTCTCAATTAAAATCCACTTTGTTTAAAAACTGGAGGCTTGTTTAAGTGAGCTCCTGGGGAGAGTTGTCAGATCCCAGCATAGGTGACACAAATGGATTGGTGACCCTCTGGGGCCGCATTGAAAATACCATATCCTGGGGGACCAGAGGGCAGCGTCGCTCTTCAAACAAATCCCATGTCTGAGAAGCTCTGGGTGGAATCCCTGGGACTTGGCGTTTTCAGCGTGGGGCCTTTTTAATCCATCTTTTAGCATTTGGTTTTGTTCCTGCTGCCCTTCTCACCCCCCTCCCCTCAAGTATTTTCGCCGTCTTTCTAGTACTGATCAAGCTATTTAGAGAATACAAAGGTAAAAGGAATATTTTTTTTTTTCTAAGAACAGTCTCTCTTCAGTATTCTAGAGATATTAGAAGAAATTAATTGGAATGGCAAAGCAGGGGTCTGGACAGGGGGAGCCTGTTATATATTTGGAAAAAAAAGAGTTGGAAGTGCTAGAATCATGATTATTTTTCTTTTTCCCCCCTTTATTTTCTTTTTATACAAAAAGGAAAATGTACTTTTGAGTGATCTGATCTTTCCCCTGCCCTCTTAGATGTTTATTTTTAGCATTTTGAACACATGTAATGCCCTCAGATATTGCTTACCAGAGCACTTTGAACTAACTATATAGCGGGTGGATGGGATGACTCAGGGCACTGGTAATTGAGCACGGAGCCTTTTCACCTCCAAGTCCCCAGCCTGAATCCAGCCCAAGCTGGAGTGACCTCGTGGTTGCTCTCAGAGGGGTGCTTGGTGGCCTGTCTGAAGGGAGTTGGTGGTCCCGGTCTAGCCCTGGCCCAAGGGCTGCCACACCACAGTGACCACGGCCGTGTCGGTGCCAGCGCCGAGCTGGGCTGGCAGTGCCGGGGCACGGGCAGGGTCTGCTGAGCCAGGTGGGCTGCAGGGCTGGATGGGTGCTGAGTGCAGGGGTGCTGTGTGGGTGCTGGATTGGTGCTGAGTGCAGGGTGCTGGATTGGTGCTGAGTGCAGGGTGCTGTGTGGGTGCTGGATTGGTGCTGAGTGCAGGGTGCTGTGTGGGTGCTGGATTGGTGCTGAGTGCAGGGTGCTGTGTGGGTGCTGGATTGGTGCTGAGTGCAGGGTGCTGTGTGGGTG
>JAWWEE010000040.1:66003862-66028314 GCA_035221455.1 Xenops minutus | reverse complement strand
CTGGCCGTGGCACTCAGAGCTCTGGGCTGGGGGACAAGGTGGGCATGGGGCACAGGGTGGGCTCCGGGGGCTGGGAGGGCTTTTCCAATCCTAATGGAATTCTCTGATTTCAGTCCATTTATTTGATAACAGCAGCCACACTGGTGGTAGCTCCCAGTTCCCAAAGTTTCTGTGCCACCCCACCATCCTGCAGTCCTCTTTCTGAAGTGGTTTTACGTTCTATGCCTGAAGAAGTTTTTTCTCCCAAAGCTAACTCAAAATGTAGTAATTTTCAAAGTGTGAGGGTGAAAAAGATAAATCTGACATTTTAAAACACCTTATAGCTGAAAAAAAAGAAAAATCTTGCATAAATATCTTGCATTTTGGGAGTTTTAAAGCATAGCCCCCATAGTACTCTGAGTGGTGCTTTAATGGATTCCAAAGGCCACAGAAGATCCCTCTGCTCACAGTGAGATTCTGATTCACAAATCTGTCTGTGGCAATCCATTTGCAAGATCATGATAATTTTCACCTATAAAAAAAAAGAAGTTGAAGTAAGCATGGTTTATTTAAACATATAAGCTGTATAATATAATATTTAAATATAAATATTTAAACAGTAGACAATTCTTTCTGAAAATGGGGAGTTCACTATCCACACTCCAAATTCCCTTCAGAGGAACAATAGTAACACAGTTCTAATTGAAATAGTGTTTGCCCTTCCAGGTACTAAACTAAGCCTTTTAGAAACCCATTTCTGATTTTTTTTTTTTTGTCCCTGACTTTGAATGTTAACAGTGGTTTTTGTAAAAATAAATGTTCCCTCAGAGTATTGGCAGCCCAAACAGAGAAACTGAAAGTAAAGGTAACAATAGTGACCTTTTGAGGATTTTTTTCTAACTAGAAAGAAATGACTGAAGCGAAGAGTACAAATAGAAATAATGTAGGTTTTTAAGCTGTTGATTCCTGGTGTTGTTAAAAGGGTAAGGAAGACTGTATAATAGGAGATGTAAGTATTGCCTGTAGAGGAGGAGAAGGGTTGCAGTTTTTTAAATCTGTGCACATCCAAGTTGGGCTGATTTCCTCATTTCTGGTCAGCCTTTCGTAGATGATTAGGTCAGGCTTCACTGGGAGGGGATGGATTTGGGGTGTCTGTGAGGAGTATGGTTTCTTTTAGCCACCAGACTGTTATAAGGCAGATGGGAGAGCAGCACAACTGGAGGTGAGAGGAAGCCTGGCTCAGGGCATTTTCTTACCTTTTGGACAAGTTCAGGAAATCAACTCCTGAAAAGTCTACAAGGAGAATCCCACACTGGCTGATGTCTCAAGCAGCCCAGAAAAGAGGGAAAAATAATTGCTGTTTGCAAGCGTGGAAAAGTGGGTAAAGCCAAGAAGGTTGGAAGTGATTTGCTTCAGCTGTGAAAAGATGTGTCACTTACCAGGACCTGCCAGTGACAGTGTGTTCCCTCTTCAAAGGTAAGGCAGGAAGGAGGACTGTGCACAACTCTGCCCTGAAAATGTGTCTTGGAACTTGTGTTCATAGTGGAAGTGCTGGAAGTCTGGAGGAGATAAATCTTCTAAATAATGGTGATTTTATGGAGGAGGTCACACACTCACCAAGGAAGGAGGTGGAAAGAACTGAAGTGGAAAGAGTTGGCAAGGTCAGTCTTTCTTGTTGTCACAAGAGTGGCAGGGAGGAGACCTCCAAACCGGAGCCCCAGGAGTGAGGCAATCACCATCTCTTCCTGCTCACATCAAATTCCTGTTCAAGGCATTTCCAAATAAGGGTGAGGAACGGAGCGCTGCAACCGCAAGATGACAGTGCAAGGCTGTGAAAACCAAGACTCCTTTTGCCTTCTACATAAAATAATCCATGTCCAGCCATGAATCAAAGTGCCTCTGTAACCTGCCATGCTCCAAAATAGACTGACAGAAATATATACAAATCCTCCTGGAAAAATAAATGGCGAACAAAGCTTTAGCTGGCAATTCCAGAGTAAGAACGATTGGCAAGTTGCACCATTGGTTTAACAGGATTTTAATCACGGGTTGCTTGTTCATCTCAAGGGAAAAGGTGCCACCATGTGTCTCTTGTGCGAGCACAAGGCACACACACATCACATGGTAAAAGTAGTTTTTATATAATGGTAACAGTAGAAAAACCCAAAAAAATAGAACAAGGAGCCAGATTTCCTGACCAAAATATGAGTTAATCTGAGATCAGTGGAGCTTTACTAATCTGCATCAGCAGAATATCTACCTTTATCACCCCTGCCCTCAGAACCCTCCCCTTTAGCTTCCCAATGTTACAGCAGCAATGAGCCATGGAATAGTTGCTGAGATGCCTCACTGAAGTACAGATAAAACCACTGTGCTACTGAGGGAAAGGAGGAAAGGCAATTTTAGCATGTAAGATCAGGGCAGTGCTGTCAGGGCGTGAGCAGTTCGGAGTTTGCCAGTACTTGAGCCCACTCATGCTTTGTAGAAACTTCTAAATATTCGGGAAATCTTTCAGTGGTGTTTTGATTTCAAAAGCTATCCGGTGGCCTAAATGTCCATACCCAACAATTAAACCAATAAATTCAGAGGCCAGTCTTTAAAGTTCAGAGCTTCAGATGCTGCCACTGGTGCATTATTCATGGGTTTGGTTTTTCCCTTTGATATCTCTCTATGGTGTGATCTGTGTAGCAGAAAAGAACCCACATCTGTCCATTTACACCACCCTGGAAATTCCTGTGGGCAACCAAAAAAGTCAACCACAAATAACTGCTGGGCTACCAACAAACATAATATCTGGAGCGCCTCCACCCACCTGCTATTGGGCAGACTTCTAAATCTCATTGGAAATGGGAAAAATCAGATCAGGGTGGGAGGGAGAAGTAGAGAGGGGGTTGGGGGAGAGGACTAGTTTGAAAGACTAACCTGAAATTAGCAGAACTGCTGTAAGATTTTTTTTTTTTTTTAAAATAGAATAGGTCACATGTGGACCCTGAGCTGAATGTCATGTGGCACATCTCCTTGAATTTGGTCCTTTGACTTGTTACAGCACTGGGGCTGAACCTTTTAAAGTGGACAGGTTCTTCTCAGCTGTGTCTTGTGGAAAGGTGGACAGGAAACATCCTGTAAACCACATGGAAAATTAATGAATAATTCTCCAGTAGGATAGTGGGAGAGGCTGTAAATTCTGGTTTTGCCCAAGCCAGTGGGGCCTCTGGTCATTCTCGCTTCAACTGCATGGTCTCTTCATATATTCTGCATCTTGTTTGAGAGTTAAAATTTCCACTGGTTTGGAAAGCTTCTCAGTGCTTCCAGTGATGAATTCCTAACCAAGACCTTCACTCACACAGGTGGTGTTTTTTATATCCATGTACCTGAACTGAAGTGTTTGGGTAACATTCTCAAAATCAGTGGAAGTAGTTTTGTGATTAAAAGTAGACACCCACCAAACAAGTTCTCATTCTATGGCCCTTGCATCCTTGAGAGGTATGGAAATTATTCTGATTTATTAAGCTGATCATACACTGTACTTCTTGATTTGCAATGCTCAGTGAGCTTTGGCTGTTATTTACTTCACCCTGGTATGCAGTCACTGGATGTTTTGCTTTAACTCCATACATGATTAAAAAAATAAAGTCAAAGTGCAGGGGGCACAAGGATTTCATTGTCCATTAATAGTTTTTCAGTCAGGTGTTGCATCTGTTTTTCAGCCTTTCATTCTTGGTGAGGCAATTTCTCCCTGGTGCAGATCATCTCATGTGCTGGGCTGTACCACACTGATGTTGACTTGTCCCCTTGGAAGTTTGTTCCTCTTACAGCTTTTATTTCCTGAATCTGGGGAACAGTTTTCTGCCTTCTAGTTGTGTTCAATTTTCTGAGAAGTACATTTTTTAATTTTGAAAAGTAGCTTGTCAATCATTTTCTCTGAGGAGACATTGACACTTGCTAGGATCCTAACCATCCCCATCTTGGCCTCCTTGAAAAATAATAATAGTAAAAAATTGAAAGCTTTTATTTAATGTAAAGTTTTTTCTTCATCTTCCTCTTATATCAGAAACTTGAAAATTTGATTTTTTTTTTTTTTTTTTTAGCTACTAAACCCTTTATTTATGCCATCTGAAAGTCTAACCAGTTTTTGGACTAGAGTGCCCTTTTGGCTGTTCCTGACTGGCCCTTGTTCCATTTATCCTTATTGCAGCAGAGGGCCACAATTCCTCCCTTTCGTGCAAATTGGAGGTGGCACTGGGGTCCCTGGCAGGTTCCCAACGCAGGTCTCAGATGACTTGAATCCTTCCCATGGGTGCAGGGACACACTGTTGAGCAATGGCATTCTCTGGTGGCAGTCACCTGTGCAGTAAGTAAACTGCCTCCGTGGGCCCATGGTGATATCATGCGCCATAAACGCATGATTGGCCTCCGATGTGTCAACAATCCCTCACGTCCTCAAAGGCAGAAATGCCAACAGAATTCTCATACTACACTGACTAATAAACAGGTTCCTTTTATTACTTGTTTCTACCTTGAATGACAAGATCAAGTTGAATTTAAAAGACCACCATAAGAGGAGAAGGCATACCAGTAAGCATAAAATGATTATTTTTTTCATTGTAACTGTATTGATTCTTAGGCTGGGGATGAAAAGAGAGACCAGCAGAAAAGAGTGAATTACATTTTGATCTTTTTTTCCCACTGACTAAGGCAAGGTTGCTCATGAAGATAATTTTCTCATCAATAACTTTTGCCAGACTATGACGTACATTACTGATTCTCGGATCCGCTTGCGCAAGCAGAGTGTTTATGCAACGAGATGTCAAGAAATGCTCCCCTGAAAATTGGGAGATCTCTGATCACACAGTGTAGTGTGAAGTTAGTAATGTAATGTGTCTTTTTTTTATCTTTTTTTTTCTCCCTTTTGAAAACACATTTTTCAATGTTTTGTAAAGCTCTGAAAGCTCTCTATCACTCCAGGCCCTTGTAAATGGTCTCTCAATCTTTCTTGCAGGTTCCCTGCAGGTACTAAAAGGCCACAATGAGGTCACCCCAAAGCTTCTCTTCTCCAGGCTGAAGAATCCCAGCTCTCCCAGCCTTTCCTCCCAGCAGAGCTGCTCCATCCTCTGACCACCCTGGTGCTTCCTCTGGACTCTCCAGCAGCTCCCTGTCCTTGCTGTGCTGGCCCCCAGGGCTGGAGGCAGCTCTGCAGGTGGGGTCTCACCTGGGGGGACAGAGGGGCACAATCCCCCCTGCCCTGTTGCCCACACTGGAGGATCAGCCCAGAGCAGGGAGGGCTTTGGGCTGGGCCATGTCCAGCCTCTCCCCCACTGGCACCCCCAAGTCCTTCTCCCAGGACTGTCCTCAGGTAAATGTAATGGCCACCAGGTAGGTTGGGACCTCTGAAAGGGAGAAACCCAACATTCCTGCCTGGATCACCCTGAAGGTGGAGCTGGCAGTGCTGGATATTGGGGACAGAGCACAGATCCCAGTGTGTTTTTCAGGGTTTTAGAGTCTTATTCAGTATGGATGAATGACCACCCTTTGCTTTGTCATCAGACAATATTTATGACCGTCGGAGCAGGGCTGGGTTCCTGGAGACGGGATAACGCGTGGCTTTGTGCTGCCAGACACAGAGTTCCTTTCGGTGGTCACACCAATGTTTTCTCATACTCCCACGGACACCACAACTTTTTTGGATAAGGAAGAAGATGATGGAACACAGATGAGGGAAAGAAATGGCCTCAGAGAACTTGGATACATGGGGGTATTTTTACCCTTTGGGGTTTTTTCTTCCTGAATTTCAATGAGTGACTTATTGGAAACTTCTTTGGGTTTGAAGTGTTTTTTTCTTGTTCCACACACACAAAACTGTTTGGGGTTGTTTTGTTTGTCTTTGTTTATAATGCAGCTAAGACAGGGTGACTTGATATTTTTAAAATAGAAAACTGATGCCTTCTGAGGGAATGGGGGGAAGAGAGAAGGATTTTACTAGCTGGAATCATGAGTCATGCCAAGGACAGCTTGTTGCTGTGAAGGTTGTGCTGGAGATGGGGGGGAGGACTGTGTGGAAGCTGGTATGGAGGGAAGAGCAGTTCTCCTTCTCCTTGAGTGCCAAATCCACTGATAGTTCTCCAAATGCTGGATCCCAAGGGTTCCTCCACTACAGCCACGTATCTCCTTTTATTTATTACCTTCCCTTGCCTTCTTTAAAGGCAAATTGTAGATTAAACTTTTCCAACCCATGACATTAGCAACTATCAGGCACTGAATGCCAAGCAGATGCCTTCTGTTTCACTCACTGCTGTCCTATTATCTCCTATCATTCCATAAAAATAAACCTAAAAGAAAAAAAATATTCTGTCTTATTGGTGAGGTAGCAAAGTGAATGGGATTATAAACCTAATTTTGTGAATTGCTAAGGTGCAGAACCCTCACAGGAAATGCTCAGCATCTTGTCCCTTCTTGTTTTTCTCAGTGCTGGAGCCTGTGAGTCGCTGGGAGTTCAGGAGCATCTTCTGGAGCCTGCTGCATGGCAGCATATCCTGGAGTAAGAGCAAGTTGTCGGAGAAGGACATTGTCAGTGAGTTGTCCAATGTGTTGTGGAGCAGGAGGATAATTTGCCAGGGACTGAGTGTCCGCCAGGGATTACTGGAAAATTATCCGTGTGAGTCTCTACGTGAGGCCTGTTTGTTTCCTCCTTATGCCTCCTCATGGTGGATGCAAAGATTAAGTGACTGCCTGAAATTAACACTGGAAGTCTGGGACAAACACAAAAACTGCTGCAAAAACTCCTGATTTCTGTCTGTTGTGGGAACCCCTCTGTCAGGAGAAGCATGGTTCTCTTTACCATGTTGTGCAATTAAGTTCATGAATAGCATCAGTAAGATATTCTTTTTTTTTCAAAATGATTCTCTTTAGGAGAACCTAATAGTGGCAAAGGAATATTTCCTTAGTATTTCTTTCTCTATATTAAAAACATGCAAACGCTAATACTGACAAGGGATCACTGTAGGGTCTCTTTGATGGTAGTGCTCTTTCCCTTCTTTGCTGTTATGGCCATTCCACAGCTTCCTGAGTCTTCTATGGGAACTATTCCAACTGGAGACAGGGATGAGAAATCAGTGAAATTAATTTAGTTCTAAGGTATCTGAATAACAAATTTTCACTGATGCTGGTGGGGTTCAAACACAAATTTTTGCTGGCTCCTGCTGGTGGACTGAGAGAGCAAGGGAGAAGGTAGCACTGGTTTAACATATCCATTATCACCTAATTTTGATTTTGTTGTTCCCAAATAGTTGAGATTTGACATATTTTGAGAAGTTTAGCAAAGGTACACTTTGTGCAGATGCACTTCAAACATCAGCAGATGCTGAGAGTGCCAGGAAATGATGTTGGACGGGGCACTATTGCAGTCATTCTTTCTACCACTTCCTCTCAAACTGATGTAAACAGTTCTTTCCCTTGGGAAAGGGAGAAGGCTGAGCTCAAGTGATCAATATGTGGTTTTTCCTGTGGTTACTTGGGAAACTTCATCCCTGAAATCTTTTTAATCACAAGTTTTCTAGCATCTTTTGACAGGATCCAGCTTTTCATTTTTGATCTACTGTAAGTTACGGAATCTGGCTACTAGAAACAAATCTGAATGAGCTGGCTTATGGAGCAATAAACACAGGTATGTGTGTTTGTGAAAATAAAGAAATTTTTAGAAGAGAAATATCCACTGTTTTTAAAATAGTGATTGATTTTAGATGTGCTGTAGACTTCCATATCCATCTCTTGCTCTATACAAACACTTGTCATGTTTTCTTTTTCCCCTCAGCATTTTTAGCAGATGTGTGGAAGGTGGATTTGACGGCTTTTGGCACATGAGGGTCTCACTTAGGAAGAGCCTGAGCGAGACAGCCTCGTGTGAGCATGAGGTGCATCAGCTGTGCCCTGTTGATGAGTGCCAGGAGGACACCCTGGTGTGCAGCCCCTGGGCTGTGTTTCTGCCGTGTGCTTTGCAGCCCAGAGCCCTCACATTGGGTGGCTGTGCAGGGCACACACCTGGTGTTTGTCCCCCTGACACGCAATAACACGGGCTGTGACAGCGGGCTGAATTTGCCTGGATCCCACCCATACAGGCTTTCCTTTTTCATGTTCTCAGTTAGCCCAAATAAGAGGTGAAAGCTCTGGGGTTTTCTTCCCTGGAATTGAAGTTCTGCTAAAATATGTTTGCAGAGGTCCCTCCAAGAGCAGCAGCAGTGGGATTGCTGTGCTCCAGGGGAGTGTGGGCCTCCCAGACCACCCTGGGAAGGGGCTCCTGAACCACAAGCACCTTCCAGACACCACTGGGCTGGGGAGACTCCCATGCCACGCTGCCAGGTTTGCAGGCTTGGCAGACAGATTGCGAGGCAGATGGCATTCAGGAGGCTGTGGGGTTATGTTCTTGGGACTGGGGCCGGGTGGGCAGTCAGTGCTGGGAGTGGGAGGTGCTCCTGGACCTCCATCCAGGTTTGAGGGCAGGTTAGGGCTGGTGAGGCCAGACATGAGGCCTTTGGAGGTAAGAGCTGCTGTTTTCTAGTGGTATTGAGAGAAATTTTAATGAGTGCAAACGCTCTGTACAGGCACAAAATAACACAAGCTGGGAGGTACAATAGCCTTGTGGTTCCCACAACACATAGAAATCAGGAGTTCTTGCATCAGTTTTTGCCTTTGCCACAGACTTCACAGACCATGTGTGAAACAGCCAGGCTTGCAACCGTTTGTCATTGGAAGCGTGTGCCTAATTCAGCTGTTATTGTGGGATTTAATAATGAGACTGTTACGTTATCATGGGATAAAACCACACCACATCTATTTTCACTGTGAACTTTGTTCTTTTGCTATTACATTGGTTTTGAGGAACTGCAAAATTTTCACTGTGTAAAAATAAGTTAGGCAGAAATTCACCATGTATGACATGAGAGCTGTATTTGTAGATTTCATGTCTGACACTAAAATAAGAGGCTCACGTTAAATGCCACTGGGAAGACTTCAGAGCTGACTGTTCAATAAAATGGAACACATGTGTGGGCACTGAAAATAAACAGATTATAAACAACTTTGTGGAGATCAGCCCTCCAAAGCTGTTTGGAAAGTTCCATAGCCTGTGTCTTACTCCTCATCCCCCTGTTGACAGGGATGCTGCTCTGAGTCTGTCGTTCAGATTTCCTTTAATATCCTGTGTCAGAGAAGGAAATAACTTAGATAAGATCGATTTTCAAACATGTTTCTTCAGGAAGGAACTAAAGAGCACTCCTGAAAACTATCTCCTGGAATGTAAAAATCCTGATCTTTGGGAAAATAAAGGAACTGCTGCGTGAGATGAAAAATGTCTATATATTTGGAGGGCAGGTGAGTTTTTTTGCCAGACTTGACTCATTTGCAAACTTCAAGTCTGTCTTTTAATGTGCATGGTCAGTTTATGAGGGAGGAGGTACTTCCAGTTGCAGGAGGCACTGATAGATGTCACAGTGATTTATCCATGCTGGCTGGTGGTTTGTGCCTGTGGGGGAGAGGGTGATGGAGCCTTCTGGAAAGGTCGGTGTGGGTTTAATTCTATTTGTCAGGATGCATTGTTGCTGTGGGAAGTGGTGAATGCCTAGCTGAATTCTGGAGTGGTACATCTATCTCCCCAGCAGCACAATCCCACACACACAAACGAGCAGGGATGCAATGGAGTCAAACCCAACAGTTCCTGAGCCCACTCTGTGAGTATCCTTGTTCTCACTGAGCAGAAATTTCACACATAAAGGCAGCTTCTGAGGGGTGGAACCCTGAGCGCCACATCTCTTCCCACCCCTACCCAGCCCTAAAAAGCAGCACTGAGTGTAATAATGACCCATAGGCTTTTACAGAATGTCAAATATTTCACCTGTGTTGTGTCTACTTTTGTCATGTGCACTGATGTGTCATCCCTGAAAAATTTCTATTGCCCTGTTAAGTATCCTGCCTCAGCTATGTCAGTTTGCTCTATGGAATTTTTTGGGGTAGAATACTTATTAGAAAAAGACATCACCTTTTGGTTTTTTCCAATGAGTATTTAATATGGTTCACAGACTATTTCAGACTAGTTGTGAACAACTCCAGAGCACTGTTTTGGGGAACTTGTGCTCCAAAATCTATAGGGCAGGCCGGCCTCTTTCCAAAAACTCCAGAAAGTGTGCCTAGAATCTCTGAATGAGGAAGGTATTCAGTTGGAAAATCATTCACTTTTAGTGGAAAAAACATAATTCATATTCTTTGGATGGGCTTTGTAATGCAGGGACTGTTACAAAGCTCAAAACCAGAGAGCTGCAGGTGTGCCTGGTTGTGCTCTGGGGTGGTTGGGCACAGTTCAGGAATGCAGAGCTTTGCTCCAAGGCACCTCAGTGTCCCTGCCTGTCTGCTGGGATACATGGTGTTGGTGATGTCTTGAACCTCCCCTGAGCCACTTGTGTGCCTTGCTGCAGTGGCGCCTTCCACAACTTCTTTTGTGCTTCTTCTGTGAGCAGAGGTTGAGTTTTGTGCCACTGGGATTGGACCAGCAGATCTGGCAGCTGCTTGTGTCATTCTGTGAACTTGAATCTCCTGACTCTAAAATGCTTTGGATGGTTTGTCTTCTTTTCAGTGGAATTGCCAGGAAGAAAACACTGCTAAAAAGGAGACAAAATTGAAATGTAAAGCTCTGGCTGGAGGTCTGCTACACTGCAGGGCTTCCCATGGAGTTGCATGGTGGCAAATTTTCAGCCACACAGAGCCCTGTAACAAGGGGCACTGAGGTCCCTCCTGCAGGAATCCCATTGCCAGGAGCAGCTGGACCTGTGCAGGAATGTCACAGAGAAGTAGCAGAAGTCACTACTTGGAAGGGCCAACTAGACTTTATATGGTAGTAGTGTAATACACTTTGGAAATATGTATTATAATGGACTGTGTGTGACCTAAAAGGTCCTTCCTACCTGCTTTCCCTGAAGCATGTGCTGAACCTTAAATACCCCATGACACTAAATCCACCCTATCAGCCAAAAGGCTTTATTTTAAATGACTCATTTGAAGATCAAGTAATTTCTGTGCCTGATAGTGTCTCTGAGAGTGAAAGGCAACAGAATAACTTAAATACAAGGCTAAAGCAAAGCACTAATAATACATTTTATCTCACCAAAACCACAGTCGTCTCCCCTGCAGCCAAAAAAATAAAAAGCCATAGAATAATGGATTAAAGATGCTTTCCAGCTTGAAAGCTTTAGGCGATCCATTACCAAAATATGATTCTTAATAGGAATATTGTGAGGAGCATCATCATTTAGAAACCTTGCCAGCAGGCACTGGATTAATCTTTTTCTTTTGTTGTTATCATTGCAGGCTGGCAGTACTTCTCTCCAGATGTACCATTTGGCACATTAAGCAATTCTTTTCTTAGAAGGGGAACCTATGGTTTTGCCATGTAATGCAAAACACCAATGGAATCACTACATAAGCAAAATGCCAGTAATGGTACAGTGGTCCAGCCACAAACACTGGTATGTTAATTTTGTTTTATTTTTCCCAGTGTGTCATCTGTAGTACTGTATTTTGTACCAGGACTATGGCTGGACTGTTTAG
Organism: Xenops minutus; assembly: GCA_035221455.1. NCBI lineage: Eukaryota > Metazoa > Chordata > Aves > Passeriformes > Furnariidae > Xenops > Xenops minutus. Next base: position 66,016,746 of record JAWWEE010000040.1, on the reverse strand, counting down.
TATCAGATTTTATATCAGATTTTAAAGTGTTTTCAGTGAGAGGTTTAAGCTAGGAAACTAATGGTTGGGGTTGTTTTTTTCTACTTAATATGGATCTAACTATCATTTTAGGTTGATTTCAGAGACAAGGCCAAATTTCCCCCTCAATTATAGCTGTTCTACCTTTCAGCTGTATGTATGCACTTTTGATAATGGTGTTCAAATACACTGGAAAGCAAGTAGGCTGTGGCTTATACTTGCCATTGCTTCCTAAGACTAACTAGACCTTCAAATAAAGTTTTGATTTATTAGTAAGAAGATGAATATAATTATAGCATATGCAATGTGTATATGGAAGGCAGTGACTGGCCTCTTGTGCTGTCTTAGTTCTCTAGTGGATCATCCCCAGTCCTTGCAGAGGCAGCCGTAGTAGCTCTTTCATGGCAACTGCTGCATTCCATGTTACTTTCTGAATTTGTTCTATGCTATTGACATTGCATGGCAAGGACAAAAGTTGCAAAAATATTTGTTTTCAGTTCCTCTGTGTTTCTGGCAGCCAGAAAAGTTAGGAGGGATTACATATAGAGGGGTTTTGTCTATCATCCTTCTGGTTTTGCATGCCACGGGAGAGCCTGAGTTGTTCCTTCTTACACTTGGCTTTTCTAGATGAGAATGGAGTTTAACTACAATTTCTTCTGCAGACCTTGTTGAGGGCCATCCAAGGTGTTTTGCTTGACCTGGCTCGCTTTTAGACAGTATTTTCCTAGGCTGGGATCTGTTTTCTCATCCCTCATGTCAAGGAATCACACAGCAGGTTCCCTTTTCCTCCCACTGTTGCCCTGCTGTAACACTTCTGATGCCGTGAGCCTTGTTCCTGGTTTGTAAGGGAGCTGTGGCCATACTCTCTCCCCAGCTAGCCAAACCCACAGCAGGTGATAGGCGGCACTCCAAGGAATGAGTGCATGCCCTGCGCTCCTTGGGGCAGTCCTGCCTCCTGCCACGTCACATCTGAGGGCTGGCCTCTGGGAAGCTTTCTCCATATGGTCATGTAGAGACTCAGGATGGTAAGAAATGCTTTCTCATATTGCACAAATGGTGACATTACTGTAATTTCCTTGTCTCCCAGGTGAAGGACAGCAAAGGAGCAAGGACATTCCTCACCTCCCTGTACCACTATACACTGACTCTTTATGTGTATTACAGAGTTTGTTCCCATCATCAAGCCTACCCTTTCCCATCTGGAGGTTTTTGAATGTTATCTGCACTTTATGTGTAACATTTGATTTTCCATTCCCTCGATGAGAAGGCTGCAGCACTTCCTATGGGATGAGCAGCAGGACAGCTGCCTTCCTCCTGGCTTTGGGGCCAAGGGAGAAACAGGAGGTTGGCTGAGCCAGTAACACGTTTTTCCTTCACAAGGCTGCTCTTTGCACCAGGGGCAGATTGTCACCTTGGGGAGAGTGCCGTGGCACACTGCCCAGCCGGGCTGCCCAGCTTAACTCCTGACTTGGGTTTCCTGGGGATTTTTTTGTTGTTGTTGTAACAAATATCTTGGAATTCAAGCTCTCTGTAGGTGGGGTTAGATTCTGCTCGGTAGTTTCGGTAGATAGCTCGTTTCTTTCTACTTAATATGACAGGTGTTTAGTTTTTAACTGACTTCTGCCACTCACCAGAAATCTCACCTTTCCTCCTCCCAGCATAAACATGTCAGTTCTGGCTTTTGCCTATCCACACAGTGAAAAATGACAATGCTGATTACTATCTCCCCCTTAAAAATTAGTGGAAGACCAATAGTTTAAATAAAAATAAGTCAATTCTCTCCAGGTTTCTGATTAAACTGGATTGTGTGGCCTTTCCAGTTTGATTAACTCTCGTTAATAATGACCAGGGTAGTCCCTTTATTCTGATTTGTTTTTTTTTCCTGCCCCATGAATGCTGGGAAAGAATGCAAGAAAAGCACTTAGTTGTGAGAACATTTTCCCCTCTCCCCTTGGTTCAGTTCCTAAAATCTGATCATGTTTTAAAACCCCATGAAAAGGAACAAGCAAAAGGTCATTATTTCACTTCTAGAGGATTTCTGCAAGGAAGCTGACCCTCACTCCTGGTCAGCCACGGAGTGAAAAGGACAGTGCTAGTTCTGTGCCCTGTTTTGCTTTTCCTGTTTTAATTTTGTTCTTTTCTCTTTGAAGCAAATGAGCCAGGACATCATGTGGTTTTGAAGGTTTGCAGCTCCCCGTGGATCTGGAGCGAAGGGAGTCCCCACTGTCCTCCTGGCAGAGCCTCAGGAGGAAAGGGATGTTCAAGGTAAACTGCTTTTAAAAAGTTACTGGTGAAGTGTTCCAAATAATGTTCAGGCTTTTCTCACTCCCATTTATGCTGCAGAAATTGATCCCCTCCTATCTGTTGAGTGCCTAGGGTGTGAGTTTTGACTGGGAGATTACTATGGGACTGTTTCTTCTTTAAGGCAAATATGTTAAATACAATGAAAGTTTGAACTGGGGTGTGAATGTGACTCACAGCACTGGCACTACTTTACTCACAGTCTGTTATGAGTAAGTGTCCATGAAAGAAATGTGGATTAGGCAATCAGCCTGTGTGAGATGGCACACCATCTACTCCGCATGTTTGCTGTATTTTCATAAGACTTGGGCAACTGAACTTAACATATTTTCCATTCCTGAGTTCATTCCATTTCTTAGTATTTTTCAGCTAGAGGTGGATTTTCACACCTGGCTGCCATCCAAGTTGCATGTTGAAGGCATTTTTGAGGAAACTTGAAGGTTTAGGGTGTTAATAAACTGTTGCCTGCTAAAATAAAGCCAGATGGGTTCAACATTAATGTTAAAGAGTAGGTAAATAGTAAAGGCTGAAGTGTCAAAACAAATAGAGATAATTTCAAAAATCACCCTGTGCTCAAGGTATGTTGGTGACATTTCTGGTTATTTTATTATTTTCTGTTAAAAATTATGTACTGCCATATGCTGAATATGTCAAGCTTCCTTTCTACTGCTGCTGGTGGTGTGTCAGAGTCTATAGTCATACAAAAATCATGTATTTTCTTTTCCTTCAAAATCGTTCTTGAGCCTGCACCTCAAGAATGCCTACCAAGACAGTTTTGTCTGCAGCTTGTTGCAGGTGCCTCTACAAGGCTGTTCTCCATTGTCCCTATGTCCCTTTTGGTTTTTTACCTGTCTGCCTGAACCTGTATCTTCTCTCTTGACCTCTTTATTTGGAAGATCTCTGAGGCAAGAACCAAATATCCTTCCTAGGTGCATGCAGCACCTCAATTCTTGTCCATAATAAATGCTCACTCTGTATACATCCAACAGCATATGGGACTTCCTGACAAGAGTGAATCTTTTCCTGAAGAGAGGAGTTAGGTTGGTCTTTTATAAGGTTTATCTTTTAGCTTAGTTATTTATCTGGTATCAGAGTTTTGGCATCAAACCCATGCCTCCTCTACAAGAGGTTTCACTTATAGGAGATGATGAGCTTACTGTTGGGACACACTGCAGGCTTGTCCCCTTGCACATGCTTTTGTCCAAAACCCTCAAGGCTGTTGTCTTGAGGTACCAAATGGGAGTGCTGGTGTTTTGTCCTACTGAGTTCTTTGGGTTTATGAGAGGCCATTTCATGGAGACTTGCAGAGAGGTGGAGAGTAGAATGATTCTGGTGCTGGTTCCCAACCCACTGAGATCCAGTGGGGACATTGTCATGCATTAGGAAAGAAACTAGGTTCCAATAACACCAAGACAATCTTTATCACTTTTTTCATTGTGTCCTGAAGAGCATGTAAAATTCGACTTCACACCAGTTTTAATGTACTTTCATACTACTGGCTCCAATTTAATGTCAAAAGCAACTCTTGAGTGAGGTTGGATTTGATGCAAAGAATAGCATTATGTTATCAGAAAGGAAAGTGCTGCTTAACCACTAAAATCTATTTAAAATATTTTTCTGAGTAGAGTTTTTGCTAATTATACTATATAACTTTAAGAGTGGAAATTTGGCTTCTCCACCATCAGGGTTTGCATGTCTAATATTTCTCACTGAGCTTTGGAGTGCAGCTGAAGTGCAGCTCTTTCTGGAAATTTGTTTTTAATCTAATCCCATTTTCTAGTTAAACATTTCAAATGAAATATACTGAGTAAGAAAAAGAGGACTACTTTGTTTGGAGTACTCCATAGGCAGAAGATTGCCTGAGGACTTCCTTATTGACTGTACCTTATCTTGCTGTGTATCCAGGAACAGATGGAGTTGGAGTGTAGGTACATCAAGCTCTGTTTGATTTTCTTTTTTTTTTCTCCTTTTTTATTTTTTCATCTCCAACTACACGTATTAGAGCTATAAAGATGTTGGTCTAAGTCACAAGGGTTTTGGAGACCGGAAATACTTGATTTCAGTAGTTGAATTTAAAGTTATCTGAAGGTAAATATCTCTTATCTGGATGGTGTGTAAACTGTGTATTCATCTGATTTCCTTTCCTTACTAGATATCATTTTCCCTTGGTGAGTGGTTCATTTGGCTTCCTAAGCAGAACTAGACAAACTCCTAAATCACTTCATGATTTCAGTGAGCTGTGTCCCCTTTCTTTTCTATTTTCTTTAATCATTCTTTTCATGCTTCTGGAACAATTGAGCTGAAGTATTGCGAAAGCTTCCCTATCATCGTCTGTGTGCTTGTTCCAAACCTCATACCTTGAAATTAGTGTGTTTGATATTCAGCTACCATCTCTGTAACACTGCATGCTTTGGGCTTTCCAACGTGACTGCAAACATTACCTTTCTAATGATACTTTGTGTTGGATTGAAGGGTGCAAACACTGTATTGGAGTTATGTGCCCGTTCCAGTCTGGGGACCTGTAACCTACTGCTGCAGACTCCTATCCAGGCTTCCCAAAGATAATACCTGGCCTGCAGTTCTCTACTAAATGGCTACTGTCTGTTGCTAAATGCTTTGTGTAGAGCCGAAAGCTGACTGAATTCCAATGACAGCCCCAGTTTTCAAAAAGGATTTATGGGATGGATACTACACTTGTTGTAGAGGTGTTTTTGCAAGTACCATGTGTAGGTATTTTTTCTAATAGCAAGGAATTACAGCAATAAATATCAGTAATATATTAATGAACTCAGTGCTTTCCAGAGGACGTTTCTACTTTGAAAAATCATTCTGAAAAAATGTCACCTTTCCTCCATACCAGTATCACTTCTCAACATACTATTATCGCTCCATAACACAGCATTATCAGCAAATACCTGATAACATATCCCTATATGCTTGCTGTTGTGAAAGAAATTAATATTTATACTTTTATTGCTTTAGCATGGCCAGAGAATGTGGCTGTCTCCGTTTGGGGGTTAGTCTTGGCATTGTTAACTATTTTGCTACCGTGGATGAAAATGCTGCCTTAACATGCCCTTGTTCTGCCTCATTGCAAACACACTGAAGGCAGGGTTTGGTTCCTTGGGTCTTTGTCCCCAGTGGTGCCATGTAGGAAAAGTGAAAACCAGCTTGTCTCCATCAGATTCCAGGGCTAACTTTTCTCATCTTGGCCATCATAAAGTACTGTGTTGCTCAGTAAACTGGCGTGAGGAAGGATTGGTGCACTAATGTTGCTGGGTTGACTGTATGCTCTATGGTCATGTTATTAAAAATGTTATAAAAAAAGTGTTTTCTCCCAGAAGCACCAACTGGATCTTCTTGCAATCCCTACCCAATCTCTGCCTGTGCAAAGCTACCAATTCTGCCCTTATCCCAGGAAATACCACATGAAGACACTTGTTTCCATCACAGTTCTTGAGGCCCTGTCAGAGCTATTAAACTAAGAGGCTGGTGTGTCCTCCTTTGAAATCCCAAATGAGGGCTGGAGGAAGGGGGTGGAAGTTCAGCAACATCCGCATACATCTCAAATCACTTAGAAGCAACAGGTATTTGGAGGGATTATAGCAGCAAAGGAAGAAGTGCAGTCTCAGCATCAGGTGAAACTGCCACTGCTTTAAAGATGTCTCTTAAAACTGTGACTGTGCTGGTGTATTGACCTACCAGCAGAGGAGCTTTAAAAAGCCTCATTTTCCATGTCAGCTGAAGGAAAAAATGGGGTCAATCCTCCAGTTCTGTGGCCTTTTGTACTATTTTCTCTGTATGATGTAAGGGATGGCCTCCACTGCTGGATGGCCTTCCTGAATAGGAATATTGATACATTTCCAGTGAGGCTTAGCCAGTGATTCACTTTTTGGTGGCATTTGTACAGTCTCCTCTGCCAAAGCTGTGCAGCTGCTCTGTATTTCATTTTGGGAGTAGTGTTTTCTTGAAACCAATGTTCAGGAACTCAGTGTGTAACTTGGAGAGAGGGAGAGTGTCCTTAATTTCATTAAAATCATATCCAGGACTTCTGTGGAGAAAAAGACTTAGGGAAAGGGAAGCAGCCATGGTGCTATTAATGAAAACATTAGATTCCTTGCAGAACACCACTTTACTTGCAAGGCAAACACCAAAAAGAGGAAGAAGCAATTCTTGGGTTTCTGATTTCTGAGGCCCTTTGAGCTGATTTGCAGCCTTGAGAAAAGTGCCAATATCTTTGTATTGTTTGGCAGGGAAAAGATTACCTTGTAACTCATCTTGTCTGACTATGGCCTGGCACTGGATCATGACCAGGTTTATGGCAGACTGACAGTTTTAAAAGAGTATGTTGGCATTTTATGAAAAGGGAAGTTATTACACTTGAAAGGAAGTAAAAACAAAAACAGAAAACCTACACTTGTCAGTTTTATGGCAGAGGCAGTAAAAATTCTGGCATGTTGCTTCAGCCAATCTCTGCAACAAATTAGTGAACTAAATTGATTACAAAATCAAAGATGAATTTACATAAGGGTTTGCGTTTTAGTTACCCTGCTCCTACAGTGTGTCAGACACTCAAAAGAGGCAACCCCGTGCCCCTTACAGTTAAAATTATTTTACAGCCTAAATTTAGATGTGTAGCAGCAAGAAGGGAGCATGGAAAGAAAAGAAGAGCATGGGAAGGGATGGGACCTCCTGGGTCACTGGCTCCAGGCCCTCCCAGTCTCAGGAAACTGCATTGTCTTACCCTCTTTCAGGCTGTGTTATGGTCTTCTGACACACTGTTAGATAATACAAAAGATGGAGGTTAAATTTACAGATTTGTCCCAGCTCAGTACAGTTTTCCTCTGTCTCCATTAAGTGAGGGATTGGACCCATGCTGAGGCTTATCACAAGTTTCTGCTGGTGGCTGTGTTTTACAGCAAGGAGATGTGCCAGGGAGCTGGGGGCTGTGGGGGCAAGGCAGCAGTGTTAGTGAGCAGTGTGAAGAATGAGGAGGAGTTGGGGTAGCTCTTCCAGCAGCCAGGAGGAACATGAAGTTGGAAAATAAGGATTCCAAGCATTATTTCTCTTTTTGTTGCCAAGCTGCTGTCAGAGGAGGGAAAGCAGGACAGTTTTCCCTGGGAATGCCTAGACTGCAGTGAGCGCAGGATGAGCCAAAGAGGCTTGGGTGCTGGGAACAGGGAGAACTGGTGCCTGATGAGCCCCCTGCTGCGTGGCTTTCCATTCCCATGCTTGACTGAGTATTCCTGTGTTGTGCTCTGTGACATCCCCAAAAACCTTTTCCTGTGCCATCCTTCCAAATCCTTCTGCGAGTGTCTTCACCTTCCCACTCCTGTGGGGGTTCAGCATGTGAATGAGGCGTACAAAGAAGGGTTCCCTGGAGAGTGCCATGGCCTAGAAAGCAGTTGTGCATTATTTTGCTTTGCCAGTCAGAACTGTAAACTGGAACCATATGGGTTTAGCTCTGAAGAAGGCTGAGTAGAGTTCCTGCATTGTAGTGTGCTTTTGCTCGGACGGCGTAGCCACAGCAAACGCTGAAACCAGCCTTCCTCTTGTGGTCAGCAAGAAACAATTTGTTTTGATTAAAGGCTCAGTGCTGTGAAGAGGCCCAGAGTTGTGAGCAGCAGTGCAGCAAGCACAGTGATGTGGGCTGGAGGTTGCCAATATGAGGTGCCTCCATCACAACTGAACCTGCGGCCGGAGTGGGGAGAGATGGAGACATCTATCCCTGCTGGCAAGAGGGAGGCCTGGGCCAAAGTGGTCTGCTTTTCTTAATGCCTGTCAAGAGTTTTGAGCATGCAAGACAATTGCCTGGGTAGATGTACATAATCTTCAGACTGACAGTCATTTTCTACAGCTGCTGTGCCTCCTGTCTTAGAAAGGAGCATCCCAATGGCGAGAGCATTAGGGCCATGGCATGTGTAACTACACCTCCCTGTGGCCAGGGAATCTGTATCTCCTCTGGCTCCATCCCCATAGTCCTGCATCCTCTGGGGAATGCATTCTCATGTTCTGGGGCTGGCAGCTTTGTATTCTGCCTCAGGAGAGGACTTTTTCCATGCCTGAACCTGCAGATCAAAGCAGTCATTGACCCATCATGGTTATTCTGCCCTGGTGTCTCCCGTTTCAGATAAAACTGTACAAATTTAAATACATTTTCTTTAGATGCTGAAAACAAAGTCAGTTGTGTTTGGTATTGAACTCAATACAGCAAGTGTGGTTTTGGTATGCTCAGATTCCTTCAGGGACTTTAGGCCTAAGGACTCCTCCTAGCATTTAATTTCCAAACAGGTTTTTCTGTGAGATAAGAATAAAACCTCTCTTTCCTGATAAGGTTTCAGTCTTGTGCAAGCAGAGTGGGAAAACTTTAGGTACTTAAATAATTTTTTTTACTGAAAAATGTTTTGCCTAGTCACTGTGTTTGTGAAAGATGTGCTCAGATTTTGAGTCCAAATTTCACCTTGAGAACATTAGATGCTTATGCTAAGGCTTTGCCTTTTACTGTGAAGTTGTCAGGAAAGGAGAAGAGTATCTGGTCCTTAATGTCTCTTTGTCTAATTCCTGGTCTACAGATGGAAATTCAGGACACTTCTTAACCATTCAAGGGTATTGTTAAGATAAATATTTGAGCAAACAAATAGTACAGTGATATAGGAGTCACACATACACTGAAATATTGTGAGCACCCAGCTTTGTCAGAATCTCTACTTGCTTCATGAGACCAAAGGTGAGTGGAAGAATTGAAGCTGCCGTTTGAAAATGAGATTTACATAAAGCTGTGTTGAAATTGCTTTTTGGGAATTTCTGCAAAAGGAATTTCTGCAGAGCTTGTGGTTAAGGAAGACACTGTGCTGATTTTTGCTTTGAAGCCTCTAAGAATAACTAAACCAAAAATAAATGAAGTTTAGAGTCTGAATTTACTTGCAGTGCTCTACCATCCACCATTATCTGTGTGTAAGTCAGCCAGTCAACTGTGTGTCTATGTGGTGAAATATGGGCGAGAGCAGGAAGAGTTAGGGATGAGGATGGGAATTGCCTCCCTTGCTGCTCCAGAATTCCATCAAACTGTTCAAATAAAGATGAGCTGGGACAATGTAACAGCTGGCTGAGATGAGCATGGGAAAGAAAAATATGGTGACAGAAGATGCAGAAGTGACTTGGTGTGTTGGCATTCTTTTCTTTTCAGGGCACAGACATGTGAAAGGGCTTGTCACCAACAGAAAGACCTTCTCACATTCTATTGTGGTGAAACTTTCAGCCCCCAAATAATACCACAAGTTGCGTGTTTCCAGATGTAATTGGTGTGTGCACATTCTCACACTGCAGGAATTTAACTTGGTGTCCTCACCCCACAGGCTCAGATCTGCTGTTTTATTCAGCAGAGGGTTGGGGGGGTTGTTTATTTTATATTTTCAAATGCATGTGTCTGGGAAGTTGCTTTTCCTTCTAGCCTTAAATTATATGCAGGCTGAGATCCTTCTTTTGTGATTGATTAACTGAAACTCATTGATAAATCTTTCAAATGAGAAAGTTTTCTCATTTCCATAGGTTGACTGCACTAGGGGATTAGGAATCTCACCTTGCACATCTAAGTGTCCAAACTCAAACTTTACTTTAGTGTAAGCAAAGCTAATTCCTGGGGGAAAAAATGGAACAAAGGAAGAAAATAATAGTATTTCTAAGGGAAAAAAATGTAATATACAATAGGGGGCTTTATCCATCTGTATTCAACATAAAACCCTGTGTTGATCAGGGGCTTTGTGAAAAGTTGATTTTCCAGTTCAGCAAAACTTTTAGAAAAAACATTTGCTTCAGGTCAACTGCAGCTAGTTTCCCTCCCTCTCCCTCATTAAAATGAAAAGCAAGTGTTCCCACTTCATTCAGCCTTGAATGACCTGTTTGATCTAAAGCAGAGCTTCTCCCAGAGCTCGGTCCTGGTCACTGGACTCAGGAGGATTCTTAATGTCTGTGGTTGCAGTGGCACTTGAGGTCACAGATAATTAGGCCCCAAAACAAGGAATTCAGTCTGGGGTCCCAGGCCTAGATGGGTGCCTACTCAGTGGAATGTCATGGCTTCTGGGATAAGGTTTTATGGCTTCTTGAGAGGAGCAGCTTCACTTTATATCAGATCCCTGTTGGGCCATGGAGTGAGAGAGGATGTTAATCTGTAGATGGTGGAAAGGGAAAAGTGCCTGTGTACTGGGCACTGCTGAGGCACCTCGAATCCTGGGGTCAGTTTTGGGCCACTCATGACAAGGAAGACACTGAGGGGCTGGAGCATGTCCACGGAAGGGAATGGTGCTGGGGAAAGGGCTGGAGCACCAGCAGCAGCTGAGGGAACTGGTCGGGCTCAGCCTGGAGAAAAGGAGGCTGTGATTGGCCTCTTCTCCCAAATAACATGAGACAAAACAAGAGGAAAAGGCCTCAAGCTGCACCAGGGGAGGTTTATGTTGGATATCAGGAAAAACTACTGCACAGAAAGGGTTGTTCAGCCCTGGCACAGCTGCCCAGGGCAGTGGTGCTGTCCCCATCCCTGCAGGGACTTAAAAGCTGTGTAGATGTGGCACTGGGGGACAAGGGTTAGTGGTGGCCTTGGCAGTGTTAGGTTAACAGTTGGACTTGATGATCTTAGACATCTTGTCCAGCCTAAATGTTTTTATGATTTTATAAAGCAGAATATTGCCAAGCGGCACTGAGATGCTCTCTTAGAGCACTGAGCAGCTTTAGCTCTTGAATGGGTGGAAAGTGTCACTAGACTGCATTCACTGTTTATGAAATAACTCTTCCAGATGACCATATGTTGTCAATTTATTCACAGTGTTAAGGAGGGTTTATTTTTTCAGTAACCATTTTGGTTAATTTTATTATGACATGTTTCACTTTTCAGTCCAGGTAAATTCAATGCTAGAAAAGTAACTTCAAAAATGGAAGGGAGACAGGGTAGTGTCTCAATGAGCATGTTCAACCCTTAGCCTTAGGAAGTGTCCTGGAGTGTCAGAGCTCACACAGCAGGCCAAACAACATTTTTATAGTCTTTTTGAAAAACCTGCCTTCTGCAAATTTGGCAACGAGAACTCTGCTTGTCTTCATGGTTCTGAGGTGGTCTTGTCACATGCAGGTCCTTTGCTGTAGATGCTTTGGGGTTTGATAATGTGCCTGAGAAGGTATGAGATCATACCCTGAGGTCATACCATCTGTTTAGCAGATGGATGTGCATGGTAAGGCTAATGGTTAAAAACCTGGCTCCACTTAGGTCAGTGGTATCAAGATTTTACCCATGATTCGAGGGGGAGGAGGAAAAAAGTGTCCAAAGATAGGTTTCCTAAATTACTGCTGGGAAAGCCTGTAGGCTCAGAGCTCTGCTCATTTACTGTTCTGGCGTTTGGTTGATAGTTACTTGTACTTGGCCCTTGGACACAGTGTTTGATCTCTGTGTCTAAATCTGTGTGTTGGTTGGTGCAGGCTGGTGGTATTTGTAAGTGCTGAATGATGTGGAAGAAGTGAAGGTCTTATTTCTTATGAAACTGGGACAATTATAAACTTAAGTGGTGTTGACCAGGATCCTGTCTGTACATACTGTTCTGTAATGAATGCAGTACAAATATCAATCAGTTTATCAGTAACTCCAGATGTTCTGTTCTGCACTAGGTTGGATGGTTGGATTGTTTTCTTGTTGGCTGAATTTTTCTTTTTTTTTTTTCTCCTTTCTTTTCTTCTCTTTAAATTCCCAACAATGCACAGATCACCCCTGGATTTCTTTGACCCACAGAATACAATTGTTCTACCCTCACTGAAATGTTAAAAGTAGATTGTGGACTGGAAGATGGCTGGGTGGGGCACTATTCAGTTTCCAGCCTAAAATCCAGACTAAAATACAGTCCTTGACAGATTAAATCCAGCTGTTGCACAGGTGCACTGGGGCTGAGCAGCAAGGAAGTTTACCCACGTATAAACTTCTGCCTGTGTGCGTCATTAAACTGAGATATTTTTGGATCTCAACTATATACTTCTTGTTTTTTTGATTAGGCAAGGCAAGTGGTCTTCATTAAAGCCACAAACAGCAGAATGGTTTCATCTAAATTCTTCCCTGTAATTGCAGAAAGACAAACACAAGTATCATAACACTCCAATTCCTCCCTATGCGGTTCTTGTAGTCACTCCTATCATTGGGAATAAAGCCAACAAAATCCTAAATGTTTGTCTAATCTGACACTCCAACATCCAGTCTGCACTGGAATAGTATGTGTGGAGTTACATTTTATAGATATTTCTCATTGACTCTGAAAGAGCTACAATATCGCATTGGGAAATTGGAAAAGAATCTAGAGATGAGTCCTGTGAGGAGGGGCTGAGGGAGCTGGGGGCGCTCAGCCTGTAGAAAAGGAGACTCAGGGGGGACCTTCTGACTCTGCAAGTCCCTGCCAGGAGGGGGGAGCCAGATGGGAATTGGGCTCTGCTCCAGGGAACAGGGACAGGAGCAGAGGGAGGTTCAGGGGGGACAGCAGGAGGAATTTGTGCCTGGAAAGGGTGGTCAGGCCTTGGCAGGGGCTGCCCAGGGAGGGTTG
>JAWWEE010000040.1:65973563-65998091 GCA_035221455.1 Xenops minutus | reverse complement strand
TGAACAATCCCAGCTCTCCCAGCCTTTCCTCCCAGCAGAGCTGCTCCATCCCTCTGACCATCCTGGTGCCTCCTCTGGCCTCTCCAGCAGCTCCCTGTCCTTGCTGTGCTGGCCCCCAGGGCTGGAGGCAGCTCTGCAGGTGGAATCTCACCTGAGGGGGCAGAGGTACCAGCTATCCTGGAGTAACATAAACCACTCAGTAAATTACAGAGGTTGTTTGAATCTCGACATAAGCAGCTCAACTGCCATAGTTTCACTGAAAACTCTCTCAGAGGAGTGACATATTTGCACCAGCTCAAAACCTGCCCCACAAGCCCCTACAGCACCAGGCACTGCTCCTGCTGCTTGTGTCTCACACCCAAACCTCAGTGAAAGCCCAATATTTCTGGGCTTTTATAATCCCAGATGTTCAAGTTCCATTTTACATTCCTTTCAAGCCATGAAAAACTGTTCCTAAGTGTTAGTTCAGTACCCTGCAAAAATGAGTTATCATGGTCTAAATGAGGTAATAATAGGGATGAATTTGCGATTTTCAAAAGTCTTCTACGATGACATAATTCTGTCACCATTAGGATGGAGCTGGGTTAGAATCAGATGCAATAATAAGTGCTTTCAGAAATCCCATCCTAAGTACAGAAGAAGAGTTAGGGCTATCAGTGTCATACATTCTTCAAAAGAAAAAAAAGAAAAAACACCACCAAAAAAAGCCCCCATTTGAAGTATGACTTCAAGAAATCCTGTCATTTCATGCAAACAGGCATTTCACAGATATATAGTTTCCAAAAAGATAACTTCAGCATTAAAACTTGAAAGATTAACAATAATCTTTTACAAGTTAAAAAAGTATATTTTTTCTGGCTGGGTTTTTCAAAGCAGTTCTAAGTTTTAAACATAAAATAGTAAGTGTTGCACAGATTTTATTTTGCCTTAATCCTTGAGTGCATAATCCTGAAATAAATTTTGAGCCAAATCCCCTGTGACCAGAAATATTCCTTTAAACTCTAGGGATTGAGCCAGCTATAGTTGTATTTTATGCCAACTAGCCAGATGTATTTAAAAGAAAGAAAATTCTTTTCTTAATAAAATAAATTCAAACCTCTTTACCATAAAGTCTAAAAAATAAAGCTAAGAACCAACATAGACTTTATTCCCACAAAAGCTCAGAATAAATATGACCAAAAGTCCATGTCAGCTGGGATCAGAACCGCTATTTATTCACTGCAGGGCATTGCCTCTGCAAGGACCAGGGCAATTCCTTGGACTCACAGCAGAAGGGAACTGGTGCAGGCATTTTATGGTGGAGAGAGGCATCTCCTCTCTTGTGGAGCATTGAACCCTTTTTTGACCAAAAAGCGTGACATTTTTAAGCAGCTTTGCTTTGCCTGCAAAGTTCTAAATAATGAAACAAGAGCACAGGACTGACAGGGTCTGGCTCTGAGTGCAGTGAGTGTGTCTGAGTCTCCCCCAGCCTGGCCACATACGTGAGCACTGGGGTTTGAACACACAGATTTACACACACAGCTGACCCCTCAAAGTGATTTACAAACAGGGCTTGGGATTGATCTGAAGTTACGCCCTCTCAGGTGTGCTGGAGCCCTGCTTTTCCATCCTTCTCCTCCACTGTCCTTTCCTTTCAAACCGCTTGCTCTATTCCTCTGCCGTGAATATTCCTCCATTCACCACCCTACTGCCTATTTCCCCCTATGTGCTGCCATTTACCGTCACATCAGCAGAAAAGCACTGCAGAAGTGGCTTCCATAAAGCAGCAAGTAGACTGAAAATCAAGGGACAGTTTCAGAGATGGGTTTATCGTGTTCCTGTGAACATATCATGGCTATAATGAGGGTTTGGAATACACTGACACACCCCAGAGGGGAACCTCATCGTTACCCACCCACAGTGACTGTGAGCTGGAGTGATCTCATTCCATATCCTCAGCATAGTTCTGGCGTGTTCCCCCTGGATGGTGGGGGGAATGGAGAATGACCCTCCTTTGAAATCCTAGATGTATTTATGTGAGACCATGCCAAGTGCATTAACAAGTGGTGGAGTGAAAACCCTGAGTGAGTAAATATGGCCACAGCAAACACACATAAATAATTCTAAAATTTTGGAGTGTGTCATGCTTTGATTTACACCAAAAACTATTGGAAGAAATGTCAGGCCAGTGAGAATCTGCTCTATTCATTTGTTTTTAATTGGTAGTTTGTCATGGCATAGCATAACAAGCTCTCAGGGAACTTTCTCATTTCCTCTTTGCAAAGTAGATTTGGTTCAGGTGACAGCCCCGTTTTGTTGTCACTACCATGAAGTTTCCTCACACATAGCAGCAGCTCCTGGTGGTGGATATTTGGGATGCTGCCTTCTCTGTATGCTTATATCCCTCCTCATCTGCTGCACTCCTCCTCAGACAAAAAGAGGAGGCTGCTGCTACTAAGCTGGAAGTAGATCGTTGGCCAAGTGCTTCCCTGGTTTTGGGAGGGTGTTCCAGCTTTGAGCAGCAAGCCTGGCCTTTGAGAGGCACGTTATGATGAGTGAACAGCCATCTGAGGAACTTTCAAACCTTAAACTGTATCCAAGGAACCTCCAGTAATAAGGGCTTCAGCTTCTACCCACAAGTGGTCCTGTGGGAAAACTGGGCTTTGGCTTTTATTTCCTGAAAGGAAGGATTGTATGGCAGTGCTGGGGCTTCAGGGGCTGGATAATCAAGGCTCGGCATGATGAATTTGATGTACTGGCATCTGTTCTGTGTGCTTTGTAAGGCTTCCAATAAAATATGAATAAAAAAGAAATATGCTTCATATGTCTTTATAGGACATATGGCAGTTAAAGCTTTAGATATGGCATTTTTGTTGAGTTAAGAAGGATATGTAAGAACACACATAAGTGACACAGTTCTTCCAAAAAACAGAAAGGCAGGGGAAGTTTAGGAAGGCAATTAATACAGATCCGACTTTTAGGGGGGATTTTTTGGGGTGCATGGGTTTGCTTCAAGCTTGAATGCACCTTTGAAAACTCTGAAGCTCCAGACAGCATCGTGTTACTGCATACAATCCCTCAAAGTGGGCAAGGTGTGAAAACAAGCCAATAGATGTGTAAGGGGTGAAGGGAGGTTTTTACAGATCAATGTTGCCAGCTTCTCCTCACCACAAAACCCCAATGTCCCTCTCCAAGAACTCGACCCAGAATATTATTCTTGAATGACTGCCTTTGCAAATCAGTACAGTGCCGATGAGGACCCTCCCCTGTGATTAACTTCCAGTCCCTCTGTGAGTGCAAGAAGGGGAAAAATAAAGAATGAGGCTGAAGTTTGGGTGGATTTTCCAGCACTGTCAATGTGCCCTGTCTTTCCATAATGAAAACTAGAAGCATGATTAGGTAAATCAAGTGTTTCCTATCTTTCTTGTGTTTTGTCCCAAGGCAAAGCCAAACAGTAGCTGTTTCTTCCTCTTGGTTTTTCTGTGGCTGCTTCCCCTGGTTCCCCCTCAGGACTTGCCTGCCCCTGCTCCAGCCAGTCCCGTTGTGGGGCAGACACCAGGGAAGGAACCATGGTGGGTTCTTGCCAGGAGCCTCCTCACACTGCTCAGGGGTCACATCCCAGCCCAGCCCTCTCCCTTGGTCCTGCAGCTGCGGGCACTGGTGTGTTACTGTGTGAGCCACACAGCCCTGTCTGGGAACAGAGCAAGTTTTGGCAACCCCTCAGAGGAGAAAGCCCTTTGAAATTTTGGGGTTACACACGTAAAGCAAAGGGTTGTTGGCGTTTTCTGCATATGAACTCTCTCCAGATGCTATTTGTAGGTTTCTGAAGCAGTTACAGAATTGAGAGAGTGCTCTTTCCTCTGGAGGTGGTCCAAGGAAATATTTGTGGAAGATACTTCACAAGCAATGGGTAGCTTATGAATCGCCTGCCTCAAATTTGAGACCTGAATTGTGCAGAAGATGCAATGCTTTGTAACGTGATTTGGTTTCAGTCATTCAAGCTGATCATGAGCACTGAGTAGATTGTTCAGGGAGGGTGTGGAGTCTCCTCACTGGAGATATTCCAGAACCATATGGGCACTGGATGGTTCTGCTGGAGCAGGAAGGTGGGACCTTACCCAGTCTGTGATTCTGTGTAAAGAGAAGAAAAAACTTCATTTCTCTGTCAGAGTAAATAAAAGAAGTGCAGCTAATTTCTAGTAGTGCAGATATAACCTATGGCAATGCAATTTCTGGCAGGTCTAAGACCTTCTATTGCTGGAAGCAGAAGTTTAATGAACAGACAAGTGAAAACTGTGGGAGGTGAGGGAACTCCACGTGAAAGAGATGGGAAGGGACATGAAAACTGTTTTGGATTGTTTTATATTGAGGCAGAAACCATGTCCTGTGGTATGGTGGGGTAAGAGGTTCGTGGTGCCTGGTCAGAGGCCTGTGGATGCTGTCACAGTGCACACACAGTCAGTGTCTCCTCCCCTCCCTGGGACAGTTCTCCTCCCGTCTTGCCAGAGGGGACAGTAGCGATGAGTCCTGGCCTTGCTGGGCACAGCTCAGAATGGCAAATGTCCCATGAAACCAAAACATGCTCTCAAAGGGCCCTTGTACTCCAGGGCTTCCACTTCAGGAAGGATATTCAATTTCAAAGCATATTTACATATTTACTATAACATTTCCAAGAGCAGGTTTTTTAAAAGGTTATAGCAACATCTGTTTGCCTTTGATGGGGACAATTCCTCTTGCTTATGTTCCCTATACTGTTGAACTCCTGAATCTTACAGAAATCAGCATTTTAAATTGTCTACAAGTTTCATAGCTTTTTGGTGTAAGGTTTTAGAAATCAGTTGGCTGCAGAGTATTCATAGATGAAATTAACAGTGGAGCAGCTTGCTCTAAAGAGCTCTAGGTTGTGCTTCTAAGTGTGTGCACTTGCTAAACCCAAAGGAAGAAAAAAAGTCTGACCATATCTGTGGTTCATACTGCGTTGTGTGTGGGACATAGCAGCACCAAGGGGAGAGGGAGTTTCCTGGTTACTCCACAGCAATGGAGCAACAGAAAGACAAGAAAGAAATTCTACAATCAAGTAGCTTTGTGAGTCCTTTGTGGGATCTTCAGTGTTCAGGAATCAGGAGTCTAATAATAGTATGATTGGATTAAAAATGTGAAATGCCAAGTATGAAACTGGAGGGTTGAACCTTGGACACAAACACTGTTTACACTTTCTAGCTATTTTTTGCAGCTACCTGGTTCAGAAGCACATCTTTCTTTCTAAGTTACAAGGCCTTATTCCCAGTGGCTGTAAAATTTATCAGTGTCAAATACTGTGAGATATATCAATGCAAATCAATAGAAACAAGTTAATGCCAGTTAATTTTGCTTGTTTGACTGTCAGCTATGCAGTCCATGTTCACCTGAATATAGAATAGCACTTTATAATAATTTTTTGGAGTATGCTAATGTGACAGGTGCTATTTCTATGTGATTAAAAGAGTTACAATAACAATACCCTCTCTAAATATGAACTATTTTCAAATCTGTTAATGAAAAGTGAAGGCATCCTTCTTACCTTCACCTCAGCTGCTGTTTGTTCTGTTGATACTTTACCATGAACTTTGCAAAAGTCACTGTTAACTTTGCTCCCACGCTTTTCAATTTCTGTGTGCCTTGGAAACTCTGAGTTTTAACTGGAAGTAGATGTGGCAAAAAAACAGGATATTCCCTGGGGAATTACAGAAGGACAGAGTAGATAAAGCTGGACAAGTCTGGTCTGGCAGTAAAAGAAAAAAAAAAAGCACCATCTCTTTTCAGCATCCGTAAAACTGCAAAAAATTTTCCAAGCTGAGCTTGAGGGATCTGTCAGGCAGGAAAGTGAGGCAGGTTTGGAGAGTCCAGGAGCCTTGGGATTGTATCCGGTCTGACAGCAAATGCAGAACTCTCTGACAGCTGTTCTTTCATGCAGTGGAGCAGCAAGAGCAAGAGTTAGAGAAATGTGAATCCTAGTCCTGGCTCTGACTCCAACTACAGGTGCCCAGGGCATGGCTTAGGGCCCTGCTCTTCGCTTTGAATAAGGAAACCATGGCATAAAAGGATAATTTAGATTCATAATTCCTAGAGCTGTCCCAGCTTTAAAAAGCATATGGCTACCAGACCTCATGGATCTCCTAGGTTGTTCCTCAGGGAAGTGGGAAAAGATTTGAATATTTTGTTTATTTGTTTGACAAATACTTTCAGTGAACATGAGGGAAAGTAGAAATCAGAACAATGCTAGCACTTAAGCTGAAATTCTCCCTATTATTAATCTGTAAGTGACATTGCAAGTATGATGTTTTTATGTTGATATGGAGCAAAAGCAGAGGTAGAAATGGGGAGAGGAACCATGTATTTTAGGTTCATTGTTTTCAAGTGGTAGTCTAGAACCAATATTTATTTTTAAGTGAACATGACTTATATGTTGGAGGATCATGCCTAGCACACAAAGAACATCTTCCCAGGTCTGAGGGCACAGCTGGGGACTTGGGGAGTTCGAGCACCATCTATCAACACAGAGCAGGCCTGTTGTCAGCAGGCAGTTCACACAGGGCTATTAATACCCTTGTCTGGGGGGCAGGAGAGCGTTCTCCTCTTGCTTGTGCAAGGCATCTCTCCTTGTCCCTTCCTGTACTCTGGAAGGGAGTGCAGGTGATCCGGTGTCTCCCAAAGAGCTGAAATAGCCAACAACTGAGATTTGCTGGGCTCCATTTGCTTTGTAATCTCCTTTCTCTTCTAAAAAGGATGAAGAGGAGAAGAAATTTTTGGTAATATCTGAATGAAGATGGCTTGGTGCAGCGAAAGTTCTTTGTCCCACAGCTGCAATTGTTTTAAATAAACAAAACCTTGTGGTTTTGTCCTATAGCAAGAATTCCTATTATTTTCTATATGCTAAACCACGTCATTTGAATTATAATTGGGATTAGCCTGGGAAATGTTATGCAAATGACTCTTTTTTTTAAATTTTGTTTTAACAGATCAAAACAGATCAAACAGTTTATAAAAGCCTTTTTCCCATAATTGATATTGTTCCTTCTTTTTCTTCTAAGTCTTCAGAGGATTATGCATGTCAGTATTAGAATAAAAGGAAGATTGCTTCAGATAATTTTATGTGCAGGGCTCCATTCCAAAGGAACCAAATTCACATGGGGATCTTTGAGAACACTGTTAAAGGAACATGATGACAATAAGGTGGGGGTGAAGGAGACCAAAGCGGGGGAGGGAAAGGAACAAAAATCTACAAATCAAACTCAGCAGAGGCTTCCAAAACAACTGACATTCTGCACTTTTGGTCATTACTGGATGTTCCAATCCATCTGGAACATCTTGATGCTGTAGGGTAACATTGATGCAAGATTGCTTTCACTTAACACTGGTGATTTTTTTCTCTGACTTCTGTGAAGCTTTCCAGTAACTGGAGTAACTTGATGCTGCCCTGGATTAACACAGGACGTGGTGTGGGGTGTGATGTGTAACACCACCGTTGCTTTCTGACTCTGGAGCAGAGGCTGCAACTCTGAAGGACAATTCTTTGTACATAAAGTCACATTGCTGCAGCTCCCACAGCAGAAGGTGTTATCCCATATCACAGAGATGTCATGCTAGCAAACCTCTCACCTACAGCTAGAACAGGAAAGAGCAATGGCTCTTTTAAAACACAGGAGTGAAGAATAAATATGCTTTCCGTGAGATGAGATACAATGTGGTTTGAAATCACACCTCCCATCAAAAAACTGCAGGGCATAATGTGCTTGTAGGACATCTTTTGTCATTAATTTGAGTAGACATATGGGAAATGTCCTAAACTTGTACCAGTCAGCCTACAGGTTTTTGCTGGCAGGCAGTGATCAAGATTACGTTTTTTCCCAGTTTTTCAGTGCATGGGCTGTAGCTACCTTAGATTAACAAGGACAGAGGTAGGCATGCGAAGGAAATCTAATGAACCTAATGCAGCTTCCTAACAACTTATATCCTCTGTCATAAATGATGATGAGAGTACTCCAAAGGGTAAATCTGTGGGGATGTTTGCAGTTTCCATTTTTCATGGGCAACCTCGGTCAGGTGATTATGTCTAGTCCCTCCAACCCAGCCCAAGTCTGAGTGACAGCAGTAGCACAGAAAGAGGAAGAGAAGAGGCTGTTGGCCCTTTTTATAAGGCTTTGGCTGTTGGTGTGTCTTGCACACACACCAGTGTTAAGGGGCCTGATGGAGAGAAGCCCAGGATGTCTGGTGGGGACATTGCTGTCCTGATCTTGTCCCTGCTGTCCTGGGGGCCTCACAATGGTCAAGCTGCACCCAGTGTCAGGTGATGTCTTCAAGTCACCCAGTCCCCATGAGGTGCAGCCCCTTGGGATAGGGCTGGATCAGTCGCATGGCACTTGCTAGACTTCAAAGACATTCTCCTTGTGTCCCTGGTAGAAATTGTCCAGCAGGACCATGGGGAGGCCAAGCCTCTGTCTGGAGTCCAGTCAGCAACCAAGAGTTCTGGGAGTGCATCTCAGTTGCCATCCTTGCAAAGGCTCTGCCTGGTGGCTCAGCTGTCCTGAAGCTGCAGCTTTGGATGACAGGAATTGGTGTTGTGCAGGGATTGCTTTGAGGAAGGCTAGATCAGAAATCAGGACACTGGTTAGGAAGTGAAATAGCTGGTCTCCAATCTCAACTTCATTACAAATTTCTTCTATAACCACAGAAGTCTTTATCAGGGTGTAGAAGTCATGGCAGCAAAGCTATCCCAGGAAGTTGACTCCTAAATCAACAGAGCTCAGTAGGAGCATTCCCACAGAAAGGCTTTGGTCCACTACTGCTGTATGGGTACTGGGCCATGTTTGATTTTCCCTTGGGCTGAAGTGCTTTTTCCTAAATATCCATAGAGCAAACTGTGGCTAAATATGATGATTTAGCTACTTCAGATGTTGGTACCAGTAAATCTGCAGAATGCCACTGGCTTTAGAAGCTGGAGAACTGTCAGTCCAGAAAAGCAGTGAGATTTGCTCCACAGCCAGGGTAACAATCCAGGCTAAATCTAAAAGTTAATGTCTCTCAGTTAAGGTTAAATATATGAAACATTTTAAAATAGATCATTATGAGGATGGGACATGCATATATTAGATGCATGAAAGTTTGAAATCCCATTCTAAAGCAATATGCTGCTGTCCAGAAATAGTTAGAAAGTGGCTGAAGTTATGGAACTGTGATGTGGCACTCACCTACTTCTGGTACCACTTAGAGGTCTTGTAACTCTGTCTATTAGAGCCAGCTTTGTGCCATGTGGACACCTCAACGTTTGGATCCTGCACCATCTGGTTTTACCCAGCTACTTGCTTCCAATGCACAAATTATGTGACTGGTGGAGATTTAAACTGTTCCTGACAACTCAAGCGATCACTGCCAAATGATGTGGAATTATAATGCAGTGGATAGGCATTGCTGTCGAGATCTTTGAGCCCACAAATGAAAACCTGTAATTCTAATTTGCTATTTAGGAACATGAAAACAAGATCTATGTTTTCCATAAAGCTGCACCTGATACCTCTTGTCAGAAGATGCCTTATACTCCAAATCTTTGAAAACCAAAACCAATTACCAAAGTGCTCAAATAAGAGTTTAGGAAAGGAGAATTAGGTACCACTTTGGGGAATTTCATCTCTGAACTGAAGGAACTTGGCATAAACCCACTCTGACAATGACACAGTAGAGTGTTTCCCAAAAGAAGTGAAAGATGGCATGGAAGCTGGCCAGTGTGAGATCAAAGAAGCCATAGCAATGCTGGAAAGAAGTCAGCTGCAGATGAAAAGCAGAGATAAAGAACTTTGCATGTTTTTGTCTGAAGACCTGTGAGCCTGTATTCATGTGGGTGAGTATCACTGATTTCATAATGAGTCACTGGAGCACTTGAAGGAAATGATTAAATGAAGAATAATTCTGTGTTACAACAAGAGTCTAAAGGAAGTGGTGTGTCCCCAGTCTCCTGATGTCTTCAGACAAAGCCCCTTCTGGAAGGTGAGCACTGACAAGACATATGTTACTAACTCTGGTGAAGAATAGTTAGGGGTATTGGCTTGTTTTACAGGGAAGATCAGAACCTTAGGACCTGATGGGCTGTTTAGGGAAGAGGTGACTTGAATCCATGGTTATGGTCCAGTGTTAAACCTTCTTTGACACCTCTGCTGCCTAGTAGGGGTATGGAACAGAAACCAGATCTGTGCATCTCTGATGACTGGCTGTGGGACTGAGGGGCTGCCAAATACCCACTGTACTGCTTATTTGGCTCTAGGGGAGCTTTTTCTCACTGGCCTTGTCCAAATAGCTCTTTCAGAAGTTTTCTGGTCATAGAACACGCTTAGGTAGACTGTTAAAACCACAAACTGGATGTTTTCCAAAGCCATGACTCGATTAAAATTCTCCAGGAATCACCTAGGCTGTGATGGCTCTCTCTCTCCTCTGACCCCCTCCCACCTTTATCCTGGGTAATGATGACTCAGAGGAGCTGTGTTGCTTCAGAGGATTGTTTTTGTGTCCACCTGCTATGCTGGATCAGAGCAGTGACTTCTCCTGCAAATCTGTCAGCACATTGCCCAAAATTCAGAGTATCTCACAGGCTGCACTTACCACATCTCACTGGTAAAATTGGTTTCCATTTTCTTCAATGGCTTTTATTTATTTCAAGGTAGTTTTGCAGCAGTTAGACTGGTCTGTAGTTCTGTATGTGCATTTCTCCAGTGAGAAGGAATGCAGCCCTAAGTAGCATCGCTCACAATAAAGATGAATAATCCTTAATAATTTACAGTTCCCTCATGACTGCACCTTAACATGCAAGGAGGACTGGATAAATCTACAGAGTTCTGGGTGGGAAGTTGTTTTATTTTATGTGCAGCTTTCAAAAAATTAGAAATATAATGCACCTAAGGGCTTTTTCATCTCTTCTTGTTGAATGGTGAGATTCATTTCAGCAACTGGAAAAACTTAGATTCAGTGCCACCATGTAGATTTCCAGTTGGACAAAATGATGCTATTGCCTTGTATATTATTATAAAAAGACCACATCAAACTCTGCAAGTGTCCTGTAATGTCATGATTACAGTGTTAGGCTCACAGCAGTTGAAAATATGACTAATTGAATATTAGAATATTCCTTCAAGTATATGTTTGGCTGTCCACATAGATACAGGCAATCTGTTAAAATACTCTGTCAATTTGTACTATGGTAAGCTTGGAAGGCTTCCTGAGAAGAAAGGGGAGGCTGGAAGTGCAGCCTTTGTATGTCTTGTGGTATTCCCTAATCCTACCATCTCATCAGGGCCTGCACAGGGGAAAAGCCACGTGAGAGGAAACCCCAAAGGAACACCCAGGCAGTGCTGGAAGTTGCTACTGGTCAGCAGGGTGAGGGCTGCTCCTCCGTGCTGCTGTGGCACCCAGAGGTGTCCTGTGGCAAGAGGGGGCCTGTGTTAGGGTGAGAAACCAAGGAGCTGGTCACAGCACAGCTTCTGTAAGGGTCTCTTTGCAGGAACTTACAGAATCACAGAATCATTTTGGTTGGAAAAGACCTCTGAAATCGGTGACTCCAACCATTAACCCAGCTCCACCAATAGACCATATCCCTAAGTGCCACATCTGCACGTTTTTGGAACACTTCCAGGGACAGTGATCCCACCACTTCCCTGGGCAGCCCATTCCAGTGCTTGATAACTCTTTCAGTGAAGTTATTTTTCCTGATACCCAACCTAAACCTCACCTGATGCAACTTGAGGCCATTTCCTCTTGTTCTATCATTTGTTACCTGGAAGAAGAGTCCAACCTCCACCTTGCTACAACCTCCTTCCAGCCTGTCCAGAGCCCTCCAGCAGATCATCCCACCCACTGTGTGTTGCCTGTGAACTGACTGAGGATGCCCTCATTCCCCTCATCCAGGTCACCAAAAGAGCATGATTTCTACTGCCAGATTGCAGGCTCTGTATTTATACTCTGGTTGCCTCGAGTACTCTTGCAATTTCAATGGAACTCATAAATACATAATAAATAAATAACATGCTTTAAAAATGCTAACTGGGCAGAATAGCAGGAGGCATAGGGGTGTGGCTATAGGGGTTGAAAAAACATACTTTACTTTATTTTTTGATACTTTTGCCTGAAATAGCCTCATATTTTCAGGTCACCTTATGGCCAAGAAAAACACAAATCACACCAAAGCCCACAGGAAACTGTAACAACCCTAAGAAAGGCCAGTGAATGAAGCGTGTAGAAAAATCACTGTGAATGATATCATTGACCACTGGCAGTGGGAAAGTCTGAGTACTGGTAGCTGCTTAATGAAGAGGGATTGGGGAAATGAAATGTTAAAATATTATGTATTTTTATTTATTCACCTTCTGTTTTCTAAGAATCATGGGAAAAACAGCTTTGTTATGATTATCACCCATCGCTTTCCAAATTGTAAGGTCCCATGGATGCAATTTATGCCTCTGGGTTGCTATATGTACAGGGGATGAAATCTGTTCCCGGACTTGCTGAAGTTCCTGGGAGTTTTGCCATTCAGTAGGGAACAGATTTCACCATAGATTTTCAGTGGCACAATCTTAGCTTCTAACAAATAAAGAATAAGTCAAAACACTGCCACTTCAAAGAGCAACACTTTGCAAAGGAAAGGAGCCCCCATGTAACTGCTTAAGGCTTAGAATCGCTTCTGGGACTTGGCTGACATTGCTTATGCTGGCACAGTGTGAATAAAGGGCACAGGGTGAGAATCTCTGTGGTCCATGGGAAGTAGCTTTCTCTCAGATGCTGGTGTGAACCTAATGCTAGAAAGCACAAGTGAGGAAGCACAGAAGCAAATTGAAAGTGCTTCAGGTGGATATTGAGCTGCACTTATTAGATCACAATCATCTTCTGATGCCACAAAAGGGCTTTGTGTTCAAGTATCTTAATACTTTTGTCTTAATGATCTTTTGTCAATGCATCTGAATGCCCTGGTTTGTGGGCTGAGGTTGTATTGCTCTCCTCTCCTGTCTGTCAGAGACTTGATTTCATTCGTGTGGTAGACTACACTTTCACACAAAGCTTGTATCACAGATCACCTTTCCTACTGTTTCTGAGCACAGATTGTGCTTCTGGGGTATCTGTTGCAATGATTTTCATTGAAACGCGGTACTGGGAAAGCAGAACAGATATTGTATATCATCACCTCGTGGTTTCCACTGCTCAGAAGTCAAGGAGCAAATGCCATGTTGTGAGGCAATTCCCAGCAGACCCCAACCTGGAGTGTAGCTGCACCACCCTGTTGCTTTCGCAGTGGGAAGGGGTAGGGAACCAGGTTCAGACCTGTCCTGTGCTTTGGTGCGTGGGCACCCTGGCACCAGGAGCTCATGGCACAGCCTTGGGGCTGTTTGGCTTGGGTGCTGTGGCACACGGGAATCCCCAGCCTGCCCACAGGGGCAGGTGTTTGTACAGAATGGGTCTGTGACACTACCAAAGCTAACACTGAGGCAGAGGCAAAGTGAGCCAAGGGCACAAGTAAGTGAACTCAGGGCAATTCCGTCTAATGCCCTGTCTGCCAAACCCAGTGGATTGGTGTAAGGTGCACCTTCCCCACTGGCTGAAGTTCAGTCCCAACAAACCAAAGGTGATATAGGCAGGTGCTGGTGAGGCTCACCTCACAGAGATAGTGAGGGAACTGCACTAAATACTGCAGTTTCCTCTTTACCATCCTTCCCCAAAGAGGCTAAAATACTTTACAATGTTAAATTACCTGCATTAGAATAGGCTCTCCAATGCAACTGGAGACCACCCAGAACTGATCCTAGATACAGCAGTAATCTCTCCAAGGAGATAGGCTGAAATTATTTGGAGTTCCCTGCCCATAGGGCATATTCTGGGCTAGATTTATGCATGCAGGCACTCAGGGGACTTGTCTCAGAGCACTCTGTTTCTGGTGTGCTTTGTTTGCATTTGTGTAATGGAACCATTTAAAAAATAAATAGCAGTTTAAAAATAAGTGAGTGATCTTCATAGTTAATGTTTATCTAGGATAACTGCATCCATGTCCATGTTAAAAATCCTTCACTGGCTTTATGAATCTGTTTATTTAAGTATCTGTATTTCAAAAGAGGTTGATAATATTTGCATGATAAGTAGCACACAATTTCTTTTATCAAGACAGTTTCTTTCCTATATAATTCTATGCTGAAAAGAGAAAGCTGTGCTTTATAAAAATTAGATTTGTCAGTCCCAGTGTCACAAGTTGCTCCAATGTAGTCTTGCTTTGCCTTAGAGTCTTTCATCATAGTCTCCAGACTTGGTGTAAGATCAAGTCAAGAGCCTGGTTACTTGAAATCATTTGTTATTTTGTTCAGCTGAATCTGAAAACCCAGAAGTGTGTATGGGTGTCACCAGAGAACTTTAAAGAGAGTTTTCTGTGTGATTTTCAAATGAAAGACACATGACTTATCACACATTGATTCTGTATGTGTAGCTTTATGGTCCAAGGCAATGTGGGTTATTAGAGGAGGGTTAATAAAGAGTTGGGAGAACCAGAAGATATAAGACACACACCTTTATCACCTGCCTTTTTTGTGAGTCTCTGTATGGTTTGTCCCTAGATTTTACATCAGTCATGTGACAGGTTGGCCGTATTGTCCCAGATGTTCACTTCCCCAGTGGAACTGGTTCCATCCACATCCCCTTTTGGGCTGTAAGTATTAAGTGTCCTCCTGCTGCAATAATCCTGATGCTCATTTCAACAGCGTTAGCTGGTGTCCATGGTGCTAATATGAAATACAACAACACAAGTGATGTAATTTAATTATCTAAAGCCATTTTGAAAAAGCTTGGATCTTTCTTAACCTGCCCTAGTGTGGGTTACTTTGGAGCGAGCTTGGTGAGGGATTTGAATGGCAGTCACAGGGATCAGACACTGAGTTCATACCCCAACGAAAGGAACAGAAGAATTACAACGCTCGGGGGAGCTTTGATTAACTGTCTCCAGAGTAAATACAACCTCTGAAACAAAGGGTTTCTCTCACACCAGGCCCCACAATTGGCAACTTTAGCACATTCTCTTTGTTCACCTCCAGGATGGCTGGCAGGTTCAGCCAAAGGAGAGAGACTGTAAATTACAACAAAGAGGGAATTAGGAGATGTTATTTTAATCAGGCTCCTGAGTGAGGTCTCTGCAGGGCTCAGTGTGACAGCGGTGGGACTCCTGTGTCTGGACTGGCCCAGGAGAGGAGCTCCTTCAGCACAGCCATGCGGGGGGTGAGAACACAGGTCCTGTGCCCCTGCCCTGTGCACACAGGTCCTGTGCCCTTGCCCTGTTCTTCTGGAGCATCGGCTGCACCCTGCCCTCTGCATAAGCAGTATTCGGAGTTGTTCTAGCTCAGACATCAGGCACTGATCTTGCAAAGAGTGAGAGTCCAGCCCCATCCCAATCAGGGGCAGGGTATCCCTGCTATGAGCTACTGCTGAATTATTAACTTGCACCCCAAGCCCCCTGCATTATTTTAAACTCTGGCCTTGTTCTTATAGAAAAATGCAAAATATTAGAACATTCCTTGTGCTGTGCTGTGCTTTATGTTGTCAGAGCTAAGATCTCACTGTTAATTACTGCGTTTAGTTTCCTGTTCTGCCATGGCTCTCCCATGCAGGCAAGCTGAATTTACTTGCAGTATTTCAAGTGAGACATTTACTGCCAGTGTTAACCAAAGAAAGGATTTTTAAATGCTCCCTTATTTTGAGTTATTTTTCCTTTTGATTGTATACTGCTTCACACTCACTTTCCCTAAGCTTCAAATGGCTCTCAGCAAAAGAGACCAGGCTTTCCCACAGCAAAGTTCAAGAGTTGTTCCCCCAGAGTCTGTTCCTGAGAGCTGGCAAAACCAAACTGCAGGATTGGATTTTTCATTGGGTTTTTCAATACCTGCCATTATTTAACAGAAAAGTACGTTTCCCACTGAGCATTGCCATTACACAGTTGGCAACTGTGTGAGCAAGAGGCATCAGCACCAACAGTGACATACTTCCCAACAGAGTTGCATAAAATTGCCAGTTGTGAATCTCTTTAACAAGATCATTTACAGGACAGGGTTAGTCTTCCAAATGTTTCTGTGGAGCTTAGTGGAGTGGATAACATGACCATCTGAACCTTCCATACGGGGAGGAGAAACTGGTGATGCAAGTCAGGAATATTCTTTCATGGAAGGCCATGTATTTGAGGAGAGGTGTGTGCAGCCCTGATTTCCAGGGGAAGATGCACACGACCATCACCAGAGGAGCCTGTGTTGCTTCACTCCATTTTCTAAAAGCTCTGCCTTGTCTGCTTAGGACAATCTCCATGTTTGTATCTCTGTCATCCACTCCCTTTTCCTAAAACCACCAACACGTGCGCCTGCTGCATTCCCTGTGCCTGGTGTCACCAGGCAAGGAGAGCTTCACTTTACTCTCAGTCAATTTTACCATGCAGCGAGCTTCTTTGGGAATTTATTTGTACTTACTCCCTGAGGTTCCTTGGCCTTTTTTTTTTTTTTTTTAAGAGCCTTTCTGATACACTATGCTCTGAGCAGGAGTTCATTGATGGGATGTGGATTCACTGAGGAGGTAAAGGTTAGAGATAAAGTGCTTCTCTATGGTGCTTAGAATGTCCTCTCCTCCTCCAGTGCTGCCCATGGTAGTACCTACAGAGCTCTTGGTGACTGGTCTCCAGAGCAGCCATGAATGCATCACACCACCCTGGTGCCTTCCCTACAGAAAGCCCTCCCAGTGGAACCTGGCAGCACAACACCCCCTCATCTCCTCAGGTGTCCTGGAGCCACAACGTGGGGCTCTGCACATGCAGACGTGGGGTGTGCCTGGGCAGGGTTTGGGTCTTGGCAGCTTTGCTGGTTGCTTCTCCAAACACAGCATGAATGTTTCTCCTGCGTGGTCTTTCAGGGTTGTCTAGAGAAAGTCTTCAGAAGTCCTAATAGTTTTGTTGGACTGTGCTGAACGCACTGACTGATGAGGGCTGGGACTGCTGGGCCTCCACACTGATTTGTCCTTCAGCACCTTGGAGCCAGGCCACCCCTTGGCAGGGCAGGGGTCTGAGGCATTAGGAATTCTTGTTTTACCACCTCATTACTTACCTGGACAACCCTCTCTTGCAGCATATGGTTTGTTATTGCTGGCATCCTGCTAGAATAAAAAATACTATAAGAAAGAAAACACCCACATGAAAAGAAAACCCAAACCAGAATTCAAGGTTGTTCCTTACATTTGTGACTTTCTGTTCCTTGCATGAGAGAAATTAGGGACTTGGGTTTGTTCCCTCCCCCTTAGCCTTTCTTCCATCTTCTACTTTCTTCTGGTTCCATTAGCTTTCTTTCCCAGTTGCAGTTCTCTCATCTTCAGCCTACAGTAAGTCATGAGACAGGGATGCCTGTTCTTCACACCATGAGGACCTCTCTAGCCCTACATCTTGGTGCAGTTTTGTATGGATGATTGCAGAGTTTGTGGATCCTTTTCCGTCTCTCTCATAGCTATTTGTGAGACTGTGAGCCCTTTTCTTCTGCAAGCCTTGCTGCCATGGTTTTCTTCCCAGTGGTTTGGAAGCTGGGACCAGCATTAGCACCAGTGTATATTCCTTGTTTTCAGCAGCACTGCTGGACTGTTTAACTTTTTTCCTGACTCGGACCTAATTTGGCAGTTGGGTTATCTGTACTTTTTGAAGTCTGCCTCCAACCATCCTGGAGGAGCTTTGGGGTCCTGTGAATGCTGGACTGCTACTCATATCAGCTTCAGTGCTGACTTCTCTGTGGTCTTGGAAAAGTCATGTTGGATGAGGTTTTCAAAAGCACTGTTGAAAGTAAGTGAGATTTCTGCTCCTAAACTACTTCAGCCTCTCAGACTGTTGTTCGTCGTCTGTCCTGCTGCCTCTCCTTGCTCAGGCTGCCAGCCCTCTGGAGCACTGCTGCATGTTGCTGCTGTTTCTGTATGTGTGCCTTTAGCCTAATCCCCAGATGGGATCCTGGTCATCTCAGAGCAGATGAGTGCAGAACAAGACTGGGGCTCACTGGGAGTGAATCTGAAATCTAAGCTGGAAAGACCTGGCCAGGGGATGTTGATATTCGATGTTCTTGCCTGTTAATTGGTTACATATGGTGGCCTGAATAAATAGGTGTGTGCAGGGCTGGGTGCAGCTGTTTGACACTCAGGGGTTGTACCTGCAGGCTGGATCACAAGCAGTGGGTGTGGAGGAACCAGGGCCTCTAGCAAGTCCATGATTTGTGAGGGTGCCTGACCCTCATGGGCAGGGCAGAGGCTGCTCCTCAGGGCCTGCAGATACCATACATCCAGCTCCATCCAGTGCCCTGATCACATACATCCAGCTCCATCCAGTGCCCTGATCACATACATACGACTCCATCCAGTGCCCTGATCTGGGCAGGAGCAGCCTGGGAGCCAAAGCAACAAGGGGACAGCAAAAACCCATTAGCTGTCCTTGATAAACCTTTGCCCAGCTGTGCTACAAAGAAAGGTGCAGAAGTGTGGGTGAGACTGGGGGCTAGCACAGATTTATTTCTTTTAAATCTCATTTTGTTTGAGGAAATAGAAAACACTGCTATATAAAATATGACAAAACATATTATTTATTTTTAAATATAAATAAAAAATATAAATATATAACTAGAAAGTTATATTAAAATGGAAAATCTGGGCAACCCGATTTTCTATTTTCATGTTAAACAGACAGAAATAGTTCCCACAAATGCATGTTAGTCCCTTCTGTGGACATTTTCTCTCAACCATTTCTTAGAGGTTTTGCTCTTTTAACCAAGGACGTAACTGTCTGAACGCACATGAAACCCATTGCTACTCATGCAACTATTTTCCAATCAGAAGCTATCTTTGGTATATTTTACAGAAACTGTTCCAGTGCTAGCCAAGACCTGAAAGCTGCAGTTCCTTCAGGTCTGGCAAGACAGAAATCTAATGCTGGTTTAAAGGAGCAATGTCTTGTGAGAGCCTGGCTTGCCTTCGGGAGCAGTTCTGGCAGACGGAAAGTTTTAAACTTACTAATGTTGCAAGTCAGGCAGGTGGTTTGCTGACTGTTGTCCATGCTGAATGAACATCAAACTGTCCAAGAAAGGCTGGGCTGAGGCAGATGGTCTGCTCATAGCAGGAAACAATGGGAACATCTCTGTGTCGTGGCTCCTGGGTATCACCCGCATTTCCAGGGGTGCCAGGGGAGACTGGCACCTGAATCCTGTTGCCTTGCCTGCTTAAATGGCAACCAGAACAAGGGAGTGCCAGCCCCAAAGCACACACAGAGCCCAGTTTCATGATGCTTCCAATGTGTCCACAGCACAGCACAGCCACAGGAACTGGGATGTTTGTGGTTACAGAGGCGGCTCAGTGGACTTGCCTTCACTGCGGTTATTGGGAAATCTTTGCCCAGGGAACCTGCCTGGATCTCATGTGCTGTGTGAGTTCCTCACTCCCAGGGTTTATTCTGTCCCACCAGGCTGTGTAGGTCAGTGCCACTGGTTGGTTCCACCTGCAGGTGTGGGGGGAACACGGGGGGATGAAGCCCAGAACCAGCACAGCTCCCAGGAAGGGACTCCGAGGAGCCCCAGCAGCTGGAGAGCCTGATGAGCACAGCAGGCAATGATTCAGCCAGAGGTTTTGGGGGAGCAGGGCTGATGGAGGGCTGCCTGCTGATAGCAGGCATGGGTGGGATCCCTGGCATTCAGTACCATGCCCTCCTTTGGGTAAAAGTGATGGAAGTAGGATATGTCCATGCAGGATCTCACAGGATATCTCCATGTAGGATCACTGGCTGATTACGCCAGCGTAATTCCCAAGTAATCCTCATTGTGTTTGTTCTCTAATCCAAAATTTTTTTAACTAATCATCCAAACTCTTTAAAGGAAAAGTATTTATTTCACTGCTGCTCTAAAAATAGGTAAATCTCTTCTTTCTTGCTCTTTTTAAACTTTTAAGCAGTACCTCAACTTTGTTTTAAAGCCCCTTTGCCAAATTTTCATCTTAAGCACCAGTGACAAGAATATGAAAGGAATTAGAAAATTATTATGGGATTAAGACAGAGTCTTGCTCCTACACAAAAGACATGTTGATTCCTTGTCCTCCAAAGAGAGCACTATTGGTTCTGCAGTTAAGCCTGCTGTACCTGAATACAAAAGGGGCTCATGTGCAGTAATGTGTGTGGTAGGTAGGAAAGTAATGCATGGAATAATCTTCTATTAAAAAAAAGAACACACCCCCCAAAAACAGTCTATAAGGGAACAGCCAAAATCTTTTTCCATTTTTAGTGAACTGGGGGAAAAGTATTCTTCACTTCTGTTTGCAAAGGAATGGTTATTTCTGTCTATGGTGAATGGCAAAGTGGGTGCACTTCTGACTTACTGATTTTGTAATATGTCATTTCTGTCTCTCTCATCAGCAGAGAGGTGCTTTGCTGCGTGGACAGGCATTTTTCTAATTCCATATTAATTTTCCATATTGAGTAGAATTAGATTGGATACAAAAATGATTTATTGGATACTTCTCTGAGAGTTGTCCCCCACACCTAATTTTCAGCAAATGGATATGCTCCCATTCATATCCTCCTCCTTGTAACCTTGCATGTGCCCACAGTTTTCATAACAATGCCTTCTATATGAGAAGGAAACTGGTGGGTTTTTTTTAGGAAAATAACATACAGCTCTCTGGGCTCCTGTTTGTTGTAAAATCTGACCAAAAAGTAATTATTTTAAAACTCTACTGAGTGGACTTTGGGCTCTTTGAAACTCCCAGCTAACTCATGGTCAGTGTTAAACCGTGAACCCTAAGCTTAGTGCTTGGAAACATTAAAGGTAACATCGCTGGGAATCTTGCATCAGTGAGGGCTTCAGGATGTGGCTGTGTGCATTTCTCTGGACCTTAACCCAGTTCCTGTTTTCTTCTCCCTTTGAAAGCCCCGTTTGAAGTTGATTCTTAATGTCCACAGTTGTTGACTTGAAAGTGCAGAGCGGCCTCCTGAGCATGAGTCACACAAGCCCTCAGTCATCAGCATTGTCCAGAAATGCACTGTTTCCCTTCTCAGCTCTTCTCACCCCCTTAACCAAGGGCAGCGATGAATCATCCTGTAAAAGGCCTGCATTTTCATCTAATGTGAGTCAACAACTCATTCAAGATCAAGCAAAAGCATCAAACAAACCTTGCAGAAAGGGGAGGAAGCTTTCTTGTTTACTGGGGCTGAATCAGAAGTTCAGGCAGAGATATTACTCTTGAAAAATCAAAAGATAGATTATGCTCGCTTGACAATCCCCTCATAGAGATTCTGCCAATGTTTGAAGAAATCAATGTATGTTAAAATATACTATGTTCCAAGCAAATCAAAATCTTGTTTCTTTTTTAAACATCCTTGCCAAAGAAATATTTCTGCCTTTTTTTTTTTTCCTTTACAGTAATCTTTGTGCTAGACTCTCTACAGGTGAGCGAAAGGAGATGAAAAAAATCTCCCTTAAGAAATCCTTTTAGGAATGCACTTAGAGTGTACAAATCTCATCTTTATTTTAGACATAAGTAATTATGTGCTTACTTGCTATTGATGTCTTTAGGCAATAATCGCCTCTTTAGAGTTAAGCATATTTATAAATTATTTTCCTCCACTGAGGTCTAAATGCACAAAGAAGGGGAGAAATCTAAGGAGGGATCAGGACCAAATGGCTATAATAAATCTTGCAAATCTAGAAACTTCCTTCAGGGATCTTGAACTAGTACTGTTGATGAGCTCTGGCTGATATTGAGCAGCACAGCCCAGCAGGAGCAGACACTGCACCCCATAGTCCTGTGGCAATTTTCCATGAAGCAAATTATATTCATACTGTAAATATTGCCAGTCTTTCACCCTGTCTTTTCAGAACTCAGTTTGCCCAGAAGATGTCCTGTTTCTTTGAACTGTGTTGAAAGAAGATGCTGGAGGAGATGGAAATGGAAATTTTCAATAGTGTACTGAAGGAATTAGTGTGTGTCTCTTAACAGTCAGCTTCTGTTGCTTCCCTTTGCCCACCTGCCACCATCACAGTTGTCTGCCTGAACTGTAATTTCTGTGAGGCTTTTCTTGTGTTTTGAGTTGGTGGCCAAAAATTTCACTTGGCATTTTCAAAGCAAGCTAATGACTGCTCAAAGGAGAAAGGGAAATGGCTTCCTGAGCAAAGTCAGGCTGCCTACATTAATAGCTGTAAACTAAGATGGGGTCTTGGACCTCACTGAGGACTTACATTTCTCCATGAAGGGACACAATTCAAGTGATGGTGCAGAAAATTCATCATAGCTGCCCGTGAGGCTCTGAGCTGTTGTGCCCTTACTTGTAGCTCGCTACAAAATGTTCAGTTCTTAAGCTGATGTTGGCTGATCCCCACTCCACATCTAGTCTGCTCTGATTTGGATCTTGAAGCCTCAGGATGTTTATCTTTCCTCTTTCTTTTGTGCAGGTTTAAGTGGGCACTATTTGTGTGAACTTTTTTAGTAATCTCCTCAGAAAAATGAATAAACTTGTTTTACAGGACACAAAGGAATTTCATAACTGCATCTGTCATCAAACACCTTCTGTGTGCTATTGTGTGCATAAGAAGACCTTAGGCCTTGTGATATACTGATACGGTATATATTCTGCTTCAGTTTGTTTCAATAGACTTAAAAACATTTATGAAAATACATTAATAGCATCATTGGTCCTCCAAGGCAAGTAACTTCTATGAAAACAGAGATTTTGTATGTGTGACCACAAATTTCATGGTTGTATACTCTAATGGGTGATATTTCTGGAAATTAGGGATAACCACAGAATCATTAAGGTGGCAAAAGCCCTCCCAGCCCATCCAGTCCACCCTGTGCCAAACCCTCATCTTTGTCCCCCAGTCCAGAGCACTGAGTGCCACAGCCTGTCCTTCCTTAGACACCTCCAGGAATGGGGACCCCAAACCTCCCTGGGCAGCCCCTTCTAATGCTTGACAGCCCTTTCAGTGAAGAAAATAGTCCTGCTGTCCAATCTAAGCTTCCTCTAGCATGGCTTGAGGCTGTGTCCCCTTGTGCTGTCAGCCACAACATGAAGAGTTGCTCACCTATAATGTACACCTCTAGGCATCAAATGTGCTCTATGGGTCTCACCCTGTTTAAAATCACGGTTTCTCCCCCCAGCCTCCCCACTTTCTGAATATTCCTATTTTTGACATTTACTGTTGGTATGTTAGGGGGGATTGTCTCCTAAATCTGCATAAATTTTCAATCAAATACCATGTGGTTTTAGCCAGTCTTCACTCCTGGTGTCCAGACACCTTTCATGTACTCACTTTTGTATTTCCCCGTGTTGCAATGTTACACCCCAGTGATCTAGAACGTCTCAGTAAAGTACCATCTGCCACTTAACTTTCTCCTCCAAAGCAAGGGAAAGGAGTAGGTTTACATTCAGCAGGCCAGCCAGCCCTAATTCCTGGCATTACCTTTTGCAAAGTCTCATTTTTGCATTATGGTCTCTTGCCATGACAGACCCCATCCTGTCTGAGACCCAGAGAATTTTCCTGAACCTATTTACATGAACAACAGCAGACTCTGGTGTTTGTACTCCCTCTCTTTTATTGAAAACTCAGACAGAGTGTCTGCTGACATGAGGTCTTTTCCAGGTTTATATTCCAGCTGTAAATCATCCATCTGCAATTGAAAGAGCAACTCTTTTCTCCACACTGGTATAAGCAGTTTGCAGGCTGGTTCTGCAGGGAGGCAGCTGGGGGGCTGTGCTTGCACGGGCAACGGAAGCTTTTCATTTTCCTGGCCACTTCCACTGGCATCCAGCTTTGTCTGGCCTTCCTGCAGCTTTAACTACAATCTCTGATGATTCCCATCACTGCAGAAATGTTGCTGCAAGGCCTCACATAGCGGGTTCAGCTGATGATTTTGTACAGCAATTACCATCAGAAAATCAAAGGAAGGGCATCTTCTTCACAAACTGTTATTAGGCTAATTGTTGTGATTAGTGTCTTTCATATACATTTTTTGCAGATTAAAGTTTTTAGATCAACAATTATGGCAGTTGAAATGGAGATTTTTTTTCAGCCAAATTTATCATTCATGTGTACTTTCCTTCTCTGTACGTAAAGAAATATTGATAACCATCTCTAACCCCCCAAGGCCTAGCAGGGCCCCTCGATCAGTCTTGGTTTTCCTACATAAGTTAATTATTCACTCCTGCATTTACATTGCTGTCTGTTAAGTTCCAAGCTTACACCACCAGCTCTGTGTCCATGATACCATTCTGTTCTTTATTCTTACAGCAAAATACCATCGGTAAACTTCAGTATCCTTTAGGGTATCCTTTTGGGAAATGATACCGATGGCTAGCCTAGAAGGTCCAGTGAAGCACTGTGTTCAGAGGGTGCAAGTTCAAATTTCACAGAGCTTCCACCAGCCCAGGTTGCTCCAAACCCTGTCCAGCCTGGCCTTGGACACTCCCAGGGATGGGGCAGCCACAGCTTCTCTGCCCAACCTGTGCCAGGGCCTGCCCAC
>JAWWEE010000040.1:65870534-65961288 GCA_035221455.1 Xenops minutus | reverse complement strand
GAAGAACCGTGCCTTGCCAGTAGTGCCGACAGAGACTTTCCACTGTGCCTTTTGTGACCGGACTTGCCTATCTCACATTGGCCTTTTTAGCCATCAGCGTGCTTGTAGCAAGCGTGGGTAGAGCCCTTGTAAATCTTCGTTCGCAAAGCCTAGCCATGATGATGAAGACTAGAGAAGCTGGATCTGAATAAGGTCCTTGGGAACAAGGAAATGTGATGTTCTGACCTAATGTCTGTGTCCTTTTGCTACAATTTTTTCCTTTTATAAAATTAATGTGATAACTTTACTGGATGTCACGGGGAAACTTTTGAGCACAGAGGATATGAACTCTTTCAAAGGGTTTGAAGACGTAGAGTGCTAGGAGTGTCATTAACCAAAATTAGTGTGGCTGAAAAAACTCCAGGATGTTCAACTTCTGTAACAAGATCTTCAAGTAGAATAAAAGAATAGAGGCTTATGCCAAGAATATTAATGCTTGGGAGTGGCTCTGCTTGACTAAGAAAATGCCATTAGAACCAAGTATTTATGACTAAACACACTTGAATAGAAAACATGCAGAGAAAACTCTGGGTAGTTCATTTGTCAAAAGCTGGCTGAACTGTAGCCCTGTAGTAATTACGTACTGGATATCACAGCCAGAGAAGTGGTAACCGCAAACTGACTTCCTCATTCCTTCTCCTTCCTCCAGGAGTGGGTTGGATTAGGTAGTCAGCTGAAATTTCCAAAGCACATACTTTCTTACCATGCTGCTGCAATCCATCTCCAGGTACTTCTTGCTTAGATTCACACTAAATACCTTTTTGCTCCCCTTTTTTTCATAGAATGCAAAGTTTATTACCACACTGACTTAGTTAAATCCTTGCCAAGTGCGTGTGCACACAGGAACAGAGAGGAGAACAACTTCTGCACTAAAAAAATGACAACTGGGCACTGCTGAATGTAATCCAACAACTCTGTGGTTCCTTGTCCTGAGCAACAGATATTCTGTATCACCTAATATTAACAAACAAAAGCCTTTTTCCCATGCCATTATATATTGACATTAGCCTACTCTTCAAGCTTGGCATGTTGGCTTCCTAAGACTATTTGATCCCAGCTTCAGCTCTGTGCCAGAATTGCTGGAACAAAATGCAGTGGGTGGACAAACCTGTCCTGCTGCATTGCTTTTGGCCTTTTGACAACAGAAAGCATTTCTGTGAGTCACTTCTGCAGAAGTGCTCCCAGAGCATACCTGTGATGGTTCTCTGACTGGAAGCACCCGCATCTGCTCCAAAGGTTAACATGGGTGCATAGCAAGTGCATATCATGACACATTTGTTGGTATCCGCCAGGGGCAAATATTAAGTAGCTTATCTTTTAAAGAGGGAGATAAGGAAGAAGGGCTGAGAGGTGCTTGCCAATAAATGTATATCCATCACAGCTGTTGCTCCTGTGCGCTGCAGGAACTGTGCCAGGTACCTGGACCAAAAACCAGGGCATTGAGCTGGAGCCCTGACTGGGCTTTTGCTGAGGCCTTAGACAAAGGATTTAGAGCTAAATTAGGCTGTCTTCTGTCCTGGGTGAAGGGGAGTGAGGTTTCCATATCCCCACTTTTTGCCCTGCAAAATGATAGAATCACAGAATGGTTTGGTTTGGAAGGGCCCATAAAGATCATCTATATCCAACTCCCCTGCTATTTCTGCTTTCCTTTAAGACCTACAAATAATAAAAAAAGCTCCCTATAAATAAAAGAAGGAAGTCTCATCAGGTGTTACTGTGGTCCTGGTGGCAGAAAATTTGTATCCCTGTATTTCAGTGCGAGGCCACAAAATCCACTCACCTTGAAATGGGAAAACAGAGCAAGGAGCTTATGGAAATTGCTCTGAATATCTGCAGTCATTATTTTTCAGATATGTACACATAGA
This sequence comes from Xenops minutus, assembly GCA_035221455.1. Lineage (NCBI taxonomy): Eukaryota > Metazoa > Chordata > Aves > Passeriformes > Furnariidae > Xenops > Xenops minutus. Next base: position 65,959,384 of record JAWWEE010000040.1, on the reverse strand, counting down.
TATTTAGGTAAGTGTAATAGATTTATATATGTATTTGTACATGTGCATGGAAATACACATATGATGTGTGTGCATTTTAGGCTTTTTATTTGGGACATAGTATGCAATTTGAGGAGTGCCTTTTTTCCTCTCTGGGCATGCTAATTCTTTTAAGTATCATAGATTTATAGCATCATAGAAGATTCTGACTTGGAAGGGACCCACAAGGATCATCCAAGTCCATCTCTGGCGTTGCACAGCCTCAGCAATCCCACCCTGTCCCTGAGGGCATTGTCCAAACCCTCCTGGAGCTCTGGAAGCCTTGAGGCTGTGTCCACTGCTCTGGGGAGCCTTTTCAGTGCCCACCACCCTCTGGGGAAGAGGCTAAACCTCCTACCTAAAGCTCCTATTATTTATATGTTTTTATGTCTTTAAAGACTATAATACTCACCTCAGGAAGATGCTGAGGCAAGTAACCATAATCTGAGTGATGTTTAGCACTACTGAGAAAACACAGTTTTTAATTCTACTGCCTCCTGAATCAGCCTAACCTGGAGGCTGAACTGGCCTTCAATGGCAGGGTGAAATCCTTGCAGATAATTGGGATATGCCTAATGTGCTCCAGTCTGGATACACTCTGGTGAAAGAATCAGGAGAGGGTTGCAATGGACACCCAGTGGGATCCTTCACAACCAGCAGCATAATACCACTAAGCATTCGCCCCTTGGATTAGAGATCTCTGCACAGCGGATATGGTAGGAGTAATTCAAAATCATAAATAATCAGCTTTGTAGGAAACTGCTCCCATCAAATCACTGGGTAATTGTCTGGCTTTTACAATTCTCTTTGAAATCATTTCTGCAGGGAAATATTCCATGCGTAAAATTGTGAGTTGGAGATTGGTTGGAAGAGACAAGAACAGGGTGGCAGTAAAAAGGAAAAGCAAAGACAATTTCACTGATATAATAGAGAATCTATTCCACAACACATAAAATAATAATGCTTGCAGTTAAAAAAGCCTAAGGAAAATATAATCAGTGCCCAAGAGCAGCTGAGGCAAATGGTAGAGGGAAAATGGAAGTTCATTCACATGACACCATTTTTGGTGCTAAATTTCAGCAGATAAATTACCCAGCACGTCTCCCTGGAGTTTTTCTCCAATTGAGAAGGAGCAGATCTGTCAGAGCTGAACTAAGGCCTCCCCTGGAGCAAGTTTGCTCTCCCTATTGTAGAGGGACTCCAGAGAGGCTGTCAGTTCCTTTAGCCTGTCTTTTAGTCTTTTAAGTTGAGTGGTGTGAATAGTCTTCAAAATGCCTTTGGGTTTCCCTTTACCCAAAGATTGAGGGAATGCTCCTTTTCATTCTCAGCCACAGGAATTAAACAATAAGATCAAAAATCTTGTAATCTCCTTGGGAATTCCTTTTAGTTGTATGGGATCTAAAATGCAGGGTTTCCCCTAAATTGCTGGGCAAATGAAGGCAGAGGCTAATCATATGGCTGGCTTTCCATGCAAACATTTCCAGTGTCTGCTGTGGTTGCCAATTGTTTGGAATTGCCTATGAAACAAATTTCTTAATCGGTTTTAATACTAGGCACAAATTTAAGTGTCATTAAGTTGGGTTTTTATTGATCTTATGATCTGTTGGCATCAAGAACAAGAGGACCTGGGAACAAAGCAAACTTTAATACTTCAATTTTTTTGGCCTTTCATAACATTAACTTGTGAAAAGGATGATTGAAATAGACTCACACTGGGATCTCCAAAGGGTAATGTTTGGCGTATTGCTTTCAGTAAAAGCAGCACGAGTCAGATTTGGAGTTTACAGCAGTATTATTCCCGCTGTCTCATGCTCTATGGAACACGTTACAAAGAACCACTGTGTGTTATGTGAAAACTGCCATCTTTATTCTTCACCAAACAAATCTTTTAAAGCACTTATATCTCTCCGTGCTGCAGGAATGTAGGGGGGGGGAGGGGGGTAAACCCTAAATCTTCATTTGAAAAATCAGATGCAAATTTTAAATTTGCAAATGCATGTCCCTTGTCAGAAAATGATCCCCTACCATTTTCTAATAACGGGTAAAACACCAAAAAGAAAATACTTGCCAGCCTTTGGTAATGCTTGTTCCATTCTGGATGTGCCGAGATGCAGACGAGGACTTTGGATTTGAGGGGAAATGAGTTTGTGGGTGAAGTTCAGCCTACAATGCAGTTTGTTTTGCATGCAGGAGGTTTCTTACAATATCAGTATTACAAACTGAAAGTGCTTACAACTTCCCCTGCCTTCCCAACTTTGATGTTGTTTTCCTTAGCACAGTTTTTGTTGTATGTATCCCACATCTCCTTGTGGCCATCACTCAGAGAGAAGAATGTTGGGTCTTCCCTGCCCCACTCACTGCAGTGCCCTTGCTGTGGGAACTGTTCTGCAACAAAGAGCCAGGGCTGGGAAGGAAACGTGCAGTCATTCTGTCCAGTTATGAAAATTGCTATGAATGCAAATTATCTGCAGCTTTATAGAAAGCATTCTCTGCTGAACACAAACTGTGCCTTCAGTAGTGAAAGGCACACTGAGCCATTTGCATGGGAAAGCTGCTGCGAGGGGAGGTCCTGATGTGCTACCTTCAGTATCACTTTGGGGCTTTAAGCTTAACCTCAACCTCAGAAAGAAACCCATGGAAATATGTTTCAAAGTTTAGGTGACCTACTCACAACATGCTTTGGATTTGTTAAAAGATTTGCAAATCTTTTGATGGATTTCGTCTACTTTCCAGATGTCATCGTGGAAATGAATGTAATATTACCATGTGCTATAAAAACTTCCTGCAGCTCTATTAACAAGTTTCCCATGATGTAATTAGAAAGAAGGTATAGTGTTTTCTTTGGCATCTGTGGGTAAAATGCTGTGCATACTTATGCTGCTGTAAACCCAGGCCAACTCAGTTCATTTTAATGAAGTTATTTTGGACTTAGTTCATGTAGAGTTTGGCTATACCTCTATCTATATCTGGATATTGTCCCTGAGGGGTAAATACAGCAAATGTTGTACATTTTCTTTAGATTTTGTATAGAAAGACACTATTCTCAGTATCAAGGAGGTTACTACTATTCTGAGTGAGGCAAATGCTGTGAAGTCTTTCAGGTTCAGATTCAGGTAGGGTTTTCAGGTGTGTCCATAACTTTCTTGAATAAGCCAGAGCATGTGCAAGTGCCTCAGCCAGAGCTTTCAAATCTCTCCTCTACACCTCTTATTCCTCTCAGTTTGCTAATCTGTTATGTGAGGTTCACAGCCAAGAACCATTCTGGAGTTGGAGGCCATATTTCAATCACAAAACACTTATTTTCTTTCACAAAAAGAATTGTCTTCTCACTGTAGCCAGCTAAAGTCTCTGGCGGTGGCAGTGTTGGTGCTCATGCCAGTTGCTCTGTACTCTGGTATACGTGGGTGGCTTTGGACTGGGATACCACACACAGGCATGCTCATTGCTGTCCTTCACAAATATAAAAACTGCTTTGGACTTGGAATTTGCCTGTCATTTCTCATCTAGAGAAGCCTATACACAAATAGCCTTTGCATAAGGCCTTGTTGCCTTTTCTCTTTCCTAAATGAATAACAAACAAAAGGAAAGGGAACTAGAAGGGGGAAAAATTAAGTTTTAATGGAAACATGTTTCATCCTTTTTTTTTTTTGCTTGCCATAAAACATTAACATAGTAAAGAAGTTGATCTTTGCTCTCAATTTTTTTAATAACATACAGTATTTTGAGTTTTGCCATGGCTAAGGTACGGTTAAACCATGCGTTGCTGGTCACATTCCAACCTCTCTTGTCACAATTCTTTGACATCAAACTACATTTTTTAAACTAAAAGTTGTATGTAGCCGACTTCTTTTCATAGACACCTTTGGGGTACATTAGTAGTTATGGTGTTTTCTGACCAAAACTGCTTTTCCTTGGGACATATTTCAGAGTCCAAGCATTCCCATGGCCATCCTCTGTTTTGTGGCAACGGCACCTTTTGGAATGCTGCATCCTGCAAAGCCTTGACAGGATGCTCTGAAACATTATATTCTAGACTGCTAATTCAGTAATAGGACTTATAGTGGCCTTACAATAGCAGACAGAGCTATCTGAAATAGGGGTGTGAATAGAAAAGAGAGCAAATGTCACTTTGGTCCACTTTTCAGAGTGGTTGGTGTTATATATATAACCTTTTTTTCCTTTTTTTAACGCAGTGTAGTTCGCAATAATTTAAAATACTCTATAGACATTTAAACGATATACAATAATATAACTTAATTGGATTCCTCAATTGTACTTAACAAATACTATTCTAATATATTTACAGTATCTAGTACCATAAGACTGTGCATTACTGTGTTTGGGAGCTTTATTTGCTTCCTGTCAAGAATGTAGTGAAAGTACAGTATATTACTATTATTCAACAACAATGCCCATGAATCAAAGGGACTTTAAATTATATGGAGTGACTCCAGTATTTTGGGGGCCCCTCTTGACTTCTTTGAAATTGTACTTTTTCATGCCAAGACAGGTATTTAGAAACCAACAGCAACATCAGAAAAAAAAAGAGCAATTTCATATTGCTCCATGGGAGACTCGTGGAAGGGGTGTGATTTTCAGAGGGTAAGTGCTTGGGGTCAGAAAGGCAGGCCCTCCTGAGTGTCCAAATGAAGGTCCCAAAGTCATTGGTTACTTTGGATAATACACAAATTGCAGAGGTAATTTCGGCTCATTCACAAATCCAGCATGGCAGATGTGGAGCAGTAGATCCACCAGCCTCTTGTCCCAAGAGCACCATGAGGAGTGACAAGTGCTTCTGTGCCATGTGGGCAGGGCTCGTGGCTGTGCAGCCCCTCATGAAAAGTAATAAAATGAAACAAAAGCTAGAAGTGCAGATATGCAGATGTAAGGAAATTTTTAATCCAGGTTTTCAGAAAATCAGCTCAGGACCCTTGGGACAAGCAAACGTTTCTGTGGTTAAATGGGCTGTATTATAAGGGGGCAGATCTGGCTCTTGGGGTTAAAAACACTAGATTTTACAGCAGTAAAATATCTGAGGATTTCTCATAGGGAGGATCTCTCGTAGGGAAAAGATGTGTGAATTAGGATCGAGTGATATGTAAGAAGTAAACTTCTTTCTTAACATTCAGGTATTTACCAGAGTCATGTTATTGCCAACCCTGGAACGGTGGTGACACAGACTAACCCAAATTTAGCCACCACAGCTCACAGGTTTGCAGCAACCTAGAGCTCAGCTGTCATGCTTCTATTGACTTCTGGGTGTGTACTGAGCACAAGTTATTTAAAACTCTTGGAAATATTAACTTTCAACCATTCAAGGCAAAACTCAGTGTTGGAAGATTCTGCTAGTGCATTTGACAGCAAAGCAAACCCTTTGATCGTTGTTGGAGCATGTCTTTGTATCCTAAAACTCCCTACGAGGAGCTGAGAGCAGGCTCTCCACACCTCAGGCCTGAGTCTAAACAAAGTCATTCTTATTCAGGAGGCAAGTGTGAAAAGTCTTTATCAAACATTTGTAACCACAGCTTCATGTGATGTTTTTGCTCAGTTCTGGTAATTGCTTAAGGCCTACAGTAATTGAACTCTAATAGTGGAGTGACAACAGATCAGTAGCATTGAAGAACTTACGGAGAACCAAACACAAAAGCCATAAAGTCAGAGTTCCAGTAAGTTTACATTTAGTACAGAACTAAGACATAGCTACCCGTTAGTGCTTAGAATTTTTGATACTATTAAAAACATAAATAATTATTTTTAATGTTCATTCAAAGAGTTCCAGTGTCACTGGCAGCTGATGTGATTTTGTGAGCATTTGTTGCTTTTTTTTCCAAACTGATAGCGGAGTATTTCTGCTATAGATTTTGCTCCCTACCAGTTGTTTTCTTTTTACCTGCTTTCTTAGGAATTTAGGTTTTTGCAGCAAGACTGCTGTGTTCTAGTCAGTGAAGATTTCATTTCCTTAAAAGAAAGTCTTTGTTTGCACAGGGCTCAACAGTTTAGTTGCTGTAAAAGAGGAGAAAGTGTCTTTTTCTTTTATGTCATGGGAGCTGCAATGCAATCAGCTTCTCTGATATGTATAACTTAAAACACTAAGAGAACTCTACAACACTCAGATTGTAGTTTTAAAAAAAAAAAAAAAAAAAAAGAGGGAAAGTTTCATGTGGTTGTCAACATCACCTTAATCCTGTGGCCCTTGTTTCCAAAGCAGGTACAACAGCCAGCCAGCCAAAATGCACCATCCTTAGCAGTGTAAGTGGTAGTGGGGAGAGAGTGGCTGTGGTAGTGTTGGCTGGGGTTCTTCCCCCAAGGTGAGATGTGCAAAATGATGCTGTCGCTCTGGTCCTCCCCTCTCCCTGCGCGGCGCCGTTATTTGCAGGTGAACACCTCTGTCCGCTCGCTGCAGGTGTTGCACTTCACAAAGCAGCACCAGTGGAATTTGCAGTTGCACTGCCACACCTTGGTGTACTGGTGTGTGTTGTACCCTCTCCCACAGCACATCATGTCACAGCCGTCTGCGTTGGGGGACGTGCGGTTGCACAGCCGGCCCTGCGTCCCCACACTCCCGGTGGAAGCGTCTTCTTCACAGTAGTTGGGGGACTTCTCGATGTACACTAAATCCGTTTCCATGGGTTTCTGGTAGCTCTTAATCTGCTTGATCTTCAGGAAGGTTGGCTGTCTTAGTCTACTGGCTCGTACCACCTCCACTTGCACTGCAGCATTGTATTTCTCTTTTAAAATATATCCAATCTCTCTGAATTTAGGCAGTGTTGTCCAGCAGGTCTTGGTTGTACAGGAGCCTGAAACTCCGTGACACTTGCACTCCAGTTTCATTCTCTCTTCAAGAACCTATGTGTACAGACATTTGAATATTGTTACTGCAGGAAAACAGCATTGCAAGCTTGCCTAAACCTCAGTCTGTTTACCTCATATGAATATTCATTACTGATGGTTGAAATTTTCTTAATGCATGCTTATAAATCCTCTCCCATCCCCACAGAATGCTTGTAACACATTTTGTTTTAGCTGGCACCTGGTTGGAAATAGTGTTTTGTCACTTTGTTGGAAAACATTTCCATTCTGTTTTCAAATATTGGTGAGTATTTCCTTCAATTTCAGAAGGTATGGCTTTAGAGTCACCAGGGGACTTAACATTCTTCAAACCACTCTCATTTTGAAAACAGAAAAAGAAATGTTGGTGTTTGTTTTTTTTTTAAAGTGCCATAAGATTCAGAATACTTAATTGCTTTAAGTAATGATCAAAGAATGTTTAAAAAATTTTGACCAGCTTTAAAATCACTAACAGTATTCACTGTGTGGCCGGACCAGCATATATGCATGAGGGTTGGAACTACAGGGTCTTTAAGGTCCCTTCCAACCCATTGTATGATTCTGTGATTCCATATTCAGGCCATAATTAAAGATTTTGCCTTTAGATCTATAGCTATTCTGGCACTGGTAAACTTGTTGACTATCCTGCCTGCAGAATGCCCCATCCCCTTTGAAAGCAGCACTCCTTGCAATGTTCAATCCAACCATAACGCAAATGATCAGCCACAAATACATTTTTTTCACCAGGGCAATGACTGCACAACATTAGAGGGGAAAAAAAATCCACTGGAGGGTAATGCTCAGCAGTGAGCCAGAGAGAACTGGGAGCATTTATCATTGCCAGTGATCCAGGAGGTTCATCTAGAGGAGGTTACTTGAGTGTTAGATGGTCCCTAGAAGGGACCCGGCCTGGTGGGTGCTTGGGCTGGTGCTCCACTCCCACCTACCCAAGGCCCTCCAGGACTGGCACAGCCCTGCTTCCCAGGGAAGGTGGGGTGTGTGCCCGCGGGAGGCAGGCGCTGCCCTCCAGCTCCATGCACGGCTAAGGGAAAACTGGCCCCACGGAAGCGCCTCCCTGTTTTTCTGCCCTTGCGCTACTACTTAAGCCTGACCATAATTGCACCCACAGTCATCATTAGCTTATGAAAATCAAGGCCTAAGAACAAAGCAGGCTGATCTCTCCCGCTCGCAATGGGATGCTAACACAGAAATCTGAGCTCCCCAGCTTGTCTGAAAGCATTACTGATGCTGCAGACCATCTCCTGTAGTGGTTTTGCTGCAGATCCCAGAACATGACTGAAATGGGCAACGGATGAAAGGGCCGAAATCTGAGTACAATGGCATAATGAAGTAGGAGGGAGTAAAAAGTGCTTACTGCTTCAGAAACTGGCCTTAAAATAAAAGCTGTGCAGATCTGGTTATCCCTGCAAATAGAGGGCACCCTCCTGAGTTGTTTGAGTTTCACTTAAATTGTATGGTTTGTTTTTTCCCAAATTTCTGGGGTTTCAATATTAAAGAGAATATTTGGTTTGGGTTCTTCCTTGCCAACATACAGTAGCAAGTATAAGATAGCTGAGCAACCTATGCAAGAATCATAGAATATCCTGAATTGGAAGCAGCAGCAGCATTTCGGTGACAATGAGTAGAGAAATTCATTATGACAAAGTCTAGGGTCTTTCAGGGGTTTCCAGGGTCCCTCTGTGTCCATTTCAGGCCTGCGCAGAGGGTATTTTTCCAAAGACCCCCCAAACAAGATTTCAATCCGGTTCCACAAATCTGGGTTCAAATAATCCATTGGTATTTAGACGTGTTTGTAGCTATGTACAAAAGTGCTTAGAAGTTGTGCTTGATATTGCTGAAATGTGTTTGGTTTTATTGAAACCAACCTGTTTCTACAGCTTTCTTGACATGCAGTCTCAGCTCTAAGAACTGCAGCAAAATCCATGACAAAAGGTCATGGAGGGAGGAAATCTTGTTTCCATCTTTCCTAAGATCTAAGGTTTCTAGGAAAGCATTGCCAATGAGATCTGTCACCCCTGAGCCACACTCGTCCCTAAGCAGTAAATCCTGGGGAAGAGTACACATTTTGTCGTGCCCCACACATGTTCCTGATGTCTGTATTTTGGTCAGAAATTCCAAGTCAGTAACTTGCTCAGAGAAAGGAAGGAGACGAGGTTTGTGAGGCTCCTTATTCTTCTGTGGGCTCAGCACCCTGGGCACTGTCCCAAGGAACCTCTGTCTTTGCCACTGATATACTTCCCTGATAGACTAGAAAGTAGCACCCATTCTGAAGTCCGAGGTGACATCTCTGTAAATGTATAACTGTATATGAACGTCTCTGTGTGTATGTATGTGTTTGCCTGTGTTTGTATTTGGTTGAGAAGATGCCATTTATATACAGTGTTAAATACATGTTATATATGACTTATATACACTGCCTGGCACGCTCTGCAGTACAATCTCCAGCAACTTTATCCTAAGTTTGATTTCTTTTTTGTCCTTGCCTTTCTGAATGTCCGGTTTTGTGTCTCATTTTGCTGAGCAGAGACCTGATTTCACTGCTTTATTTTTTTTGAAGGCTCTCTCTGTTTGTGATGGTGGAAGAATTTGCAAATGCAAGCCATACAGGCTCAAAAACAGCAGAAGTTTCAAAAAGTATTAATTCATGCTCCTGAAGCCAATCTCACAGGTTTTTTTTTTATTTTTTGGAGACTTCTCTCATGAATGTGGAATGCTTGGGGTTACAACATGGAGCACAGACCCAATCATCAGGTAGTTAAATTCCTGAATGCTATAATTTGTGTGCCCACAGTCAGCTGTGGGTATAAAATTGTGCCCAAAAGCTTGGAGGTCAGGGAATACAAGGCCCAAACTAAGCAGATTATAAATAATATTTTCCCCCTCCTTCCACCCAGATGCTGCAGAGTGTTCCTTGCCGCCCAGCCACGCTCTCCCGGAGGTGTCTCTGTCTGCAGGGCATCTCCAGTTGCTTCCCACTGCCAGCACCAGGGCTGGCAAAGCTGGCCACATCTGACCCTCTTTGCCCAAGGCTTTGAACGAAGAGGAGCTCGTGTTTTGCTTCCTAAATGTCCCTCCGGCTCAGCTTTCCTCAGCACAATTCCCATCCAAGCTTTGACCCTGAGTCTTATAGGTACTCATTTACTGGAATCTAATGCGCTGTGCCAAGCCGGGTGCTCGATTAAAGATTGAAAATCATTAGCTCGTACGGCCCGCTCTCTCAGCAGTTCCATTTGTCATGTCAGTGCCTCGTATCTAATCTTGAATGGTTTGCAGCAAATCTACCTCCCAGAGCAAATTCCCATCTCTGGGCTGTGCTGCCTCAGACTAATCGTAGGAACATTCCTCAGGTCCCTTTTCCACACACAGGCCCGCTCCCACCCCACTATGATTCTGCCAAGGAAAATTTTCTAACTACTGCTACTTTGTTAAATGAATTGTGAAATACAATGTTAAAGCTTTCTTAATCCCACATCTTCTTATACCTATATAAATCATACCCTGAAAATGCAATTTGAGGGCTGTCCACTGCCAGTGGAGTAGAAAAAGACTTATGAAGACCAAAATAAAACAAAATGATACACATGAAAAGAAATTCATTTTTTTTAAGTTTCGTATCTAGACCCAACTGCATAACATCAGATACAGTTTCTGTAGATATTAAAAATCCTATCTGGATAAAGTATGAAAAAACAATAGCAACATTTTGTGTCTGTCTGTATGTTTTGGCTTGCCTTTTCTGGTTTGTGTTTTCCTTAATAGAAATGCACATTTTTGGACCAGATGTTGGATGTAACAGAATCCATATTACTTTTTGACTGCAGTATCAAAAAGAAGTAGAAGACTTTAGCAGTTTACCCCCATCAAATATGTGAGGGATCAACTTTTATTTTGAGCACTGGCTACCAAAAGAGGCGGGTGCTGGTTACAGGATGTCACCTCTCCTTGGATTCTTGGGCAGCTGCAGCCATGAGAGCTGATGGCTTGAGGATGGTGTGTGAGCACTGGATAACCCAAGTCTCAGTGCAGCCTGGGGTCCAACACTCTGACAAAATGCTGATCTCAGGGACCTGTCTGGGAATCCAAGTGGGCTTTGTTTGGGTATGGGGTTTTAACTAACATTAGCAGGGTGCAAGGCTACTCCTCTAATGCAAATGTCCTGCAATTATTCTTTGTTAATAGCAGACCACAGAGCCCAAAACTGAGCAGTGCAATGCCATGTCTCCTTGGGTGGTGCCCAGCCCTGTGAGGGGAAGACATGGAGCCAGCAGGAGAGGAATATGGGTGCTTCAGCTGCCTAGTTTTCCTTCTGCTCCTCTGTGAAGCTGTTCCATAGAGCATCACAACAGTATTTATACTCTGGGGGATGGGACATGAGGAACCGAATTGCTGTGTTTACTCCTTATCCCTATTTTCCTTATGGTTTAGCTCAATGGGAGCAGGGAGCCTCTGCTTTGCAGGGCTCAGTATCCAGTCAGAGCAGGAGGTGGTTTTCCTTTGGCACTGGCCAGAGCTCAGCAGGGCTAGAGACTCCTGGAGGTGCCAGGAGGTACCAATTCTTCTCTTCCTGCCCTCCACCTGCCTCCCTGACAGCCTTTTTGTGCATTAAAAAACGGAGGAAGTCCCACTGCACTCTTCACACAAGTTCTCCTCTTGGCTGCCTGGAAAATTAACCTGGGATTTTGGGACCTGCTGCTCATCACATAGAAGCCCCTACTGTTATGAGGATGAACAATAGCCTAATCCATCAGTGTCTCTACCTTCTAGAAGAAGAGAAAATAGCTGCTATGTTTGAGCAATAAACTGCTGCAATTGGTTTAAACTTTCTGAATTTTATTTTTACAGTGAAATGTTGCAAAAATCCAAAATCTTCAGAAGCACCATCACAATCATCCCCAAACCAAGTGTGATTGCAGTGTTTCACTCTGTTTTCTGTGGAATTTGCTGTAAAGCTTGAAGGTAAAATTTTAAATACCACCTGAAATAGTTAAAAATATTTCACTGGTAGTTTTATGCTTTCAGGCAGAATAGTTATGTCAGGTTCGAGAGTGTGCAGTGATATTTTACTGGATGGATGATCTCTGTCTTGCATGCATTGCCTGGTATGCATGGGCATGCACATTTCTTGAATAAAACCATTTAGCAAGTCCTAAAATATTTGGCTCTTCCCCCCTCTAATTTTAAAGCACAATGTTCAAAAAGTAGGATAGTACCAGATGTAGCTTCTGGCAGTCAATGTTAAGGGTGTGTTTCTGGAAGAAAAAAATAGGCTAGTAAATGCAGCCCAACTGGAAGCAGGAGATCTATCCTCATGAGATTTTGAGCCAAAGCATATTCAGGACATATGGATAACCCTTGGTTATCCATCTAACCCACCCAAGCTGTAGCACCAAACTTCTTGAAATTGGATTTATAGCTGTCTGCAAATCAGTTTAAGTGGGAAAGTGGAAAGTATGGCATGAAGCATAACTATGGAAAGCTTTTCTTTCCTGAGTGTTCTCTCAAGGGCTGTTCAGTGAAATCATTTGTCGCTGTTAGAGAAAGAAACTTTCAGCAAATGATGGACTCAGGGCTGCAAAACCTGGAAAGTCACATTCTTTGCATCACTGACATGACTTAGGAAACAAAGTCACATTTTTGAGAATATTTTAGGCATATAAGAGCATAAAATTAGTTGGGTTTCATGTTTGAAACTGGGATTCAGCCTCCACTGTAACTTGGGAGCATTTCCTGCAGAGTCTTTTTCTGGGCATTTCCTCTGACCCTGCTGTCCTGTCAGCTGGCAGTGAGGGCAGCCTGCAGCAGCTCAGGCCATGCTGTGCACCTGGCAGGGGTGAGCTGGTTACTTATAATGTCTCCTGTGAGCTGGAGGGAGCTAGCACTGTCTTACATACTTAACACATGTAATACAGACAATACATATAAATATGTATAAATATCCATAATTATGTGCACACACACACACTGCGTATATTTATGTGTCTGTGCGTATGTGTGTGTATATGTATATATAATGAATGGGGACCAATAAATCACCTCATTAGCTGTGCTGCAGCCAAAGCAAGTCAGCAAAAAGCCCTTTCCAGTACCACAGTCCTGTGGCGCCAGGAACTGTGAGAACAAGCCATGGCTTAGATGGAAATGTTGTCCCAAGTAATTGAATAATCTCTTCTGAAGAGAACCTGAATTATTTGAGTTTTTTCCCCCACACCCTCATTGTTTCAAATAAAAAATAAGCTGTTGTCATGTTCCAGGCATTCCAAAAAAACAAGAAACCTCCATTGCCATTCCAAAGGAATAACTGTCATGATGGTAGAAGGCTGAGTTGCTGGCAGTCAGTGTGATGGGTGTTTCTGGCAGGGAAAGGAACAGCCCAGCTTATTCTGCACAAAACCACAGTCACTGTCTATCGGAAGAGCCTAATTGATTGATAAACTGTTAGAAACATTTCTCCTTTTTGGTAAAAGATGCAATCTGCTACCAATCTGTCAGCTTGTTCTTTTAACTCACCCCTTAAAAACAAACAAACAGACCCCCCATTTTTATAAATCAGATTCCCTGTGAGAGACAGTGATTATTTTGAAGCTTTCAACAAAAAAATAAGATTAATGGTGTGTGTTCACAGATGTTACCGTTTCTAAATTCATTTATCCCAGAATAAAGAGACTTGTTTCTAAAAATACATGGTCGAAAGCTGCCTCTTAAAACAGCATCAAAGCTGGCTTGGTTTTGTTGGTATTTAATTTTTCATTACTCTATCAAAGTTTTGCCCACAGATCTCTCCGTAATCATTCAGATTTGCAACAAGCCATTCTTCCAGTAACATTTGCATTAGACTTGCACTAGTCCTCCTCTAGGGGCTTGTTTTTATTTAACACACTTGTACTTTCCATCCCCAATCGTAGTGCAGGTTTCAAAGCTGATGGGGAAGTTCATTCCTTTGCTCTTTCACACAGCCCTTTGGCCACAAAACATAAATCTTCCATCATGTCACCAGGAATCCCTAAGCATTTATTTCTTCCAAATGCCACCAATGGCAAGTTTATGATTTTGCCGCTGGTGCTGTTTATTAGAAATTTTTCAGAAACGTTACAAACCTGCCATTAGCTGAAACAATTCTTAGAAATGCAATCCAGAGACATTAGGGGATGTAGTGTGGGGCAATTGAGGGGATTCACTCATTTCCACAGTCCTCAGAAATTCCCTGAGAAGCTTAAATAACATCTAACGTGTTCCAGGTGGGATGTGCCCCGGGATCTCTGGGGGGTGGCACAGGGCACACCACAGAGGGGGACAGCTGAAGCAGGGATGGTAATGCATTGAGCAGTAATCAATGCACCCTTGCAAGGGTAGCATTTGGTTTCCATCCTCTTTTGCCTCCAAACACCAAGCTGAGCTGAAATGCCCAGCCTAAGAGAGGTGATCAGACCAGGCACTGGTTTGAGATCTGGGAGGGTTATTACTCCATGGACATAAATCAATGTAGCTCCATGATATTTATTGTTTCAGTCATGGTTGTAGACATGAAACTGTTTCTTCCACAGTGACACTTGTGCAGCTGTTTGTGGCCCATCAGTGACAGAGGGACAGCTGTGCCTTTACGAAGAGGTGCATTGGGTGTTTAGGTGTATTTAATTAGAGCTGGGTCCAGCCAGTGCTGTGGGTTTGGATGGAATAACCAGCTACAGGTGCTGTGGGAGCTGAGCAGTGCAGACACTCAGTCCTGTCTCATCACAACCCCGGCATCCCTTGCTAGATTTCAGCAAATCAGATAAAAACATTGATTTATCAACATGCCGAACAGATCTAGCAAGGTGCTCTCTGCTATCAGCGGGATTGGAAAGAAGGCTTAGGAAGCAGCAACTTCCAGAGGAGCATCTCTAATACCTGTTCAGCTCTGAATAAAAAGACACAGCAGCGAAACGCAAACATGAGATGCCATCGGGGGCTCGATGTGGGTGCGGGATAACAGCAGAGAGAGGGGTGAGTGCTCAGGGAACCTCCTGCCACCAAGCCAGCCTCCCCCCGTCCTCCAGCGACACGGACCCCCATCCCTCTCCTTCCTGGAATACCTTTCTTCCAGCCTCATTGTTGTGCAAGTTCATCAGCCTCCGTGCATTCTTTTTGATTTCTCGGGCATCAACAAACCTCCGGGAGAACTCAATGCCGTATCTGATATCCGCGGAGCAGCCTCCCCACTTCCAGCCCTCCTCCTGGTTGTAGTAGCCCTGTTTCTCTCGGTCACAGCCGCAATTGCTGAGGTTGCCCTGGCTGCAGGCGGCCGTGACAGCGTGTGCAACCCCGGCAGCGGTAATGGCATAGGTGAACGCAGCCTCCCTGCTTCCTGTGGAGAGAAGCCAAGAGCTCAGGGGTTGGCACAAAGGCAGCACTTCGCTCGCTACAGAAAGCACACACATTATCTACGTGAGGGGGTCCGGCGGGGGCAGGGCAGGGCTGCTCCCCGTGTACTTCTCCTTCCAACAGAATTCCCTACGTGTTTGCCATGCTTGGCCCAGCTGGGGCACATTAGTGAATTGCCCCGGTGTGCCCCCCGGCGCCTCCGCAGAGCCCCGACGGCGCCGAGGTGAGGACACAGGGCTTGTTTTTACACTGGCTGGTCAGGTTTGTGAGCTGAACTTTTTCAGATTAATAATAAGCAAGTCGGTAAGTTACCTCTAAGCACTGACACGGCATGGAAAAAGAAAAGTGTTCAGAAAACAACGACGATTAAAAAAAACCAAACCAAACCAAAACCAAAACAAAACAAAAAGCCGGGGCACAAATGGGGTAGGTTATTAAACTAACTTGTGGTGCTGGGTGTGAAATATTGCAGGAGAGGCCTACAGAGACAAGAGCTGGGGAGGTTTCACTATGTTTCAGGGTAGAGGGTACCCCTTTCCCTTGCTGACTTCTCCTGTGCATTAGTTTTGCTGTAAAGACTCTTTTCCACTCCCAGTCTGACCCAAGCCTCTGCCTTCCCATGGCTACTGAGCGTACAAGGGACATGGAAGTGCTGAGGCACCAGTTTCCCCTCAGAGCACGTGAGATACTGTCATGGAAGCACAGTCTTGTTCAAAAAAATAAAGTTATTTTAGAAAAAAATAATGTCTTTTTCAATGATGCTGTTGCTTTGCCAAGGTTTCTTGTTCCCAATTCCATGTTATAGCTGTAGATCCTGAGGTAAATCAGCCTGCTTTCTTTGCTGGTCGGCTGAGTTGCCTGTGGGGTGCAAGGCCCTCAGAAGGGCAGCTCCAGCCCATCCCTGCTCCCAGGAGAGACCACACTGCCACTGGCTCCGTGCAGGGCTGCATCATGCCCTTGATGTGCTGCTGTTCTTATTTATAACGCTCCCTCACAAATTCCCTTCTCACTGCTGTCATCATTCTCCTCTATGTGTTTCTCTGGTGATAAACAGGCAAACTTGTGGTGCTACAGCCAAAAAATAACTGTAAAGAATTTGTAGAAAGTTGCTGAAGTGCTTTAGTGACCACACACAGAGCTTTAGCATCATTAATGGATTTGGGAAGGGGAAAAAAGGAAAAAATTTTCCAGAGGAGAAAAAAAACCCAAATCTTAAAAGCTATTTTTAGTTTTTTAACTTTCGGATTCATAGATATTGTAACTCTTCTGGAATGACCAGTCCACAGTGTGTGTTGGTTTATGTTTTATATTTCTTATTTTCATAAATAGCTTCCTGAAAGATTACACCACTGCCACATATGAGGAAGATCCTGCAAGAAAACAATGAGAAACTGGTTTTGGGCACCATTTACTTGTCTCTCCAAAGCAGTAAAAAAACCACTTTGACCAAGAGAAAAGCAAAAGGGTGTCGTATCTTTCAGCTACCAGGCAGGTTCCATTGCCCTGAGTACATGGGGCAGTTGCAGGACTGACTTCACTCCCAGACACAGGATGCTTTGTTGGGGTGCAGGATGTGTGCAGTCTGGGTCAGTGGTTCCCAAACCGTGGCCCACAAATCCTGGTGGTCCAGGAGGCCACAGGGAAGGGCTCGCAGTTAATCCGCAGAGCCATATTAAACATTGTTTTTAATAGTGTTTTCAATTAAAAGTTTGATGATAATGATGCCTGGTGGTCCATAGGAAATTCTGAGGGTTGATAGCAATCCAAAAAAGTTTGAGAACCACTGTTCTAGTTCCTAGTGTGATTTCTATAAACATGTATCAATATTCAATCTTCTTCACTCCCCAGCTGAAGTCAAATCTGGGGCCCGTGGTGTCCAGTTGAGTTGGAGGATTTCTCTCCTTTTGCTTTTAAATATTCTTAATCTATAAATTGAATTATTGGAAATATGAGATGCAATAGAAGCTACATAGATAGACATATTTTCTTTTCCTTGGGATGAGGATAAATAAGAATGCAGAATCAGACCCAGGGCAATTTTTGATTCAGACACCTTTGAAACACACACAGAGTTCTTTTGAACAAGCAGAAACACATTGCTGTGAGGGAACATAGCAGCTGGGACCTACAGTTCAGCAGGTTTACTCCAGATACGGACTACTGACAGGTGCTCACTTCTTGTGTTTAAGCTCAATATATTCCACATGTGTCCAGAGGAGATGGTAAGACATTTTATCACAGGCACTGTGTCTGTGGCTTCTCCGTGAGTTTTCACACCATGCTTCCCTTGATCAGTTTCATAAAACTAAAGAATAACCTGTCTTCTTTTCTGTCCCACTCATTCCCCGTATACCCCTGATTGCCACCAGGAATAGAGGAAAACATCTTTCCTTCACTGACTTGAGAGCTCTAGCAGTGATGGAATTATCTCAAGTCATGGGATGGTATCAAATGGAAACCGCATTGACACTCTGAAGAGATTACTCTTCTGTTTGCACACAGCTCTAAAGAGGGGCTTAGAAATAAGATCTGGCTTGAAAACCATATTTCTTTAGCAACTTAAGTTGTCCTGCTAAGAAATATGGTTTGGGATAGGGGGTTAGTATTTTTTTAACTAGGGGATGTTCTAAAACTTCACTTGACCTTCAGTGTAAGCATGAGCTCAACAGTTCGCTAAAGTCCCAGGATCAGTGGAGTCTGTCAGAAACTCCTGATGGGGGAGGGAGGGAACCTCTGGGCTCAAATAATGTGTCTGCTGTACACAAAGCTTTCCATTAACATGTCATCACTTGGAATCAGTTCTTAGCAGGCAGCTAGAAATATTTAAGTAAGATTGCTGTGATACCTGAATGGAGAACAATAATCTCATTTTATGGAATTTTCTGGGATTTCAAAAATATTCCTGTTCTGCAACAAAACAGAGACAAGTCTTTCCAGAAATGTTCATGAAATGAAGACATCAATAGCAGCAGATTTGGGGTTTCACTCAACTTTGGGGCTACATTTTTCTTTTCCTAGTGAATTTCCTGATTATCTAGTTCTTTGGCATTCTATATGCTCAGTATCTGCGACTCAGAGGAAAAATGCTTGTTTGACTTCCTAAAGTTTTCTGTCGCAAAGATCAGAACAATTCTGTGGAGATTTTTATTTTGGTAATACACTGCTTTGGCTTTTGTTGCAACCCTTGGATTCCCCCATTTTTCTGCTAGAAATGCCTGCTCTGATGTCAAAGATGACAGTTCTGGTTTAATTCCCAAAACACAGAAAGAATGAGTAATGTGATCTAATACCTGCTTGATCTGATAGCTGTCTGATCTAAGAACTCCAACAGGTGATGACTAAGTTTTAGGCTGCTAACTGAGCACTAAACTTGGTCTGGTCTGATGTGGAATTTATTACCAGTTCCCTAATTGCTGTACTTTTCTGCACTCCAACATGCACACATTCAGCAGTGTTTTCAGCCTCTAATCACACTCAGCTGAGAATCACATATGCTAAATACATGTTCAGCCATTCAGCTGTGAGCACAGGGGTGAAGATTTAAACAATCCATAGTTAGTTGCAAGAGATCTGTTCTTATGAGTAACAAGATGAGAATAGTCCTCTTGCACACACCATCCTGAAATGACCCATGTCAGCAGCTAGATGAATAAGGCTGCCACTGAATCTCAGCTACTAGAGCTGTAATTTAACTTCAAATACTCAACTGTAGAATATATACTGTTTGGTGAGTAACTTCCTAAATCTTAGATCAGCAATGAAAGAAGTACTGTACGCTAATGTTAAACAAACCAAATTCCTCATGCACTTACTCAAGGCACCAGATTGATTATATGACAATATACAATATAGGGTAGTGGGAAGAAGAAATTAACCATGGCAGAAGTTTAATTTTTTTCCAAACTTACCCTTTTCAACAAGTCTTGAAAGCTGAGGACAGACTGAGTCATTTTTTATGGCAAAAGACAATAGATATGTCTAAAAGAGTAAACTAAAATTCAGAGAACTTCACCCTAAGTAGTTCTGGATGAAGACTTTTACAGACAGTTTATTTCCTTTGTGATTTTGTATTTTATTACACACTCATTAGCAATTCTCAAGGAAAATAATGCAGAGTCTTCTCTTTCAGTTTGATCCAAGGGCAAAACAAGTCAGTTTTTTCACTGGCTGGAGCATTTTCAGTGTAATTATTTTTGAGCTTCTTGGTTTATAAAAGCAGGGATTAATTTAATTGCTCTATCCCTCTAACTTTGTGTACCCTGTGCTGCCTGTCAGAGCTATAGACCACTGAAATCAGTTTGTACAAGCACAAAAAGCCAGGCAGAAAAGCAGGGCTGGCAGGAAACTCGAGAGGGTATCTACTCTAATATGGGCAAATAACAGAGGTGTCCTTCACAGCAGCTTTTATTTATCATTTTCTTAAAGATCTTCAGTAGAGAAGGTTCCACAGACTATTCCAGTACCTCAGGACCTCTACTGGTGTGTATTTTACTAGTGTTAACCTGAAACTGTCTTTCTGAATTCAAACCCACTGCTTCTTTCTCTCCAGACACTAAGAACCAGTTACTCCCTACTTGTAGCAGCAGCTTTTAAATATGCAAAGACTTCCATCCCTTCCTCGATGTGTTCCATCAGCCTGCTTGCCCAGCACTCCCAAGAGTCTGCCCATTCCCCCTGCTCTCTCAGCTGCCTGGGCTGTGTTGTGGTACAGTGCTGGATGCTCCAGCTGAGGTCTTGCCTCCTCAGGGTTAGAACAGAAGCAGCACTTCAGATGTGTTGTAACTATGCTGCTGTTTACTCACGCCAGCGTGGTGTTTTCACAGCAGCAGGACACTTTTGACTCTCTGCTCAATTTGCAGCCTTCTTCTATGCAGCTGCTGTCACACCACATGTTTCCCAGCTTGCATTTGCGCAGCTGATTTTTCCCACATACATATCTTTGCATTTGGCTGCCTGATTTGCCTCCTCTTTCTCTGCTTTAACTCTTTTTGCTTCTTTTCCAGACCATTTCTCCAAGATCATTTTCAGTTTTGACTCAAATTTCCTTCGACTTCCTTGCAGTCCTTCCCAACCTGACATAATTCATAAATTCCATGTGCACAATTATTCCCTTAGTCCAGTCAAGAGTGGAACACTGACTGGTACTAGATCCAGCACAGATTACAAGGAGACCTAGTCAGCACACCCTTCTATTTTGATAACTACCCTCCAAGTATGATTTCCAGATGGTTTGTACCCATTTGGCATGTTCTTAGTTTTCTTGTGAGAATGTCATATAAAGCAGTGTCAAAAGCTCTCTTTCAGTCCAAGATACTTGGTATAAACTGCTGCTTCTCTGCCTCTGAGGCTCTGGGTGGCAAAAGAAGGAAATTAGATTGGTTTAACATGATTTGTTCTTGACAGATCCTTGTTGACTCTTACTCATCTCCTTGTTCTTAGTTATGAGCTTACAAATGATGTTTTGTTCCCATATTTTTTAATTTATTCAAGTTAAGATTACTGCTCTTATAATTACTTTCCTTTTTTTCTTTTTTTTTTTTCTTTTTTAGACAAAGGCAATACCTTTGTCTTTTCAATTCTTCTTTATTAGAGCTCTCCACAAGGTTTCAGTCCTAAAGGCTGTCAGGACTACCAGCTGTAAACTGGCCTTATTAAATGTTCTCAGACAAGGGGCAGCTAAACTGGAAAGTATTCAGTCTGGGCAGGTACTGCCTCGTGTCTAAAGCTCTGAGCATTTTCCATCTGCTCCCCATCGACCATGTTAGTGAAGGCTGAGGCAAGAAGTGCTTGGCCTTCTTGCTATGATCATTGGTTTACACTCTCCTTAGGGTTCCACTCCACTGAGCAGTGGATCAGCTTTTATTCTCCATCTCCCCTCACTGACCAAGTGCAGACTGATTGATTTCTGTGTAGCCTGGTGTCCAAACCCTGCAGACACAGCCACCCATAGCTGGGAGGTTCCTCCTGCAGCCTCTGTGCTCTGAGCTGCTCCCCAACAGTGATCCTGGTATCTGTTACCCTGGCAGGACTGCCTGGTCAGACGTGATGGACTCTGCTGATGGTCATGTTGGGGCATGTTCCCTTTACAGGATTTATTCATTTCCCATTTCCTTCCTAAACCTCTTATTTTCTACTGCAATCTAATTAAAATAGTCTTATCTCATTTTGTTTCATCCAAGAAAGGACACTTAGTCAGACTAGCACTAGAGCAGGAGTTGCTTAGGATTTCAGCATCTTCTTCCTGACTGCCTGTGGTGTCTGTTTTCAATTGCATTTGTTTGGGACAGAGAACACTGCAGATCTCAAAGCCCACAATGTGTAGTGATATGATATAAAGGTTTATTTATGGATTCTTCACTTGTTCAGCATTTTTCATGTCTAGACTCCCACTCAGTTAATATGGTTGGAGGTGCCAGAATCTTGGTCATCCGTTTAGAGTTGCTGTGTTAACTGGATTGTTTTCTGTTGCTCATGTGGGTTTGTCAAATTTTCTTTTAGAATGGGCTGGACATGAGCTAGAATTATTTCACACTTGCAGCTCCTTTCTCTCACTCTATATACTTTTGGAAGCATGTCTCTTAAGAAGAGATATTTAGTCTGCCTCTGCTTTTCACACTTTTTCAAACATTTTTCGAATGTCATGGTTATTTTCTAAAGGATTGGTAGTGCTTTCCACAGTGATTTTTGTAATGAGTCTTCCAGTGATTTACAGGGTTTTTTTTACTTAATTTACCCCCTAAATATATTCAGTTAAATCCTGGCAGCCTTAAACAATAGTCAGCATTTCTGTTCCAGTGAGCATAATTCTGTTGTGTTTTTGACTGTCTTTTGGCAACATGTCCCTTGGTGAAGTTTTCTGGGACAGTTTCTGTGAGGTTAGTAAATTTGCTGTGATCTTTGAAAGGATGGTTAGAAGTGCCCAGAGAAATATGAAATTTTTGGGTTCTCCACTCTAAAACAATATTTGTCAGACCAAATATTTCTTACTAAGTCAGCCCTAACAAACAATCTGTATTCCATTCTTATAGAAAACAGGGAAATGCAGTTTGGGTCCCAAAGCAGCACTGCTTGTTTTTGTCACAGTTTAGTTAGAACAGGGTGCTGAGCACTCATTTAAGGAGTGCACAGAGCATGGCTTGGGCAGCTGAGGGGGTAGTGCCAGCTGCCCTGGACCTTTGAGAGAGGCCTGTGTGTGTCACAGCTGGCTGTGCTTTCATGATGCTCCTGCTCATGCTCTCCAAGTGCCTTGTGGGAGTGGCTCCTGCTTGTGTTCTCTCTGGGGTCACTGGTGTTCCACCGTGGCACTCACTGGTGCCCTGCTGACTGTTTGCTGCCTTTTCTTTTCCGTGGGCACCACTGGTTTGATATGTCATAATATGTGAAAGCTCAGCTGGAGGCATCTTGCAGTGCACCAGGGATTTCAAAAGGGCTTTGCAGCTCTTGGCAGAAAGCATGGAATCCTGGAGGCACCCCAGAGAAACTGGGTCCTAAAGTATACCAGGGTCCTTAACTTCAATGGTGCTATGAGGAACCAGATGTGTTATATATTCTGTGTCATCCTATTCTATACTATACTATTCTCTTCTAGAACAGAATATTAGATATTCTATTCTTCTAATAATTCAACTGCCTCAGTCAATAAAAGAGCAGTTCTTACAAGTAGAATTTGCCAGTGTGTTGTGGTCTCTTTTGTAAGGGGAATTTCACATAGAAAAATAAAACCAATATTTAAAAGAAAGGAAGGGAATCTATAACTATATGGACACATACTTTCCTTTTTTTTAAATTTTCCTCTTGATAGTATTCTTGCACTATAATATGGCCTGCTAAAAGTTTCTGAGGTACCTGTGTGGTGCTCAGCAAGGGAAATGTTGTCCAGTCTGATTTAAGATGTAGAGAATATGCTTGCCGTATCATGAAAAACAAAACCACAAACAAACAAAAGTACCACTAAAGCAAAAAACAAACAAATGGAAGTGCATACAAAGAAAAAAAACAACCAAACACAAAACAGCAGAAGAGAAACCTCCACCCTGAACCTGACAAGGAAATGGAGGACAGTACTGCCAGCCACATTTGTAAAGTAAATTTGTTTTCAAGTTAACTTCCCCCTCAGTTTAGTAGGATCCATGAGCAGAGGAGGTTGCTGCCAAACCACTGAGATTTTCATGGGTGTGGATTTTAGAGGCTCGGGACTTCAGGGAGTGAATCAGTTCAGAATGAGTATTCTCCTTGGCTGTTCATAGAGGATCCTACCAATCTAAATTATTCTGTGATTGTGTGATTGTCATTGACTTTGCTATGGACCCTGTTTCATGGATACTCTGTCATCCCCTCTACTGTGCTTGTGAATATTAAGAAGCCATTGCTGTGCAGAATCAGGCCTTCTAAGTGGACTTTTGCTGGGTCAGTATTTTAATTAACTTGTTTCAATCATCTCAGTGGTCTGACATAAATATACTGTGTTGAAGAACACCTCTATAAAAATAAATCTGCACTTCCATTGGCATGAAGTCATCTTTTGCTATATTATCTCATGTCCCTTCTAACCTGGGTAACAAATCCCTGAGGGCACTGACCATGCCTGTGTTCTTCAGTAAATCACTGTGCACACCTGTGCTTTGCTGTAGAAACATGTTAAATAATAACACCTTTTAAAGGGGTCACTGAATTATGAGTAGTTGTAAGCACTAAGCTCCTATACCTGGGCATGCCAAAGTGTCTGGGGGTGGGTATGCAAATGTCTGTGTATGTTGAAGATGAAATTTCAGCCCTTGCTTTGGAATTTCTTGAGGCAGTTTAGTCAAATCAGGACTATTACCTCGATACATTGTGCAGAGCCTATCAGTGGGCCAGTGCCACTTTTCCAGAATTACTGAATTACAGGTACACTGAGTGATAACCAGCTGAAACTGGTGTCAGGCACACAATTGTTTCTGCAAGGGGTTGTCCTTCCCTTAAGGAGCTGTGTCTTTCAGCTGTAGAGGGCAAGAGAAGAAAGATACTATTACTTCTCTTTAGAGATATTATTACCTCTCTTTCAGAGGGGCATGGGGAGGTTAAGGCATTTATCTGCAGGGCAGAAGGACCTGTGAGAGAACAAACTCTCCTCTTGTTGGATTCTTTTCTGGGGGGTGGTTCACAGAGGAATTTGGCTGCAAACTTCTCAACCAACAACTGAAACACCAATTCAGGACGTCCATGCAGCTGCATGGTGGGACAGGACCCCTCCCAGGGAGAAACAGCAGTTCCTGGGCCTGGGAATTCCCTGCTCTGCTCTTCCACACGCTGTTGTGGCACAGTGTTGAACTGACCATTCAGTGCCAGAGTCAGGGAGGGCTCTGGGCACAGCAATGCTCAGCATCCCTGTGCCTGCCAGGGAGTTACTTGGCTCTTACAGTCCACTCCTGACATTCACACTCACACCTCATCACATGCCATACCTGCTTGGCATTGTAGCCACAGACCTCCTTTGCTTTTCATTTGAAATATAAGTAACTGATGGGTCTGTCCAGAAGAATTGCTGAGGTTGCATCTGCTTCTGTTTCTGAGAGATGCTAGATGTTTTCACATCCCCCTTTGGAGCTGATGACATTTCCTGACTAACCAGTAAGATATATGCAGCTTCTAGCCATATCTCACAAGCTGGCTGCTTCTGTTTGTCAGCACAGACTTTTTCCTTGTACTCAATTTTTATGTTAGTCAACACAATGATTTTTTAGATATATATATATAAATTTAGAAACCTCCTTTTGGAAACACAAACAAAGCAAGCCTAGCTCAGCCCAGGACATTTTGTAGGTATAAGATACTGCTTTCAAACTAGATATCGATGTTTGCAGTATACAAAATTAATTACATCTCTAGGACAAGAGCTAGTCACCCAGAGCTAAATCAGCAATGGGGTTTGGGCTCTAAAGCCTGTCTTTTAGATGTTCTTCCACACAGGGTTTTCCATGTGGCCAGCTCAGGACTCCAGCCTCCCCAGTCACTGAGGTAGGCACCAAAAAAGCCAGACTCCCAGAAGGAATCAAGCTGCATAGGGACACTCCAAAACTGGGAGTAGAAATACAAAGAAAGGGAGAGAGTCTAAACGTATGCCATCAGAGAGTTAAGCCATATTTCCCTGCACAGTGAGCCTTTCCAGCTATGCTGGCAGCAGTCTTCTAACTGTAATTGCTGAGGGTATATGGTGGTTTTAGAAAAGGAGAGCCCACCCTTAAAATGTTCGGACTGGAGAAAAAAGATTTCTTTACATGACACGCCAGAAGATGACTTTGTTGGTTTCACTGATTAGTAAAAAAGACATTCTACTGAACATAATACAACTTCTTCTACTGTATTTTCCTAGGGTTTTTTCAGTATCATTTAAATTGATTCTATCAAGTACAGAATTAGCATGAGTTTTTATAAAATAAAGTACTAATTCTACTTAGTCATGACATTTCTAAAATAAGGTTTGTGAAGAGCAGCAGTATCTTTTATTAAGCCGAATGGCATACACTAGGCCACACTACTTGGTCCAGTAGACCTAATAAATAAACATTTAAATTATTTGTCAGATTTCTAATCTAGATCCAGACAAATATCATAAAATGGTATAATCCTCCATCGTGTTGTAGCTTTTGCTGTGACAGCAATACAAGAATAGCATTATGTCAAATAACTATGAAATAAGACCATGTAGAAATACCTTGCTCTCCACACCACTTTGTGGTAAAAGCAGTGAGTATGGAGGAGGTACTGCCCAAATTCAGCAATGGTGACAGCCAGTCTGGGGCCTCTTACAAATGTTTCAGGCTACTGGTCATGGAGAAACAGCTCCTCTGTGCCCAGGACAGCACTTCCCAGGCACAGAAATTGTTATGCTTTCTTGTCTGGTGACTCTGCCCTTCAAGGTGGCCTTCTTCTGAAAAAGTGTATAGACATAGACAAAAGACCGTTTCTTACATTTGACAAAAGAAAAGGAAAAATAATTTGTATCAAATAGTGTACCAGAATGTTGCCTTTTTCTGTAAAATTCTGCACAGGAATGTGGCAGAGAGACGTTCTCACTGCAGTTGGATAATCCAATGCTGTTGGATTATCTCCTGGAAGATAATCCTGCTTTAAGGTTGTCCTACAAATCTGTGGCTCACATAAATTCCTGCCGTGTCTTCCCATACCTGGCAGGACACCTTGGAGAACCAGCCCATATGTCAAATTCCACAAGCCAGTGTACAGTGAGCACTGTCACTGGTGATCCATCCTGCCGGTGTGGGGGCTTTCATGTGTTCTCTGGAGCACCCTGGGAAAGGCAGCATTTGGCAAGTGAGACACAGAGAGTCTCATGTGGCTGTTTAGGATGTTCCCACTCCCTTGGCATCTCCCATGGTAGCAGATGGACGGTGCCTCAGTAGCTTTAGCCCAGCCCCATGTGCCTTGGTGGCTGTCTGTATGTGCCTTGTTCTGCTCTGCTAATTCTGCTCAGAGATCACATCTCCCAACACAGGGCAAACAGCTAGGCAGTGACCCTGTGAGTCACTGCCACCCTCTCAAGAGCTCAGAGTTTGTGGAGAGCAAATGAGAAAGTTCTGGTGAAAGGGCTGGGTTGAGAGCTGCTTTTGAATTCTATTTTCCAAAAGCTCTTTTACACTGCTTGTGTGGCTGCATTCACGTTCCTGAAACATTTGACTTGCCCAACCATCCTTCTGGGAGGAGGGGCAGTGTCAAGTAATGATGTCGAAGCTTCTTGGTATTTAAAGGGTCCTTGCCTGGTAGTCACGTTTGTAACCCCAGAGAACAAGACATGGCACAAATCACACATATGAAAGAGATTTAAAAGAGTACAGAGCTCAGAGGGCTTTGGATAAATACATAAAGTTTAGGTTCTGGTCCAAACCTCTCTGGTTTACAAAATGAGTCTGTAAGCATCACAAGAGCAAAGTCTTTTTATTTATTTTTTTTCGGCTCTGGAGTTTCTGGTCCTGACAGGAACTGGGAAGTGACAAGATCTACGTAAACAAGGAAGAGTTATCTGAATCTTCTCAGGACCCCTGACAGGTACTGAATCAGTATTTAATGTAGGCCTGTCCAGCCAACCCTACTGGCCAGGTTATCTTATCTACTAGACTAGTGGTTGTTGTTTATTAGTTATGTTGTGTTAAGCTCGTGTCTTGCCAAGCACTGAGCAAGCTAACCCTAAACTGCTGATCCTCACCTGCAAGGGTTTGACAAATGACAGATGCTAGCTCTGCAAGTTATCTGCTGAAAAAACAAAATGTTCTAAGAATATAAAGATAAATCTCTAGCCCACAAAGAGCTTCCATTGTTTTCAAGCCCTAGAAATGAAGGATGAGTTTTAAACAAAGACCAGAAGAAAAAAAATATAGGTTTTTAAGGTACTCCAAGTCCCTTTCTGCTGCACAAATACATGAGTATTTCAATAGGTGGATTGGTATTAATACCAGTCTTTGAGATGCCGCCTATGTAAAAATACTTTTAAAAACCAATAGCAAGTGTATCTACTGCAAGTCCCCCATTGAAGCAAGATATGGATCTCATTAAATAATCTTTCCAGGCCCTCACTTTGCAGCAGCCTGTTTCTAGATCTGAACTTTGGAGCTGACCCCTGTCTTTGTGAAGGGCCAAACCAAAAGCCAGATCTGAACACCACTGAACTCTGGGAAAGTTCAAATCTATCGTTTGTGGTTCAGGTTGAGCTCTAATTAAAACAGACCAGTTAGAAAGGCAAAAGTCTTAAAACCAAAACAAAATAAATGTTTCACGTGAAAAGTCTTGGATTAGGCTATATGGTACCAAGTAGTGTTTTTGTCTATCACATGATGTCATGTTGCTCTGGTTTCCACAAACTGACAGCCTGCACATGCTGCTATAGGAGATGTTCCATGCAGGCACTTTGCATTCAGCTTTGAGCAGAGCACAGTATTCATGAAAATACTGCATGCTGTGCAAGAACCCATCAGCAATGGGTAACTACCCCTGCTGCCACTCAGCTCTGAGGGTAGTCTGCTGCCTTCCCAATTTTTTGTGCCTATCCCTAGTCACACAATAGTCCAGGGTCTCTCAAAAACCGGTGTCTTGCCTTCCCTGAGTAAAGCTTATGCCTCATTATGTCAGCAGTATGTGCAATATTGCCACTAATCCTTGAAAACAAACAAGGGGGTGCTGCAGAACCTTGGGTTGTGTAAGAGGGTAGGGAAATCCCAGCTGACTCCTGCTCAGAGCTTCTGTTTATACTGTAGTGAAAACTACAGTGTCTGTAATAAAGCAACATGGTTCATCAATGGACAAGGGAAAAGCAAACACAAGGGAAGGGAACTTGCTTTCAGCATTACTGAACTGCTGAAGTGAGAGGAAATGGGCGACAGCACGGAGAAAGAGAAAAAGAAAGAAGGAAAAGGTCTTAATGCCCCATTGCTGGTGTCAGGATGTCACTGCACCAGGAGCTGGGAAACGAGGGTCTCAGACAAGAAGATTTACTGAGAGAATCACAGTACATACAGTAAATAAGCAGCAGTTACTCTCCCTCTGGTCTTTGTTCTCTTCCTGATGTTCCATGTAAGTACTGAGCATTACTTGGGTATTTTCACTTTGTGAACAGGCTCTTTGTGGATGATTACCTCAGGTTTCCAAACTTCCTTCTTAGGCAAATGAATATAATAATCCTTCCCACCTCTTCTACTGAGATTTTTCAGTGTGGGCTTTTTTCAGGCCTGTACTCCCTTTCTAGAAGACCAAATTAATTCACAACATTTCTGTCCTTTGCTTTCTCTTTGGATAGGAAGGCTTCAACAGCAACCATTTTTTTTTGAGGATATGTCCCAAATGCTGAAGTGGAGGCTACTAACTAAGCCTCTCAATTCCTCACTGAAATTAGTCATCTCTAGTCTCCAGCCAGTGAGGTAAGAAGTGACATCCCCAAGGTCACAAGAAAAGGCACAGCTGGGAACAGAGTCCAAGTCCATTATCTCCTGGTCCATGCTTTAACCATAAAATGATGGTTCTCACCCTGAACTAGGAGCCACAGGGTATGTGAGAAAGAACAAGAAGGGAATTGTGTTGACTTTCTTGACACGACACCTTCCTCTCAGCTTGGACAAAGAGAATGAAAAAATAGTTTAACCACTCCTCATGAACACTTCTCAGGTTAAAGAATATTTAAATGTTTACACTTTTTGCTCAGAGGAAATTTTCAGTTCAGACCTTTCTTTACTAGTCAAGTTGTAAACAGTTCAAATTCTATTTAATCATTCTCTATCAATATACTCATTCTATTTAGGGCATCATCTAAAACACAGCAAAATAATAGAAAGCAGTAAAAGACAAATCTATGCAAAGGAATGAGAGACTCACAGTATTTTCTGCTGCACCAATTTCGTGAAAGAGGACTGCCAGGATCCTAGTTATTATTTTAGAATTTCCTTTAAAGCAAGAAGCAGAGCAGAATAGAAATAGATGCCTTCTCATGTTCTACACATGCTAATATATTGATGTAGAGCAAACCTAGTTGAAAGAATCACATAGTCTTGTGACACTGTGAGAAATATGGTAGAAAATATATGATTATTGACTGGTGCTAATCCTCTGAGGGCGGAGAACCCCGAGTGCTTTGGAATCAGAAGCAGTCACAGAATAAACCCCACCTGACTGCTTAGGAAAGCTCAGCACCTTTGCCATGCAGTTGATGAAACCCCCTGTGTATTCCTGCCTGGAATACTGGCACTGGCATGTTCCCAAGCTACTGACTGAGCCATGGAGATCCCCCTTGCCAAAGCACTGCCAGATATGTGCCACTGCCAGCCAGCACTGCCCCGCTGCCTGAGCAGCAAAGCCCTGTGCTCTGTGCTGACCACTCCTGATTTTGGATCCTGCCCATTGCCCCTCACCATTCCCAGTTTCTGCTGCTCCTGGCCCATCTCTTTTCTTTTCCTCCTCCCTTTACATGCACTCATAGGTCTGCTATGCTATTTCCCACTTCCCCACGGCCCTAACCAGACAGCTGAAAGGCTTCCATCACGAAGATTGAAAACATACTCCATATTAAATGTAACAGGATAGTATAGCCAGCAGGTCCATGTTTCAAACACATTCAATTTATATCACAGCTGAGAATAAACAGCAGGGGAAGCTACTTGATGGGTTGCTGGAGGCTGTGGCTACCCTTTCTTGTGGAACATGTCTCTGTCACTTGCTAAATAGGTGCACCATCTGGTGGTAATTTTGGACTCCCACTTCTTAAATTTCCAAAGAGCAGTGGTGGAGCTATGCATGTGGTTGTAGCATTTTTTTAATTTTTTTTTTTTTACGAGTATCTGAAAGTCATCAGCTAAGACAACTTTTGTAGGTTCTACTGGTGAATGAGTACTAAGAATAGGTAGGACTTTAAATGAGGATCAAGTTTCCATGTCTGCTATGTGAGGTAAGAAGGTATGACTTTATGAGAGTGCCGCATGCGCCCCTGAGAAACACACATAAAGAGGTGGAAAAAAATAATAGACAAGAAAAACTAGATATTAACAAGTCCGATACCTAATTAGGGAGTCTAAGCTCCCAGGATAGGCAGGGACAGTCATGAAGTCAAATTAACATCCAAATCAGCCCCTGGAAGAGCTTCTCTCTCTTCTTTGCCTATACAAGGAATACAGGCTGACTAGGTTCCTATCTTAGACATCTCATGCAAATGCCTGGAGCTGTGTGGTATGAAACTGGGCCAAAGGAAAGGAGTGAGGAAGGGGTTCCTCATTGCTCTGCCTTTGTTGTCTGGAGTTCAACAGCAGAGAGAAACCCATGCTGTTAAGTCTTAGGAATCATCTTTCCCACAGAATCCCATAAATCAGAGGTTGAACCTTTACAGTGGAGAGAGCATTAAAAAACTGTCTCCTAGACCCACTTCAGGTGGATCTAGGATGGGCAGAAGGACCCATCATCAGCTCAGTCTTGCATGCTGGCTTTCACTATGACCTCTATATTCTGCAAACCACTTGTTTCTGCACCTTTAAAATCTCTTTAACAGGACTTAAAATGGAAGGATTGATCACATATTGGGCAAACAGAGCATGGCTGATGTCGTTGGCTAGTTTGAGTCCTGAGGGAACAACGACCTCAGAGCTACAGTGCTAGATTCATTCTTTCAAGCCTCCAAATAACAGATTCTATAGTTCTATTGCTTGCTTGCTTTATTTCTTCCACTTGATTTTGTCTCCTCTCAGTAACAATATTATACTCCAGCATCAGTAAGTAACGAACAGGAGTCATATGCTATTTAATCCCATGCGAAAAGTCAGGCACAATACGCACAAGGAAATTTTGTCAATTAGAAAATAAGGTATTTGTCAGATGTAATATTTTGCAATTCATCAGCCACTTCATTAGGAAAAGAAATTGCTCGTGACTGGAGGCACGACAGCAGCCAGCATGGATCAGTGATCTAAGCCGGGATGCTGGAACACTTGTTTGCAAAGCAAAATGTGCACACCAGCAAACGCTGTGTTTTTCATACTGTTTGCTCATGGCTCTCAGTGTATTTCAAGCTTTTCAATTTAGAAACAGATGGTTTACCAAACAGAATGTATCCCAAAGAAACAGAGGAGGAAAGAGAGATGCTGCTACATATGTAACTCTGAAGTCTAATGTTATGTTTAGCCTGTCCTGCTTGATGTAGAGGTTGAGCTAGATGACCAAACCTATCATCTGTAATTCTAGGGAAGAGATTTTGACAACACAGTTAACCGCAGTAGTAAAGCTCAGGGAATCTCCCAAGTCATTAGAACCTGAGTTATTGCAGGATCTCCAGGTTGGCTGCATTACCTGTCACCCTCCATAAAGAACTTCCCCTGCAGGGGCAAGGGTTGGCAGCACCTGCCTGTTTGCAAAGTTACTCTGTGCTTAAAAAGTCAAATGCTGTATAGTTGATTGCCAATTAATTAATTGGGTTTTAAGTGAGTCCCTGATATGACTTTCAACTTTCATAGCCAAAAGCCAGGGAGCCTTTTTAGTTGCTCTGGCAAAAACAGTGGCAAAATTTCTGCAACAGTAATAGGACCAGAATTTGGCTCCTGTCATTTTGGATGAAGGCCAACACCACTTTATGTGACTTTAAATGTTATTTGCTTTCCTGTTTTAAGCGTGCATTACGTTGTAAGTCATTGCCCAATAGGACTGAAATGGTGAAGTAACTAATGAGTCAGCCTGCTATGGATCATTTGTACCCAGCAATTTTATTACAAAATGACATGAAAAAGAGAGACACTAAATGAACATTAATGTTCCTTGGAAGCACTTGGAATTAAGGAAATTCCAAACTTAAAGTTGCTATGCAAAGTTAGCCCATGTCCAAATTTGAGTAGAGTATTCAAAAAAATAGTAGCCTAGAATTTTCATGCTATCTTTTCCACTGGACCTCTGACTCACCCATGCCAAGGCAAACCAAAAAGCAATATGGAAAATGCTTTTCTGAATAGCTAAAGACAAAGTTTAAAGCAATAGAAAAGGAGGACTTTTGTTATGGCCAGTGCCAAGCCAGGGATGATCAGAGTTCCAGGTGATCACAGACTGTGTCTGCAGGGCCCCATCACACACACCTGTACCTAAAATGTAAGCACATGCACATCAGGGTGATCACAGAATGCCAAAAACTGTGAGTACCCACCCCTTTAAAAAAAAAAAAAAGTTTCTTTTCCATACTGGCACTTAAAGGGAGCTATTACACACAATAAAAAAAGGTCCATTTAGTTTTGAACCATGGAAACAACATAGTAAACCTCATCCCCATGTGAGCACATTGTTTTTTGGGAGGCCTGAAGTTGAAGGGCACAGGAAGACAGTGTGTCATGGCACATGATGTCTCTTAGCGAGCTGTGCAGTGTGTTAGGGAACCATTCAGAACGCCCTGGGAGCACATGAGAGCAGGGCACATGAGACCCAGAGACCTGGGTGTCCCCATGGACAGTTCTCAGCACTGATTTCCATCAGTGCACTGAACAAATTTAAAATTAAGTGCACTAGCAACCAAAATGAAGTTGCTCAGAGTCAGGTATACCAGTGGATTTAAGTTTGAAAATGTCTACAGAAAAGCACCTGTTCCAAGAAAAATCTCATTTTTATATGTACAAATGGAATGAAACAGAAGTTTAAAAGGTTGGCCCTTTCCCTAGAATGGAAATTCCAGATTTCATTCAGGTCAATATCCACCATTTCTCATCCAGCTGCAAGCCACACAGAGTTCACCAAGTAATTGTATTCCCATGTTAGTGCTATGTTTGGAAAAAGGATATTTGCCTTTTAAAGCAAGTCTTCTGCCAAATAGGTAAATATTTAAATGGCAACAAGAACGTAAATATTTAAACGGCAACAAGAACATTTTAATTTAAAAGAATTTATACTTTTCTTCAAAGTCATGACCCATGAAGGAAAAGAAAACACAGTTGAGCTATACTTGAACTAGACAGTAAAACCTTACAAAAAGACCAGGGAAAAGATAAATTGAGATATATAAAAATCCATCTATTCATAGCTAGAAATTATTATATGCTACAGATTATATATGATAGACATTTCTTTTCTAGAGAAACATAGAAATAGATATGATAAAATTAATGTAGCAAACTCACATTTTTTTCTAGTAAAGTCAAACAAAATTTATTACTGTCAGCTCATAATTTACAAATCGTACTGTCCATTTATGTTTATCTTTTCATCTCTGGTTTACAGTGTGTTTTGAAAACATTACTAAAGCCTCACCAAATCATTATGAGGTTGTGGCGTCTAAGAAATTCTTAAAGCACAGAGAAATTATTGCCCACAAATGTTCAAATTTATTCACTAAGCGGGGAATCCTCCATCCTCTCAAAATAGGATGTTTCTTTAATACAACAGTACTTCCTTAGACTAGAAAGATATTTTTCCTTTTCTAAAAACGTCCAAGTGACAGAAATGTAGAAGAGTCTGAACCTACTGCTCCTTCTCAGTTAAAATAATATAAATTCTTACCACATTAGTTGTTTCATAACTTTTTTACCGCTCCTTCACAACCTCAGCTACCACCAGCTGGGAGGTTTATTTTCTTATTCTGGTTTGGGTTACTGTCTTGCTTTGCTACTTGTGATAGTAAAAACCTTATCCATCCTTCTACAGTCAGAAGGTATGGAGTGTTTGAATCCACTCCTTGCTTTCCTCCAAAGATGATAATGCA
Source organism: Xenops minutus (assembly GCA_035221455.1). Taxonomy (NCBI): domain Eukaryota; kingdom Metazoa; phylum Chordata; class Aves; order Passeriformes; family Furnariidae; genus Xenops; species Xenops minutus. The sequence continues at coordinate 65,924,967 of JAWWEE010000040.1, read as the reverse complement.
AAGTGAAATGTCCTCTCATATACTCTGCCTTGTAACTACTGGATTATCTCGCCTTTCCCCCCTGTTTAGCTCTCAGTTGAGATGAGTTGCCCTGAAGACACGATCCTGCTGGGGAAGGCTGGGTGCCTTAGGGTGCTCACCTCACTGCCCGCAGGGTAACTAATACCAGTGCCTGTGCCTGTGGGGGGAACAGCCCAGCTTTGCTCCAGCACAGCCTGGGCCCCTCTGTGGGGCGGCTTGTGGGACGGTCACCATCAGAACAAGACCCTTCTGCAGCATCACAGAGCCAGTAAGCCAGAACAAATAGGCTGCCTGTCCTTAACGTTAAGGACATTTTTGTTTCTCCTTCCAGCAACAACATGTCAGTTGTGAAAATAGAGGCGGTCTTGGAAGCATTTTAAGATGAGGCTTTGCAGGGACTGTTTGAAGTGTGGTAAATCCTTCCTGCAAAATGAGCACGCTGAGGATGTCCTCACATTCTGGGGGGTTTCTGCCTCTTTACCCCCTGTCTCTGCCTGCTGGCCAGTTACCATGGGGTATGGGTGGTGGTTCATTATGCATGTCTTGTTATTTTTTTTTCATTCAGGCCTATAATGAGAAAACTCACTCTCTCTAAATAACTGAGAAATACAGATCTTGTTATGCACCACTACGCTTCCATTCAGCATTATCCTGGCATAAGCCACAGATCATTAAATTTGCCATGGTATTTATTTAGCTAAGTCACACTTGCAAATGCAATGATTCCACATGGCATTTTGGGAAATGGACATCTGCAATCACACCAAGGTAGCTGTGTGAGCAATAAAGACACTGTATTTATTGGTCATACGCTGTCTCCTGGAGCTGCCCACGGTCCTAGTAGAGATTTCAGGTGATTGAATGCATCCTTGTGCCCCTCTTTCCTGGAACCCCAGACAGCCCTCTGCCCTAGGAGCTGGAAGCTGATGCCATGCCCTGAGAAGCCACCCCTCAGACAGGAAGGGTTTTTACCCTATTCGAGCACCAACATCCCGTTCAAATTACTGAAAACAAATTTCTTTCTGATCAGTTGCTTGAATGCTCAAAGGACAGACATTGTTGTCTGGGACCATGCTATACAACAAAACCCCTGAAATTTTTCCACATTAGGTCCAGAAGCCACTGTGCAATTGAGGTTCCCAATGGCTGACAAATGCCTAAACCAATCATAGCACCTACTGCTATGACAAAGATAATTACTGCCTTTCTGTCAGTGAAGTGTGTACCCTGCTCTGTATCATATTTAAAATAATCTAATTCCAACTCATTTTACTCCTCCAAATTGTTTCCAGCTGTACAATTCCTTTCTTTCCCCCATATTGTTTTTATTGGATATAGCACAAGTCCGTAAAGATAGATTTTCCCATAATAAATACACAGATGTTAGAATAATAAACATACAGTCAACCTGATATATGAATATTGCTAAGCATTAACAAATATATAACAAACAACATAAGCTAATTTTGAAAAAAAATAGAGAATGAGAACATTAAGTAGCAGAGAAAGAAATGTCAGGAGGAAAGAGAGACAAAAAGTGAGCTCAGAATGTACTTACTTTAGCAAACTGTCTGGATTCATTTATGGTTCCCTTTATTGATTTGCTGATAGAATTAAAGCACAATATGGTTGTAAAGCATTCCTAAGTATGCCGCCTGTCTTCATGCATTGGAAGTTTTCTGCTCACACTGAAAGTCAAGCTTTCCAAGTTGGCCAACTCATACCACACTAGACACTACTGTGCTGGATTAATCTATCTGCTTGGACATGAATTTCCATTTTTGGAGAATAATGAGCCTCTCTACTCCTCCCATTTTTGGTAGGAAGTTTTTATGATCATTTGGCATCTCGGTTCAACCATCATCGTAGCCCAGAATAAAAATGACTGGCTACATATGTGGAATCCAAATTTCATTAAGCCTATATATGGCCTGAATAGGAACAATTTACTGACTGACACCCCCTCAGCATGTCTGATAAGATGCCAGCCATTTCTCCATGGCGCCATCACTTACACATCTTCCATGCCCAATTTCCATGTTCTTTCAGGCCTGCAGCTAAAACTCTGGGGTCCAGAGTGGGCTTACAATGTTACCTGTTTCCAGTACAAATAGAACAATAGTCACTGTTTTTTATGAGCATCTTCCCTTCAGAAGTTGTCGCCTCCCGTTCCTAGTGCTCTGTTTGAAATGGGAGGCTTATGTGTGTATACAAGTGCATGCTTGTATGGAACCCTGACATTCAGCTTTATGTTCTGATAGTGCTTCTCAAAATAACTTGTAAAATCTTCTTCCCCTGGGACTTGATAAAATCCATGCACAGGTTTTGTTAGCCTCTAAAACTGTAGGTGTTTCCTCTCATCCCTCCCCCTTTCTGCCTGGAGAGTGGATCAAAAGTTGAGCAAATAGGTGACAGGAAGGTTCTTAAGATGTTCTCCTAAACCTCCCATGGCAAGCAAGGCTTCACTTCAGATGCATCCTTTCATCACACCAGAAAACTACAGATCAATACAAAAGGTCAGAGGTGTTTGGGTTTGTTTTTTCGTTGTTTGGTTTTTGTTTGTTTGTTTTGGGCGGGGGGGGGGTGGTGTTCATATTATTTTTTTTATTTTTTTTTAAAAAAGGGTCAAATTTCAGAACTCCTTTGGTTTTGGCCTGTTTGTTGATACTTCCCTGTCAGGTGTCCGGTTCAATGATTTGCCAAATCATTGCATTAATGACACAGCCAAATACTGCTAAATTGTGGTCATTTCCCACATCATGAGTCTGAGAAAGGAGACAGCTACAGATGACTTTTGGTATCTTGACAGATATATTTTTCCAAACACCTCTGTTTTGCCCTGGATTCAGCACTGGTGAGAGCTGTCTGTTTATAAGCACTACAGTATGGAGAATTCCAGTAGTTATGGTCAGTGTACAAATAATTAGCCAGAATAATCCACTGCCAAAGAACAAGGGCAGGTTTCATTTCCATTATTGATTTGGACTCCACACTTCAGAGCCTGCACTGCTTGCTCTTTTTGCATGGAGTTTCTTTGCTTCCAGCTGCTGTTAATGATCTGTAACTTTCGGAGGCGTGTGTGATACATTGCTCTGCTCATCACTGGGGGAATAGCGACTGGCCCCTAGTGCTGGAGCTCTTCTGCATCAATACCCTGAGAGGACCAGAGGCTTTACTTGGTCAGATCAGGGTCCTTGCCTTCAAAATATTAGAAGGGCAATTATCTTTCAACAGTGATCGCTAATTATAACATTTGGTATATCATTAATCAATTAATTTTTGAATCTGTTTGTGAAAGAGGTAATCTTTATGGAGGTAATTTGTTGAAGAGGATTAAAGGAAGAGGAATGAGTGGAGAGTGCAGTTATGGAGAATCTGGCATGAAACCTAGGGATGAATGCAGGAAGGTGACAAATGCATGTACAGGGACAGGACAAGTAAAGTGAGTACAGCACTGACTTTTCTATGGGGATGGCATGACTATGGATAAGTTCCCAGCTATAAATATGCCAAAATAATCTCTGCACAATGCTTGACTAATTCATCCCATGGTACAGTCTTTGTTCATGCTACTAATTTAGATTTCTCTGTCACTTTTTACTTCTGGCTGCTATAAAACTTTCACACCAACACAAACTCCCCATGCCCAACATTATTTTTACCGTTGTTTCTCTGTCCTCTGGACTATTTCACTTTGGTTTAATACAGTTTCCATGTACTGTGTTTATGGTACAGCCCTTATTCACTGAAGCACCTCTTTGAATAAATAGCTCATCACTCTCCAGATTAGCTGGCAAACTGAGCACTCCCCCTGGCACAGCAGGCAGGGACATCTGTCCCTGTGCTGTGGCTTCCAGCTGCTGCTTGGTTGTGGCTGGAAGACACATAGAGTTGGAGTATAATGGCCCCTGAGAGGTGGTGGTAGGGACAGAGGCACATCTGTTGGAGAAACCTCACGTTGGGTGAGTCTTGGGGGTTTGCTTTGAATTTGGAAGGCGGAGTGTTGCATGGAACTACAAATTAGAATAACCATAATTCTGCACTTGGCAGTGCTAGTGGGAGAGTCTTTTCCATACAGCTAGAGAGCAATTCATATCATGTTGTCATGGCTTACTTACCCTCCTCACCTTCTGACCTGAATAAGTCAAATGTTCATCTCCCTAAGTGGTTCTGGGACGAAGCTTTCTTTTGGGATGAAGTGAAAAACATGCCTATCTTTCTTGGTCTTAATCTTTTCTTCAGTCTGTTCTGGCAGAGCCAAATGGCTGGTTTAGTGTTTCTGCATGTGTCAGACACGGATGTGTTTCATTACACATGTGAATATTTATGCTTACAAGTATTTTGTAGCTTTAAGTGGTGAGGTTTTAAACCTTTGTGTATTTTTCACCTTTTTTTTCCCTTGCTAGTGTAGTAACACCGCTTCCTAACCCTACCCTTTTCCAAGATACTGACCTCATCATCTCTGGGTGCTACTCCACTAATAAAAAAAATAAAGACATGTGGATTATGGGATCTTTTATAGACCTGCATGGAACTCATCTGGCTCGGCTGGAAGGGGTCATGTAAACCTTCCCCATCCATTAGAGTCTGTGTGGTTTCACACCCAACAAACGTCAAAACAGAACTCAGCTGCAGCTGCCAAGTTTTGTCTGTGTTTGGGTTAAGCCATAAAGGAATCCACCAAATTCCACATCAGTCATTTCAGAGTTGTAAGAAACCACCCAGGTTCGGTGAAAAGGTCAAGAATCTGGTGAACATTTTGGCAAATATGGCGTGAACAGTGGCTCAGGAAAACCCTGGTGTTTCAGACTTGGTATAGCCTGGTCTGTAATTTTTGTTCCTTGTAGCTCTTATTTTGCATAGAACCATTCAGAATAGAAATGGAAGCACAATTTGTAGTCCTCTTTAGGCATTTGGGCTGCACTCCAAGGTTTCTGAGGACAAAAGGGCCCTCTGGTGAAGGATTATCACCCACGAGTACAGTGGTGGAACTGAGGAGGTACCACTTCTTCAGCTTGAAGGGGAGAGCACAAATGGTGAAAACCTTTTCATCTGAACACTTGGTGATGGCACCAACTCTGGTACAACCCTCCAGAGTGTGTCTCTTCTTGAGACAACTCCCTTATCTAAGGTCAGATCATGCCTGCAGGCTTTGGAAGATGAAAACACGGCATGAAGAAGTACAACAGGGCCAGGCTTGGCAGCTGTATATTTTCTGGCAGCAACATAATTTTAGGCATCAGCTGAAGGCAAACAAGCATAATACCAACCAAGGAGGACCAGACCTGCTTTTAAAAGTCAAGACAAGTGACTAGAGCTTTTTCTGGTTCATTTAAAGTTGAAGGTAGAAGTCAAATATTAGATTATTTCCTGTATCTGGTGTCTTAAGAATGTTTAAAGCCTTCCACTTAGGCTCTTTCAGAAACAAAAGTTAGGCAAAAAGTACTATCTAAACAGAATTATAAATATCTTAGGACAAATATGGGAAGAGACACTAATGAGCAAATTCCGCACCACCAGATTTTCAGCATCTAAACTAAATTCTACCAACTCTTTTTCTGAAGTTCAAAAAGTTCAGATTTTGCCATTGATTTGGTTCACTAGTTCTTTTTTTAAATAGTTCCAGCCCTCTCCACTTTCATAATTTGCTGTGGAGTAATAGTCACGGAATATGACAGATTCCCCATGAATGTAAATCCATTCCCCTGAAGCCAATGGGTTTATTCCACTACAACCCTTTACAGCTGGGCCACTGTGCCCTTAAAACACCCAGACCTCTGCCAGTCTCAGACTTTCATGTTCTTGGAAAAAATATCCAGTTCCCTCATTGACTGAAGAGGACCTCAGCTTCCAACCTTCATTTCACAGGTTGTCAGAAAAAACGCCAAAGCCTTGATCTCTAACAACCAAAGCACCATGTAAGTCAATTCCTCTTTGCTCAGATGAAACATTTTGCCTTTTTTTTCATGCAGTTTTAATGAGATCTTATGTCTGACCACACTCAATTGTGTCAGAAGCACAAGTCTCACCTGAACATTGAATTCAAGAGTTGTCACCCTAATTAAAATGGGACACGTGAAGAAGAGGCTGCAACCACCCTGAGAAGCTCGACGGTATCACAGCGGGTGCCCTTGTGAGAGCCACACACTACAACATGTCATCCCAGCCAAGAGAGGCAGACACAGGGGGCTGGGAAGTGGGCAGCCCTCAGGGGACAGAGAAAAGGTCAGGAAGAGGCTGAGGTTACCCAGCTGGGTGATGAGGAAAATAATGATCTCAATGTTGGAAAAAATTATACATGAGCTCCCCTATGTAATAATATCAGACATAGGGTAAATGAAAAGTAATTGATTTAACTTCTGCCAGCTAACAGCTTGTCAGACCAAGGTCCTGTATTATTTTCTTTGAATAGGTTTCCTGCCTCAAATCATTTGCAGTATTTTCTTTCCAATATGGTAACAACACTAAAATGTATCACTGCTGCATATTGGAAGGCCAGTGTCGTATACACAGCACTTCCATCCATTACTAGGGACTCTGCCATTACTTAAGCTCTTGGGAAGTCTGCAGAGGGATTTTTCTGAGCTGATTTTAGTTCCCTTTTGATTGGCCATACTATGCACTGTAGTTATCATGGCAACCTCTAACAATACAACATTTGGAAATATTTGTTCACGGCTTTGATGGATGGCTGTGCAGGCACCTGGGCCAGTGCTGGGTATGAAGCTGCATAGATAGGAGTGATTTCATCTACAGGTCATTAGAGATCTTGTGTCTCTTGCCAGTTGCTTTACAGTGGGTGTAAAAATGCAGACCACAGTTGTTCTGGAGCATCACCGTTGAACTCTAGTGGACAAATCATAGAGCTTTGCAGGACCATAGGAAGAAAGGCAGCAGAAAATGGGCCCACACAAACCCATCCCTACGGCACCACATTAGAGACACCCTTACCTACTCGGAGCTCTTGTCCAAAGACTGTTTTCTCTCCCAGTGCAGAGCAGTTCCACCTCCCGTACCGAAACTGGTACTGGCACTCATTGATTCCCATCTGCGCCCCCTCCCCGATCACAATGATGGCATCGGGGCGGCTCTGGCAGATCGCTCGCTGCCGAGGGGCCAGGCCTGGGATCTTGTTGCAGATTATGTTAGCTCCTAAAGCCACCACGGATGACAAAGCTCTGAAGAAAGAAATCAGAAAGACACGTTATAACCAAGCTGAGGTCGCTGATGGAGTTTGCCATGAGCTGCCATGTGGCTGGCGAGGTTCCGGGTGAAAGGGGAAGGGTTGGAGGGTGGGTTCTCCTAATTGTGCCAACTTATCCCAATGTCTCTGGTCTAGTAAAAGAGTCTGGAAATTTTGAGGTAATTCCTGATCAAATTTGTGCCAGAAAAAACAAAGAAATGGAATTTTGGCAGTTTTGCTTCCAGTCCTATGCAGAGCCATCAGCTTGTGAAATGTGGAAAGCAATTCTTATTTAAAACCAAAAAAGAGTGATAATTGATCATCCAAAAATCTCTGAAACTCGTGTCTGTTTTGAATGTAGACTCAGGCTCAGTGTTTTAGTTGCTGCAGCCAGTTCATCCATCCCTCATTTGAAACTGTTAAGCACAATTTAGAGAATGGCTTGACACTACCAACCCTCTTGCCCATTATTACGCTCAGGGTATTGAATGATTAATGAAGTTCACCAGCATAACTGTGCTTTTAGATCTGGCAAACATCGTGGTGCACATAGGAATGATTCTTAATATGTGCCATCCAGACTAGAAACATTTGCAGTTCTCATTCTTCAAGTATATTTTCAGAATTCATTATGAGGTTTGCATATAACTTGCACCTGCCATATGTTTTCACTTTAGCGTGTTTATTTTTCATTTTTGATCTCACTTTTCAACATCTTTACTGGCTCATTTTTCAACATCTATGCAGGCTACTTTTTAAATGGTAACATTTTGAAAAAGATAATAAGACAACACGGGCGCACATCCGGTGGTGCCTCAGGTCACACCAAGTACCAGCCAGGCCCGTGCAGAGGTGCTAGAACTGGGCCTGGACAAGTCAGCAACGGCAAAGAGGGCAAGGCAGGCCTTGCTGAGCATGGAGTGACAGACCCTGAGACAGCCACACAACCAAAGCCTGGAAAAGGTCCTGTCCTGCTGCCTCTGGTGGCAAACCAGGGTGCTGAGACTGTCACTGCTTCCCAGCACTTGCAAGGAAGTGTCTCCACAAACCTCTCCCCTCTTTATCTCAGTATTGGATCCTCTGGGTACTTTCCTTTTCCCACCAAAGGCTGTTGTTGGCTACCTCTGTAATGCCCAGATCATGCTGCAGCACCCCGGGTTTATGTGGAGTTCCACAGTAACAGAGCCACCATATCTACACAGGCCAGTAACAGCACACAGATCCACCTCCCCATTCTCTTCCTTTCCGTCCTGAACACCAGCCTAAGCCTTTCTTCTTAGTGTTAAAATCTTCCCACTGGAAATCCTCCTTTTGGAAAATGCTGACTAAACAAAACCAACGAATTTTATAGGAATTTATCAACTTCATCACAAAGGTAGCTGCAAAATTACATAAATACTGTATTTCAATGAAATCAGAGTGTTTCATTTTGCCATTTCAATAAACCACAGTAAGGCCAGAGCAAAAAGTGTGAAATGGAGAACTCTTCCCTGGGCAAGATGAAATATTGCTATTACTGTGGAATGGAAATTCCATGATGATTCAATCTGGTTTCAATAGGTATTTGTGCATCTTTTCCGTAGTTAACAATCCACGAGAAATGAACCCATTGTGGTCATTTATTTATGGCTTGCAGGGTGTCACAAACACAGACATGCATCCATGTAGTGCAGCCTATGAAACAACTATACGAACTAAATGTAGCTGCAGCTCTGAGCACTCCCAGTGTTTGGAGCAGGAGCACTCAGACCTGTAGCTTTAATCCATGTTCCTGTGAGTACCGAGCAAGAACTGGAGCATCAGTTGGAATGAGAGAGTCTCTGAGATTCAGGCAGATTTTGAGCTAAGGTTTTGTTTCTGCCAGAAAAGTGTTTCTCCGCTTTTAAAATGAGTAAAATATTTAAATTATGATGTCTTTAAATCAGGACTTCCCAAGAGATTTGGTAATCTTAAAAGAAATATTATGAGTTGGATGTAGAGATAAGATTCTATTTACAATGGCGTATGACCTTAATGATCTTTATCTGACAGTCACCGACTTACTGAGGCTATGCCATCAACTTACTGGCCAAAATTATATGTAAAAATTGTTTGCATATATGATATAAATATTTTTTTCAATTAAAAACTGATAAAAATTATGAGATAACTTCCTGACATCATTTTTTCAAACTGGTGAGCCTTCACAGTTTCCACTAACTATTATCTCAAGTTGAGCAGCAAAACCTTATGACTTCCAAAACAAAAGAAAGCAAGAAAAAGTTGGCCACAGCATCTAACCCACGTATAATTTTCAGTTTAGTTACTTCCTCCATACACATCACTACTGTCTCATAATTAGGTTAAAGAGTGTATTCTTTAGTCTCCCATTGTTTTTGGAGCAGGCCATGGTAAAAATATTTTAATACAGTGGGTCAGTTTTTTCATCCAAAAAATAAGCGTGATCATATCTATCCCAGAAGGTATTGTGAGGATATCATATTTATTATGTGTTTGTAAAGTGTACTAAAACAATTAAACTGCAATTATTGGGTGTTGAGGGCCTTAGTTTTTCTATTATTACTTCCAGGAACATCCCCCTTTCCGGCCTGAACTTACCAGCATATTCCCTCAGACTTGTTTAGCCTACTTTTAAATTGTTACTACCATTTCAGTGCCAAAAAAAAAGCTGAATCATGAAACTGAGGTTTTGGAAAACTTTGTTTATATTAAAGAAATGCACCCAGCAGCATTTCAAGCTTCCTCCCCTCCCTTCCCTGTGGCGTCCCTCAGTTTTCGCCTCCTCACACGCTCGGAAGGCTGGTCTGTGCTGTTGCCCCTTGGCAGGTTGGACATCCAGTTTTTTTCTACAAGGTGGAGAATGTTTCGCTGTCAAAAGGCAGATCCCCATGCCACATTTTGGCATCTTCTTTCATCTAATCTTTTGATTCAGCACAAAATTCCTTGATTCTTATCACATGCAACTCCTGAGCGCAGCACTTTGTGAGGGTTCCTGGTGCAGTGTGCAATAATTGCAACCATCCCACACTACCACGACAGCTTTGGAGCTTTCTGCTGGGCCATCCACGTGGCTTATCCAGCTAAACAGACATAGTGGAATAGTGTCACATTTCCTAAGGAACTGGCATTAGTGCCTGGCACATGGAGAGCTTTCACCTTTCTCCATCCCTTTGTCATTAATCCAGGGGAAACACCACACTGAAAATGAGCCATACTTATAAACAGAGTTACACCCAAATTCAAAATAAGAAAAAAGAACCAAACACAGATCTGGCCTTGGATAGGACCTTGTAGTTCAAACTTCCATCAGACTAAACCCAAGGAACAAGGTTTTGGAAGGCCTGCTTTCTGCAACAGAATCCTGAAACATCAAGTTTTTCATCCTTTGAAAAAGTAACTAGAACTGTGTCGCAGCAAGCAGAAGTTCATGGCAATGGGAAACAAGCTTCAGCTTGTTTTCTAACATAATGTTTGTTTACTTATGCAAACACAGATGAATTCTGTCACCAAAAAGAAAAAAAAAAGGAAAATTCTCCCTCAAAATATATTTCCTGTTATGGTTGTCCCTTCTCTCCAGGACCTAAGCAAGTCCAGCTTCCCTTTTCACAGAGCAAAATAAAAACGTGTTTCAAGGATTTCATAAAAGTATAGGTCTTAGAAACACTTCAGAATTAAGCACTAGGGCCTAAAATCTCATGATTTTTAAGAACATAAATAAAATGCAATACTGCTGGTCAGAAGAGGATTGTACTCTTCATTCATAGTTTGCTTTCTTGAGTCTCAATTTTATGTTTACAAATGTAAGCATTTGCTTAACTTGAACACGAATTCTGTCAATTATTTCAGATGTTATTATGCCCTTGCAACTTCAGATTAATTTCATATGTAGGAAGGTCATCACAGGAGGAGTTTATAGAGAGTCTTGGAGTCTTTGCACAAGTGTAAAATACGTAAAGTAAATCCCAACTGCATGAGGAAAGATCTTAATTCTTATTCTTGTTAAAAGAATATGAATTTTGATAGAATTATGAAACAGAACTGTCTACTTATAGATGAAGAGCAGGAGCTAGCCAGTCTTTGGAGCTGTCCCCAAGCTCCTGTACAGGCACAGATGTGTACTGAGATTTCTCCAAGGAGCTTAAGACTACATCCCAACAAACATATGACAAAAGAAGGTGTAAAGAGATCAAACTTTTCATTCAGATGAAGCCCTTAACTAAGCCTTTCTGGCAAAAAAAAATTGCCTTACAAATTCTCCTTGCCAGTGCTTGCACTCTGAGCAAATTGCATTTAATTGGAGGCCTTCAGGAGGTTCTCCTGCAGCACCGTCCCTGCTCAGTGTTCCTGGCGGTGCCCCCAGCCGGCCTTCCTGCAGCCCTGGCACATGCAGGGCACCATGATCCCAGCCCAGCCTGCTGCTGGGACTGGGCAAGGAATGAGGGGATCCAGCCACGCTGTTCCATGGACAGCAGAGGGGCTTCACAGCCCGAACCTTGGCCCTGTCCCCAAACCTGCCCCACTGTCTCTGGCAGAAGAGCCTGACAAGGGGCTCTTTGTTGGCAGGAACCACCGAGGCATTTTGTGGTGACACTGTGACACATCTGAAACTGTACACCACCGCCAAAAGCATCACTTAATTAAGAATTCCTAAGTAAATATTTTGACTGTGTATCAGTTGCAGGAATTGGCAGGAGCTTCCCAGGCTCTGAATGCCATCTGCATACATTTAGGCTTTCAATTTTGTTTTCCACCACTGGCTTTGGGAAATGGCTGTTCAGTGCATGTGTTATTGAAAGGGAAATGCAGTAGGGCTGCAGGTCCAGCCCTGGGGTGCATTCCCCACTGCCACAGCTCCCAGCCCAGCCCAGCCCAGCCCTCTGACCTGGCAGCTGGGGACAGCAAGGTGTCCACTTCCATCAAAGGAAAGGTAGAGCTTGCTTGGAGTCAGTCACCCAAAAAAGTGCCTGATTGTTGGCATGGTCAAGAATGCAAGTGGTGGGATAAGTGAGAAGAGAAACGACTCGCACAAGGGCAGAGCAGGCCTGGGGCTTGAGAGAGCAGTGAGAGCAAGGAGCCCATCCCTGAAATGCCCTAGAGATGGGGGGAACATCAGCAAAACCTTGGATCCACCCCCTACCCTGCCTGGCAGCCTGGAGGGACAGGATGTCTGCTGTGAAGCTGAAAGGGAATTATTTAGCTGGAGGAAGAAGGAGGGGAGTCATTGCTTACATGTCAGTGCCTCTTGAGAATTCTCCCTGTTCACTGCAGAGCAAGGGAAAGCAAAAGCATCTGTGACTCAGGACTGTTTCTGACATGATGGCTCCTGAGAATTGTCTCCCAAAAATGACGACCCAATCTGCTTTTTCCTAGACCCGTATCCTCTTTGCTGTATGACTGGTCCACTGCAATAATTCTTATTAATCAGCCAGTGAGGGAATACTTGATATGTAGCAGTAGGATATTTTGAAGACTGTTACATCTGTAGTTTATCTGTATTAATTTTTTTTTCACCAAAGAAAGGTTCATGAAGAACATAAAAACCTCACATGCCTCATGTGTCCTATTGTAAAGACCACACCAACAACTTTACATTAACATTGGACATTCACTGCCTTCCAGTAGGCATTTGGAATTTTCATGGCAAACTGCTGTATAACAAGGCTTTTCTTTCTTGTCTCAAATCACTGTACTCTAGGGGCATTTTGCTATGTGGTGGAAAACACATCTTGTAGATGTAAAAATTAATAAAAATAAAATAGGATGTTAAAATATCTGAAGTGGGGGAAATAATGATTCCAAAGCAATTAGGGTTTCCAGTAGTGTTTGGTTTGCTAAACCAGAGAAAACTGATAGGCCTGTGTTGGAAGCTGCAGGAAGGCAGCAGCTCCCCTGGCATGCACAGGGCAAGTCACATGGTTGGAATAGTCATGCTTTGGTCTTGTCACTGATGAGGGTGGTGAATTGCATCATTGAAATTATCTGAGTAAACCTAATGAAAAATGGTGTTGATATAAAATGATTTGATTCCTTTTCTAAACACAACTTTATTAGATTTAGAAATCAAACTGAAACACTTCTGTTTCATACAATTTTTTTCTTATGTCTCTATAAACACAGTTAGCAGGCCCTGCCAGTTCAGTTCTGCAACCATCCACACAGCTCTGGTACACATTGCAAAGCACCAAGCAATGTCCCCCACCAGTACCTGGATCTCCCAGCTCCTGGTGGGCACTCAGAGCTGGCATTGATGGCAGTGCTGTCATTTGCCTTCCACCCCATTTCTGCTTTTCTTTAGCACTAGAAAAAGCCACGCTGATACCTGACAGGGAGACACAGCTGTTTGCTGAATAGCAACCCGCCAGAGTGGGAAGCAAAGCTGCCTTGCAGAATAACTGGGGTGGGGCATTGCAGTTCCCCTGGGGGAAATGTGACTTTGAAACACCAAAATGGCTGGAAGAGGTAAACCACAGATTTTCTGTGTCAACACAGCAACAATTCCATATCATAGGGAAATAAAAATGTCACACTCCAACATGTAAAATCCACATTTTTGTTATGTTTTTCATATAGCAAATAAGAATGAATAGGCTTTCTCCATCACACATGATATCTGGGTATTTTTCGAATTTTGTCAATTCCAAGCCTTAATTAAACTTAACTGAAGTGCATATTTTGGCTCTGTCCAAGGCTTGGCACGCTGTTCTCTTGTGAACTGGTTAAAAGGAGAAGAGGAAGTCCTTCAGGCAAAGTCCAGCATTTAGCAGGACCATACCCTGCTTAGTTTGTGAGATCTGATGAAAGTGTGTCACAGTCTCAGCAGACCTTCAGATCTGTACCTAAAAGCTGGACATTACTATAAAATAGCTGCAGTCTGAGAAAGCCCCAAGTGAGGGAAAATGTGGGGAACCCCCTAGAAACTGCAGAATATAAAAGATTTATTTCCTCTGCAGATTTCCAAGCATTCAAAGCATTATTGTATGCAGCATGTGGGCTTTCTGCAAACAGAAACTCTTTTTTGTAATAGGAACTGTCAACACTGGCACAAAACAATGTGACACCCAACAGGGCTATCCATGAATTTCTAAGGTTTCTTTCTGCTGCTTATTTCAAAATTTTAATTTTGAGCAATGTAAGAGCCCTGGTAAACCACACAGTAACTTTTCTAGTTCCCTGGCTCATTGAGCTTATTCCAGGTGTTCAGAAGGATTAGGAAAGCCATTTTGAGTTGTTTTTCCAGAGGGAGTTTCTAAATTTGGTAGGCAGCCATAAAAATTGTGCATCTGTGTTATTATCCCAGTGGCCCGTGCTGGGTGTGTCCCTGGTGTTTTGCAAATCACGATGAGCTTGTGAAAGCAGCTGTATGAAATTCTTCTCCTTCTAAAATGCTCTCTCAAAGGATCCCACACTCACTGTCAGTCATACACATGCAGGCATTTACCTGCCTTTTTGTTCTGTGGTGTATTGACCCCAATTTAGCTACCTCTTGCCTTCAAACTGAAGATGCTGCTGCCTAAAGGCATCTTGAATGGCTCTTTCCTCCAGTTCTCTTTCTAAATCTAATAATCTGAAAAGATCCCTTTATGGCCATGTGATCCAAAGACTGGAGAGATCTAGAGTTAAGCAATAAGAAAAGTTTTGGATTCACAGCTGACACCACAGAGGTGGTACCAAGGCACCTGCATAAAAGTGAGTCTTATGGAATCTATAGGGTTTATAGGCAGATGCTGTGGCATATACAGTGTCAGCCAGTGAGCACTCAGGGCAAGTTAAGCCTGGCTTAAATCTACGTCTGAGCCACAATCAAGTCTTCATCTTCTGCCAGCCCCACGTTCACATAAATCTCCCTTCACTGCTAACAAATATTTACTCTCATTTTTACCCCAATTCCATCATTCTTTTGCCACCGTTTTTTTAACTTTTTACCCTTAAATGCAACACAGATCAATAGAGAAGTGCAATCTCCGTGTCTGAACTACATTTAGCTGTTTTATAAAAGAAAAACTTAAGCTGCCAACTGCATCATTTTGGGTTCACTGCACTTTAGACAATCAGAGCAATTGCACAGAATTGCTGTAACTGGAGATCTGTGAACTAAGGAAATGAGGTGGCATCACTTCCAGCCTTCCTGGGTCATTCATATCTCCAAACAAAGCCAGAGAAGTTTTTGTTGTAAAGCAGAACATGTGTTTGTGGAAAAGTGTCTTCCAGGCTGAAATGCTCTGTTTAATGCTGTTTTAAGCTCTGTTCCAGGCTGAAATGCTCTGTTTAATTTCCAGGCCACTCTGTACACTCAAGGGGCCCCAGGAATTAAGATTAACAGTTCAAACCATTAGATGCTTCTGAATTTTCTGTAATTCATAGATTTTCTATAGAGTATGGAAGAAAACCTTCTATCTGGTACCACTTTATAAATAAACAGCTCTAGAATTAAGCCACTGTTAACATTTTTTATCCAACTTCTGAGCATTTCATCCCCAGTAAAAATCAAAGTGCCTGATTTTATTGGATTACCATTGTGTTATTCCATCAAAGTGAATCCCTAAACTCCAGTTTCTCTAGCTCACACACAAAGGATTTGTGCCATATCCTCAAGTTTTCCTGGTGTAGCCTGTAGGATCCGGGATGAAAGTTTACTGCCATGGCAAAACAAACACGTAGCATGGGAAAGACACCAATGTAAAATAAAATTGAGTGGAAGCTGAAAGCCCAAAGTAATTTTGAGGGCTGGGTTTTGGGTTCTTTGCATCTTTAATCCCTGAAATGGCTCCATTTTTTTGTCCAAATTGCTCACCCAGGTCTAATGACCATTGAACAGTCTGGCAGGCACTACACATGGGATAGGATTAGGAGGTCATGGGTTCAGTCCGTAAGTGGGACCACTCACCCCTGTCACAAATCTACTCAGTTGACAGACAATTCTTTGTGATGAGCTGGCCACCCATTTGGAGGGTCAACAGAATTCTTACTTATTTTGAAAATTTGACCATGAGACACAAACTGCCTTTCTGTGTGGGGAACCCCACCCCACAGACACCCAGGGGAAAAAATTTCAGTTCATGCTGTTCAGAATTCATCTTCCAAAGGTTCCTCCTGTTACCTAGTGTTGTCCAAGCTCAGTGAGTGCCTTTATTCTGTCTTCTGGTGTGTTCTAAAAGATACTTACAGAATGCTAAAAATCTTTATTTTAAAAGAAAAACTAGTTGCACTAAGTGAACAACATATGTATTTGTTAAGCAACTTTAATAAAAAGAATGCTTTGAATGCTTTCAGGAAAAAAAATTATAATACCTTAATGCCATGTCTTGAAGTATGCTTTAGACCTCTCCTAAGCATCTTGTTTGTTATGCTTCAAAACTTCCTGTCACCAGAAAGGAAAAAAAATCCACAGCATTCCTTCTGTTTTACAGAAACACAAGAGTAAGAAAATCGCCCCTTTGGGGTTTTTTGTTTGGTGATGGGAAACTATAGCTTCATGAAGGATCTGATAACTAACCCATATGGTGCTTGATCCTGATAATACAATCCAAACATCACAAACCAACTCCCAAAAGCTAACAAGACTCAGCATCTTTGTTGTAGAACAAAACAATGCAATCTCATGCTACCCTCAAATCCAGCTGCTCTGGAGATACTAAATGCCTAATTCACAATGAAAATAGATGCTGATAGATGATGACGCACATCCTACAGTTTGATGTTGCTTCCCAGAGATGAAACAGAGGGCTTGGGCTCTTGTGGTGTTAAAAATCCTCTGGCATTTTTTGGAATCAGAGAACTGATGGAAAATCAGATAATTAAACTTGCCTGTGTAGAATTCTTGTAAGTATTAACTACATATTGTATTCTGCTCTTCCTGTTTCAATCATTTTTCTGCATTTGGTAGGTACAATGACCATTCTAGCTTTCTGTTCTGGGGGCAAGAAACCTGCTGATTACTTTAGTAAATTTGATACCTTCCTGCTAAATGGCTGGTGTTTTCTAGTTCAGAATTAAGTTATTCTACTTAAGAGTTTAGACATGGTATTTAACTCTATGGCCCAGTGGGACAATACCATTAATGTAAAACTGAGCACACCTGTCAGAGGCCTGCAACTGTTTTGGGACTCCTTCAGGGACAGAAATATTGCATATTCATGACCTAGTTATGTGTACAAAGTGTAGGTTGGTGTGTTTTTAACTCCAAAAGTGTGGATTTTGTGTTTCTTAGGACTCTCTCTGATGGAAGAAGTAAAGTGATTCCAGGATGGATTTTGGCCATAACCTTCCACAGAGTAACTTTGTGTGGCAAAAAGGCCAGACTTACAAAATAGGCTTATTACTGTTGCACTTCAGTTGTGTCCTTTGAGGATCTCAGGGCTTCCTAGAAATGGTAATGAATGAGTCCACACAGAACAGAAGGGGTGACCATTCTTGTTTTACTAGTAAAGGGAAATGTGATTTACAGAACTGGAGACTTCAAATGAGAAACTTGGCGTTATAATGATTTTTATACCGTAGACCATTTTTTAATTACAAGTTTCATGATAAGTTCCCAAGTTAGTTTAGTTATTTAGCTCAAAACCACCATTATGCTATTTCAGTGAAAGACAAACATTGACAGCCAGTTTCTTGGTGAAGAGATCATTCTCAATTCTGCCAAATGTTCAGCACAGTGTATCCTCCATGTCCAAACAATATCACTGCGCAAAACTCTAACTCAGAGAAAAGTTCATCAGGAATAAAAATGTTTCCTGTGCCAAAAAATGGTCACTCAGAAGGAAAATGTAAACCCAAAAGAGAGATCAAGTAGCTTGTGGTATAAGGTCCTAACACACTGCAGCCAACTAAAGTCACTTTTACTGAGTGAAATCTGCAGCAAGACCTGACTGAAATGCTGATAACTTCCAGGAATAAAACAGGACAGAGCAGAGAAAATGGGAAATCTTGGGAGAAAGAGACCTCACAGAGCAAACCTGTTACCCTCCACTGTCACTGTCACCCTGCCTGCGAGGCGGTCCCGACTGTGGCAAGATCTGCACAGAAAGGTCTGGTCTGAGGGAGCTGCACATCGTGGCACTGCTGGTGCTCACCAAACTCCACTGCACTGTCCAGGGACACCAACAGCTGCAGCATGCCAGACTGTCCCACAAAAGATGGGCACTATGGCAGAGAGCATTGACCTCAGATGACTCAGGGCTTCCAGAGAAAAATAAAACTCTACATAGCCAAGATAGAAACAAACAGAAAAAAGTACTAATTTGGTATTTGCCTGATGGCTTTTTCCAGATATAAAAAGATTCTTTTCCAGCTCTTCCAAGACATAGTTTGTGTATTTTTTTATGTCAGAATGAGAGGAGAAAACAAAAATCTGGCACATGTCTTATGTTAAGTTTCTAGAAACTGCTGTTCTCCCTCCCTTATTTCCCTATCCACATGCAATGACTGCAGTATTCAGTGCTGAACTGGAAAAGTCTTTTCTGAGGGTGAGGGGTAGATCCTGTTCTACAACCATTAAGTCTCTGTGTAGAGACCATCTATGAGGCAATGGCACATAATGGCAGCTGGGCTGTTTTGGGCTGCTGGAAGCTGTCCCTGGCCACACTCACACCATTCAAAACTGCTGGCTTCACCATCATCTGAATCAACAACATGAAAATAAGAAGCTGTATTATCTTTGCCTACAGTAACTTGTCTCCATGGGCACTGATGCTTTGCAATGTCCTCACATCCTCATGGGTTTAAAATTCTGCACAAGACACCAAGAATCCACCTATGTGCCACATGCTTCACTAAATTATTTGAGCTCCCACAGAAGAAAGCTAATATTTTCAAACTGCTGTTGCTCCAAGCTAGAGGAGATAGAATTACAGATCCCTGACAACAAGGCATGGTAAACTGTTGGGGACTTTTTATTTTTGTCTTATTGACAGACTGTCATCCTCGTGGCTGAGATCCTTGGATTTGATTGCAAGCTGTTGACTTGCAAGCTTACAGTTGGCCTGGCCTGGCTAAAATCATCAGGAAAGTTGTGCAGAAAGCAGCCAAATCATAACCTGACACTGATATGGATGACTAAAAAGAAAACATGAAGAAATACGTCCCTCAGAAGATCTCGTGAGTTAATGCAGCCAGGAATTGAAGCCAGACTCCTGCAATTTCTGTACAGTAACTTTATCAAGGAATTAAGTGTTGCTGCAGGAACTCTACAGTTATCCTTGCTATAATATGTTGGTTCCCTTCATTTCTTCTTAATTGCCATCAGCTGACAGCGGGAGCCAACACATTCTGAACTTTCCTCTGAGCGTGGTAAGACATTATACAGGAGAGCCAACTAATCTTCAAACCTGTCCTGTGTGAACTGAAGAAAAACCTAGGGTCTTAAAAAATCAGGGATTAGAAATTCGTAGCAATAGCAATAGATGAGAGGTGGCATGTTAGAAGGGTGAATACTGCAGAACTATGCAAAAATGTTTGGTTTGAATTTGAATGTGGCAATTACTCCATAATATCTTCTGGCTCACAAAGCTTTCAATGAGCTTTAGGAGAAAAGTATCTTAACTGGCTCCCTACCATCTTAAATCAGTGAAATTTTTCACATGCAGTATATTTGCGATCCAAACTCTTGCTCAACTCAGTGCTTACTGAAAATTGAAGAATAATCTGTTTCCTGTTGGGGCTGATTCCACCATTATAGCACAATGTAAAAGGAAGGGATCCAAACCCCACGCAGGAGTTTGAAGAAAATTGTTAGCTTGAGTTTCCAAGAGATATGCACCTTTAAACAGGATCAAACCCAAGCAGTTTCTGGACACTAGATTCAGTTTTGCTGGGTTTAGTTGTCTGCATCAGTATCTTCCACATTTCAAAAGCTTGCAGAGCTTCTAAATGGCATGGGAAGACTCTATGGCATACGCTCAGTGCAGTATTTCACCACATTTAGCTTCCTATGGTCTTTCTGAATGAACGACTCAGCACTGTCATGTCAAATCAGGAGGATGATAGGCCAGTTCATCCCATAGGTTGAAATGAAAATCTGAGAAATTGTCCTCTGGAGTCATGGGCTCATAGAAAATCAGGCAACCTGACTCAGGTCTCACATTGCTCTGTTCACACACAGGATATCAGCTCACTTGCTGCATTTACAGCCTAAGCCGGGTCTGGGAGGGATCCATCTGATAGTGCAGGATATTAAGAGTCTCCTGGTCCTGAAGAGGAGCCTACACTTGCTTGCCTATTCTTCCAGGAGAGCCACAGGTGAGAGATGGAGAGCTACCTCTCCAGGGGCTCTGATAGTGGATCAAAATAATGTGATCTGGTCCTAGTCTTGGCTCTGATAGTGGATCAAAATAACGTGATCTGGTCCTAGTCTTGGCTCTGATACTGGATCAAAATAATGTGATCTGGTCCTAGTCTTGGCTCTGATTTGCTGGGTAGGGTTGAGTGAGCCACTTCCTTGCCTTGTGCTGCTTTCCTGCTCCTTTGCCTGTACCTGGTTTACCTTCCTAGAGAGAGTGTGGGCCAGGATGGTGACTTGCCCATTCCTGCAGTCTCCTCCACACTACAGATTGAGTGCTATGCATTTAATTAGAATGTGCATACCAACTTACTCTTACCTAGGTACTACCAGTTACAAGCAGCCTGACAGCAAAAAAAGAGAGGCACTAAAAAGTTAGAGTACCATCAGTTTTAGTGCTTCCCTCTGCCATCCAGATTACCCTTTTCAAACTCTTCAATGATCATTTTTGCTGTTGTGTGTTGTGGTTGCTGTTATTCATTTGCATGGAAGAAAGATGTTGGGTTGGGATTTGCTTTTGTCTCTCCAGCTGTCCATAGGTTTCTCCTAGCTGAGCTGATGTTATTGCCAAAGCAGTAATTCTAAAACAAACCATCCTCTTCCCTCCTGCCAAATGTGTCAGTGTTTTCCAGCTCCAGAGAAGGTACATGAGTGTAGGCACAGCAAATCTTCCATATCTCCTTCAGGCTGCTCAGTAGTACCATCTTAAGGACAATTTTCAAATTTAGCTGTGTTAAACAGACTAACATGTTAGTTACATGCCTAGGGTGTTAGTTTTAGTTTCTGTCCCAACTGTCTCCCAGTAAAGACAAGGAGGACATACTGAGTATAAGAAATCTCAAACTCTTAACATAGGTGCATCAGTCTAAGTCCAGCACAAGTTTTGTGACTTTATAAATGGTGATGATGTTGCCTCCCCACTATGCAATAACACACCTCTTCTCTGCTCCCCTTCTTTGCCTTCTGCACATTCCCTGGGGTCTGGAGGAGCTGAGCTCCTACAACACACTGAAGCTGTGATGCTGTGCCCCCCCAGGACACTCACACCTCTCTTGCCTCTCTCCCAGGAGCCAAAGGGCTGCATGCTGACATCTAACACTGTAACATCACCCAAATCCTCTTTTTGCCCCTAGAGAGGTCATGAATTACTCATCTGAGAACCCCAGCACTAGAGCACGTGCTGGGATGGATCTGGATTTTACATGAGCACTTCCCAAATGAACAGCCCATCACTCCCCTTAGCAGTTTGCTCTAGTGATTTGTGATGTCACAAAAATATGAATGATTCTGCTTTCTGCTTCCAGGCAGTTGATTCACATTTGTCACAGAAGAGCAAATGACAGCCAAAGAGAAAACCAAAATATCTGCAGAATGAAATCCAGTTCTGCCCTGTCATGCTGACAGCAGCATCCTAAAATACAGCTGCTTTCTCTTTCTTCAGTAACCAATCTCACTGCTTTTCCCCAGGTTATTTAAATGGTGAGAGAGCAACTTAACCCATTGCTTCCCCTCCCTTTGGTTCCTCCCAGCTCCCTGTCTCTTTGGGTGCTGCAAGGCCAGGGTTGCTACAGTGCTCACTCCACATGTTTAGCCACAACCTGGAGGGTCTCAGAGGGAGACCTCTCACCTTTCCAGGCTCGCCTTGTGGCCCTGGAGTTCACGCTGGAAACAGGGCTGTTAATTCCTGCTGGTTACAGAAGCGCAATCCATGGGGGAGCTGCTGTCCAGCCACAACATCTTTTCTCCTCAGTCACCCAGCAGCTGTGGAGTGATGATGTCTCCCAACTAGTCCTGCTCTAGACAGAATCTGGGCCTCTCACTGTGAAGCTGAGAGGTCTCTGTTCAAGCTTTGGTCAACCACTCCTCTATCGAGATGCATTCTACAATATTCTGCTTCTACTATCACTTACATTGGCCTAACACGGCCAAGCTGCTTTGCAGGCATCTTTTACAAGGGTTTGTTTTCTTTTAAAAAACAAACAAACAAACAATCCCCCACCCCCACCAAAACCCAAAGCCAAATCAGAAATTGCTGAGGCTGATTTTCTTCTTTCAAATCCCAGTCAACTCCACCTTTGTTTCAGATGCCAGCACACACACGTACATACGTACTTGTGCTCACACACACCCAGCCACTCACCTGCTTCTCTGCTCTTGCAGGGTGCAATCAGCCATGGAAATTACAGTGTGTTCTAACATCTTTATCTAAAAATACACCTTGTTTTAATAAGACTCAGGGTTTAGGAGCCAGGATGGATTTAATCAAGAGCTTATAAGCAGGGTGCAACCTTCAGCAAACTTACATGTGAAATTATCACTTAGCACTTTTCCATCAGCTCTGTGGCAAAGTTTTAATTTGCTCTGTGGCTGCTTCTGTGTCTTTGGCAAGTCACAAAGTATTTTTTTGTTTTGGTTTGGTTTTTTTTGTTCCCTGCAAAGGCATCCAGATATGTCTCTTTGTTTACTGAGTCGTTGACACAAAGGAGTCCAGTGTAACAGGCCAAATTGATGTATCTCTTCATTTTGAGTAAGACTAGCAGGATTAGCCTTCCAAAATGAAAGGGGTGCAATAAGCCAAATACCAAAGTCATTAGAGCAATGTGATGGATGAATTTGAGCCATGCCTCTAAAATGCCAAGCTGTTAAACTCTAGGATTTAACAGGCTTCAATTAACTTGGTAATTTAAAAGTGAGGGAGACAGTATATTATGATATATCATAGATGGAGCCTCAGAAAATCAAGTATGTAAAGAATTGTTCCTAAAAAAAAAAAAAAAAAAAAAATTACATCCTTTTCATTCTGCCAGTATTTTCATTCAAACATCTGTAAGCACACAGAATACTAAGTGATAGAAAGCAACTCTACAACAGCATTTTCAGGTCATGAGGTCAAGCACTTGCAAGTCAGAAAATGCCAGAGCCAGGGCTGACAGTGAGACTCGAATTCACCTGCGTGTTGTGCGGGCAGTGGAGCAGCCTGCAGGGCCACAGCCACACAACTGGTTTTTCCACAGGACTCTCTCCTCACCTAGTGCACAGGGTGGATGCACTCCCTTCATGAGGAGTTGCTTTGTCTTGCTTTCTCCTTGCTCACTGTGCACACCCCAGGCTTTATAAGCATTTCAAACTCCATTTTATTGATGAATTCTCAGCTTGGCCTTGTTTTTTCTATAGTGATGATCTATACAATGTGTGAGAGAATCACAGAAAAATCATTCCATAATGCCCCTTTGAGGAGAGAAGGCATGATTCCTCCCACCTTAGAAATTCAGGAAGATTTAGCTATAAAGTACCCCCTGATCCAAGGAGTTCAGTTTGAGAACTCTAAGGACACCAGCCCTCAAAACAATTTTGTTTTGTTGTCTGAAGCACTGATCCTTCTGACTTCTGCAGCTGGGTTTGTTCCCCATTTCAGCAAGTCAAATCCTGGGAACCTGAGTCAAGCAACCATATACAGGGAATAGCTACTACTAACATAACAAAAAAATAAATTAGTTTTCTGTAGCAACACTCAAATACAACACTCAAAAAAAGGGTCCTAGTGAAGGCCTCTGTAGCCCATGCTCAGACACAGCCCCTGCAGGAAAGCCTGCCAACCCAAAGTCACTCAAAGGAAAAGCCCCAGGGAGTGCACTCCTGAGGCAGGAATCCTCTAGAAATATGACTGTGAATTCAAGATCACACACTTAGGTGGGAGCCACCAAATCAAATACATAACAACAGAAAAATTGTGTCTTCCTGCCCTGGTTTGTATATATAGTCCTCACTTACATCTATGGCCCAGTTTCTCACCCTTATATCCCTTCTGAATAGTGCTACACTTCCTCTGTAAATGGAATCACAGTTTAGATCCATTGTTGACAATTACATTTGAAATTCACTGCATTCTGTCCTTCAGAAAAAGGGAAGAACTCATTTCTGAATGTTGGGAATGCCCAAAGTTTGGGCTTTATAGCATTTTAAAAGGTTCAGAGAAAACTCTTCATTATCCCAGACATTGTTTTGCTGCCTTGCCTTCAAATATGCACTTCTATCTTTTTTATTTCACAAGGTCTGTTTTGTTACTAAAATCCAAGAGCTGAGTAAGAAGGTACTTATAATGCTTATCATTTCCTTCACCCTTCAGTGCATTTTCTGAAGCAGATAAATGAAGCACTTGACAGGCTATTGCACCCCACAGGGCAGACCCTTGTAAGAGACAATGTTGGGAATTAAAAGCAGTAAGCAGTGGTCGCTGCTTTGACAGAGCTCCCAAAAAGAAACTTTCAGAGTGAAAAGTATTTCTTCATGGATTGCAAGCCTCACCTTCAGTGCCACCTGGAAACCAAAGCAAGCAAGATACATAATACCAAAAGGAAGGAACACTTTAAAAAAAAAAACAAGTGTCTTGCAATGCTTTATTGGCAATAGTTACTGAGTTATGGAAAGAAAAGCCACTAGAATAAGAAGGGTTTTTCTTTTATTGTTCATGCATTCTAGCACCCATTTAATAAGAGATTACCGGGAAAAACAACACAGCGTCTTTCTGGAAGAGCTAATCATCTGCTCCTGTTGCCCATGCCACATAATTGCTGCTGATCCGTGTTCCATTATGTCATACCCCACAATACCCCTTCCCCTGTGCTTACAGTCCTGAGATCTACTGCTCCTCCACTCATGTTGTCTTCTCTGGTCCTTCTAACCACAGGAAACAGTTTTCATTAGTTACTCTCTGAGAATTAGCAGTTGCTAAAACCTCTTCAGTATTTATGATGAGTATTGGTATCTGTAGGATTTGATTGACTCACACAGCAGCCCTTTGCTCTCTCATGGTAATTGCCTTCCACCCACACTCTCTACGTTCCCAGATTTGAGCTGGTTTCTCTTTCTCTCTCTCTCTGTCCCTCCCTGTGACTCACCCTCACTGCCTGGAAGTCCTAGGCACACGTTGGCAGCTCCAGAGATTGTTACCTCTCCACAGACTGCTGCCAAACCCCTTCCCTTTCAGAAAACACATTTGCTCTGCTTTCTTCTTGCCTGTACATTGATAACCCAAAGCAAAGGCCAAGAAGATGTTTTGCCTCAGGAACAGTGGTCGGTTGGTGTAAATGGATGCCGTGTCAGGGGAGAGTCAGGCTGATTATCAGGAAAAGGTCCTTCCCCCAGAGGGTGGTGGGCACTGACCAGGCTCCCCAGGGCAATGGGCATGGCCCCAAGGCTGCAAGAGCTCCAGGAGTGTTTGGACAGTGCTCTGAGGGACAGGGTGGGATTGTTGGGGTGTCTGTGCAGGGCCAGGAGTTGGACTCGATGATCCTTGTGGATCTCTTCCAGCTCAGGATATGATTCACTATTCCACTTTCAAAGAGCTGTTGCTATCTATGAGTGGTATTACTCTCCTTGGTCCATCAGCCTGAAGAAGGATGTCACTGCTGCAGCACTTCAGGACTATTTCAGTTTATAAGGGGGTTTTACAGCTCGAGTTCAGCAACCCAAAAATCCATACAGCACAAAGGCTGACATTGCTGCTTTTTCCCTGACACTGTTTGGGTTCCTTAAGTGTGATGGGATCATGGGCACAGAGCAGAGTTTGGTCCTCTGCCTCTTTAGCATCCCAATTGCTTCCTCCTAACTCTTGCTCCTCAGCATTCAGGCAATCAGGCTAGGTCTAAATAATTGTAATGGGAATTAAATAAAGATTTTTCACAGAATCATAGAACACCCTAAGTTCTGATGGACTTCTTCACTGGCCTCTGTTTTTTGTGCTGGTTCAGTGCTGCCGAATGTTCTGAGGGAGGCAATCAGGTGCCCCAGGTGCTCTACCATCAAGGAAAGAGCCAGCCACCTCCCAGGATGATTCACAATGGAGGTGGATTGAATTACTCCCTGGACCTGCCTGTTTCTCCATTAGCTACAGGAGGCACCCAGGGAGACAAGACTCCTAACTTGGGAACCTCTCCTCATTGCCTCAGTTTGGTTGCATGAATCCACCTCTCCATGTTGCTGCAGATAAACATTCACATGGATTGCAACACATTGCTGCCTTTCACAGCTCCTTTTGTGCTTCCCTTTGTTTATCTCTTATCATGGAGCAACTGTGGTTTTCGCAGATTGAATTTTTCAAAGGAAAAATCTGACACACAAATATGTATTCCAGTTGACTTGGAAAACAACTCTGGATTTTAACACCAAGGCCGATTTTCTGCTACTGCACAGCGAGTCATCTCTGTGGAGCCACTCTGGTATGCCTTGTCTTTAACAGGAGCTGCCAAGCACAAGCAGAAATATCCTCTGTCCTTCTGGGCCACGTGGGAACACTCAGTGTGCGTTATCAGCCCCTCCTGAGCTTGAGCCAAAGCTGATTGAAAACAGCAGGAGTCGTTCCACTAGATTAATTGGACGGGGAAGTCAGTCCTCATAGCAAAAAGAGTACTTCACATGTTCATCAGCATATGACAGACAGGTGGGTTTTGGGTGTTCTGTGAGAAAGAAGTCTGAGCTGCAACCAGCCTGAGGTGTCAGTTCTCCACTGATCAGGGGCCATTGGGTCCAGTGCTACAGTCTTCGGTGTCCATGCCTTTAATGCTGATAGGGTGTACTAATCCTCCTTTGCTAGGCTGGGGATGACTTGTCATACACATAGTGGTTTCACAAGTGAAGATAAGAGCCTTTCCCAGCACTAAGCTCCTTTCTATCTGCTCCATACATCATTCTGCATTTGAATAACATGGCTGTCGAGTAATCTCAGACTTGCACTCCTGTTTATGGCTAAGCTCTTCATTTTTATGCAATTAGCAGAAGTGGTAGCATTTATTTGCGTTCAAAGGAGACTATTTCCTCTTCCTCCCTCCCCTTCCATCAGCTGTGCCTTAAACTGGGAGGGAACGGGAGTAATTTGACTCAGACCATTAAAGCAAATGATTGTATCAAACAAAGGTGACCTGAGCCAAAGTCCATTTAAGTCTACAAGTCTCTGAGAATTCCAAGGAAATTAGTGTTCTCACTGGCAATAAGTATAATAGGAAACCAGGTTTAGTACCTGCACTGTGATTGTTCCTTAATGTCCCTGTCCTGTGCAGGATCTTGCCTGTGTACAGGTTTTCCCCTTTCCTTCCCTGCTAGACCAGGGGATAGGTAGTGAATGATGAACCCTAGAGGTGCTAGTGATTGACCCTGCTAGAAGACAGTTCGTCTGGGATGTACAGACAAAAGCGCACACGTGAGCAAATTAACGTTCTCACCTTCGGTAAGCTTTTGTCAGTGCTAAAGATGGCATCAGAGGCAGATAATTAACAGGAAATCTGTCCAGCACCCACATTTTCCAAAGAGTTGGAAGCCAGATGTCCAGCACAGGAACAGTGTGACTTCCTAAGCCCCTTTGGACATCTCCTTTGGACATTACATGCTGTTACACATTCACATGCTCTGGATTTTGCCCCTTTTGGTTTTGATGGTTGCAGGCAGAGTCCCCAGAGAGGTCTGAGCTCCTGTGTTAAAGACAGTTCTGAAAAAGTGACACAAGTTGTCCAAGCAAAGGTCTGAGAGCAAAGGGACAAACTAAACATCCATGGTCAGGAAAAAAATGTAACTGAAAACAGTCTGGTGAAGCAACTGCCCACCCAGGGGAGCAGGCTGTGACCAAAGCACACACGTCACCAGTGGCTGCTGGTGGCACTCAGCCCCTCAGTGCTCATCCCATGAAGCACACAAGACATGGGCTCAGGACATGCTCTAAAGTGTGTGTGGAACATTTTCAACATGAATATGCTCCCACTGAGCCAGTGGGATGCTCCCAGACCTAAGCATTTTGATGAAATTAGGCCACAAAATGTCAGGCAGGCTCCTGCTGAACTGAGCTAGGCAGGAACCCACCACAAGAGAGAGCTTTGCTCAGCGCAGTCGCTGCTATCACTCACATGGCAGGGATATCAGCTGGCAAGCTGCAGAAATCCTCCGGTGTTCCTGAGACTGCACCTCTCATGCCCTCAGCCCGGGCTTGCTGGAGCCACTTGGGAAGCCCCAAACCTAAGCAGCAGTTGGAAAAGCACCAGCACATACATAAATATATTTCCCCAGAAGTGGCATTTCCTACATCAGACTCAACAGTCAGCCTTGGATGACTGACAGGCTTCACATGTAATGTCTCAGAAGTCATTACGGCTGGAAAGGACTGTGCTGTATCCCTGAGGAGCTGGGGATTGTCTTCTGCCCATTTCTAGGCCTCATAGGATCATACTGATCCTGGGGCAAACCACACTTTACATAGGTAGTGGCCTCAGGTTGCCTAAAGAGCACCCCTGGTCCAACACATTCTCATTCACCCCATGGTCTGTAGCTTAGGAGGCTTTTTACGCTTAGGAAAATACAATTGTATTTTCTTCTGGTTGCAAATAACTACATTAGATAACAAAATATCTTGTCCAGCTCTGGGACAAAAGTGAGAGAACGTGACCGTAGAATCCTTTAGGTTGGAAAAGACCTCCAAGACCATGAAGCCCACCCTGTGCCCGATGCCCACCTTGTCACCCAGCTCAGAGCACTGAGTGCCATGGCCAGTCCTGCCTTGGACACTTCCAGGGCTAGGGAGTTCACCCTCTCTGTGGGCAGCCCCTTCTAGTGCCTGACCACTCTTTCCAGGAAGAAATTCCTCCTGATGTCCAATGTGAACCTCCCCTGGCACAGCCTGAGGACCTCCTGTCCTGTCAAACTAATGTTGAACTTCAGTTTCCAGATCTACTTCAAGTTCCAGGTAATCAAGGCAGTGCCAATTAAAAAGATTTTGCACAACTGGGCACTTTCACACCGCCACAGTGCCAGTGGGGTATTACAAACAAGCCTCTGAACTCTCAGTATTAAAGACACCTGGCTTTGGAGGGAGGTGGGTGTGACCAGCAGTAAAAATAATGTTACATAACTCTTCCAGTTATTTCCAGGATAAACCCTTTTTCTGTGCAGGGCATCACAGGGGAAAACAGAAGGCAGGTCCCTCCGAGCATCACTCTGGCTGCAATCCCATCCCAGCATGCACAAGCACCCACAGGGTCTCCTTGTGCTATGTGTGGGGCTCCAAGCAATCCATCCCTGGAATGCATGATGATAGAGGCAAAAAGGCTTTGCTGCCAGCAACTCACACACACCCAGCAACACTCTGCACACAGGCTGGCAGGCTCTCACACAGACAGGAACTGGGGCCAGCTGCATGAACAAGTCCTCACTCGCTGCCGGAGCTGCAGCCCCACTCTGATCCCGTAAGGATCTCCTCACCCCTTCAACACACAAATGCTGCAACCTCACTGCTCCCCTCCGTGTGCAAGGAGCTGGGAGCCTGAGCTCGCCGAAATGGAGCTGCCCAGCTCATGCTGCAGGTCTGCTTCTCCTGACATCTCTCTGAAACGGCAATTAGTGTGCTTGATCATTTCACTCCAAATAGTGCAACCAGGAACTTTGAGGCAACTTGCCTGTGGATCACTTTGGGATGAATAGCATCTACAAATGATGCAGCAGGGAGAAGGTTCCTCAAAGCCATTGCTGGTGTGGGACTTAAGGAAGGAATTCAAGTTCTGCACCTTGGCATAACAACCCTACTACACCTCCTGTTTAGAAGATATCCCAAGGGCTCAAGCCACCAAACCTCTTCCTATGGAAGCTTCTCAAGCTCCCAAACTTTCAGATCCTTGTGTCCAAATCTCTGCTTCTCCTCTGACCTCCTTTTGCATTTAGGAAGCACAGGGAAAGGATTCATACTGCAACACAAAATACCTTGCTTTTTATATCAGAATATATAAACGCAAAAAACAAGTCTCTAAGCAGCACCAGAGGTCATGCCCAACCAAATGACTTATGTGGCTTCAAAGACAGAATTTCACTGCAATATTGCCATGGCTCATTTTGCTGGTGCAGGTAAAGGCCAGACGAGCACAGTTCTGTTTACTTTCTCTCTCATAAAACAAACTTGTTTCCAAAGTCACAGCCCTAATGAGATTGGAGATTATGCACAGTGTTCAAGTTATTCCTTGAAGCCAGTCCAGCTCCAGAGGCGATGAAGTGCAGAGGAGGAGAGCCATCGGTCAGGAAAACTCTAGCAAGAATGCATTAGGATCTTAAAGAAGAAGGGGTACATGAGTATCATTCCGGGGTACCCGAGTCTCATTCTGGCATTACTTTCTCCTTTTACTCTGCAGGATCTTTAGCAGCAATGCCCAGCACCTTCCTGTCTGGCCAAACATGCCAGCACACCAACAGACAAGTTTTGAGAATTCCCTGCTCCTCAGTAGTTAAATTTTTGTTCTGTGCAATTTCCAGATTTCTGACAGAACTGCTAGTGACAGTTGTAATAATATTCTGCAAAATGTTGTGGTGGTGATTCTTTGAATGCCTTTGTGGTTTGCTGTCCAGAGTTATAATAACCTATGTTTGCCCAGATATGTGTTCTCAACTTGGAAGCACTGGAGCCAGCATTTGCTCTTCTGCCTGGGTGACTGCACATGTGTGCCTGCATGTTTTGCTGAATATGTGAGCAAGTCTCTCTCCAGGTATTTGCCAGGTGCTTCCTGGTCCCTGGGAAGTATAGTTTGGGATTGGCATCTCAGGGAAAGCAGGGGATTTGAGGTTTGTTCCAAGTAGAATCCACCAATGGGAATCATAGGTGATTTCTGAGCCTCCTCTCGGTTTCATGTGTTTATCTGTCAGTTCTTTCCTTCCTTAATCATTTCCTCTTAGAAAAAATACTGGAGGGAAGAGAGGAGAGGGAGAAAAATTTGTGTGACAAGACTGAAACTGGCATAGCTACGCTGAGATTAGTTTTGGTAAAATAGCTCACTTCAGATGCCAACCTTGTTCTGTTCATCTCAAGGAGTTTAATTTGAGTTCTGAGAAAGATGAGATCCAGTAGCCAGCTTATGTTAACCTTTGCCTGGTCTCAGATCTACATGTACATGTCCTTAGTGAAAACTGCTGAGTGAAACTCTGAGAATCAGGCTTGGATACACTGAAATTATACATGTGTGTATGAGGCACCAATTGCAACCAAAACTGTATGCAACTTTGGAAAGGGAACTCTAAGCAAAGCTCAAAAGAAGATCCCCAAACCACTCATAAAGTACCTTCTCTGGAGTGTTTCCATACCTTATAAAACCTTTATATATATTTGCGTCCATGAAGAAAACAACAGAGGAGTAATGTGAAATATGCATGGTCTTTATATAAAGAAAGACATACCAAAAAATACTTTACAAAGTAATAAACTAAACCCTGGTAGTGCATGGATACTATGAAAGCCAAGGTTTCTATTCTGTGCCAAGCAGAGGTTCCCATATATATTTTAAAAATTGGATCTCAGTCAGCTGAAATATTGAAAAGAGACAGTTCTAAAGATGGCAAGAAAAGAGCTGAATTTAGTTTGTGCAGAAAATCCCACATGGTTTGGCTGCACACAAACAATGTTATACACCCTGAAAGCTTGGCTTTTGAAATGAATTCATGCTCCAGAGGAAGGCAAAGCTGAGCATACCCTGCATAGTGACTGTCTGAGCTCAGCCTTGCACACCAGTGTTACACAGCATTTGCTGTCACCAATGAATTCCAATATCATGTATTGCCATTACACACTGTGGCTGTGGACTTGGAGGCCAAATAGCACTTTTACCCCATTTTCACAAATGAAACCCTGTAAAAGCAGCCTTTAATCCATGTTCCTTTAGACCACTGGTATTGCAGCATTTCTGAGTCTCTAAACTTTGCACTCACATAAGGCTTTCTGTTTTGTGGATAGGGGCATATTGGGATGCTAAATAACAAAATTGTCCTTAGGACAATTCAAGAGCCTCCTCAGAGACCTCAAAATCCTGTGACTGTAGAGCTAAGCACAATTTCTATGGAGCAGCCATGCAGAAAATCTTCTTCCAAAGCCAAATTCTCTTACTGATGTAAACTGTGCTTTGTCTCTTACCACTTTTACATTCCCTCTCCTGTACCCCCTCAGTACAAGGACCATCCTCTGATAGCTGTGCTTTGTGGTGCCTCTCCCTGGCCAGCAATGGTCAGTCACGTTCTGTCTGGGGACAAACAAGCCCCAGCAGCTGGTGGGTGTCTCTGGGTAGACCTTGGTGTCCTGAGCCATGGTCCTAGTGTGTAGTGGGCTCCAGGCTCTGGGCCTCATGCTGAGTGGCAAAAAAGCTGCTCTCAGGTGATTAAATTTCTGACCAAGTGATGGGGCCATGGCTTGGACAAACAGGACAGCTGAACTGTAGTTCACTTACATGCTGAACCTCCCAGGAACTGCCTCCCTCTCTGGCAACCATCCCAAAAGCTGTTTCATTCTCCAGCTCCCTCTTCTCCATGCTTCCCTGACTTCTCACCTTCTTCTTTTCAGTTGTCAGACTCCTTCCCCTCTTTCCTTCCTGGTTCACTCACCCTCCCGGTGGGTTTTTCCACCCCACCCTTCTCTCGTTCCCTTCTCCCTGTTGGATGTTCAGGCCCTTTTCTGGCTGTCCCTGCCTTGCCACCCATCACTCCTCATCACCTCTCCTCTCAAATCTCTTGGGACCTTCAGCTTGATCTTCCCTCACAGCCAAAGGCTGAAAAGAACAATCTGTCTGACTTACATAAACTCACATGTCCCAGACTGAGATTTCTCTGACTCTACATTTTCATCTCACTTTTCATAGGTCTTTGAAAGTGAAAAAGTAAAATTGAAAGCTGTCACCCAAATTTAGAGCTTGGTTTAGGAAAGTTAAGCATGTGTTAGAATCCCTTTGTACACAGGGAACTCTTGAAGTTTCTCTTCTGGAAAGCAAAGCTATATATGGCTCCAAAGAGAGCTTTGTAGAGACACACTTCTTTTTAAAAAAATTCAAGAATCACTATTTCTATGCACA
The DNA here is from genome assembly GCA_035221455.1 of Xenops minutus. Taxonomy (NCBI): domain Eukaryota; kingdom Metazoa; phylum Chordata; class Aves; order Passeriformes; family Furnariidae; genus Xenops; species Xenops minutus. The sequence goes on along the minus strand of JAWWEE010000040.1, from coordinate 65,891,639 downwards.
TCTATATGACTCTATATAATCTTTTAAACACAATTTCTTTCCTACTTTTCTATCTTCTTCTATTTCTTTTAACAGAAACTTTCCACAGCAGAATACATTGAATAAAATATTTTTCTTTCTTATTTAAAACAAAATAAAAGGAAATGTAAAATATATGTTTCACAGTCCAAGACCAATAAGCCACTGTGAGATATATACTGGTAAGATGTATCTGACATGGCTGTGTGAGAGGAAGCAGGTTCTACCTCAGACAGTACCATCAATCAATACCCTCATTTTTCCTCCATCTGTTGCTTCTGAACGTCCATAGTTGTAATGGATTTTCTGAGGGTTTTCTATCATTTTAACAGCCACTCCTTTGGTACCCCAGCATGTGTAAAGGGGAAGAAAGAGGCAGGTGACTCCCTGTTCTGTAGAACTAATACAGTCAAAGTAGTGCTTTAGTGCTAGAGGCAAAATACTCCCAGGAAAGAAAAACCCTGTCAGCTCTGAGGAACTGCTTCAGCTCAAGAGAGAGCTGGTGGCAATATTGCATGGCAACATACATGAGAAAGAGGTTCCTCCAGCAGGCTGGCAATGTGCTGCCCACCCTCAGCACCCTCCAGGTGCCTGTCCTGCCAGCCTGTGTGATTTGAGCAAAGGGATTTAGCCTCTGGCTCCTGCAGTTCTGCAGCATCTGGAGATAGGGCACCTCTCAACACCTTGGGGTGCTAGTGGGCATTGCAGAAGTTTGTGGTGGATTCAACAGGCACCACTGACAACATAAATAGCTGCTGGAAGACCTACCAACAAAGTTGGCTGATGACACAGGTCTGACACAGATAACTAGGTATTGCCAAAAGAACAGGAGTAAAGGAGAAAATTATCTTCAATTTTAAAGGCAGTTTTCCTCCTGAGAGATTGCGAGGTAAATTTGAAGGTATAAGGTCAATTTTAGGTCTAAATATAATGCCAGCTGGGGTGCCAGAGTGTGTAACCACTATCTCTGAGACCTCATTTTGGATCACACCACATTTTGGATGCCACCTGCCATCTTCCCAAATCCTTCCTAGCATTTGAGCCCTCTATGATCAAGTAATGAAAATGATACACCTTAAAGTGCCAATATGCACATTAAAAATCAGCAGATCAAAGTAGAATCCAGGACAAAAAATAATGTTTCCCTTCTTTAAAAAAAATATTCTGGGAAACTGTATGGCTCAGGGGATTGGTATTGGGATACGGAGCCTTTCATCACTGATCCAAACATGACCCGACTCAGTAGTGACCAAAAAAATGGTTACCATTTGGCAGATGCTTTGTGGCCTAGAGTATCTGAAATGAGCTGATGGTCTTAATCCAGTTCCCAGTGGACAACTATCCACATCACAGAAACCACCACCACAATTGGCACCCTCTCTGGCAGCCCTTGGCAGGTTGGCCAAGGATTAAATAAGTCCAGAGACTGAGCCACCCACTTTTGCCTAGCTAGAGGTTGCCCCTCTAGGTCAGGGATGAGACACAGGGCTGGGGTGGAGTGGGGAAGCTCACACACCCTCTGCTTGTGCTCTCATGGTTTTGTGGGTACAGAGAGGAATTCATCTTCCAGGGCTGTGATTCAGGCGCCCTTCAAAAGCAGTGTATTCATGTGCATGCATTTAGATTAAGAAGGAGACAGGAACTGAGAGAATTTCAGGATTTATTCTCTAAAAAGAAAGGGCCAGATTAATTTCTGGGGATTTCATCAAGGTCAGGGTAATTATACCAGGGCTGCGTTTAACAAAATACACACAAGCAACCTGTAGAGCAGCTCTGCTTTGAGAAACATTCCTTTTGCTATGCTATGTTGTCAGTCATCACTTTAATTATCTCACAAGATGTCTTACAGTGAATATAACCCATGCCAACTATTGTCAGAAAGCTAAAGCTTATTTCTAGGTAGGTATACAATAGCATCTATCACATAAGCAAAGATCTGATACACCTCAAAAAATCCTATCTGAGCAATGTGAAGAAAAGCAGGACTTCTGTTAGCACTGAGAGTGGTTTTCATTTTTGGAGAGGTAAAATACATCGTTCTTTCTTTCTAATAAACAGTGCTCTCCTAAGAAAATACTGGGAGCTAAATCCTGCAGTTATTCGGGCAATGTTTGGGTGGAGTCAAAGTTTAAACTGGAGCTTTGGGCACTACCTAGGCTGGCTGCAAGCGGGGCAAATGGCACAAGCTTTGCACGTGCTTGCCTGTGTGAAGGTACAGGGGGATCCTTCCCTTCTTGCAGGTCCAGCAGGCAATGCTGGGAGAACTTTGCTGCACACAGCAGGAAAGGCTTCCCCAAAGTCATAGTAAGATTTTGGCAGAACCTGAAGCTCCTTCTGTGCTGTTTCGTTTCATACCTCTCACAGCATTGTAGCAAACATGGCCAGCAATGACAGCTCTGCCCAAGGGAAGACATGGGGAGCAAACTCTGCAATTCACTGGAGGCCCCCCTTTCCTATTCAGCTCCACAACAGCCAGGGCACCTCATTGCTTGCTGGACCTTGTCACATCAAGTCTTTACTTAAGAAGATGTCAATATCTGGCTGGTATTTTTCACTATTATACTGTTTTCACACCCAGTTTCCACACTGACAGTAAGACTACAATGTAAGCCATCCTGGGGCAGGCAAGGTATTTTCAGCTTGCAAAAAAGAACTCTCATTTGATCTCTCCTTCAGTATAGCCCTCATATGTTTAAGTTTTTAGAGCACTTCTTGCAAAATGGAAATCCCAGGAAACAAATGTGGCAAACTGTTAAAAGGTTCCTCATCTGTGACACATAAAATGAAGCATCTTGTCCAAGGGAGCCATTTCATTATTTACCCCTGGGTTTATGCTCAGATTAGTGAGTTTTCAGAAAGGGAAGGTCCAGATTTGGAAATAAGCAGAGATCAAAGTGATGAAAAGCAGGATCTCTTTCCTGTTAGCTGGAGGAACACCACTCAGCCGAGTGCCTGACCCTGGACATCCACATGCTCCTGCCACGCCAACACATGTTAGACGTGAAGAGCACCCTAACAGAAATATTTGACCCAAACTGAACAAATCTCCTAATTGCAGTAAGACAACACTTGAGGGTGTGGTTACCACAGAACTCACACCCATGGACAGATCAGGAGCACCTGGCTGCCCCTCATGCCTCCTAATGTCCCAGGGGCATGATTATCTCATCAGGTGCCACCTGCCAAGTCTTGTTGCTGAAAAACTGGCCTTGGCAAGCTGTGCAGATGGGGTGGGGAGAGGAGCACACAGAGCCAGGTACACATGCTTCTCTCAAGTGCATTCCTTAAAAGTGAGTATTTACACTGAGAGGATGCCTTGGTTCTGCTCAGAAGCATGTCTGTGTTTGGGGGTTACAAGGCAAGGAGTGAGCTGTTGCTGCTTTGTCCTGTCCAGTGCCCCACACCCTCAGCACAGCTTGTGTTCTGTGCTGCTGGTTCATGCACATCCCTGGACTTGCTGCTCTCTAGCTGCAGCTTTCCCAGCCACGCAGTGCAGCCTACAAGAGTCCCAAACAGACAGATGAGTCTGGAAAATTGCTTGGCTGGCAGTTTTCAAGCTGTTTGATCCTTTTTCTCCAAAAAGAGGACAAGGCCAAAGTGAGACAGAAGACTTACAACTTCCAAAGTGCTCTGACCATGAAAACAGCAGACTGACATCAAAGTGTCCAGCACGTGTTCAGGTGAGGTTACGTTGTGCATGTCGCCTCTGCGGGCAAGTCCTTCTCATCTCTCCTGTTCTCTGTCATCCTCATTTGAAGGTGGAAAGCCTAACCTCAATTCAGAAATTAGTGGACCATGGACCAGCAAGAGAAGACAGACCAAACCTCTGTCTCTGCCAGGGCTGTTGAGCTTCTGTGGAACAATAAAGATCATAAAACACGGGACAGAGCTCTGTGCCTAGAGGTAAGTTACTCTCGGTCGAAAGGATCTGTCTGGGGAGCAAACTTTTAGAGATTAGCCTAATCCAGAGTCTGATGACCTTTAGGTCATAGTGCAAAAACTTCCTCTTTGATACATCTTTTGCAACATAACCAGAGTGACATTAACAACAATAACCTGACCTCATCCCTCCCCTCAGAAACACCTAGGCTGGGCAGAGCTCCCCAGAGACAGAGAAGGCAGAGGAACAAAAGACTCCAGGAGGAAGCCTGCTAGGGATGTGCCAATCTAATTATTATGGGCAGTGCTCAGATACTGTGATGAGAGGTGCCAGTTAAAAAAAAAACAAACAAAAAAAAACAACAAACCAAACCAAAACTGTAAAGCTGGTTGCTGTACCCTTCAGGCCGTGGGAGTGGAGAAAAAGGAATTTACTGTGAATGATGCCGTATTTATTTGCACTCCCACCCTCAGCCCTCTTGATAGCGTCAAAGTCCACTGGGTTTGAAGCTACCCTGACAGATTTAGCAGTAGTCCAGAGCAGCAGGGAAGAGATTTAAGCCCCATCCTTTGCTCCTTGCTCACTGTGCTGTACAGCAGTGCTGTTCTCAATCCAGCAAAACCCTCCTCTTGCCTAAGGCTCAACACAACAGGTCTGATTCAGGAATGTTCCCCTTCCTCTTCATTCCCCTTGAATTTGTCACCCTGAGTCATCCAACTACAATATAACTTTAATGCGGAAAGTTTTGTGGGTATATTTTCTTTTCTTTTAAATTCGGAAAAGAAAAGGTACAACCAGAGGGGGAAAAAAAAGTGTCTCATGGTTGAGAAGACTCTTTTAACCAGGGAGTCACATGGCTCCCTGGCGAGCAGCCAGAGGAGTCATGAGAGATGTGGCCATTCCCCTCAGCACTCCCTTAACCATGTCCTGCCAGTCAGCGGCCCCCTGGCACCCCAGGCCAACAGCTCTGGAGGCCAAGCCTGGCACCCACAGCAAGGCTTCTGTGCAGGGGAGGGCACTGGCAGAAACGTCCTTGCAACTTTGGTAAGCAGCACTTTCCCCCGCCCACCCCCCAGGGCCATGCTGGACATGGTGCTGAAGCGGGGGATGGTGATGCCGTGCTTCAGGTGAGACACAGTCACACCGTCTGCTGCTTGTGGTCAGAAAAAGTCCCTGCAGGTAGTGACATGGCACTTGCACCATGTTTTCTCTTTTCAAAGTGCTGTGGCAGCTTTTGCTCTCCTGCTCCTCCCCTCCCTTCAAGCTGTGCCAGCGCTTGTTATTGCCTTGTTGGAGCTGGAGGAAACTGAGGCAGGCAGCACTCATGATACTGCTGTGCAACATCTCAGGCTATGGGCCAGTCTCGGACCTTTCCTGTCTTCACCACAGAGTGAAACCCACCATGGAAAAGTGCAATCTTGAGAGGAGCTGGCACTGGCCAGGGTCCAGGTCAATTAGGATTGTGCTTGGGCTTTGTCAGATGCTTTCCTGCCTTGCTGCTGGGGATGTCAGGACTGGTGCTTGTCCTGCATGTTCATACAGCTCTGCTGGGCAGTATACAGCACTGCTGCATTCCACCCCAGCGGTGAGGGAAGTGATCCTTGCCCAATTCACTTGAATACTGGTAGGATTAATTCACTTACAATCCTTGAATGAAAGAAACTGTTATTAAATAGTAGTTACATTTCATAATTATGTCTCACTTCAGCCAGATTAGGAGGGTGGATATGATATCCAGTCCCAGTATTGCAGCACTTAAAAATTTTAAATTAAATACACCTCCCAGTGTTTCCGAGGCCCTGCATGCAGGCAGACAGTGGTTTGTATCTTTGTGGCTAATGCTTTCTTCCATCTTCGAAAGCTGGGCTGCCCTGCAATGCCTCACATATAACAACAAATGCTGCAGGGCTTTTGAAATGCTTGTCTCCTTAAAAAAAAAAGTAACATTTTGGCTTTATGTCTGCTTTTGCTGGTTCCACAGGCCGTGGTTCTTTCAATGGCCATAGAACTGATTTTCGATTTTGTCTGTCATGGCTTCCTATTAATATTGCTTTCGCTGTGTGTTCTGGAGAACTATGGCCACATTCCCTATAAATTGCATAATATGGCAGCCTGTGCCAAGGCTGCATTCAAATGGATTCTGGAAGAACAAGGCATGTGCTGACTTTCTGTTTGGTCCTCCTCTTGCTTGCACCAGAGTTGCTCCGTTGGCTGCAGCAGAGCTGCTCTTGCTTTATTAGGTTGCTGAGATGTGGATGTGACCCCAGGGGAGAGAAGCCTCAGGCCCTCAGTGCTGAAAAGGCAAGGTATAAGACCTTCCCAAAATGCTGCACACATTCATAGGAATGACCATCCAGAGGGAAATGATCCTGAATGCCTTTGTTTTGCATTCCAAGTACGTGCTGGTGGAAGGTGCAACATCAGCATTACCTTTGCAACACAGAGGTCCATCAGATTTGGAAGTGGTGCCACTGGTTAGCAACAGGGTAGCCCTACTTCAAATAAAACATTTAGGACACACAGGGACCAGTGGACTTAGTGCCGCTACACAGAGGAAAATTCTTCAACCACATCAAACACCTGAGCCTGGCTTTTGTCCTCATTTGCACACTTGCTATACCACTGGATGTCCTTTTGTTAACATGGTGGGGGGGAATCTGACCTTGGACAAAGAGCTGGAACAAAGACTATGTCACCATGATGATTACATGGGACTTTTGCATAAATGTAAATTTTATTCTTTGTTAAGGGAAATCTGATACATAATCATAGGTTGAAAAGAAAATAAATGTTCAAAACTGTAGGTGTTTGTAGGGCACAAACTGTATGGACTATTAAAATAATTTTCAGAAAAAAAGATACAACAGCTCTCTGATTTAGCCTGTCTTTAGATTTTCTAAAGAAAATAGGATTAGCTGTAAAATAATTAATAGGTGATAATCATCTTGCTGTCATATCCTAGTGAAAGAAAGACGTTTTTATGATGAGAGCAACTATTTGACCTTAACTATCTTAGCTTCAGAAAAGCTGCCCATATTCTCTCAGAACTGATCAAGGCAGTTAACTTTCAGCTCCATTGCACTGTCCAGAAAACTGACTTTTAGAAAGAAAGGAAAATGTGGAAAAGACAACTTTTTCATAAAAGGTTCCGTTACCATGCAGGTTATCACAGCACATTATCTAAAGGTTTGTCCTAACATCATTTAGACAGTAACAGAAGGGAAAAATTATAGAAATGTATTGCATATGGACAGGAAAAGCCTACTGAGAAAATATTTTAGTCTCTGTATCTAGAATTTCTTCATATTTTCTCTAGTTGAAGTATTTGCCGTGTTCCTTAGGCACGCGTTGTAGCAAAAGCAAATACATAAGAGTTGTCTTGGCAAGAAGCAGACAGCAAGTCCTGTGCAGCTCTCCACAATGGAGAGAAAATACGTCCTTTTACCTTTGGGAGAGGATTGAAGGGAAAGTTAAAGAAAAAGGAGAGAGTGCTAATAACCCTTAAAAGGCTGAAAGACATTGTCCAGGAGTCTGCCTTCCTTGGCTTTTTTTCCAGAGTACTCCTGTGCCTGTGCTCCTGGACTTTCTTAGCCTCCTGTGTAACTCTGGGCTTGTAAGCCTGGAGCTTTCCGTGACATGGTTGTTCAGCTCATTGACAGGGTGTTCACATGTGCATGGCACAATCCTGGAACACAGAAGTCATGGAGATCTTGCTCTTTGGTCATGGGTCTCACAGAGAGAGGCCTGGCTGGTTCTCATATAACCCTTCCATATAGAGCACTGTGTAATACTCTGTAAGTGACATACCCAGGGCAGGTTGGGGTGATGTTCTACAGGAGGCCAGTGGGGCATCAAGGAGGAAAGAACAAAAATAATAAGAGCCAAGCAGACAGGTGAACCTGGAGCTGCAAAAAGCCACCTGTAGTAGTGCTTTGCCAGCAGGCATGAAAGGCACTGGTTAGAGTCCACTGAGGGTAAAACAAAGTACAGAGGTTATGGCCTGAAGAAATTGGGCTTGCAACAATAACCAGTTCTGTAACACGTGGTGTCAGCAAGTCTGCAGAGCTCCTTTGATCTCTAGCTGGTCCCAGCTTTCTGCTGCTTGTGGTAACTTGGGAGGACTCAGGGGTTAAATTGTGTTTTGGGGTTAGGAGGCTCTCTGACAGCATTTCAGCCCAAATTGCACAGTCCATGCACTGAGAACACACATGGCACCATTCTACCTGCAGCAGGCCCTACTTGCAGGTACACACAGGGCGCTTTTCCATTGCATAAAAGATGCTTGTCAGCATAACTGTGTAATTGCTGGTGGCTTTGGTTAGCACGTTAACACCTCCTTTGAAATACTGTCTTCTGAGAGATTATCCTTGTTGGGTGTTTAATATGCAAATATATCTGCATTTAATCTTACCTACTCATTTAAATATTTTATGCTGCTTTATACCCACTATTATGTTAGTAAAGCAACATATGTAATAATTCCATACTGTCATTCTACAGATTCTGGATGCTGCCACCTTCCCTTATAATTACTTAAGCCATTGACTTTTTCAATTTCAAGGTGTGCTAAACATCTAATTCCCAGAACCTAATTATCACAAAGGATTGAGAGAATTGTTTTCATCCAAATGACATGCAGAACTTGAGTGATTGATGGAGACCTTGGCATGGAGGAGAATAGCCAGTCACAGATTTACCAGAGCTCTGTGGTTTTAGACAGGGAATTTTATCCTGGGTCTCTCAGTGAAATGATGGACTTTATCTTCTAGAGCTACCAAGAAATCATATCACAATCACTCTCCCATCTTTCTGTAGCTCCTTCAATACATGGAAATCTTCTGTGTCAGACAGGTATGCCAAGCTCACAGTTTATGGCAGCTCAGCATGAAAATACCCTGTAACTTTCTTGTTCCTGCTGACCTAAAGCACTATCTTTTAGATCCAAAAAATAGTTGGCACCCTTTGGGGATTCACCTGTTCTGTCTATAAGCCAACACATCTAGAGGATGATAAAGTGGAAGTCCTATTCTGAATTCTCCTGTAGCCTATCACTAGCACATAAAAGGACAGTCTAAGGATCTCAACAGAGCTCTTCTCAGGCATGAGACACTGCACAAACAGAGGATGAGAGAGCAAGCTTGCCCTAAAGTCTGTTATGAAATAAACAAGGTGCAAAAGCAGGGAAATGTTGGGTTTGCACTGCAGCCCAGTGACTGAGCCAGAGATAATCCTGTTCTCAAAACAACCAGTTTAATCACAGAGGTTGATCCTGCCCTGGTCTCACCAGGATGGGAATAGTGGGCCACCCTGATATACCAGCTGACAGGGAAGCATTACTGGTATTACTGGTGAGGCTGTGTTCACTGTGCCTTCAAAAGCTGTGCCCCACAGGGCAGGTGGGCTGCCCTCTGCCTGTGCAGCTCCCTCCTGCACTACACAGACTAAAAGACAAACTTCAGGGACTCTCTCCAGCTGTCCCAATCTTTAGGGATTAGGCATGAGGACTTTCCTGTAGGCATAGGAAAAACACGCGTTCCTTCTAACCTGCTTCCCACAAGTGTGGAGAAGCCATGTTGTGAAGTATATGAAATCGTAAGGAGGTAGAAGCAACAGCAGAACAGATGTAAAACATGAGGAGGATTTTTCTCCCTCTGCATTACCTAACTGGCAGTAATATCTCCTCACCAATATAAATGATTTGTTGAATTATAGTGTTAGAATATGTATCCACTTTGAAGATTTGTACTGCTATTACTCTATACACACACAATCTCTTATGGGTTACTCCAAATCACTTCATATTAAATAACTGAATTAGCTGTGTCTTTGTACCAGCAGATAATCCCCAAAATAAGCATTTTAAGATCCAACTCTCATGTTGCTGGTGAATGCATCCAGCCCTAAAGAAGATGAACAGCAAAAGGGGTACACAAATGGAAAATGGATAAGCACCATCATCTTTAGAAGCAGCTAATTATGTGCGTGTGTACAGATGCAGCCACACTCCAACATGCACTGCAAGAAATGGTGTCAGTATTATATATAATCCTCAGGTTTAGACATTTATGCTAACTACATTGATATTATAAAATGACAAATTTATACTTTAAATATTTAATTGGATTACCAAAATATGTCCAGTACATTAAAAGGCATCCATCATCCTACTAGCAGCTGTTCGAGCCACAGTCAGTTTCCTTTTTCACAAAGTCAGACACTAATTGCTTCTGGTTGTAAAAATGTTTACAGTGCCTCAGCGGGCCAAAGGTTAGCAGGCAAGCACACCAAAGATGACTTTATCAGATAGCACCTTTACAATATAGAAATCAATTTCAGAAAGGAGATGGTTCTTTAAACTAATTTTGGATGTAGTCTACTATAACTTAACTTTCTTCCCAGCTATTGCACACAAAACACTGAGGCCCCGATCTCTTTTCATTTCATTGTTGCCTTTTCCATTCTAATAATCTCATTTCATCACGATGGGATTTTTGCTTTACAGGTTTTGTACCAGAATAATCGTGCAGCATCCCATCACCCTCGGTCCGAGCGCCACTGAGCACGGACACCCCGCACTCCATTTGCTCGCCCGCTGCATCTCCAGGTATTTACGTCTTTATCCCCGAGGTAGCGGCAATGCAGAAGCCGAGGAGTCATCCCCATAGCCAAAAGATGACAGAGATCTTGGGGAAAATTAACATAACCATTTATAGTCCCTGAGAGCTCACTAAATAGCAGCTTGGGAAGCATCCACCCCTCCGGAGGCGAGGGTAGCAGAAACAGACATCGGCAGATAATGCTTGAATAGGCTTTATTATGCTTTAATCTTCAAAAGCTACCATTAGTAAGCCAGAGAAGTATATTTACCCACCAGATAAACACCACAAATTCGCTACTTTACTCTCCACTGAGCACTGAAATAACTCCTCTTTCACTTCCTAAGGGGAGCGAGGAGAATCCTCGCAGCCCGCCCGGCTCTTCCGCCGCTGCCCCGCTCTCCGGTGGCGATGGGGGGACACCAGGGAGACGCATCAAGGGTGGCCGGGCCTGGGCCCGGCGGTGGCACGGAGGGGCAGAGGGGCCGGGGGGCCGGCAGCCTGTCCCCGGCGGCCCCGGGCGCGCTGCTGTCTCCCCGGGGAGGCAGCGGGCTCCGTCCCTCCCGAGTGATGGATGGAGGGAGGTGCGCGTCGCCCTGGGGCTCCGCTTTGTCGGGTTTCACCTCCTGATCCCTTTCCCTTCTGCTCTGGTGGGCTGCAATAGCGACCTCGGCTGCGGCTCCGCGGGTCCCGCTCCCAGTGACCCGCCGCGAAGGGGGTGAGCTGGGGACGGCCCAGGGAAAGGCGAGAGAGCATTATTTACCAGCCACAACTTCTCATTGTCGCGGGGCAGGGCTCAAAAGATCCCCAAGCAGTTGGCTCAATATAAAGCAGGCATTGCTTCCCTTGTATTTCCCCTCAACAGTCGCCTTAGTATTATTATTATACTTCTATAGCTTTTGCTTTCGGACCTTATAATTATGTCACACAGCAAGGGAAACCGCTAGCATCCCAGCATCTGGCGTGCGGTTGAAAACTTTTGTTTTAAGATCTGAACTATTTATAGAAGGAAAACTTTGTAGGATAGTAATTTCCTATGGTTTTGAGAAAAATATGGCTACGCTTATATTAAAAGGGTGTATTTATTTATTTATTACGACTCTTTCCTCCTGTCTAAAAAAAAAAAAAAAAATTTTACAAGCTATCGGTCACCTACCCAGCAGATATATCCCTCCTGTGAACAGAAACAGGCAGCTCTGGCTGAATTAAACCTGACGTGCTTCCATAAATCTAAGTGCCTTTAAAAATCGGTAGCCAAGACATATGCATTTCATTAAGAATTAAGAATGTAAAAATAGGCTTTTAGTTTCTTTTTATGGATGTGTTTATCCCTATTTTTCTCCCATAGCGGTGGATTATGTTTTTTGCACAGCCCACAGAAAATACACACATACACAAACAGAGGAACACACGCACACGTGCTTGTTTATGTGCATCTGTTCCCATGCATGAATACAGAGAAAAAATATTTATATATATATCTATCTATCTATATGTGTAAAACCATGTACAGTTCAGATATAAGAGCTCAAATTTGGACCGTCGCGGTACAAAAAAGCCTGAGGTCGGCACGCGGGTGGGATAACAGAGAAGCTCGCCTGACCTCGGCAGCCGAGGTGAGTGCGGGGCCAGGGATGCCGGGCTGGGTTCCGCACGGCCGGCCGAGGGAGCCCCTCTGCCGCGGCCCCGCACCGCCCGCAGCGCCTCCCGCAGCTCCCCCGGGCCCGATCCCCGCGGCCCGGCCCGGCTCGGCGGGTCTTGCCGTCCCCCAGGGCTGAGAGGATGCTCAAGGGAGGGAGAGGGCTCCCCGATTTTAAGCCGACTCCCTGGGCCGGATACCTGCCGCTCCCAGCGCCCCGCGGCGCGCCCAGGTACCGTCCGGAGTGCGGGAGAGCAGCAGCCCTGGCAGGCGCCCCGGCAGGCGCCCCGGGCTCCGCCGCCCCCGCCACCCCAGGGCAGGCACAGAGACCTGCTGGGGACACTATCCGCAGCCCGCACCGACTAGCGCAGCCGCTCCTTATCCACCGCAACGTTAGATACAGATATAGATATTAAAAAAAGAGACCGAAATTCCTCGCAGTCCCACCCACCGACTCTCATTTCCCCCACCCCTACCTCCACCCCCTTCCTCACAAGGAAAAGGTCCTGGAGCCAGCTCTAACTGCGGAACTGGGGGTCCCTCCGGAGCCAGAGCAGCCGCCCGACCAGCACCCCGGCGGCCGAGGCGAGCGGCGAGCGGCCCGGGCTGGGCGCTCGCCGCCGGCTGCGACTCCCCGGCATCTCCGCGCTCGGACAGGCTGCCCCCGACGGGCGCCAAGCGATGCCCATCTCCGGTTTGGCAGGAGGAGGAGTCGGGGTCGGAGTCCCCAGGGGAGACGCCGGCCGCTCCGTGCCCCGTTGCCCCGCCGCCCTCCCAGGTGCGCCGCCCCCGCTGCGGGCACGCCGGGCCCCGGCCTCGCCGGCGGGGCAGCCCGGGCAGTTACCTGGCCGTGCGTCCCTTCCCCCGGCGGGGTCCGACCAGCAGCGCGAACACCGCCACCAGCACAGCACCTCCTCCTCCGCCGCCACCGCCACCACCACCATCCTCACCACCACGCACTGCGCGGAGCTGCCGCCCGTGCTGGCTTCTCCCGGCTCCCTCTGCTCGCTCTGCGCTTTGCCCATAGGTAGCTGCTAGCGGGGGCATTGCAAACAGTATTTGGAAAAAAAAAAAAAATCTGGATCACTTACAGGTAACTCCCACTGGTAAGGATGAGGAAAATCTGAGGGTAATACACTGACAGTAACACACTGCGAGATGAAAAAAGGATCATGGCTGAATCCCGTTTACACTCTTGGAGTTCGCTTCCTTGGTTATTCCTTTCTGGCCCCCCCTGGTCGTAATTTCCCACCCTTTTTGGTGTCAGCTGTGGCTTGAATCTGAGTTGGAATCCAGTCCCTTGGGCTTGGGGGGGCTTTGTCTGTTTGTTTGTTTGTTTGTTTGTATTGTTGTGTGTAGTATTCCCCTGGTGCTAACGCTGCTCCCTGTGCAGAGTGTGTGCTGGTGCTGCTGCTCTTGCTGCTGCTGCTGCTGCCTCTGGGCTCCTGCCTGTCATGTCTCAGTGGTTGGAAGTTGTTACAGTGGGTTCTCGTGTTGGAATGAGGATGGTTTAAGGGATTTGGATGGCAGAAAGTGCCTCTCTCTCTCTCTCTCCCCCTCTCTCTCCAACTCTCCTGAGACCCGGGGCTGCCATTGGGCAGTCAGTCACTGCAATCCGCCTACTTTTTTCTCTCCCTCTCCCGTTTTTTTTTTTTTTTTTTTTGTTTGGTTTTTTTTTTTTTTTTTTTTTTTTTAAGGGGAGGATGACAATAGACACTGATCTAGCCCGATTCTGCAATGAATCCATGCTCCCTGGCTGAGCTCTCTCCACACGCCTCTCCCCGCAAGGGCTCCCCTCCCGCTCCATGGGGCATTTTTAACTCTTCCTCCGCGCTCGGCGGGCTGGGGGCTCCCTGCCGCTGCTGTGGCACCCTTAGCTCACCCTCGAGAGTGGGAGCTCCCAACTCCGCTCACGGTTAATTGATCTATTATGGGCTGCCGCCCCAGTTCTCCGGAAGGATTCCGCCGTCCCTTCAACCTCGGCGGGAGTTTGGCTCTTGTTGTCCCCTTGGTGTTGAAAATTAAGCTTTGATTTCAGGGGGGGGACTGTTAAACAAACAAAAAAAAGCGTGTATGTAGTCGTAGCGTGCCTGAGTGAAAAATAAAGACGTGCACACTCGTAGCTTCCTGGCGATATTGGGTTTCGTAGGGAAGGGGAAGGACTGGTCTGGAAGAGCCGGTGTAGGGGGGCGAGCGGGGGGCGTCCGCCGGCGGCTCCCGGCTCCCCACATCTCTCTCCGCTCCTGCAGGAAGAGCTGTCGGCTCTTCTCTTCCCTCTCCCTCTCTCCTTCGAGAGCAGTTGCCCGTCCGAAGAGACGTTTCCCTGCAGGTTAGTTGCCTCTCCCCCGCGTTCCCCCCGAGCCGGGCAGCTCCTGCCCCTCGGCACCGAGATGCTCGACCCTACCCGCTCGGGCTGGCGGGAGCCCTTCGCCCCAGGTAGCCCCAGTCGTGCAGGAGACAGTAGCTTTTCCTCTTTGCCTCCTTGGTTGTCTGTCCTTTTTTTTCAAAAGTGCTGAAAGCAATGGTGCAGCATGTGCGCTGCGGATGCCGGGGCTGGCGTTTGGAAACTAACCCCGAAAAAAGAAACGAGCACTGCAGACGCTTTAACACAAATGCAGTGGAAATGAGCGAGAACCAGGCTCCGAAGTCTGCTCGGTCTGTAAATGTTCGTCTCAGGTTAATTGCCTAATGACTGGAGGAGATCTCTTGGCTAAGGGTTCTCCCAAACACCGCGGGAACACCTTCTCCAGTGACCCAGTAGCAGCACGAGTGCAGCTGTCTCCGTGACACAACGAAATATTCCTTCAGATGGGATGGGAATTGCAGAACCGGTGCAAAAACGTTGTATGCCGCCCAATATGCCACAAAAATCTTCTCGGGGTTTGGTTGCTTTAACCGCATTCATCGATAAGTTCAGCACAGACGCCGTGGAAGTCAACGTCCTTTCGAGAAATGCTGATCTCGATTAACAAAGAGACAGAAGCTTAAACCTTTCAACGATTATTTACATCCCAGAAACGTCTTATTCATAATTATTTAAGATTCTGAAATAGTCGTATTTATACATCTGTAAGTGAATGTGCGAGTGTATGCATATGGAGAGACATGCAGATCTATATCCCCGGCAGTGCCTGTTCCCGGTTGACACGCGTGCTGGGGCTGGGGCAGCTGTGCTGACCGTGGAGCAGCAGAACGAGGAGCTACTTCGGATGTTTTATTTCTAGCATTTGACCCACTTTGGATATAAATTCGAAATGTGCGTCTGCTTTTAAAGATGTGCCTAGGGGACAGAAGAAGCAGGAAAGTAAATTGTAAAAATGCAAAGTAAATGCTGGCGCTGGAAAACTTCGAACTGATGCTGGCAGAGTTTGGCGGAGTTCAGCTGAAACGAAGACGGGTTGGCAAGTTCCGCAATTTTCGTATCCACACTTGTGTTAGGGGAGAAAAGTCGTATAAAGATACCAAATCATGCCATTTCTGTTTGGGGACTTATTTTTTATTCTAAAACTACGGCCCGGTTATTACGTCGAAAAATGAAGGGTGATGATGATGATAAGAATAACCTGCTAAATTCCATCCATTCCATTCTATACGTATGTCAGATGGGGGCAGCGAGAATAACACTTGTTTTGTCGATTGAAGACGAAAATATTCAGTTCAATAAAATGATGTCCTACTGGAATAGAAGTATTATCGGTAACACCTAATATGAGTACTTCAGCATCTGTCGTTCTTTCTGCCACGAACAGGTGTATGATGGACAAAATAGGGCAGAACGGCACTGCAATGGTTGCCGACATCATAGTCGGGACGATGAAACAGAGTAGGAACAAATTAACTATTTGCCTGGGGGTTTGTGGGGGTTGCCCCCCCTATTATCTCTCTTCCCAGCTGCAGTTCCATTCTTACCCTAAGCATGGGGAGAGGCCAGCAAAAGGGAACGTCGGAAGCCGGGAAGGGCTTGAAAGGTGAGCAAAAAAGGCGAAATACAGGGGTCCTTTCCGGGCAGCACCTGATGTTTCTTGTGTCTCACTGAGCTGCAAGTCCAGTGCCGGGGGAAAGAAGGGACCGAAGACTCCCCAAAGGAGCGGTGTCCGGACGGCGGAGAGGGCAGGGAAGGCGGGGCCGGGGAGCGGGCCGGGGCCGGGCAGCCCCCGGCTCGGGGTGCAAATCCCGCGGGTTCGCTCCCGGGGCCTCGCCGCGGCTCCCGGCGCTCCACGTGGTGCCGCCGTCGAGACCGCGCCCCGGACAGCCCCGGGAACGGCGAGGACAGTGGGATTTCGTTGTCCTTTGACTGTGAACGCCGCAAAGCCAAGGCGAGCCCCACTGTAAGCAGGAGACCGGGAGCGCCTCTCCCGTTCCCTGCCGCGGCGTCCCTGCGAGTCCCGAGGGGGAGCGGAGCGCTCCGGCCACCTCAGGGTGGGTCGGGTGCCCTTGCCCTCTGCCCTGTGCGCCCCCAGCTCGGCTCGGCATGGAGGAGGCGTCCCTGCCGCCCCCGAAGGGGTGCGGGCACCTTTCGTTGTTGCCTTGGGCAGCTCCCGCTCCCCGCAACCCGCTAACCACACCGTGACATCCACCCCACGGGGGAAGGGAGTCCTCTCACTCCCTTTGGCGCTGCGCGGCTGTCACACTTCTTTCCCTCCAGAATAAAGAGGAAAAGGGTGGTGTTCGCCCCCAGATCCCTGATCCGGATATTGCCCTTAACTCCGTCTTTCCGCAGGTCACATCACTCATCCCCAGAGCATCCGCTGTGACTTGCATCTGTGGTACTGCTGCGACTTTTAATTTCTGAAGTATTTATTAATTAAACGGGAGCCAAATGCTCCGCGATCTTGGCAGGAAATATTTCTGTTTCAATACGACCCGAGGTCAATATTCGATGTGACCTGTTTCCGCGGGGGGGTTACATGGAGTCAGCGACGCTTTAAGCTTCGGTGTCTGTGTGGAAACGCCACCGACAGAAATATCAAGGGATGCTTCACCTCACATATGTTTCACCATCGAACTAGGGGATAGGGAATAGAAAGGGGAACAAGGGGAATTCCCTGAGGGGAAGGACTACCTGAGTGGAACCTTGCCCTCTTCTCTTGAAGAGGGCTGAACATACTGTCCTCTTTACGGGACTCTGCCTTGTCACCCCGACCCGTCCAATAGCTTATGTATTGCGTTATTTCTTCTCCCTTCGGTGTTATGTTTGACACCGAAAGTGGAGCTTCTAGCACGTTTTATTAAGACACGAACACGTGCTCAGCAGCAAGGGAAAAAAAAAAAAGCCTGCCAAGCCTTCCCTCCTTGCCGCAGCTGACATGACGGCACTCTCCTTCCCGATGAAAATCAGTCGAATGTCCTGGAAGACAGAATGCTTTTTATCTGCCTTCATCTCCCTCTTTTCAATACAAAGAGTTCACGAGAAAATGCATCATTACGCTCCAAGGGTATGGTTTCAACAAAATGATAGTTCCAGTGGCTGATGAGAGGGGAAATAATTGCATTCCACATGCCTAGCCTAGAAGTAGCCCTGGATCTCAGAGCAAATTTCTCTCCTATTGTTCAGAGAAAGTGAAGTATCCTCATCACCTTACAGGCATGGTGATGGATCTGAAAGGGTTTCTGCAGCGGCTTTTGCTGTTTCTGCTGTCCTCTCAGTTTCACTTCCAGTCTCAGCCCAACAGCATTCGAGCGATTTTTGTTCTGAATCCCCTTATAGAATAGCCACAAACAATTTCGAAAGGAGATCTGCCTTCCAGACTGTAACATGTGCCCAATCCTCTCTTCCCTTTCACCGCAACGAGAGTGAATAGCAATATCATTGCCCTTATTGTGCAAAGTGTTTTCTTTGAGCTCGCCTGCTTCTCTGTGAGGAGTGTGCTGTAGAAAATCCTCCAGCCATTGAAGTAGATGAGGGTACCCCGTCGTCGCTTCATTTATGGATATACAGTCTCACCAAATTCAGTCCTCATCTAAACCCCCGGCAATCCGAGCCTGGAGGACGACGACGCTGCCGACCACGGCTGCGACGAAGGGCGGCGCAGGTACTTGGCCCCGCAGAGGCTCGAGCACCGAAAACATCTCTCGTCCTCAGTAGGCAGGACTTGAGGATACCCTCGGGCATGTGAGCCGGCCGAAGCAGGGGCGGACGCGGGCTACCAGCGGGGCAGGGCGGGGGAAAGACGGAGAGTGTCCCCCTCTCCCCTCCGCATCCTGTGGGGCAACGCCGGGCTCCGCCGGCCCCCTCGGCGGCACCTGCGGCTGCGGGGGCGGGCCGAGAGCCGTGCCAAAACTACCTAAACAAGCGAACGCCGAGGAGTGCGACTGGACTGGTGCCCGCCGAGCAACCTGCTGGGGACGCTCCGCGGGGCGGCCGCGGGTCTTGCCTGCGCCCTGCGAGCGATATAGCCCTGCCCTTGCGCTGCCCGCGGCTGGGGGAGCTCCCGGTGAGGGCACCGAGCCTCCCTGGGCAGTGCCACTCCCCTTCTCAGCCCCGAGGAACCTGGTTTAATTCCTTCCCACTGCACCTCTGTCCCCGGTTTAACCTTATTGCTCGGCTCCGGCGTGCTCCCTCTTGCAGATTCCCTCGCGCCTCCCGCCAGCCCCCTCCTCCCGCCGCTGCCAGCGGGCACGGGGCTGTCCCCGCCGCGCATCCTGCCCAGAGAAGCGCCCCCGGCGCCGGCGGGTCCCAGCGGGCAGGGCCGGGCCCGGCCGCTCCCCTCCTCCCCGCTCCGCCTCGGACCAGGCCGGGGTGCTGAGCCGCGCTGCCGGCCGGTCGGCCCGTCCCACCGGGGAATTGCCCCAGCTACCCCGCCTCTGGGGACTGCCCTTTGGCTCCCCCCTCCTCTTCCCCGTATTGATTTCAAGGTGGGAAGTGAGCGTTTTTGGATTGCAACTCACCTTATGCATTCTTGATCATTAAAAAAAAAAAAAAAATCCCGCAGCTATGCAAAGACAGGATCTTTAAAGAGTTTGTAGTTCGACAGGTAAGGACTCGGCTGGGGCTCAGGAATGTGGAAATTCAACTCAAGTCAGCCTACTGCGACGAGCAATATTAATAAGGGCATACAGGCACCGGGGGGAGAGGCAGAGGGAGAGAGGGCGAAACTTGGCAACTAAAATAACCGCGTGCTCTCGATGGCGGTGATCAAACAGCGAGGAGCAAACAGCGGGCTTCCCGGGAGCCCCCGGCGCCCCCGGCCTGCGGGGCCCCGGCCGAGCCCTCGGCCCGGCCCGCCTGGCTTCCCCGGCAGCCAGACCAGTTGTCAAGCTAATCTCAACACGTCCGTGTGATGGATAGAAACGCTAAATTGTGCCTAGGCCTGCATAAACCAAATCCCTGAGCGGAGGTTCAGAGCAGGGAATCCCCTCCTCCCGCCCCTTTCGCTTCTGTAATACCTCAGCTCTGCTCTATTGTCCCAGCAGAAGCGCCTGAGTTGACTCTGTCAGGCTGCCTTTTCTTTTTTTTTTTCCCTCAGAGAGTACTGTGCGCCAGAGATAATATTTAAGTTCGCTTAAGCAGTACAAAATAAAAGGATCCGTCATCACCCGCGAGCGGCTCCCCGCAGGCTCGGCGCGGCCGGAGCGCTGCTCCTTCGCCGGGCATCGACCGCCGCCCTCCCCGCAAAGGGGACACCACGGCCCTGCTTCGGGGGCTGCCGGCGCTTGGACACCCGCGGAGCGAAGGCTGGAATAATCCCTCTTTTCTTTTCTTTTCTTCTTCTTTTTTTTTTTTTTTTTCCTTTGCGGTATTTTGCTCACAACTCCGCACTAACGTGACCCCAAAAAGCCAAGGAGATTTGTCGTGCACAAGGACTTACCCTAATTTGACATAGATGACTCCAAAGCATAGAAACACGTAGAAAATCCACTTCCGAAAGTTTCTGTGCATGATCTAGAAAATGGACTGAGCCATAAAAATTGCACAAAAAGTCGAACTGATCGTGTCGATTAAATCCCAGTCAAGGGCATTGCTGAAGCTACCCAGGAGCAAAGCCGGCTGAGCTGTAAAAAATCAACTCCGCGCAGATAAGCAGCTCTTCCCAGAGCCATGGTGACCGAAACCGGCTCCAATATTAAAGCTAAAGAGGAAGAAAAAAGTAGAAAGGGCTGCTCAAAACGGTAAAACAAAAACCCAAGACAGACAGTCTGAGAGAGAGAATGAGCAAGCACTGATCTTGATCAACTGCCTTAAAGAGCCCTGAAGTTCAATCTGTTTTTACTTGTTCTGCCTTCCCCAGGTAACACTACGTATCTTGCAATCTATGGCTCCAGGTAGGAGGATCTCTCTCTCTCCTCTCTCCTCTCTCTCTCTCTCTCTCTCTCTCTCTCTCTCTCGCTCTTCCCCCCACCCTGTATGTGTCAGGATCTAATTCATATCTTATCTGTCTGTGTGCGTGTGCGAGTTGTGCGTGTGTGTTTGTGTTTCAAAAGGCATGTCCTTAAACAGGAGTTGTCGGGGAAAACACATGAAACGTATCCAATAAGGGAAATAAAGGACTCGTCCTCTCAAACCGAAGCATTTTTTCATTTCCTCTAGTATAGTAACGCGGCTAGATTTGCAATGTTCGGACTTCACAGAAGAGACTATTAAACTTTTTTTCCTTTTCCTGTCTAATCAAACAGAGGCAGGCGTTAATCCCCGCTTGCTTACAGCTCCGTGTCCTAAAAGGCAACGTGTGTGCGTGTGTCCAGACTAATTCTCTTCGACCATCCGACTCTGCTGGACACAAATGCCTGTCACTACATTTGATTTCTTTTTCCGCAGTAAGAAAACGTTCTTCCTTCTTTAGGAAGCAGATACACTTGGCTTTCAACACGAGTTTAGGATATTCGGTTTGCTGCTCCTAGGGAGATTAATAGGTGAGACAAAATCTCACTTTGTGTTCAGACACTAAGTGAAGTAAATCTTCCTTTTCTTTCTTTCTTTCTTTCTTTCTTTCTTTCTTTCTTTCTTTCTTTCTTTCTTTCTTTCTTTCTTTCTT
>JAWWEE010000040.1:65853895-65864445 GCA_035221455.1 Xenops minutus | reverse complement strand
CACACACTCGTAAACTCAGGGAAAAGCTCAATAAGTAACTAATACAATCAATTCTCACCAAACTCCCCTTAAGAGAACGCAGGTCCTTCCCCTCCGTACGGCTGGGACAGCAGCTTCTCTGACGGGCCTCAGCTCATGGAGATAAGAGCTGAGCCGACAGAGAGCTGATGTCCTCCAAGCACACGAAAGGAAGAGAAAGAGAGAGAGAGAGACAGAGAGAGACAGAGACAGACAGAGAGAGAGACAGAGACAGACAGAGAGAGAGACAGACAGAGAGACAGACAGAGAGAGAGAGATAGAGAGAGAGAGAGAGAGAGAGAGAGAGGGAGGGAGAGAGGGAGAGAAAACCTTCCTCCTGTCTTTATATACACCTGATTATGTGAAGGAATGGTGTGGAATACTTCCTTAGTTACGACACTGTTACCAAGGAAGGCCTAAACCAAAACCAAGAAACTAAACCACCACATTAAGCAGCACATTTGCCTTAGTTCAGAGAGTGAGATGCAGAGTTTGTCACCAGGGCAGTATCCTGGTGTGGGTAAGGCCAGAGTGGCCACAATGCCAGATTTGGGGATGAGGTTGTAAATAGGGAACATGGCACTCTTCTATCAATGCTTCTATCAAGGGAAGATTGCTTCCTTGCAGAATCATAAGAGAAACCTTCCTACCTTTTACTTGCCAAACAGAAAACTCTATTAGGCCCTCTTGTAGGTTTTCCACCACTGCAGCTGTCCCCTTATTAGATGTTGGCTTCAGCCCTATAATTTGTAGTGAGACTATGAGTCTAGAGTTGCATGGTCCTTTGGATTGCTTCTTCAGGTAATCTTCCACATACATACTTTTCACTGTAAGAAGCTGGGGCACCTTGGTAAGAATTGTTAAAGGTATACAACAGGAATACTCACCCAAAAAAAGAAAGAAGCACAGTGGGGAAGAGCAGGAGCAACAAATAAAATGTTGCAACGGTTCTCCCCTCCAGCTGAGTCAGACATCAACATTTAGAGCTCTAAGGTGTAGTGAGGTTTCACTTCCCCTGGCTCATCTTCATCCATCCATGTCCTGGCCTCACTGACAGACAGTGAGAATTTACAAATTTCTCATTTCCATGGTGTGATTACTCACTTTCCACTGTCTTCATCACAACATGGATGAGCTTACTTCTCTTTTTATTTGTCAATACATCACTGATAATACAGCTTAGTCGTGTGAATCTTCTTTACCAGTTCATCTTACTGCTTCCAAAGGTATGAATCACAATCTCTCAGACAAATCCTTACATGTGTTTCTGCTATCAGAAGAAACACACGCCCCTGGGACTGCCATGGGGCCAGAACAGCATCACTACAAAAATCTTGTAACTTCATTAATTGCAAATACAAAAATCTTGTCACTTCACTAGTTGCAAGTAAACATAGACAAAAAAACCAACCGACAACTCTGCTTCTCTTTCTGATTTGTAAACTACATTTCCCAGAAATCTTAGGCCTAGAGTCAAAGTGCACCTCTGTGTCTTGCTCCCTGGTGCAGTCTCCTGGGGAAGAAACATACTAACAGGTAAACAGTAAGTGCAGAAAACAGTTTAATAGCATCCTTTTTTCTCTCATATCAAGAAAATATTCAACTAATTTCAGCAACCAGTAAGTAGCTCTGTAAAAGCAGACCTATGTTTGGAGCATATTCAGTATCTTGTAATTGAGCTTTTAAACATTATTTTTTCACCTAAGAATATGTCATTAAAGAACTTGATAACCATCTCTTCATAAAAATACAGGACTTAATCATACTAAAATTATTAATTTGTTTTATTATATACTGCTTACTTTTTTTGAGATAGATCTGTGTGAATATGAATCCTCCTGTTTGGAATAAAAATATCATCTCTCAATCTGTATGTTATTTTCAAAAATTACTCTGATGATCCATATTAATATACATTTGACAGTACATCATTGCCAGCTTTCAGAAGCTCATCACATGCTTTCCAGTACTTGATGCTTTTAATTAACAAATGAGAACCTCTGGATTAATTTTTTTCCATATATGTGAGATGCCAAGAAAAATCCCTAAATGTGATTTTTTTCCTCTCCTCACAGAAACTATGGCCTTCGAAAAAAAAGGAAGCACATCTAGAACTGCCATGTTTAAAATTATCCTGATTTTTAAAGTAAATCTAATAATGGGAGGCATTACTTTTCAAAGCACAGGATTGATGATACTAATGTTGCCAACCTAAACATGAGGACATTGGTTTGTTTCCTGTCTTTTCCAGGAGCATCATAAAGAACCATCTTAGGCTCTTGCCTAAGAGGGTCTGTAGTTCATCTAAAGTATTGAGATAAATGTCCATTTATTAGGTTACTTGTTAGGAGTTGAATATATTTCTCGTGTCTTAAATCAAAAATAAATGCGCCAATTAAGAGATTTTCATATGAAGATGATGCCTAGCGAGTTGTTTTATAAGGCTGTGTCTAACTAAGTGTACCCTTCATTCACCCTTCTTCTGTTTTCCAGAACATTTGTCTTTTTCACATGGATACTTTAAATTTTGTTCTGTTTATCAGGGTTTGACTAACCTAGCTATGTAGTCACACTGCAGTTCTATGATATAACAGCAGTGGCTATATTAACCTATATGTGTATGTGTCTATAATGGCCAGACTTTGGAAATTATCTACAAAGATTTGCCACTCTTCTCTTACAGTTTTCAATGATTCATCGAATAATATTGTTTGCATCATGTCCTTCTTCATGTCACTGACTTAGTATGGTCCTTATCTACAAATCTTTCCTACGTTTTCTTTCTATTACAGTAAGCCCCTCTTTCATCAGTATTATCAGCAAAAGCTGCAGGATATTTTATCTGGCTGCAATTCAGCTTCATGTGGGGGTGCTCACATGCACCCTGCGGTACTTTGTGCAGTTACAAGCAATTTATGAGATGTTTAAAAGCACATACTTCACTTTTCAGATTTAACTCTTTGCTTGAATCCAGTGTCTGATTAAACTCAGTACAAGATGTCTGTAGAGACCAGGGTTTAAATCTTCAGTGGTGTTGACTGACTCTACTCTTTCATCACTTCCAAAGGTTCTCAGTGGTTTTTTGGATGCAGCCCTAACATGCCTTACATGCACTACAAAAAACGTTAAAAAATTATTTCCAAACTGAGCACAGGCTTCCTGAGCAAGGGCACTGAAGGGCAGGAGCTTCCCCATTAAGCCTTTCTGGCATGACATTTGCACTCTGCTCTGGTAGGTGATCTCTAAAGGTCCCTTCTACTCCAAACCATTCTACAATTCCACGTTTATTGGAAATCATTGCATGGTCACCATAGACCCTGTCTCTACCCTACACAACATCTCCCTGAAAGCTGCACATCAGGAGGACAGCTCACCTAGGGAAGCCCACTGAGCCCATCCTGTGAGACACTGCACACACAGTGGGAATTCTCATGGCATAAAAAAACCTCCAGCTATGTAAATCTCAAGGGCATCACTTATATTTCTTTTGATAGATCTGCAATTTTCCATTTCTTGTCTTCCATTTGTTATTGTTTTACCACTTTCTATGTTCTACATCTGAGTTTTCAAGATGCTACTGATCACACAAACCAAATTTAATATCCACTCTTTGGTTTGATAACAAAAACACAGGACTATCTGTCCTATATTTTTTCTAATTTTTTGTGTCTTCAATTTTTTTTTCTTTTATGTAATTTTCATTGTCATAAAAATGAGCCCATCTCCTTCTGTGGTGCTACACTAATGTAACTGAAAATGGGGTTTACCTCTGAGAAACTGCAACTCAATTTCTTCTGTTGACACCAATAATACTTTTCCCAAAGACTTCCTCATTCTCCCACTAATGCTTTATGTTACAGCAGAAAATTATTATAATCCAATAATTTTTCAACCAATCTAATGCAGCCCCAAAGTGGATTAGCCAGCAGGCACTGGTACTACACATCCATCAGCTGACAGCTACAAAATCCCTGGATAATTAAATCTAGAGAGAGATCCAGAAAGGAAAGGGAAAATTCATTTATCTCCTACTTCTCCATCTGTTGCTGTTCACACAAATGAGGATCAGCTCCTTGGCCTTTCTTCTCCCATCCACTCAAAGCTCGAAGTGGCTTCCACCCCTGGGGCAGAAGAAACAATGCTCTGAGAAATGGAAGGTGACATAAGGGCAAGGAGGAGGTGTCTGCTCCTCCTGCCCCCTCCATTCCCGGGGCAGGATCTTCTCCAGAAGTCACCAACAAACACCACGATGCCTGAGGGGGGGTTTGCACCCTGATGGCCATGTCGATGCCAGCACAGCTCAGCATCCTCAGGGTTGGCATTCTGCCCTAAAAGCAGGACAATATATAACACCTTACTGTTATAGGGAAGAAAATGGAGTGTCATAATCCCATTGCTAAGTGCTGATGGTTTGCTCCTTTATGTGCATGGGCTTTTACTCCTTGTTCACATTTCATCATGTCTGGACAAAATAAGAGGGTGAGCTTAATTTGCCTCTTTCCCTCTCCCCTGTTACCTTCCTCAAGTACATGTCACCAGAAGATGTAAGTGCACATGTTCTGTAGTCATGATTTCTTTTAATCCTGTTCCTTTTCTAAGCAGTTTTTCCTTAGATTGTAGAACAAAGAAAGAGCTTGAACTTGTATGCTATGTTCATAACAGGATGCCTTCCTTCAAGCTGGCTAATCCCCACTATGCCAATACTATTGCCAATACAGGTTAGTATGAGCATTACTATTTCTATCCTTTGAAAAGGCTATTTGCTATTTGCAAGTAGTAAATTTATATTGTGATAAGTATCTTCTATAGCATTTTCTATTATAATTAATTTTATTATGATATTCATCTAATTGGTTACAAAGTGTGCAGACCTTTTTCCTGCTGTACTAGCATCCCCCACGCTGTCTTCTTCTTCTGACATTGTCAGAGCCACCATACTGCAAATGCTGCTTAACCACCACTCTTGTCAGTGAGTTAAAAAAAGTAAAACTTCAATGAAAGCAAGAGCTCCATTTCTCCTTTTGGCTATCTGCCAGCAGAGTACTTGGTGGGATTAGCATTTGGGTTTTTCTTTTCCTGCTTCAAGGAGTGGCTATCTAAGGATGCTTGAGGGAAAGTACTTTGGTAGGAAGAAGATAAAAGGTTTTGTTAGTTGCTGTGTGTGCATGAGACAGCTGCTGTAACACATTTTTTCAGTTTGAAATAAAGTGGACTCCTCTCTGCTGCTCAGAGTGCCTCGAACAATTGCTTTGTAATGAGAATTCTGGGGAAGGAGGAAGAAGAAAGTGTCATTAGGCCTGCAAAGGACTCAGGCTGCTCATTTCACAGATACCTAAATCTAATTTTTTCTCCCTGGTGAATGAATAAGGTAACATTGCTCCTTATCACTACAGATCCAGCTCTTCTAACAGAGGCACAAAACAGGCCCCTTTCTCCAACAGCAAAAAAAAGGCTTTGTAGGATATGGGTTTATTTCTATAACTGATTGAAGAGACTCATGATTAGGCAGCATCCAAAGCAGGCCAATCCACGCACCTTGACTTTCTAACTTGCAGCATCTTAAAGCCAGAAGCACCAAAGTGATGGAGAGCTTGTAAGAGATCCTTGAAAGGAGCACTGGTCCCCTGCCCTGACTGACCCAGGATGGTGCCATGGATGGCCTGGGATGGGGTGGCAGGGCTCCACTGTTCCCTGCCCTGAGCCTCACTGTTTGCAGCTGCTGAAGCTCAGGTCCACACTAAAATACATCAGGCTGAGAGGTCAGGAGAAGGGCTTTCTTGAACAATTATAATGCTACTGGAATAAGTAATACTGCAGGTACAATGCCACTTGTATATCTGGAAACTATATAACTGTCAGCTTTAAATACAGGATTGCTAATTGAAGCATCTAAGTGGGATTACAGCTGCAAAAACATTCTGAGGTGTAACCAGTGCTCACTGTTGGTGTTATTTTATGGTACTTCTGACAGCATCATTTATTATTTGAAACAGTGCAGTGTTTATGCACAGAAATTGAGCTTCTCCATGTTACAGTGTGCCACCATTAGAATTGTGTGTCTTGGCACCCAGATCAAGAAATCCAACACCATGTCAGCATCAGAGCTAAAAGTGCCATGATGCTGTTAATGGATGCAGCACCTTCCTGGAGGAGCAGAAACAGACTTCTGAGGGCACCAGGGGCAGCCCCTGAAATAGGCCAGCTCAGTTTTACAGAATAGTGGAATTAAGTGTCTTCCCCCTGCCTCTCACTCACGCTTCTTTCCAATCTGAAACAACCTCTGACCTCCCCACTTCAAGGCACTTGCTGTGGGATGTCTTTCTGTACACACAGCTGAGGGCAAGAGTACTTGGCTCGTTCAGCCCTGAGGAGACTGAGGGGAGACCTCATTGCAGTCTTCAACATCCTCAGGAGAGGAAATGCAAGGACAGCATCAATGTCTGCTCTCTGTGACCACTGACATGACCCAGAGAACGGCTGGAGCTGTGGCAGGGCAGGGTTAGGTTGGATATCTGGAAAAGGTCCTTCCCTCAGAGGGTGGTGGACACTGACCAGGCTCCCCAGGGAATGGGCATGGCCCCAAGGCTGCCAGAGCTCCAAGAGGGTTTGGATGATCCTTTGGGACAGGGTGGAATTGTTAGGGTGTCTGTGCAGGACCAGGAGTTGGACTGATGATCCTGTGGGTCCCTCCCAGCTCAGGATGTTCTGTGATTCTGTGAAAAGGAAGGCAGTGATGGGCACTCAGCCCTGAGGAAGGACATCTTTGTCTCTTGCAGGACAGCGAGCTGTGTGCCATGGATTGCGTTCCTTGCCTTACACAAGGCATGAATTCATCCCTACCCCTTTTTACCTCCATGAAACCCCAAGTACTGTCATACCTTGAAGGAGTATTTCAGTGCACAGTTTCAGCAACGCTGTACATAGTATCAGCCAATCTTTGCTTTTTAAAAGTAAACTTAGAATAAAACCTTGATTACCTGCATAATTAATCCCCATTCAAGGGAATTTGCAT
Organism: Xenops minutus; assembly: GCA_035221455.1. Taxonomy (NCBI): domain Eukaryota; kingdom Metazoa; phylum Chordata; class Aves; order Passeriformes; family Furnariidae; genus Xenops; species Xenops minutus. The sequence goes on along the minus strand of JAWWEE010000040.1, from coordinate 65,857,415 downwards.
TCTTGAATAATTAAAGAATTAGGTTCTAACAAAGAAAAGCAAGCAAAGCCTGAATTTTTGTACTTGAAAAGCTTCAGCAGCAATCATGACAGTTCACAGCACATAAATAATTCAAACTGAGCTTCCTCATCTTTATTTTTTTTCCTTGCAGAAATCCTCTTAGTGCTGCCTAATTTAATGAAAATATTTTTATAAGCCATCACTTTGTGACATAACAAGAACATTTTAAACTCTGGATTAGACAAGCTGGATTTATATTTTCAATATTTGTGATCTGATATTTGGGGCCATTTAATAGAACCATAAAGGGGTGATGAAACAGGAATGTACTTTTGAAGGAAAAAGAATAATTAAAAAAAAATCAATGTTGTGTCAGTCATTTGAGTTTAATTCAACTTTCAATTTTACTCTGGACTTATGCCTTAAACTTATGCCTTAAACTGCTGGGCCTGTAAATTGAGATTGACAAAAGCCTGATACAAATTACACACACAGAAGGTGTATGGGGAGGGTGCCTATTGCAGGATGCCAGCCCAGCACTGAATTATTAACAGTGTTATTAACTGCGTTACTAACAGTGTTCTGTGTTATTAACTGTTACTAACTGTGTTACTGTGTTACTAACCATGTTACGGTGTTACTGTGTTACTGTTATTAACTATGTTACTAACCATGTTACTTACTATTAGCTGTGTTATTAACTGCTAATGTGTTGCTGACCATGTTACTATATTACTGTGTTACCGTGTTAACAGCTGTGTTACTAACCACCTTGCTATTTTACTGTGTCACTACATTACTGTGTTACTGTGCTACTGTGTTGCTGTGTTTCTAACCGCCTTACTATCTTACTGTGTTACTATCTCACTGTGTTACTGTGACATCTATTGTGACGTCTACTGTGACTGTGTTACTAGCTGTGTTACTCTGTTACTAACTCTGTTACTGTGTTACTCTGCTACTAACTCTCTTACCCTGTTACCGACCCTGTTACTGATCCTGTTACTGACCCTGTTACTGACTCAGTTACCCTGTTACTGTCCCTGTTGCTCACCCTGTTACCCTGTTACTGACTGGTTTACTGACCCTGTTACTCACCCTGTTACTGACTGTGTTACTGACCCTGTCACTGACTGTTACTGACCCTGTTACTCTGTTATTGGCCCTGTTACTAACCCCCTTTCTGTCCCTGTTACTGTCCCTGTTACTGACCCTGTTACTGACTCTGTTACTGACCCTATTACTGTGTTAGTGACCCTGTTACTGACTTTGTTACTGACCCTGTTACTCTGTTATTGACCCTGTTACTAACCCTGTTACTGACCCTGTTACTGACTCTGTTACTGACTCTGTTACTGTGTTACCGACCCTGTTACCGACCCTGTTGTCTCCCCCGGCCCCGCCGAGCGCTGCAGCCGCGGCCGGCAGGGGGCGCCCCCTGCGCAGTGCCGGGAGCGCCCGCGCGCGGAACCTTCTGGAAGGGCCGGAGGACCCGAACCCCCCGTGCGGGTCCCGAACCCCCTGTGCGGGGCTGTGCTGTGCCCGGGGCCGTGCCCGGGGAGCCTCGGGCGGCGAGTGGCTGCTGTGTGGCTGCCGAGTGGCTGCCGAGTGGCTGCCGTGTCCCCGCCGTGTCCCCGCCGTGTCCCGGTAAGCGCAGACGGGCGGGGGGCGCAGTTCGCTCTCCCCGGCCCTGCCCGTGTTCTGAGGGCCCACCCGCGGGCCCCGGGCTGACGAGGAGCCGTGAGGGGCACACAGACACCCCCAGTTCGGGCCCGCTCCGCCGGCAGGGGCTGGAAACGCACACTGGAAGAGTCGCGGCTCTCTTCCCTTATTATCATTGTCATGATCTCTTCTATTACGATTTATTCGGGCTCTCTGGAAGCGGCGCTGCAGGGGCGCAGTGGCCGCGGGGCTGTGCTGTGCCCGCTCTCAGGACTGTGCTCGCCCGCCGGTCCCTCGGGATGCTCCGCGGCTCCTCCGCAGCCCCCGCACGGCTCGCCCCGTGCGGGGCCGAGTCCGAGCCCGCCCCCGCCGTCCGTGCCATGCACAGCAGCCGTGCCTGGGTAAGATGGCGAGGCTGTGATGCTCTGGGCAGGGACCGTCCGCCCCGGCTCCTTTCCTTGGTGACTGCCCTAATCTTGGTAAAAATTCCCCCAAATGTGAACATCCACAGCGCCTCGGTCTGCCCTTTCCCTCCCGAGTCACCGAGCACGTAACACTCCGGGCCTCCAGGGTGTATTTCAAAGAAAAAGTCGCTAAAATCATACTGTTCTTTCAAGAACAACCACACCGATTATTTGAAAATACATGCAGTGCCCGTGTGTCACGATTTTTAAATTAGCGTTTATAGCTATTCCTCCTGAACTGTGCATTTTTTATTAAAAAATATTACTATTTAGAATTAATAATAATAGACACGTGCCTTGCCGTCGTGTCAGGATTTTTACATAAGAGCCTATGGCTACTCCTCCTGAACTCTGCACTTTTTTACTGTTCGTGAAGAGCAAGGTCAGTCCTGGGACTGAGAACTTTCCCTGCGTGCGAAGGTGGGGTTCATTCCAGCAGCCAGCCTCGCGGCCGGGCAGAGGGATAACTGGGGATGTGCTACTATAAAACAATCCCGAGGAGTCTGTAGATAGTGGCACGGTCATATTTTATCACTGCGGTTTGTCACAGTGCTCAGGATCACCCGGCCATCCTTCTGGTTAATCCGTTTTACTGAGCACTGCCTAAACCAGACATAAAGACAGAGCCCGGCTAAACAAGTTGCTCCTGTTACTAACTTTGCGTTACCTGGGGTCTGATTTGCTCCCGATATATTGAAAGATACAGGGTCGGTTTTTAAAATATATATATATATATAATTTTTAAAATATATATATATAAATATATATATAAAGTATATATATTATATATATAGATAAAGTATATATATTACATATATATATATATATATATATATAATCAGTGTCAATTAGAATACCTCAGTCCCGGATTTACCTTTTATTAAACTGTTCTGGGAGGTTCTGCATGGCCTAGTGCAGAGGGACAGGGTTGCTGCATCGTGCAGAAAAGAGAAGAAACATTGTAGGGCGGGAAAATCCCACAAAAAAGTTTTCTTCCCTTCCCTCCATGACGAGAGAGTCGCGGAGGGAAATCCGAGCAGCAGCCGAGTCGCCGGGAGCCGGCAGTGCTGTGCTGCGCTGCTGTCTGCCCATCCTAAGCTGGTATATTTTTGTTGTTGTTGCTTTTTTCATTTTCTTTCTTTGCTTTACTGAGTTCTCCACTATGTTTCAGGTTTAGGTAATTCTTTAACTCTTTCTGTTGCTAATTTAAGGTGCGGGCCCAGTGCCACAGCCCCACCGAGGTCACTGTTTGTGCCGTGGGCTCCGTGTGTCCCTGCAAGCCGGACCGGGGTCACACACGGCACGGCTGAGTTCTGGGGACTGGGGGGGGGGGCGGGGAGGGGGGCTTTTTTATTGTCCCACCTCAGAATAAACACCTGATGGGTTGGAAAGGC
>JAWWEE010000040.1:65830553-65853795 GCA_035221455.1 Xenops minutus | reverse complement strand
GGGGCACCTCGGCTCTCTCCGCCGCGGTTTTGGCTGTCGGCCGAGCAACCCCATGATGCTGTCCCCTGTGCGGGCTGTGGCACGGCGGTGGGAGCGGGCCGGCCGTGCTTCCAGAGGGAACACATGGCTCTGCAGGTCCTGCTCCCGAACATCCCCTTAAGGCATTTTCGGTTATGAGATCCTTTTTTCTTTTTCCCCCTTCTTGGCTGTAACTCTCGTACACTGTTTCTGCAGTGTTCACATCTGTTTATGTCATCCTTGGAGCGTGGTCCAGTGAATTTGGGATTGAAACGAAGTCGTAGAGCTTATTGCTTGTTAATGTGGGTGCTTAAAGCGAGTCTATATAAATCCATAGTTGTGCCTTTCTTGAAAGGTGGCCTGTTTTCTCTGAAGGCTTCAGCACCCACCCCTTTCCAGGGAGATCCACAGGAATAGTGAGTGTTGAGCAGGTGGAAAGATACTTTTCTTTGTATTGAAAGTGAAACTTAGGAGCCGTAGTGAGGTGCTCGTCTTGCTATAAGCGGGACTAATTCTGCGTTTTTCTCTTTGAGAGCCCTTTCACTTTCTTCTAATACTGTATATTAAGTGGACAGAGACTGGAAATCACAAAGAACTTTCAAATAAGTAACTTTCGAGGAGCACTGGTGGTTAAACAACACTGGTCGTTAAAGGAGTTGATGGGTCGTTAATAGATAATAAATACTTTATTTGAAACGTGAATGAAATCAGAATAGTGCGGGACACTTGGCAACTCAGTGTAAGCCCTTTTCGCTGCGCCTTGGAAGGAGTATCTGCCAAGCCCCGGGCTTGGTTTTGGCTCGCTGTCCGTCGGTCCCACTCCGTGGGGGCAGCTGCTGCTGCCAGGCGCGTCCCCTCGCCTCTGAAGGGGAAGAGATGGATGCTGGAAGTCCAGGAGGGATCCGGAGAGATTTGGGAGCGGCTCCGTGCGTGCGGCTCGGACTGGAGCAGCCCTGTCCCGGGGCCGGGACAGCATCGTCCCGCTCGTCTCGCAGGGCTCGGGACCGAAAGCAAAATACACCTGGATCCTGAACGGGGGGCACCCCGCACAGATCCTCCTAGGGCTTCATTCGCTTCCCACCTCACTCAACAGGTTTGTCTTCCAGTTCATTAAAGACGTACGGTCAGGTCGCCCTCACCGTCTCCATAGGTGTTTGGGATTTTTTCTTCTAGAAATCCTTATTAATGGATTAATGTAATAAACATGGATGTAAAGTGGGCAATTAAAAAAAAAAAAACAGTTAAAGCTCGAAATAAAACAAAATAAGACAGAATAAAATTAAAATAAATACAATACAAGAAAATAAATAATAAAAAATCAACTAACCACAAACCCTACACTTCCTGAACTCTGCATTTTTTACATTTTCTTTGCTTGTCAAGAGGAAGATCAGTCCAAGCAAAAATACGGAAATATTGTTTTGTGAAGTCTCTGTTGTAAACAGGACTCATTCAAAAAATAGTTAATTTCTAATTAGGGAAGATGAATAGCTATCGCAGTCTTTTCACCTAAAATGCTTGCTTCTTAAACTGGACGGGTCATGTTTTAAATGTTCCATACGTCTCTTACTGAGGTCTTTAACGTATACCGTGTCAAAAGTAATAATCAGGTGAGGGAGATTTTTAGAAACGTATCTTTTTCTTCCTCCTAAGCACGGCAACGTTGGGGTTCGAGGGAGTGTCTTGCCCTATTTTTTTGCCACCGACTTTCATTTTTTCAGCATCCCTCAGGCTTCCCTGGAAGGTACTGAGAGTTTCGAGAATACTCTGTTCCTTTCCACTCATTTCCAGATAAACCCCGATATGGTCTCAGTTATTTCCTATATTTATATGTTCATTATTTAAAACTAATTGCAGTAAAGCAGGTCCTGATAGTAGAACATTTACAGACTGTAATGTTGATTAACGTCCCAGAAGTAGCTGTCGTCTGGATGCAATTTTTTTTTTCTCCCCATTTTACCACTGTTTCCAAATAATGGCGCGTCCTTCCAGCGGGAAAGCCACGGGACCGTCTTCTAAAATATTAATTAACGCGAAATAACGACGCGTTTGAACATCTACAAAGTACTGATTTCGTGCCTGCTCTCAGTCTATTACCTCAAACAACATTCTACGCTGTGTTCAGGGCAGGCGTTTGCTCTCCTGGCTCTTCCCGTGTCCTATTAATAGGACAAATCCACCCACTCATGACCTTTCCTACAAGAATTCGGCCACAGTTTACTTTGACTTATCGCTGGCTGCAAAATAGGTCCTCTAGTTAAAAAAATACAAACACATTTTACCCTTTCAAAACACTTCGACGGGTAGATTGGGGTGGAAGAGTCCCACACGTGTGTGCCTACAAACGGGGTAGGTGCGGAGCCTCGCCGCATCCTGACAACAGAGATCTGCTGGCTTTAAGTAAATAAATTCTGTTTAATCTTGTATTTTCTTTTTTTTTCTCTGGAAACGCGTTTTGGCTGGTGTGCAAAAAGGAGAGCGGCCGTCAGGGGTTTGCCGCTTGTTTGCAAAACCAAACTTTAGCATTGCCAGGGACGGGAGGTGAAAGCATTTGTATAAAAAGCCCTTTAATTTTATTTTATTAAAAAAAAAAAAAAAACAAAAAAAAAAACACCCAAACACACAAACCCAAAACCAAACAAAAATTGTCTTTTTTAGGAAAGCTTCATAAGAAAAATATGTAATAAAACACACCTATGTTTTGGTTTTGGGGTAAATTTATCCTTTGCTGCGGGAGAAGCTCAGCGCCTCCTGCCCCCCTGGAAAGAGGGCCGAGAGGAAGAGCTGCAATTCAAGGCCAGCCGAAAACCCTGTAACATCATAGACCACCATACCACAATATGCAGGTCCCACGGGACCACCGCCCACCTGGGCACTCCCGCGGGGCAGACCTGCAGCCGGGGCCCCACCGCGGCCAAAACGCGGTACCTGCCAAAAACCAGGTCTCCTCGGAGGGGTTGGAAATGCATTTGCTGATAGGTATTAGGCGTGAAGGAAAAACAGCTGGTAAAGATGAGCTGTAAAGCTCTGTGTGTATCCCAATCAGCACGTCCCGCCTTCGCCCCCCATCTTTCTTTTAAGGGTTAAAACCAGAGCATATATCCTCAGCAGGTACTTGAAGGAACAACCCTGACGTCTGCTCTCCCGTTTTGCTCTGTCGTCGTCTTTGCGTTTATAGGTGGGTTTTGTGTATTTTTTTCCTCAAAAGTAGCTATTACTGCTGTCAGTGAAAGTAAAGATGTAAAAAAACGATGTTAAAAAAAAGTGAATTCGTAGCTGCTAGCAGAGAGTGCTCCTCGCTCTCCTGACAATTAAAATAAGGGTGTGGATTGGGATTAGGGAGCATGATCCAATTTTAAGGGAGAGGTGCTTGAAGGCCCTTTTTTTGTTTGTTTGTTTTTGGTGTTTTTTTCCCTTTTTCGGCCTTTGCCTTTTAGTATTAAAGTCATGTAGGAAGAAGACATTTCTCCTCCGTACTCGTTTGGGCTAGCCCTCCCTTGGAAACTCCAGGCGGGAGGGAAACAGGCGTGCATGGGTTTTTTAATTTTTTGTTTTGTTTTATTACATTTTTGTCACGCAGCAACTATTATTCCGAGAATCCTGCGAGGTTTTCATTCACTGCCCGGTTTTCAGGGCTCCTTTTTTCATGTTGCAGCCGGCCCAATTTGAGACTCTGGAGTGGAAATGAAGAAAAAAAAATCTAAACATAATAATATTATGAAGCAACCTTCCCCCTTTCCTCCTTATCACCCCCAAACTAAGCTGCCCGCCAAACAAAGCTCCCCTTGGGAAGGGAAATTACCCCTCGTCCTGTCGGCACGTTTAAGAGTCATTGTATCTGCCCGAACTTTGGAACAAAGCTGGTTTCCAGAGGAAATTTCCACTCCTGCTGCCGCCTCGCACCAGAGGGCGCCGGGAGCCTTCCCAGGATTTGCTGCCTCAAGTGCTGCTGGAAATTAACTCTTTGTGCGCTCTCCCTGAAGGTTTTTCTAACGTCTTCCTTTCAAAAGATACAAATAGATTATAAATTCCCCCTCCCTTCCCCTCCCCCCGTAAAATGCATGTTGGTTTGGTTTGGGTTGGATTTTTGAGGGGTTTTTGCCGCCCTTGTATTACTCTTTCCCAACGCTTTCAGGGCTTCATGCTCCTGCAACAGCCCCCCAGCACTTTCAGGAGATTTACAGCTTCTCTCTGTCTCTCTTAACTTGGTTCTAATTAAGTCACTGCATCACGTTTGCGTGACATTACCGTGTTTCCCCTCATAGTAGTCTGGGATAAAAGTTTCTGTGGCTATGTTTAAACTTAAAGGGTCACTTCAGGCTCTTCAAGCAGAACAACACTGAACCAGAGCACCAGGGGAAAAGCAGTGAGTAAACTGTCCCAAACCATCTCCCTGTACCATCTGTGGTGCTTACCTCTGTGCCTAAAGGGTGCAAGGCCAAACCCTAATGCGAGGGGGTTAATAAACATTTGTGCCAGGGTCAGAGCTTTTTTACACTGAGACCTAAGGAAATCCAAAGTTAAGTTTCTCATGGACAGGGGTGTGTTGTGAGCGCATCATTGCATTTATGCCCGCTGTGTTACTGTGCCCCAATGGCTGTGTCTGATCCAGTTGTTACACACTCACTTTCTGGCCCAAGAGGACTATCCAGTCCAACTTCTGGCCCTGTACAGACAGCCCAACAATCCCCCCCTGTCCCCCAGAGCATTGTCCAAACACTCCTGGAGCTCTGGCAGCCTTGGTGCCCTGGGGAGCCTGGTCAGTGCCCACCACCCTCTGGGGGAAGGATCTTTCCCTAATATCCATCCTAATGCTCCCCTAACACAGCTGCAAGTTTACTACAATTCAAAGAGTAAGTAACCTAAAGAGAAAATACTGCAGGAAGTTGAAGAAGACTTTACCTGTAACTGGGGATTATAAACCCTCAACTTCAGCAAGGGCATTTCTTGTGTTTATCTGCATATGTAAATATTGTGGCTCACCCTCTGAGACCCAGTTTTAATGGCAATGCAGGTTGATTACTCACAGCAAAAAAAAAAAATCAGGCAGCAGTCTGTAAGGGTGTTTTTCAGTGTAGCATGTCTTATTAATACATGGTATTTGTGTATATGTGTATACATATAAAAAAGTACTCAACAGAAATTAAAACAAGATGCAGGTGGGAAAATGTTATTACTTTATCTATTTACTGTAGCAGTCTGTTTTCAAGCAGCCTAGAAGGACTATTTTCAAGAATATATGGTGACAGGACATGGGGGAATTGATTCACACTGAGAGAGAGCAGGGTTAGCTTAGGTATTAGGAAGGAATTGTTCCCTGGGAGGGTGGGCAGGCCCTGGCACAGGTTGCCCAGAGAAGCTGTGGCTGCCCCATCCCTGGGAGTGTCCAAGGCCAGGTTGGACGGGGCTTGGAGCAACCTGGGGCAGTGAAAGGTGTCCCTGCCCATGGCAGGGTGTGGGACTGGATGGGCTTTGAGGACCCTTCCAACTCAAAGCAGTCTGAGGTTCTGTGATTCTATCATTCTGATGAGCAGTTAACTCTTGGAGTACTCAGCCCTCCTTGAAACAATTTAGCTGCCCTTCCTGTGCGGCTCCCTTAAAGTGTACTCAGCTGAAAACTACAATGCAGGCATGTCAGAAAGTACTCACTGCTTACTTTTTAAAAGACAAAAGACAATGCAGGCCTGAACACTGGTATCAGGTGAGTTCTGTTCCATTGTGTATTGCCACATTAAATAATGCTCAGACTTTTTTTAATACAACTTTCAAGAAGCACATAAACATTTTTTCTTCATGATTTTTGCTCCATTTATCCATACCAAAACTAGATCGAGAATCCATCAGTGTGGACCCTGGACATATGCACAGTGTGTAGTTTCCAACAGAGCTTATAATACAAAATAAATGAACATAAAGGAAGATAAGTAAATTCAGATAAATAATAAGAAACAGAAGAAGGAAAAATAAACTAAACATTAGGATGCATAATTTCCGTGTTTCTTGTAAACTTTTATGCTGTTCACACATCACTTAAGGATCAACAGAAATACAAAATGCATAACCTAAAGATGTATTAAAAAATCTGAGCAGAAAATCATAAAACCCACCAAACAAAGCATTTTAATCCTGGAGGCTGGTTGAAAAACTCAGTTGAAGAGAAATTGTGTTTGCCCTTGTGTTATTAAATTAAAATATGGATTTAAAAAATTATGGGACTGTTTCTTAATGTGTCATTCATTTAACACCTGTCAATCAAAAAAAATCATCAAGGGATGCTGAGTTTACTCAAACACAGATCCCTTTACAGGATCAGATTTTATCACTCATATTGAGTTTTATCTTTCCAGTGTATGTGTAAGGTGAGAATTCTTGTCTCAGAGCAAATAGGGCAGTGTGTTGAATATTATGAGAAAGTATCTTAAAGGGCAACAAAAGCTTTCCAATCTTACCCTGGGAAATACCTGGTGTATGTGTGCGCCCAGTGTGCTCTGTGTGGGGGAACTCTGACAGTCAGGACCCACTCTGACACCTGTGCAGAGGGTGTCCATGGACCTTCATGTCTGGCCATGGCAGTGACCGACTCTTGATAATTTGCCTCATGTTTACTTTTTAGGGGGAGGAGTACAGGGACTTTGGAGAGAGTTCTTGACTCTTGGAACAACACAGGGGAAAAAAAATGTTAAAATGCATCTTGGCCCTTATGCCATTTTCATTGAAGCTGACAGTAAAACTCTCTTTAACTTTACTGGGAACAGAACTGACCCATTTAAAATGCTAAATTGTAATATCAATCTTTTAAGTCTTAAATATTTCCATACAGTGTAGCAAAGAAGTCTCAAATGTCATCAGAAAGACTGCTTCTTGTTAGGCTGTTACAATGTGCTATTTCTGTTCAAATAACATTTACTAATATGAGAGACAAATACATTAGTACAATTGGGAAGTCTGACACTGTAGTTGGGTGTTTGCAGCTTTTATACATTATGGTATTTATGACAATAATTTTAACTCTTCAGTTGCATAAAACAAAGCCCAGATGTTTCTCAGCAGCATTTCCTCATCAAGTCTTTCAGCTGAGCCTTACTGGAGTGCAGAGTTTGGTTACAGTTAAGCTCAAGTCAAAATATTCCAAGAGTATGGAAGGGACTACATGGTAAGGCAGGAGTAGGAAGGGGGAAAAGGGACACAGAAGAAGGAATCAATCTTCTTCTTCAGCTATGCAAAGTCCCCACCTGTGGGACCTTGGAGAACTCTTCCCTCCTTGGCAGTGGCTTTGAAAATGATTGAGTGAGAGAATAGTAGCAGAAAAAGCCCTCAAAATACCGTGCCCAGGGAGGTTGCCTGCTCCAGATGTACAGGGGATCCAGAGTTAAAACCTGGATTTCTCTGTGCTCCTGAGTTGCTGTGATGTCCTGCCCAGTACCCTGTCTTCTCAGGAATATATTGAGGGCAACACAATTTTCATGCATTAGTTGTTTGTTTTGCCTGGCATTAGCTTGGCTGGGTAAGTAGCATTATGTAGTCATACAGGTCTTACCAGTGGTCTCCTAACAGGGATGTATTGTCCAAATGGCAATTTACCCGAGCTTTTGCCAAATGCCACTACAAGTCCCTCTTTTCTTTTTTTTATTGGGTGAGTTGTGTCCAGCTGTGGTGTTCTATGACAAGCTTTTCAGGGAAGGAACTGTCTTTATAGCTGGTGTCCTTCTAGCATCTTTTGCAGTGGCCCAGGCTTACAGATACTGGTGATAAAATGTCCCTGTCTGAAGGCAGACTGAGCTTTTAAATCCCTAGTTCCAAGTAGATGATGATTAACAAAGAGAAAAAAAAAAGAAGAAAAGTGAGAGGTCGCATATACATCTTGGTGAGAAAGGAGACTTCTTGTCTCTGCATCTTCCTTGTTTCAGGAAATATCTATGGCTTCACATCAAAACACTGGGAAAACAGAAATGGATATAGTGAATACCAAAATAGGTCCTAGGGTTACAAATCTCCACATAAATGCAAACATAAGAATGACTACTTTTGAACTAAAAGCTCACTGGGCATATTCTAGCTGCAGTAGGAAGAATTATTGTATTTACTGTTCAAATTAGTGTGACAGGGGCCATTTGGACTCCAATATCTTCCTGGAAATAACAAGGGATTCTACTTGTGCTTGGATTTCCAGGGCTGGAATTAGAAAGCCTGATGGGATGTCCATGGTGGGGGAGCAGGGCCTGCACCCCCGCAACAGCATCAGCAGAATGTTTGTGACTCTTGTTGCATGGCAGACCATAGCAGTTCCACAACTGCAACCCTAAAGCACTGCCAAGTAATACACATGCAACAGGAGACTCAGTACAAAAATCTTTACACATCACCTGCTTTTCACCTAATATAAATCTCATATTCCTCTTTTTATTAGTTCACGGTGGCAAATTCCACTTCTTTACCTTAATATCAGCCTTATACTCCATTTTATTGTTGTCTTATGGCAACTTTATTTTGGATTGAACTTACAAGCACAAATACCACCATATAACAGTGGTCCTCTGTCTACATTTGTGATACTTTCTAGTGCACTCCAGAGGAGCAAAATGTAAAAAATACGGTAAAACAGCCTCCTGATCCAATGAAAAGTTGCTAGCAGTTACAAGATAATTAACTTAAGCAACAAGGCAATAAAAATTAAGTGCCCTGTTTGTGAATGATGCATATCCCATGTGAAGGCTAAATTTCCTGTAAGTTCTACACTGAAACATTTTCCATTATGACATTCATAAAATTTTGTATTCAACAACATCGTTTCCTTGGGTCTTGGGTCTTTCAGAATCAAACAAGAGGACTGCAGTTGACCAAAAGGTTGTGTTCCATCAGTGGGAAAGCTTAGGGAAAATGCTAAAAGTGTTATACACTATATTTTTGTCTGACCAGACTTTACTTGAATGATCAAATTATAAGGTCATTTTTTTTTGTGTTTCTAAGGAAGTAATATTTTTGCTACTTGTGACTATTTGTAATTTTTGCTATTACAGTAAGCACCTATCCAATCAATCTTGATTTCTAAATCTCTTTTAGTCTCTTGAACAAATATGTTCACAAGAAAAAGTCCAGTTTGTTTAGAATCATGGAATGATTTAGATTGGAAGGGACTGTGGAGGCCATCTGGCCCAACCTCCTACTCAAAGCAGACCTAACCTATAAGATGGGTTGGTTTTCTATTTTTTTTCTTTTTTTTTTTTTTTTTTTTTTTTGTATTTCAATAGCAGTATTTTATGGCAATATTTCTCCCTGAAGCGCTTGTTCTAAACCTCTTTCCATTGACTAAATTTCCCTGGTTAACTTGCCTGCTATGAACATACCCTGTAGTCACCTTTGGAATGAACAATCCCTGTTCACGATTTATTCTGCTCTTGCCCCTTATATTGACAATGGAAAAGAACAGAGACTAACCTGAATATCTAGGGTGAAACACAGTTTGGAAAATGTTGTTTTCTCCTGTATCAGAGGGTTTATAATACCATAATCTGAAGAATGACCATACCTCTGTCCAGGATTATTGCTTTGAAGCTAAATGAAATTAAACTATTCTTCTGTCCTTAGGCCCAGAAGAAAATTACTTCATTTCCATATATTTCCAGAGATGATGAGCTGCTGATCTATGATACTTCTCAACTTATAGAAGAGCTGAACAATATGTGAAAACTAAAGGCCTGGCTTTGCTCTCAGCTGTTCTGGTATAATCCAAGCTCAGCTTCTCCAGTGTTGATGAATTCATTCCAGTTTTACACTGCTGTGACCAAACCAGAATTTATTGTATAGTTTGCATGAAAGAATTGGCCCATTTTCTTATTTATTCAGATGATGAGCTTTCTCTTACTTGGTCTTTAGTCTCTCTTTCTCACCCTTTCCCTATCTTATAATTTTAAAAAATGTGTATTTTCAAAAGAACAATGACAAACTCTACCTGAAAAACTGTGTTACACAGGCACACAGTCTTGCAAACTTTTGTTTTCTAAAGAGAAGCCCCCTGCAGACCATGAAACCCGGGAAGGATCCTGTGGAGGATTTGGTCATGTTTAGAAACCATCCAGAGTAGCTATGACAACTTCATATCCTGGGGCCAAGATCGTGTCCACATACCAAATCCCTGACACTATGCAAGATCCTTATCCAATGTGAAGAGGAAATTGTAAAATTAGAATTGCCTAAAATAACCCCTAGAGAGTGTATTGCTGGTTCTTGAGAAGATTTTTTTTTTTGACATCTTAAATACAGCTTTTTCTTAAAATGTCTGAAACAGGAAACTTGTGAAAAGAAAAGAAAATAATGAAGTGAATAAGGTATCCACAACCCTGGAAAAACAGGTTCCCTTTTTAGTTATATGCTGTGATTTAACTTTCTTTGTTCAGTTTAATGGACTTGGAGTGTTCAAGAAGCCTCTGAAATATATCAATATCATTTTCTTGGGTTTGTATTTGAAATAGGAGTGGTATCAAGGTGGGTTTCAGCTCTGTCTAATGTGGAAGAGCTGGGATTAATGGTGAATGCAGCCAAGGGAGGCTGATCTCAGGAAAGGGAGGTGGTCAGGTTCTGATTGATCACCTGGTCCAGGCAGTAAATGCTGACTGTATTTTTATTTGACATATGGAAGGGAAACATTCCTACTGATAGAAATCTGCTTTTTTTATGCAATGAATATACTGGCTACAGCACCAGCAGCCTGTGCTTTCTGGTAAAAGCTGAGCTCTGTGTTAATTCTGTAGTTATTTATTGATAATATTGTTTCTGCTTTCTGTCTCTGCAGTGAGATTTTTACATCCTGCCTGTATTTGATCCCTTTCTGTTTCTCTGGATATGGCAGCGTTCTGCAAGGCAGGTCTTTATAAAGGAAGAGAAATTTGGAAAATATTGCTAAAGGTACTGATTTAAAAAAACAGGTGAATAAATGCTGTTTCGGTTTCGGCAACCAGGATGAGATTTTGAACATTGGCTCATGTAGAACCTAATTTAAACATTTTAATAATGGCATATTGACGTAACTGTCTTATGCAAAATATTTCTGGCCACTTTTAATGAAAGTAAACAGAAATAATGATATATCTGAATAAAGAGGAGCAGATGGCAATTTTCATTATTCCTCCTTTCCTCTCTCCTTTTACTCTCAGCCCAGTGAGGGAGAACTAAAAGGCAAAAGCTCCTCTTTAGTGAATTTGGAACAGAAACTGTGAAACAGATATCCCAACTTATGCCTTAACTTTTGTCCTGTGGGGTCATGCTCTTGAAAGCTCTTCATCTACTGGATTAATAGAGCCAAAGGATTTTTGTCACTGAAAAACAATGTTCAGATTTTACATTAGTTATGGAGTGCTTTGATTTGTGAAAATGCATTTTCAGTGAATAGGTTCTTATCCAGGAAAAACTCTGCACCGTGATAATGGTTATCTGCAAGTCAGTGTTAACTTGGCACCCTTCACGTTTGGCAGCAGATTTTAGCTTTACATAACCCTGAGTTATTATTAAGGTACCATATTGCATATTTTATGCAGGAATCAAGTTTTCAAGTGTTGTCAGGAAAGTAAGTGTTGTCAAGTAAGTCAGGAAATGCAACAGATAGGCTTTTTACAGGCGTGTGACTTTATCCTCTGCCTATCCTGTACATTTCATTGTATTTCCCTTAAAATAACAATCATTAGGTTAATGTACATATTTAGAAATCAAAGACATGTATTAGACTACCCAAATACAAACAGTTTCACTTCATGTTTCAAGATGTTTTCCATTCTCCATGTTTATAACTGACCAATCTTAATATTGCACTGGCCCTGGTCACTGAGGACATCTGACTGGTCCTGGTTCAGGGTGTCTGCCACATGAGGTACAGAATTTCTCTCAGTAAAGATTGTTTTGGTTTTAAATCAAATTAATCAGAAAAAGCAGCTGTAAAAGGCTAAAACGTAGCTGCAGGCAGATCCTGGGAAAGACTCCTGAGGGCAGCAGCTGAGATGGACCTGGTGTGAGAACAAAGGGGAGGAAAAGACACTGAGAAAGAGATGTTAAGAACACAGCAAGTCATTGGCAGGTCTGGTAGTAGGTGTCCCTTTTGACTGCAGAAGCCCTTTTGAAAACTTCCCACTCCATAAATCCCTTTTTTTCCCTTCTGGAAGGTACATTTCTTATGTGTGCCAGTTTCCACTGGCTGCAAAAACATCTGCTGATGTGACCAGGTTTTCTTTGCCTCAGAAACACCGATCATTTATTGCCCTTGCACTGGCAGCTAACTGCTGAAGAGTCTGTCCCAGGAGGATTGCTCCATGTAGTAGTAGAAAGGAGCCAGGTCTTCAGCCAGATCCTAGGGGGACTGTAAATGCCTCTGGTTCTCAGCAGCTACTACAACCAGTAAGAACTCTCTCTACCTGCCTCACAGTCACAGAAAAAGGGCTGCACAAAACCATAACCCAGCAGTATATCAGGTTCAAAGTATTTTTCCTGTCATCACATGCATCTGTCTTAGGTTATCAGAAAACCACAGAGAATTACACCAGTGAGGAGATATTCAAAGGTCAGTCCAGGATCAGTCTGAGTGACAGGTGATGACTGTGCTTTTACTGAGCTTTCTATCTCTGTTACCTGTCGTAGGAATGGTTTAGTTCCTGGGAGCCAGCAGATCCAGGACCCTTTAGTGTATGTGGACTTGTTTGATTACTCTTTCATCCTGAGATGAATGTGAGAAAGCTTTGAGAAGTTGCAGCAGTGGCAGAGAAACATTACTGTGATGATTTTTGACCAAAATCAATTGCCCAAAGCACTTCAGCAGGGAAAAATTGTCATGGACAATGAAACAATAGAAGTTAGTGGAGTGAAGACGCTGAAGAAGGAGTGATTGTTCACTGTTTTCTGCTATATGAGAAGTAGAGAGCATCAAGTAGAGTTTAAATTACTCAATACTTCGAAGATATCTCTGGTTCCTGAGGGAAGTCATTTGGAAGCTGGGTGAGACAAGTATCAGGGCACTGATCTTATACTCTAGGCCTTTGTATGGCAGCTGTTTCTACTGTTCTTATTTCCTCATCAGGAAATAAAAAGCTAAATGCCCTTCTCCTCTATCCCACAAGGAGGCTGACAGAGAGCTCCTGTGAAGACAAGGAGGTGAGGCTGCAGGTAGGGAGCGTATCAAGAATGGGAAAAAGGGAGGACTGCTTCCAGACGTTCTGGAGGAACGGGAAGAGCAGCTGCAGCCTCACACATGCAGTGTCCATATGCACCCATTTTCCCTTGCACTGGGCAGTGATTTGGGCCTGGGAACCCTGTGAGTGTGCCCATGTCTGTGTTCTGCTGTGGAGTGTCCAGCTCCTGTCCCTACTGAACCAAGCTGGTTGTAGCCAGGAGAACAGGCTAGCCTCTACCTGGGCTCCTGCCAGGCATGTGATGGCTGGAGGAGCAGCCACCTGAAGTCTAGTTGCTGGGACAAGGAGTGAAAGGAGTCTGACCCTGTGTCCTGGGGACACATGTGGGGACACAGAGTGTGCCAGCAGGGAAAGGGCAGCAGAGGAGGAAGGGGGTCCTGTGGATCACAGTTCTTGAATGCCGAATGGCTACACAGGGGCTTCTTTGGTTTACCCCTGCAAGGAGCAGGAAAATGAAAAATAGTTGTTTCAATCAAAGTATTAAAAGTATTTTTGTTGAACATCAGGAACTAGTCATGCTAGATATTGACATTGTTATCAAACAGATTTGATAATATAGTTATTTAAAATCCATATATTATAAGTGTGAAGTTCTGGCATGATTGAAATGAAAGTATTAGTGAGTCAAACACAGTAATTTTGCCAAACTGCAGACTATGGAAAGTTTGCAGTTTCCTATTCCAACTGAAGATAAAAAAAATTCCAAGTATCAGAACTTATGAATTAATTTTTTGAAAAATCCATTGCTTCAAACCAATATCCAAGTCATAAGATACAGCAATCAAATGGAACATCTTAGTGGTTCTCTTGTTGGGAGCAACCTGTGTGTTGGCCAGCGCCTGGCAGGACAGCAAACATGCCTTTGATCAGAGCAGTGTTTGAAAAGGGGCAGAGAACACGGTGTAAGGCCTGCTGCCTTCCCACCCAGAGAAAACAGCCCGGCACAGCCTGGAGACAATGGCAGCACTCCTACAAGCTCGGAGATGCAAGAGTGAACCACAACAGAATGGGAAACAGATTTTTTCCGAACTAGAAAAGCCTTTGCCCTCAAGTATTTTTAACCCACATATTTCAGAGCATGTCAGACAATTGATCAGCAATCTGTTGCTGAAGTGATGTATTTATCTGATGCATGGTTTCATTTAGCAGCTACAACACGTACAGCAAAGGACTGAAAAAAAATGAACTGGAACTCTATGCAACAACTCTTATTCAAAACAGATGTATTACTGGTATATGTTTAACATTCTCCTCATAATCCCAACTTGATCCTTAACCATCATGCATTAGAGTGTTGCTTTTAAAGAAGATGAAAATGGGCTGCTAAAATGCTGCCCATATAATCTGAATTATTTTCAGCCCTGTTGTTAAAGCTTAGAGATAAAATTCTCTTTTGAACTACGGTTGAAGGCATTGTGTTTGATGTATTGGTATAATTCCTGCAATATAAATACTCATAAATTAAGTTAGGGGTACAGTATGATTTCCTGTAATCTGTTTCCAGAATTAATATTTTATTGAATGAACTTCTTATTTTAACTTCTCACTTACTGACCCAGTGGTGCAGCTGTAACGTGTGCTTGATCACTTACTCCCCTTTATTTTTTTAAAATCAGAGATGACTACGCAGCAGTGTAGATGGGGCATGGTTTTGGAAGCATTGCACTTAATATTGTGTGGAAAGAGATTGAAAATAGCACTATCATGCCCTAATGTAGAACTCCCATCTTAACATCCTGTAGTAATTTAGAAAACGGCTATGTAATGTTACTCCCATTTTATGGGCAGGAAAATTGGAACCATGATTATTTCCTTCTTAAAGGATGCTTAACTTTAAGCACCTCCTATAACATCTACTTTTCTAAATGTATTTTAGAAAAATAGGGATTTTATTTTTAAAAATCCCTTATACATGGTAATTATCATTTAGTTAATTACCCAAGTTGTATTGCAAGCCTCTGCCAATGAGTGTGTGACCTCAAGCACAACAAGAGATTATTTATTCTGAGCAGGTAGAACTATCTTGCCTATTGCACTGTTATGGGGGTGTGTTAACAAAAGCAGCAGTAGATGAAGATGCTCTACAGTACTTTGGTGGCTCAGCTGGTCCATTGGCACATGAGAGCTCAGCCTTCTGCTCTGGATTTTAGCCCTCGTGACTTCATGAACAAGCCAAATTTCACATCGTGTGATTGCCATCTGCTGCCCTGGTTTTAGCCTCTTTCAGTTTCTGTTACTATAGCATAAATTATTGATGATTAGTAATCATATTGGTAGGTTTACCCTTTTGCTCTATGTTCTCACCAGCAGAGAGTCTGTAATCTACTGCTGAGGCAGAGCTAGTGACAAAGACAGATGGCAATCTAAATTTCTCCCCTTGGTTGACTTTCGACAAAACTATAGGTGCAGAAAAGCAGGTTAGTGTGCTTTCTTCCCCTTGTGTTACTCGTGTGAAATGACACAATTTCCATGAAACTCTCTGCAAGTCACCCATTCCCTGTGATGAGAAGTTTCCTACAGGCACTTCCCCTCAGTAAAACCAGTGGGAGTGACGTCAGTTGTCTGGTTAAGAATTCAGGAAGGCAGAAACAATGACATGAGTTTGGGGAACATTTTACAGGCTGGATATCATGGTTGACTAAAACAAAACCCAGTAACAAATTAAAACTCTACAATGATGACTTGAAAAAAGCAACCAAAATATTCAGTGTTGTTGGTCCTTATGGTTTTATAGCTGATGAATTTCTGCATCTCCTGTGAAAGAAGCCTTGTTCTGAAAGTAGAATTGCAGCTTTCATCACTTAACTCTTCTTGATAGTAGAGGGAAGTTGGGAATATGAAATCTAACATCTGAAAAAAGATAGCAAAAAGTCCCAACACTTTTTTTTTTAAAAAGAGGATTTTTTTAAAAAAAGAAATATAATCTCAAAGTTTCAAATATTATTTTTCCTTACAGAAAAGCCTGTGATTTTTTAAAATTCTTAGGGCTGGTAATAATGAAATACTTATTTTTAAATAATATTAATAATAACAATTTATTTAATAAATTCTTATTTAACAATAACAACTAATGATACTTTGATCAGTTTTGTAGCAATGCATTGTTTCTGCGCTGTGTCCTTTCCAGGAACACAAAAATTACTAGTAATCATCATCAGTCCACACGGACCTTCTGACACTCCAGGTCTCCTGGGTGCTTTGGGTTGCTGCAGCAAAACCTGCTGCTGCATCTCTAAGGCGCAGAGCCAAGAAGTTTATGATTTCCCTCTCAAAAAGTTCCTCGCTACCTCTTTTCTTTGCCCTTGTTTGTTTTGTGTCTGTGCTTTATGGGCTACCTCACATCTAAACACATAGTGATCACACTGCAGGTTTTTGGGGCCAGCGGAGGGAATGTAGAAGCAGTTCTAACAGAAAGGTTGCTCTTTCTGTGGTGGCCAGAACAACTGTATTAGATGAAACTGCTTTTTTTAATCAGTATTTAAAAAGTATTTTCTGATGTGGTGAAAACTGCTAAATGGATGGAGTTTAGGAAGGTGGAGGGTATGTGAAAGCATATTTTATAAATGGAAAACTGGATTGTTTCGTAGTTAGGGGTTCTGTACCTAAAATGTCCCTACAGATTAAATTTCCAAGTTCTTTGTTCTCAGATGTTTTGTTCCAAATGGCCAAATGAAGAATGAGCAAGAAGGTTTAAGCTGAATGCCTTCATAGATGCAGTCTGAGTACTCTGATTTGCTCAACATGGTCTGTAAGGTTTATAGGGTGATGCCACCCTGAGGCTCCGAGACCTCACAGACATTCTGCCAACCCATATGTAGCCCTAAACCGGAGAAATCCCCTGTAGCCAGTGAATACTGACGCCATATGAGCAAGATATGTACCTGGCATCCAGCTTCAGTTTCCTCTGTAGACTTGTTCAATACATCACTCTTGATGTATTCAAAGAATGTAAACCCCGTGAAGGCTGGTGTTGTTCCCCAGTGGAGTTTAAATGGAGTTTGTAAGATCTGCTGTTCCTGGGGGAAGCCATGCAGCGCTCCAGCAGGGAGGAAACAGACCTCCAAAACATGCCCTGGTAAGAAAAGAGCAAGAAAAAGCCCAGTCCTGGAAAATGCACTGGCACAACCAAAAAGGGTAGAAGTCTGAGAAAAAAATTAATTGGACCTGAATAATAATTATATCAGTTCTGTATTTTTTAATAAATAGTTGGAAAGTCTTCCACGAGGAGTTTCTGTTGAGTTTTATCTCAGTCAGGGATAGACGTTGTTAATTTGGTCCCATAAAGAGCTGAACTTCCTGAGCAGGCACATGTTGGAGGTTTTGTTATACTGGCATAGGAAGATTTTTATTTTTTTTTTAAACACCTCACATTTACATTCTCACTTCAAACAGAATTAAAGGTGTAGGGCCTGCTCCAGAGCCCTCTGAAGTCAGTGATATCTGCACACTGACCTCTGTGCGCTTTGCAGCTCTTTTTCTTGAGCTCCTACTTTTATTTTTTTTATTTTTTTTTTAATTAGCTGTCATTTATATAACAGAGTTAAAAATTCAGGGAACTCAAAGCACACAAAGAATTTGCAGTTTGGGATAGAAAGGGAAGGATACTGCATCCAGCAAAACCAACCTCTGTCCTCCCTGCTGACTAAGCATAAGGAGAGTTTTCCAGCTCTCCGCTGACTGGGTGGGACTGACAGCTCACTGCCGGGTTCCTGCTGCTCCTGGGAAACCACCATTCATCCAGCCTGCAATCTGCAGAATAAAGGAACCAGATAATCAATGACACTCTCCTATGTCCATATTTAAACATTTATGGCATAGATGTTGACAGATGATCTCACCATCTAAACTCCCTTTGTAGTTGATGGAAGGACAAAGACACTTCTGTCTTATATTTTTCTATGTGCATTTACAAATAAACAAATGGATATACACATATACAAATGTAAAGACTCACAAAGGTTATTTTAAATAGTATCATGAAAAAACTTGAAGAAGAGAATGAGACATTCTTTCCTGGCCTTGGTTTTTCTTTTTTCCTTTGTGCTTTGCTTTGCCAGTGCAAAGCAAAGTTAGTGTACTTTGTGCAGACAGAAGAATAAATACCCTGAAACTCCAGCAAAAAAATATGCACAGCAGATATAAATACAAATAAAATTCAAGGTAGGTGACACTTTTCTGGGTTATGTATGATTAGATATTCTGTCTACAACTAGCTGTTATATAAAGGCCGGGGGAACATCTACAGTTAACAGAGCTGACACTTCATTCTGGCCACATTAATGAGGTGCTCAGTGTCCTGCTCCTCTGCTGGGCTTCTGTATCACTGACCCAAAAGCTGCACCATCATTAATGCAGAGAGAGAGTATTTTTCTGTCCCATGTCCAGCTGATCAGCTTTCCCCCTGTGCTTCATCCTGCAGTCTCCCTCTGAGGGAGCCCTACAACCTGAGAGTCACAGACTGCAGGGATTGCTTAGTTTTCTGAGAAGAGATGAAACTGCTGATATCTTTGAACAAAACCACTTATCTTAGTATAGACTCAATACCTTGTTCATCCCCAAAAACTTTTCTGATAAGGCTGAACTAAAGTCTCAGCCCTTCGTCCAACACATGTGATTTTGTCATTCTTGAAGGTTGCAAAAACATCTGTCCTGGCACATCTGGGATCACAAGAAGCCTGATTAAAAATGTGGAAGACAGACGTTTTCCGGTCTAAGTTTTTGCCATGGAAGCAGGTACCATAATGCAAACCTGACCAATGTCTGGGGGGGAAAAAAGTCTTTGTAGTGAGTTGCTGTTCCCTCATTGTTCCTGAACATTCTTGTTTCATTAAGCTGGCAAGGCAGGCAGATATATTTGAGGCAGCCCTTGAATGCAGACTGAAGGAAGGGGTATGTACATTGGAGGTCTGTGTTTGACTGGTGGCAGCCTGGGCCAATTGGTAGGCACATCTGCCTGGGCTTGGGTGCCATGGTGGTGTTTTACCATGGCCTTGATTGCTCTGGTAGGGAGAGCCAGCAGACTGAACAGTGAGGAGGAAGCCAAGCAGGACATGCTGGCCTGGCCCTGCAGGATGCAGTGTCATCACAGGTGTAGCCAGGCTCTGCTGCTGCCCACGATGGTCCTGTCCTGGGCAGGGGTGGTGGCAGGGTCTCTGCACCCACAGTTTCACTGCACAGCTCCCGGGGACACGCCGAGCTAGGAATGAGAGCTAGGAATCCTCTCCTTTTCCTCATGTCATGATTAAGGAAAGATTTCACTAGTTCTGTCAAAAAAGATTCATTGGGGTAAATTAAAAACTACTCATTTAATACAAAAGTCTGGCATTACAGTAAACTGGCTGTTTTGTCCACAAAAAACTGATCATGTTTTCCTTTAAACCTTATCCCATTACTGATGTTTTCATATTTGTGCTACATTTACATAAAGTTTACCGGCAAAATATGTCTTTCCTCTTGCATGTTTATATGTTTCATGGTTCAGCACATCTGTGGAATTGTTTGGCTATCAACAAAACTAAGGCAATACAAAATTTCTGATCTCACTGGGGCTTTCTCTCACCAGCTTGGATATTATGTTTCAATTACTCCTAGAGGTAGATTTCTTCTCCAGGTTGTTCCCTGCTCTGCCATCTCATGGGGAGGATCCCTCCCTGCTGAAGGTATTTGGGATGTCCGTGTGTAACTGAGACCTATCCAGCTGCAGGAACCAGTGTGTGAACATGCAGTGGGCAACTTGCTGAGCCCTGCATTAGACACCTACCTTTGGAGCTTTATCTTTGCAGGAGTGCAGAATCCCCCTTTCTAAAGCCTGCAGGGCACTGTGTGGGCATGGTTGGCTAATGGTCATTGATCCTTAGCTGATGTCTCTTGTCCCTCTGAAAAATCACCCTGATATTACCGGAGAAAGTCACTTCTCTCTATTCCAGCAACCAGTTCTTTCATCACAGTTTCCCCTTCCTAGCACTGTAGGAATGTCATGTTCATACATGAGGGAGGAATTTAACTCTCTGAATGGACTTGGGTGCCATCAGTTTAGTGATACTGTTCAGATAAGGAAATAAATGCTACATGATGGTGCTTATCCTTGCCTGTGACAAGAAACCAACTGTTGTACAAGCTTCCTTTGAAAATTATCTATGGAGTAGCTTTCACCTTCATAAATGCACACAGGAGAAGTGGTTTGGTTGGATTAGCATGAGCCTTAAAAAAATAAAAAGTGATATATTATGCAACTGATTCTTAGTTTTTAAATCTTCACAGTGGGGAAGACACAAATTGATCAGGACAGAGTCACATGTGAACCAGCTGAATTGGGAAAAAACTTGCAGTGGCTCAATATATAATGGGTGATGAAATATGCTTGGGAGCATCCTGGACTCAGGGGCCAGTTGGCCTGGACCAGCCCATAAACTCCTAGTCCCTAAAACATGGTGTTTGCATACAAGGCTATGGTGTCACCTACAGGCATTAGCCATTGCTTCACTGCTGGTGGCCTCTCTGGCGCTCTGCGGTGTATTTTACTCACAAATCATCAAGTATTTTAAATTCCATGATAGTAGAAGTGGAGCTTTGTGAGAGGTTCTGAAGGCCTTGGTAACAAGTGTGCTGAGTTGCTTTTCTTTTTGAAAAGAGGCAGGATGTTCACAGGAGTGTGTGGCAGGAGGATGAGAGAAAATGGACCTAAGTTGAAACAAAGAGTGTTCATGCTGGATTTGAACCCTCACTTTTCATATCAAAAGGCAGTGGAAGAGGCTGTGCAGCCTCCATGCTCAGAGGCTTTAAAGAACCAGCTGAGCAACCTGGTCTTACCACACAGTTGTCCCTGCATTGAGCAGGAGGTTGGACTGAGGTCCCTTCCAACCTGAATTATTGTCTGTGGACCAGGGTCAGATCCTCTGTGACTCACTGAGGCTCACCCTGAAGATGGCTGCATGCTTAGGTCATGGCAGTATCAGTGAGGTGACAGCTGTTTTACAGCATCAGCCCTACAGGATGGCTAGAAATGGATAGGAAATATGTGCAGATTTAAAATGTTAAAACCACAAATATAATAAATATCTCTTTTATTATCAGTGAGTTAATGTTGAGAAGGTAAAACAGAACATCAGATGTTCTTTCTTTCCCCAAAGCCCAGCTAACTTCACAGACAGATTATCATAGAAGCAGTTTATGAATAACCTATTTCAACAACAGGATTTATGGCTTGGATATCATTGTGGTAACAGTATTGCAGCTGCTCTTTCACCAGTTTGGCTTACACCTATTCACTTCACCCAGCAGTTAAAACACATGCTTTGAGTAGTGTGGTCATTCAACATGCAGAATCTCCTGGGTGGACTGCAAATCCCTAAGTGTATATTTTTGCAAGCTGTTGAAGATTCTGAACTTTTCTGAGTAATTGTTCTTAGTTTCTTTTTCACCTTACAACATCTCAACACAGATTATTTTTTAGAAAGCTAAGAGCCAGGCGGATTTTCCAGGAAAAAAAGAACAACTAAAATTACTTCTATTCTGTATCCATTCAGTGGTGTTGTCTTATACTATATTACACAATATTACTGATCTAATGTAACTTTTTTACAAGAACATGAAGCATCAGCCCCAAACTGCTATAAGTTGTGACACCAGACCCAGAAACACTGTAGAGCAATAATTTGCCAATTAGATGTGTCTATTTGTGTTACTTGCAGGCAATGGAAGACAAGCCTTTTCATCCTCCTTTCCAGATTCACCGTCTGTACCAGTTATGAATGAGAGGCTGAAACTGTGAATTACTCAGGCTGTTCATCAAGACCAGCAGGGACAAATTCTTCCCCCTACCTGGCACAAAGCATTATTTATGAACTTAGTGGGAGCTTTTGGACTACTCAGTGTACCCCACTCAGCCTGCCGTCTTCTGAAAATAACTGTCACTATTCCCATTTTGATTCTGTAGTACTGATGAAAGGCAGCAGTGCTCCTCTGGAGGGGCCATGTAGTTATTAAGAAGTAGCTTGAACGTGGAAGAGAAACAAGTAACAAGTTTTAGCCACCAACAACATGGGCAAAATACGAAGGATGAGGCAAAGCACATGTTGGTGTCTGGATTTTCAGTCCTTCCTCTTTGTATTAAATTAAATATCTCTCTGCTAAAAGACCCAAAGGCTGCTGAAATCAGTGGAAAGGCACTCACTGCAGAGGGTTTCTAGAAAGGCCCGCCATTCTGAGAACAATGGGCTCCCACACAGCCATTCCTTCCTGATTGCAGCTGGGGCTAATAATAGGCTTTAATGTTCTTTCTAATAAATCTCTTGTCATATGTTTAGTATGTCCAGTGTTAACTCACATTTCAAGCACCAAATATGTTTATCTCTACTGGGAGTTATCAGATGTAAACACATCAAAATGCTGTGACTATTTGACCCCTGCAAACAGAGATAATTCTGAAGGATCCAAATCTCTGGGTAGAATTATTTCCTTTTTTAGTATCTTGATGAAAAGAAGTTTATATTGGCCCTTGAATATAGTAATTTTCAGGTTTTCTGATAGATACTGTCATTCTGGTTCTTTGCTTTTGGGATTTTTGGTTTTTTCAGAGTACGTTTATATATCATATTATCTGCAAAAATCTCATGTAAGTAGAGGGGATTTTTGAACATATGCTACATATTATAAAATGCAAATTGTGCTTACAAGTAAATTTCAGAGGAAATTTTACATTTTGCAGGGTCATTTCCTATATTTTTTTTGCCTCTTTGTTTCTGGCACAAGCAAATCCCACTGCTGACTGAGGGACAGGCCTGGACTCTCTATAGAGAAGAGGAGCTGGATGTGTCACTGGAATCTCTTCCTCCTCCTCTTCTTAACTAGTCATGTCTTGCAAAACTAACATCAGCTGTGAAACTAGAATTAGTTTTCTGTTGACAATTCACTCAAGTTTTGAACTAAGGAAGGGATTTAATCCTGGCCCTCTCCCAAGCAGAAACACATTCTGAAAATTGAACTCAGAGTCTCTCTCTGAAAACTGTGTTAATATTAGCAAACACACTGCTGTCACTGTGGGATACAGCCCTTTA
>JAWWEE010000040.1:65797285-65830453 GCA_035221455.1 Xenops minutus | reverse complement strand
TAAATCAGCTATTTCACCATGGAATTTTCTTCCCCTTCCTCAGGTGCTGTGAACTGTTCAGGCTCAGTCAAGCAGAGCACTGGCAATGCTTGCAGTCCCCTTTGGCAGGCGAGCAACAAATGACTCTGGGCTGGGATTCTGTCCCAGAACAACTATCCCTATTAGAAACCTTAGCTAAGACGAGGAACACCAGATCTGTAATCTATACGTTTCTTCTGCAGGCCTCTTAAAATAAGGACAGGTAAATATAGAAACCTGTTGAGGCCAGCATGTGGGGAGAAAACTTTTACTTGAAGGGGGTAGAACAAACAGATGGTCATGTCATGTGGTTTGAGGTAAATCTCAGACCTGTTCCCAACCTGCTGTGCAAACATAGGTGGCATTTGCACCCAGGCAGTTTTTCAAAGTTCCTCTACCAGAATGGGGAAGGATGACACTACTGCTGGGGTGAGGAAAGACAAGTCTGTGTTAGATAGTGTTGCCTATTTTGGTGCATTACCACATCCCACTGTTGAGGAGCTCACAGCACTAACACTAAGAGTTTAGGCACTGGAGGTCAGCTTTCTGGAGACCAGAGTCCTTCTTCTGCCACATCCCTTGTTTGTGGTTCTAGGGAAGTTGCTTCTCCATCTGGTATCTGTTTCTCTCTCCCCATTCACAGCATAGTTAAGTGGTGCAGGGATGGACAAACAACATGTCACCAGAAGTCTCCACCTCAGTAGTCCCACAAAATATATTACATTACTTTGCAGGAAATTACCTGCTTGAGCAGCTCTGGGCAGTCTGTGCTGCTCAGAAGTATACATGTGCTCAGGCAGTGCTGTTGGATGCAACCTTCTTATTGATGGGTAATGAGATGCAGCAAAGCATGTGAGAATGTTCGCTTGAAAAGTGAGACTGCCCAGCCCCGTTTGGGCATACGCACTGATGGTACAGACCTCACAGAACGGAAGATCCCTTCCTGTCCTTCCATTCCTGTCCTCAGCTGCAACATCAGCCCTTAGGCAACTTGATCACAATACCACTGTCAGTATCAGAAAGGAGCAGGAAACCCAGGTGGCCAACTTGCTTTGAAGTATGTACAGTCTGGGACATCTTCATAGACTGGACTGTGGCTTTTACAACAAGGAAAATCACTCTGAAGGACTCCCATAGAACCCAGTGACTGTCAATCATGCACAAATTGTGCACTTTATCCAGACAAGTCATAGAATAAAATTGGCATTAATCTCTGTGTCAGAGTGAATACTTGTAACATGAGGATAAGTACCACTCTCTGTGGGGTGAATGCAGGCGTAGTTCCACATGAGCCCTTTGAAACTCCAGAGGGAAGGCACTGCAAAAGTACAGCACATTACCATCTGAAAAATCAGAAGCTGAACAGATAAAACACTGAAGACAACAGAACTTCTGTGTGTGCAGTATTGCACTGGAATCCAGGTTGAGACTTGGCACTTGCAGAGATAATCACTGGAGCTGGGGCAGGGCTAAATGTTGAATTAATACACATGATAGGTCACCGTCCTTTCGTCTTTCCTTCTCGAGGGAAGTAAATAAATCTGTCAGTTTAATCTAGCACATTAACCTTAATCCTACAATTTACTTACTAGGGGATTTGTATAATCTACCAGATAAATAAGGACAGTAATTATTCCTGCTACAGAGGGCTGTGAGAAATATTTGCAATGAAGCTTGAAGCTGGATTTAAAAACTGTTTTGGTTTTATTAGAAACACGAAACTCTGGCCAGGTTTCCTGGAAAATTCCACGGGGCCCGATGCAGGTGGAAGCTAATTTTCTCTAAGTATATGTGTTTCCTTAGCCAAAGTGTAGATCCAGGGCTGCACGTGGTCTGGAACACAGGAGAGGAAGAACCTCTAGGAATATATTTGCAGGAGCACACTGAAGAACAGCCCTGTGCTTCACAGAGGTCCAGCCACTGCATGATCCCTCCAAGAAGTTTCATAGTGGAGAAAAGCAACACAGCTCCATCCATCCTGCCTGCTAACACACCTTATTGTCTTCTCCACACATCCCTAGATGTCCGTCTGTTGTGTCATATCTATTTCTTTAACTTTCCTTTTGGGGGATGAACCTCAAATGTGATTTGAATGATCATAAATTCAATAGAGATAATTAGCAGCACTACAAGGCAGAGTCCTAAAGGGCTTCAGCGATTCCCTTGCACAGAAAGCCCTATTCCTCTCACACCATGCCTTCCCAAAAGATAAAAATTCTTTTCAGAGTTTAACACAGTGGCATTTGAGGACTCAGGACATCAAAATCACCCTTTGCAGTTCCCTGAACTCTTGTTTTCCTGAATTATATGGGAAGGGCAAACTTCCTCTTTCTTGAACACTGGATATCACGGGCATTGACCAGCACTTGCCTCATTGCAAATACAACCAGGATTAGCAATTGAAAAAAAGGCAGTCCTACCTCCTTGAGAAGTTTTTTCTATTTCTCAATGCCACAGATGTGTTGGTAGGTATGAGAGACAGAGAGGTCATGTTTTACACGTGATCCTTGTAGTCCCTTTTTGTTGGTCTCATTTCATTGATGTAGATTCCTTAAACACACACATGAAGCTTCATTTAGGAACTTGGGATGAAGGGACATTTGGACAATTCCCATTATTAATGTCACTCCAAATGTCCATCCTGAATACAGGTGCATGGAGGGCTCCTGGCTGCCCACACACATACCCATCTGTTCAGATGGCAGGGTGCCCACATAGAGAGGGCTTGACTGTTGTCCCAGGACACAGGCATTTTGCAGTAGGGGGGTCACTAAGGCCACACTGAAACAATGTTAGCACCATCTCGTCGACAGGACAACCATCCTGGCTGGTAATTAATTGAGCTTCCAGCAGCATCTGTCAGCTGTCCACAGCAAGCTGGCTTGCCTGCCTAAGTAGCTATGATGGAACCGTGTGCTTCAATTCCTGTGGGGTGTGCAGGGTGGGCAGCTTGGCTGTGTTTGAGGTGATTACATATGGAAGTGGCTCTTGAGTGCTCAGTTCCCATCCCTGTGTGTGAGGCTGACAGGGAGGGATGTCAGCTTTGAGCTGGCTTTTATGGGGACAAGAAACCCAGCCGAGCACCACCGCTGAGAACTAAACAGGAGAAATCTCAGCACAGAACAGAATCAAAAATGTTTAAAGTCCTACATTCATTCACAGCAAGGAAATTGTTGCAGCTGTTTCCAAAAGCGCATGAAGCAGGGGAATCTTTTGAGGGACCGTGGTGGTATGAAGGGTTTGTGTTAGTGGGCTGTCATAAGCATCCTATACCATAGGGCCCCATGTGGGAGTAATGTGGGAACTCCCATACACAGCCTTCTATATCTAGAAATAGAGGCATCATAGTTGTTATAGGCGGTTTTGATTGTAGACTTGTGTTGTGCCTTTCCTGAGAGTGCTCTCTTGGTAGGAGCCCAGGCCAGCTGAGCATCTTGCCTGGCCCAGGACTGTGGGTGGATGTGGGTACTGCCACTGTCCTCAGGGATGAGGGCATTGTCTGCTTTGTGCTGGGGTCATCCTCAGCAGTTGGCTTGTGCCCTGGGAGCCTCGCTGTGGCTGGAGGCTTCAATTAACACCTGTGTTTTCGTGGGTCACCTTTCTAAGGGCAGCAGGACCCGGTCTGGAGGTGTTCTCTGCTTGGTTTTTTGGGGGGCAGGATGAAACACATGACACGTTTTTGTTTCTTGTTGGGAAGAGAGAAGATTGTTTCTTGTTAATTGTGTCAATAGGCAATCACAGATTGTGGATAGGCACAACAAAAAAAGGAATTATTCAGCATCTTCTCTGATTTATGGACTGTTTCTGAATGAATTGTTTAACAATAGTATTTGTTCCCATAATACTCTTTAAGTGCAGATGGCTGATTTATTTCCCTGATGTTCCCATCAGGGCGCAGACCCAAGCCGTGCGTGGCAGGGGGATTACTGTACTTGCTGGGTGGTTGAAGTCACTTGCACTTTAGCCTCTTGCTGCCACCTGAGGCATGTGGTAATCACCCAACAATGCACCACCTGTCATCTCCTATTGCTGAGCTCCGTGTCCTACTTAAATGCTGCCTTGTCAAAAGTCACTTTGAATTATTGGCAGGAAGGCCACCCAGGACACACAGATCTGGCAAACAGAGAGTACAGAGTGATATTTCAAGGGGCCTAACAGTGCTATTGATGCGCTGAGCAGTTGGTGTGCTCTATGTGGTGCTGTAGCAGACTAAAGCTTGTAAGGACCATGCTGAATGTTGTCTGCAGCCTGAACAGCAGCAGCTCAGGGGGTGCGAAGACATGTGATGGAGAGACTGTTTCACAGGTGAAACTAATGGAATTCTGAAGCCGGATATGAAAAGTACCAAAAACCTGGTCTAACTTTTATAAAAGCAGTTGGCTATTTTTGCAGTTTCCTGAAGCCCTTGACATAAAGGGAAGTGCAAGTTCTATAAAGTTCTGGGCCAGGGAGGCTGCCAGGGCCTTGTAATTAATACTTGGCAAAGGACAGTGATTGTGGTCAGCCTCTTCAGTTACTGCAATTGAGGATTTCTGCACCTGTATGGGCAGGTTACAAAGGCAGTGATAACTGACGTTTTACTGTGCTCATGAATTTGGTGACAGAGGAGAAAGATAAAATCAGGTATGAAATGTTAGGTTGGTGACATAAACCAGAAATTTCACTGCAAGAGAACAGTTGCTTTTCACTTTGTTATCACTTTACTACTGATGAAGAGAAAAATTAACAAAAGTTTTGTTGTTCTTCATAATGGTGATTACAGACCTTTTTTTAACCTGTTGCTTCTGATGGACTCTAACAAACTTGTATGTTGTGATTTGGGGCAGGGAGGGGCAGAAATAGGTGTTTAATACTTTGGAAAAGGGGATACTTAACACTAAACTATGAAGTGTTTCAGTTGGTGGCATCAGGCTTGTACTTAAGGAATCTTTATTTGAGGACATAAGGTACAATGGCATTGGATGGTGTGCAGTATATTGGGTTTGACATACACAGATCACTAAAAAGCTAGCATGGAATTATTTATTTTAATGTTTTGGATGTTCTGTATTGCATGTTACAAGAAAGATTATGCACTAATGTAAAGAATCTTGTGTTTAGAAATCCTAAAGATTTTACTTGAATTTTATGACACTGTATCTAAGATGCTTTTAAGTCATGCTCTTGGATGGTGTTTATGTTGAAATGTTTATTTTGAAGGTGAGCTGGTATATTTAGAAGGGGAACAAACAGCATATGTTTTTATATACATATTATTTGTATTGTTCCCAGAAGGGAAAGGATTTTTCTTTCAGACTTTCATTCTCTCAACTTGCTCAATGTGACCCATGAAAAATCCACCAAACTGAAATCTGGTAGCACTGCAATGTAGCTGGTTCCTTAACTGCCTGTCATTTGGATACCATCCTAGTTAATTGACCAGAGATTGTTGCTTGGGTCTAGAAAAGACCTCGCCGGTACCCTTTTATACTAAGGATAGGCCTGTAGTGTACAGCTCTGTCCTTGTGGCTTGTCTGTCCCTGAGAAGCCAAACTGGCCAAAGGCAACTACTGTTTCTTTAATCTGCATTAAACAAAGAGGCTTTTCAGGCACATTAGTGAGGCTGAGACCTCACTTACCTGACCAAGTAAACAATGTCATATGTGCACTTTGCCCCTCTGGCAAAGGAGGGGAATATCCTGTTTTGGTACTGCCTCTCCAGCACCTTCCTGTGGGCTGTAAGACTGCACAACCCTCCCCCTTAGGAAGGTCTCCTGTACTGCACAGGCAGAGCTGGGCTCTGTCCCCCTGGCCCTGCACAGTAACCACAGTTACCTTACTGATGGAGCTCCAGCCATTGCATGTCTGTCCCTGCCTTTCTGTGCACTCTGGGTTGAATTTATTCCACAAAGCTAAAACTTCCAGATTATCTTCTGAAATTGCATGCTTTAAAAATGCTTTTTCAGTGGGCCTTTTGTTCTGATTTTGCATAGGACACTGCAGAGTAAATCTTAGTTCAGGAATTAGGATATTGTTGCCACTTTATTTTGGTATAAATGTCTAAGCCCCTCAGGAGAGGAAGGGGGTAAAGGTGAGATACTGCTAGTACTTTGAGACACTGCTTGTTCTAGTTAGGCAACTATCTAGTTATGACCTGTTTAGATCAAATCACGTAGACCAAACCCAGAGATTTCTATGCACAGGCACAGCAGAAAAAATTGTGTAACAGTAGATCTTCCTGTGAAAAGGCAGCATTTCAGTTTAACCTGAGGAAAATCCTTTCCATTGGAGTCAAATTTCTGGGAGCATAAACTCTCCCTCTTCCCTGCACCTTTATTGTAGTGTCTAAATATTTATTCATAAACATTTTTACATGCTGTAGTGTGTTGCTTAGTAAGACAGTGGGCTTATCTGTGCAATTCTTGTCCATGCAGTCTTGCCACCTCTAGAAAGAAAAATTCCTCAAAGGTTAGAGCCTGAATTGGCTAAAAGGTGGATTAGAAGTCATCTCAGCAACTGTGGTTCACAGTAAATGGAAGTCTTGCTGTCTTAATCTCTTAAGAAAAAATTGACTAAAAAAAAAATAGTGCCACTGAATTTCTTATTTAATAAACCCCACACCCTCCTCTTTATAAGAGTTATTTGAAGTGGCCTTTCATTTAGGATTGCATGCTTAAAGCGTGATTATTCTCTCATTGCCATTTCCCTTAGTTCACAGCTCATATTGACAATTCTGTATGCACATCCAACCTGGAGCTTTGTTCTAGCTTTAATATATGAGAAGTATAATGTGGGACAGCTGTCTTTGTAGGGAAGCTGTGAGGTACCTTTTTACAGCAGTGTATCTCACCTGGAAAGCCTCCTGCAACCTGGTGCCCACAGAACACCTGCCTGGGTTTTCTGTGCTCGTGGCTCTGTGTTTGCTGCCTCTGACGGGTGGGGGAGATGCGGCTGCTGTAGGAAGGCAGAAACTTCAGTCCTTTTAAGATATGTTTTAATGCTCAGGTGGTGGATTGTGTTTGTTGTCCTCATCCACAGAGGAGTTAAATCCTTTCAGACCTTGGGAGGCCCAGGTCAATGCAAAGCAGTACCAGAACTGGTCTGCAGTCCTGCCTGTGCAGCACATGTAAGGAGCACTCAAGCAAATAGGAAGATTGTTTTTATGGACAAGGTTCCAGTTTTCATGGACTTGGAACCATGGATGTTCCAAATATAGTCAGCAATTCCTAAAGCAAACCAGGATTTGGAGTGTTGTGTGTTTTTTCTTTTTTAATGGCAATTGAAACTTAATTTGGTGTTAGTGACTACCAAGATTTAGGTTTTCCCAGGTTGTTAGAAAATGAGTGTCCATTTTTCTAATAAGAAATTCAGTTGAGACTTAGAAGGCAATGCCAGGGTATACTGATTTTTATGATGATAGTTCTCATCAAAATATTCTTAAATAAAAAGGAAAAAAGAACATTTCTTCTATTCAGAAGAGTAATGATCGAGCTTTAGAAATCAAAGATAGAAGTTGGCACCAACAATTCATAATATTTTGGAATTATTCCTTGAATACATTTATATTCTTATAAATAGGTTTTTTCAAAAAGCCCATTACAGATCTGGAGCTGGTAGTGAAATAACACTTCATGTTGTGCTCTTCTCATGCAGCTACTAAAATTCTTGTTCATTTTAAGAGCTTAGCACCGCTCCACCTTCTGTGAGCTTGCAAGACGGTTTGCCAGATGCACCTACTCAAGCGTGGGCAAGGACACGCTGAGCTGACTGGAGTTGAAGTCCTCATGAAATGCCTCCTTTTCTGTCATTGTCACTGTATAAATTGCTTGTCAAACAACTTTGGGTTTGGAGCAGCTTTGCTTTGTTTGTGCAGCTGGATAGATCACCACATGAAAAATAGGAAGGTTCTTTTGGAGAGGGGATGGACCAAAGAAGATTTGAAAATAATTAAGACCAGTACTTTCAAACTTAGGTATATAAAATTGGGTTCCCATGTTTTAAATCAGATTTGGTGAATGCCTACTGAATTTATCAAAGGTTGTCAATATTTATTATATTTGAAAAATATTCCTATGCTTTGATTTTGATATTTTGCTGTAAAAACCTGGGCCTGTATTCTTGGAGGCACAGACCCATAAAGATACACCTGTAACCAGACTCAGAGACTTAACAGAAAGGAGAGAATATGAAGTATGGAATAGAGTGGCAAAGTGGATTAGCTGTGAAGAGGGGGCAGGGAGAGAACTTGACAGAAGAAATTAAGTCACCTGTTTGATCTCATGTCAGAGGTGAACAGCTGTGAGGGGGTCTTTGATAAATGCCAATAGCAGAATACTGATGGAATTTATTCAGCCCCTGCTCAGAGCCGAGTGAAACAAAATGGAAACAAATGATTTGCAACTGAAAACTGGGTGTACCCAGGGAGGTGGTGCCACAGCAGCAGTTCTGTGTAGCTTGGGGGGGTGCGGTGTTGATATTTGCTGGCATGAATTCACATTTTGCTTGACTACTGTCAACTAACTGCACAAGGTAGTTTGACTTTGAAGAAAAAGAATAATAAATGGAAACAGAGGAGTGTAAGGTAGAGGAACTTAACTGGCTAAAATACAGAATAAGCTAATGAGTCATACCAATGATTTAAACAATGTACCAGCACTTCTGGGAAAAGCGCAGAAGGCCTTAAGTAGTCATTGGAAAATCTGAGGGTGGGAAATACCCAGTAATATAAACAGACTGCCCCTATGAATATGAAGACATGCCTCCTTTCAAACCTGATAGCTCGAGGGGGATGATGAATTTAGCCTTGACTTAGGAATAAGAATCACTGATCAAATGCTAGAGAAAAAACTCACTATTAAAAAAAGGGCTTGACTTTTTAAAGTATTTTGGTAGGTCCAAAATGGTTCTGTTAATGATTTCGTTCTGATGAGTGTTTCTTGAAATAATGTGTAGGAGGTAGCCAGGTAATGAAACTTAAGGGCTGGTGACACCATGACTTGTTTGGGGTATTGTGAAGTGTCAGTGAACTGAGCTTAAAAATTGGGATCTCCATAATGGATAAATGAATCCATGTCTATACAATACCAGAGTCCT
The DNA here is from genome assembly GCA_035221455.1 of Xenops minutus. NCBI lineage: Eukaryota > Metazoa > Chordata > Aves > Passeriformes > Furnariidae > Xenops > Xenops minutus. The sequence continues at coordinate 65,821,363 of JAWWEE010000040.1, read as the reverse complement.
CTGAAGAAATCTTGAACCAGGAGAGGTAGTTGCTCCCATTTTTCAGGTGTGTTCTCACTCTGCTCAGAGCAGGAAACTTCTCTGCTGCCAAGGGTGAATGGACACTGCAAATAATGGGCATAAACTGCTTCAAGGTGAAGTATTTCTGAAAAGGGGATAAGGTAGCAGTGACCCTCCACTCCCACTGGTGTCCTGGCTACCTTAGACAGTCTATTGAGGTTGTGCTGCCATGAAGTGGGGCATGAACAGTTTGAGAGTGGTTCAGAACTCACTGGGGGTTTTAACAGTTATGAAAATATTTGGTAGAATTATGGACCCTCTTTTTTCTTGTTGCAAATGGAATATTTCTATGCAGACACTCATTTCAGAATAGGCCTGTCTTAAAGATTCTTGGTAAAATGGACAGTTAAAAGCTTTTATTCATGCTCTGGGATTAATATTGGCTGTACTTCACCATGTGTGCTGTAATTCTTTTAATAGCGACATTCCATTATCAACTATTTATTAAAAAGATTTCACCACAGATATGGGCTTTATAGAGATTACTGTGCACTATACTTAATTACCAGATGTTCAGTATGTTTACAGTATATCTGGTATTCAAGTAAACTTTTCTGTGTGAAAACCATCTAAAACGAACAGTTAAAATACCAATGTAAAGCTTTGTATTATAATAACTTGAAATGGAAATTCCAGCTGGACAGTGTTATGAAAGTAAAACTATAAAGAATTTGTCCTACTCTAAAGCAACATTATTAAACTCCAGTAAAAATGTTTCACTGTCTGAATTTACCTTATGCCTTCAGTCCATCAGATAAATCATCACCCATGTATTTTTCATATTCTTTGTTAGTTTATTGTTGTCTTTCATCAAAACTATATAAACTCAACTTTATGCCCAAATTTGTAATCAAACTTGAGGTTTATGGTTTAGGAGTTTAAAACTAAGACATGCCAAAGCTCAGGACAAGTGTATTACATTGTCACAGTTCAACCATGTCGCTTCCTTAAAATTCTGTTTTCCAGGAAATTTTTTTACTCATTAACTCTGACCTTTTAAAATATACCCTTTTCAGAAACATGTGACTAAGCCTAAGGCCAGTAGGTGGTAAGCTCACCTTACTACCTTAAAAGGAGAAAGATACTTTGCTCTTTGTGTCTCAAGAAATTGGCTGATCTGGAGTCTTTATTTCTAATTTTGAGCCTAGTTTTACTCCCGTTTTACATCACTCAGTACTAGACTGACATTGTTTTTCATTTAAATGATCCTTCTACTTCCCTGTTATTGATTCTGAGCAATTGTAGTCTTTTGGAGTCCCTGTTGAGTCTTATTTATTTCTAGGCTAAGCAAGTCAAGCTGTTTCCCAGTCTACTTTCTATTCCTCTGGTAACATGTTCTTTATCTTTGTATGACCAGAACAGCACACAGATACTCTGCACAAAGTTTCATGAGTGACCTCTTAATAAATTTCATAATTCCTTTTCAGGGAAACATTAATGAATTCCAATATATCTTTTCATAGATGCATATCAGCAGTTCAAAGTCAACTTGTGGTCCATTAAAATAACTAGATGACTCTGTTCTCCTAATTTCTACCCTAAGAACTGCTAATTTGAATCCAATTTCTTGTCCTACACTCTCTTTGGATGACAGCACTCTGTACTTCATGCCTTTTTTCTGATGCCACCAAACACAGCTCAGTGTACTTTGCTCCTCTCCCAAATGTGCTGCTATGTCACACAGCTGTTAACATTAAATCAAATCTCTCTACAATTACTTTTGTTAAACTTGCACTAAATTTTAGTGATTTGATGGTGAATACATTTGTTACTCATGCACTCGGTTAACTGAAATACCTGCAGTACTGGTGTTTTCCTCTGATGATCTGCTGAAGAAAGGGCTGGAGTGACCCAATTCCTAATATAACCTAATTCTATAATAATAATGTCTGCCTATGTTCAGCTCTGTTTCTGCCTCTGCTTGCTTCTGGCAACAATAGATCCATCCTTTTGTTTCAGTGAAACTTTTTACAGATCTCTTCCAGCCTGAACCTAGTTTGCTTTTAAACTTCTTTCAAGCCCAACACATGTGAGCAGTGCTGTTTAAGCTCTCTTTACTTTCATTTCTGTGATCTTAGACCTGGATCTGCTCTCAATGGCACACAGGGAAGTTTTACTGTCGACTTTAAAGAGAACCAGGACCCAGGCTTTATTAAAAAGGGTATCACCACAGGGTCTAAAGGGATTGTAACACAGTAAAAGCAATTACATATTTCTCAGCATGTTGCCATTATTTGCCAGAGGAATGTAATAGGTTTGATCCTTGTGGTACCTGTCAGTGCAACTGAAACAAGTCTTAAAAGTAGCGAATCACCTGACATAAGAAATGATGAAGAAATGAAGGTATAGAGGCTCAGCTAAATTCTCAGCAGCTTGTTTCAAGCACTTTAGCTTAGGGTCTTATGTTTGCTTTGTGATGGAGATGGAAGCAGTGTAAACACTTTGGAAGAATCGTTTGTCTATATCCCAGTAGGGTAACTTTTGTTTCCATGTGGTTTGTGACAAAAAAAAAAAATTATTGCAGTAGTGTACCAACGAAGATGACCAAAAATACTGTGTCTCCATCAAAACTATTCCTTCCAGTTCTTGGCACTAATTAATGTTTGAGACTAACTTGCTACTTCAGTCTGTTGAAGCAGCACAATCCGGAGTGCTCACTACCCTTTCTTAGAATGAAAATAGTATGACTTGCACTTGCAGAATTCTTCCTCTAAACTTTGAGACACAGTATAACCCCAATTTAAAACAAGCTGCAAGCAATCAAAAAATCAAAGACAGGTGAGTGTTGCTGTTGCCAGCATTTGTACTAATTCTGTTGGCAGGTCCCAGGTTCTTTTCCAACAGACTACAAAGGTAATTTCCATTCCTGAAAAGTTAGGGAGTTATGATATTTTTTATATTAGTTTTGGCAATGCCAATTATGATACTGTCTAGAAAAAAATAATTACATTTTTAATTAACAAGTGAAAGCATTGTCATGCTTACATCTTCTGAAGAGAGTTGAAAAATTCAGTATGAGGCTCAAAAAAAGCAAAAAAAGGTTCTACAGTGGCTTTTTTTTGTTTTTTGAAAAACCTCTATTTCAAGTTACTATGAGGATTGCTTAATGTCTAGGGTTGGCAAGAGGATGTTGTTCCTAAAGAGCTGCAGGGTGAGTTGCTTGCTGTTGAGAAAAAAAGATAGTGGCCTACTCCTGACAGGGGCCAAGCAGGGTCGTGTGGACATGGAATTATCAGGATACTGGCAGGAGCAGTATGTTGAAGCAGTATTTTAAGTAGTTAGCCAGGATGTTAGAAGAAATGTGGAAATACTGCTGGAGGGGAGGGATGGATACTCATGTACATGTGGGAGGGATGTGAAGAAGCAGCAGCATGGAGACCATGATGAGGCACAGAAGGAAAACATGAAAGGGGGAAAGCTGAGGAGAGAAAACTGAAGGGGCAGCTGCCAGGGGATGAATGATGGAGGATAGAAGAGCATAAAAAGTGAACTGGGCAGCTGCTCATTGAGATTAGCCAGGGATGGGGTGGCAAACAAATGCCCAACTCTGCCCTGCAAGGCTGAAATGCAGGAGAGTTCTAGTCACCCAAGTCCTGGCAGGAGCTGTGGGAGTTGGTGTGTCCCAGAAATAATCATCTTGGAATATGCCCTGCACAGTTCCTCCTTGCAGTGCTCTGAGTTCACACTGAGCTCAGTGTGGTGCACGTTGTGCCCAGGGTGGGTGTATGTAAGCTTTCCTAGGCAAGAATGGCTATAATCTTTTTCACTTTCATTCATGCCTGCTGAGAGGCAATGTCCTCAATGTCTCACAAAGAATGTGAGATCTGCCCATCTCTGCAGAAGCTGGGAGTGACTGGTGGCTCGTGCTGTACAAGACATCCAAATCCAATTGGCAGTAGAACAGGCCCTGGAGTGTGTTAGGCTTTGTGAGAGAAGGGAGAGCCCTGACAGCTTTCACCAATGCTAATTCAGGTCTTAGTTTTGTTCTAAACCATCAAATCTGCACTTGTATCTCCAACTCTCCATTTCCAAGGCTTACAAGGGGGTATTTGAGGTGTATGACTTTATGGAATGCAAGTTCTTTTGCATCAGTGGCTTCTTATGCTAGTTTTTTCCTACCTTTCTCTCTTTTGTCTTCAGCATGCTCTGGTTGTCACTCAAGACCTGAGGTTCCAGCTGTGGTAATGTATCCTCTAACAGGATCTGTGAAGATTTTGATTTGTCAACATGTCTTTAGCTAAACTGAATGTACTAAATGTGTTCATCTTGCCATGTCATAGCACTCTGCCTGTCTGGGAACAAGGTTGCCCACTTCCATACTGCTCTGGCATGGCATCAGGGCAGAACAACCTGAAACATTTGCCTCTCTTTGCCCTTTTCAATTGCTCCTTAGTGCAAAGGAGTAATGAGAGCAGAAAGCAGTCAGAATTGCTGTAGATGACAAGGCAGGATACCAGCCTTTTCCCCAGCCTTCTGCCATTTACTTTCCACAAAGGAAGTGTTATTTTTCCATCACTATTTCACTCCTCCAGAAACAAGTAAACAGGAATAGGGACCACTGGATTTTATTGGCTGGTGGTTTGGTGGGGTTTTTCTCTGAAACTTTTATCATCTTCCTGTTTTTCACAGCACAAGCTCTCCAGGATAGTGTGTTTAGGAATACTGTATTCAGAGCTTACCTCTGCAGTGCCATCTCTGCTTGCCTGTTAGGCTGGTGCCAGAGGAGTTTGTGCTGCCCTCAGTGTAAGGGATTCAGCCATGTAGAGCTGTCTTTGTAATGTCAAAGAATAGGATGTTTTGTGCAGAGTTTCCCTGGAAATGTCTTCAGCTGAAGCCCTGCCTCACACTAGCAAAAACATTGAAAACATTTGAAAACATGTCTTGCTCTTATTTGCTACCATCTGTTTATATTTCCTGTCAAGCACCCTCACAGAGTAACTTTAAAAAAAAAAAAAAAAAAAAAAACAAACAACAACAGCTTCAGCATTTGAGAGTATGAATGATAGGCCATGAAACCCTGATCTCACTGGAATCAATGCAAAAACCCCTCTGTGATCCTGCAGTTAGGCTCTTGCATAAAAAATGTGCTAACAATTAGGAACAACTGTGTCCTCTTTACCACCTTACAGTTGTTCTTAACATCACAGCTCAAACTGATGTCTCATGCTTGCCACAATTAAATGGTTATTGAATTATATTGGACTTACAAAGCCTTCAGGATTCAGTTTGTGTCTTGGATTTAGATACTAGAAAAACTATTTGTTTTCCCTGTAGCCTGGAAAGAATAAAGCTTTCAGTTATCTTGATAGGCTTGCATATTGAGTAACTCAGTTATTTACATAAAGATGTTTCTCCAAAAGGAAACTGTGAGCTCTGGAGCTACTTTTCCACCCTTTGTTTACAATAAATCTTCCAATTATTCATAACTTAAAAGGTGTCATTCCCAAAGGAATACAAAGTACACATAGTCTAAGAAAGTGTAGCAAAATAAATCTGAATAATCCTGTGACACTATTTCTTGAAATACTTCCCTTTTTGCTTTGTATGGCAAGATGAAAGAAATCTATGCTGGTAAGTGCCCTGTAAACAGAATTGCTCATGGACTTAGTTTAAATGCCTCAAATCAACACACACATTCAACATATCTGTCAAGTATCAAAACAGCTTAATTACTTTTTTCACAGCTTTGATGATACTTGTGTTTTATTGGACTGTTCATGTTTTCTGTTACAATCACTTGTTATCTTTCCACACAGTTCTAACAAGTACTGTCTTCATCAAGATTTCTGTTGTTCAACTTTCCTATTTCATTTTTAATCTGTTAAATGAGCATTTCCATTCTTTAGAAAAACATATAAATCAAAAGGGTCAATTTGCTTTTGTGTCCTGAAACAAAGCTCTCTTTGTTTTATTTCTGCCCCATCACTTATTATCCCCAGGATGTTTGATATTATTGATAACGAATTTTACATGGAATAAATTACATGTGCATCCTGATGAATAAAGCCCCTGTTACTGTGCAGTTAATAATGCTGGTTGCAAACTTTGTTAATGTCTTACAAATATTTTCAGTAATAACACATCAGGCTTTATTTATATTTCCTAGGAGAAAGCTGTCTTTAAGGACTCAGTTTATAAAGGGGCATGACTGTTGTCATCCAAAGAGATTTTTAAACTTAAACCCTTCTGCTATCAATTAAAAGGTATGACACAGTTCTTTGTGCAGCTTGCCTTCTGTTTACAATATTTACATGAAACATGGCACATTGTTTAAAGCAAACACTCTAATTATGTATGCTTCATCAGGTCAGAGCACAATAATGCATGTGCAGTATTCAGGACTCAATTTGCTCTCTAGATGCATTATAACCTATTTGGCATGATTTTTTCCCAGTGTATATATTAATGGCCAATAATGGCCCTGATCCAGGAAAGCTTTTAAGCGTGCACCTAACTTTAAGTAGGTGATGGGATCCCTGGAGCTTGCTGTTCTTTGCTGGTTTGTGCTTTAAACAAACACCTCACTGTTCACTGCCCCAAATCTTCCCTTTCCTGACATGATCCTCCTTGTTTGTAAGGATCAGTTCCAGCAGTGCTGCCCTTGTGCCCTGCTGTGCTGCCTTTCAGCAGATCCAGGGGAGGTTTGAGCCTTTCACAAGGACCAGGGTATGTGAATGTGAGGCTCCTTCTCCCAACAGCCTGAAAATAGCTTTTCCTTGAGCAGACAGACCCCAGCAAACACCCACCACCCCATGTCCTATGTTCATCTGCCCTCTAGCCCTGACCCTGAAGCTCTCACTGGCTCCCTGTCTGTCCAAGGCACAGCTCCTCGCATTCCTGCTGTTCTCTCATGGACTGAGCAACTCCCTCTCCTCATCTTCCCAGCCTGTCCTTCCCACAGTCTGTACCCAGCCATTCCCACACTCCTGTCTGAGCTATCCCACCTTGTCTGTGATCCCAGTGAAACTGTAGCCTTGTAATGGGGCAGAGACCTCCAATCCCTGTGGCTTGTTCTCAATGCTGCATGTGTCAGCACACAGGCAGCAGCCTTAGGTTAACAGTAGATACACAAATACATGTAGATATGTGTATTCATACATATAAAAAGATCTATGGGTTGATTTATGAGGTGAAGCTCCCTTCTTGCTCTGTGAATATGGTACTTGGTATGGTCTAGGGCCCAAACTAGAAATTTGAATGAGAGTAAACTAGATCATGAGTAAAATGAATACAAGATTCAATCCCTCATGTACACTGCCACAATTGCTTATGTTTGCACTGTTGCTTTCATTCTAGTTGGGCAAAAAATTTCAGTTAACCAAAGGGCCCCCAGCAAGTCCTGGTATCATGTTCTTTTCATAGGAATATTCTGGGTCTTATGTGTACTGTATATTCAATTCTATTACCCCTTTTCAGGCTTGAGGTTATGGTCTTGGGATGCTGGACTTGGTGATCCTTATGGATCTCTTCCAACCTGAGGCTCTGATACATCCTTCTGTGTTTGTATGTACTGAATACAGTCTGGTTTTCTGTTCAGTGCTTTACAATTTTTTAAAAAATTCTTATGGGTCTGATAATTCTCACCTTCCCTTTTTTCTTCCCACTGAGTGAAGAATGGAGGTGTGATACTTGTGACCCTTTCACTGTGCAGCAGAGCAATACTTGCACTGTGATGGTCATGACCTGCTGCCCACCCCTGCTACCACTGACCAGGATCAGCCTTTTGGTGCTCACTTGACTCTTCCCACAAAGTTTCTTGGTTTGCTCCGTTTCCTCAAAGTTCAAAGGTCACAGCATTTTGGGGGGGAAACTTTTAGTTGCAATTGTCTCTGATTCTCTGTGATTACAATGCCCAGTGGACGAAGGAGAGCATGAGCCCATTTTGTGCAGTGTTACTTGGCTATGGAGTGGACCAAATATACTGCTCTATGTGACAGAAATTATGGAAGGAGAAGACAAAAGAGGATAATCCAAGCCAGGAAAGTTCAGAAACACAGTGCCCTTCTCCTAGATGCATCTTTGCATTATCAGACAATTTTACCTTTAAACTGCTTGAGTAGTCAGTGCAGGAATTGAGCTGGATAGAGGCCAGGTCTGTAAGGTTAGTGTGACCCCAGGCTCTGTTCAACCCAGTTATAAAGCTGTCTTCCATGTTTTACACTGGGGGTCACGTACATACAGTTTTACAAATGGCACTCAAATATGATAAAATCCTACAGTTGGGTGTTTGTAGAGGTGCTGAAGACAGTGTTCTGGATGTAGTGAAACCAAGCGCCCATTTCAATATCCGGATGTGGGACATAAACATGAACATAAGGTCTTGCACTTAGAAACCTTACACATGACATTGTTCACTGTGGGTCTGGGTTTTTTTATCTGAGTTCCCAGCAGAACGGGAAGTTAACTTTATAGAATATTGTTCTTTCACATTTGCTTGATTTCATAATGGCAGGATGCCTCAATTACTCTCCAAATATTATAAATGTATAGCTTGGATTCCTTCTACTCCTGGGCCTATAGGAAATAGGAAGAGCATTCTCTCAAGATCCTCTTTATTTGGATCTTAGAACTCTGTCTGGAAGTTGGGTTTACACATTACCAGCCTAAGGCACTTGAAGTCTAAAAGTCTGAATTGCTGCAAATACAGATTCTGTGTTCCTTAGGGTAAGGGCTGATTTTGGTTTTGTTTTGTTGGTGGTGTTTTGTTGTTGTTTTTTTCTCTCTGAAAACACCTACAGTAGTACATAATTTGAAGAGTTAGAGCAGTGGCAGAGGAATGAACAGCCAGGGGCATTTACTTGAAAGGTGCACGAGGCATTTGGCATTTCCCAAACTGGACCTACACTTGACTTTTGGCTTTTTTGCCAGACTGTCTGAAATAAGTCCAGCTAAAACAAACACAGGGGCTTTGCCTCTCTGATTTGGTTTTTTTAGGATTGAAGTGTATATAATGGTAAACTCAGCAGGATGATGTAAATGAGTGTAAGAAAGTGACTGAGGCAAGCTTTATGAATTACAACAATCTTTTATTAAATCCCAATTAATATAGTTGGAAATACCCAACCAGATACGCTCTCAAACATACAAGTGCTTTTTCAGGTCTAAGGACCTCTTAGCCCATATACCTTAAGTAAATAAAAGTATAGAATCTATTATGCTGGAAAAGATGGTTAATGATCTGCTATAAGTCACCCCGCAATGTTAGACAACCTCCTTACAAGTGAAGATGTGCCATGATTTTGGAAAAAATCCCCTTCTCCTCTGCTCAGGCAGCCACGTGGAGGCAGCAGTGGAAATTGCATCCACCAGATGTAAACTCCGGGCCACAAAAGCAGGTGCTTTGAGCATCGTGCCTTTAGGTGCAGCCTTCTGGTTCTGGGAGCTCCTTGGAAGCAAAGGCAATGGCAAGAGAATTAGTCAATGCATAAGATGATGTCAGTGGAACTAATCTATTTTAGTCTAATTAATGTATTTAGAAGTTGTACAGCAAAGTATCAAACACACAGATAAAGGCAGAACAACTAGTTAAAGTTTACCTGATTTGCAGAATTTCGTTTAAATAAGTACCACTTTATTTTTAGGTTCAGCAATTAAAGCTGATATATAGACCATCTAAAATATCAGTATGCAGAAGCAAGAAGTCAGAGCTAAGAGTAAATCACAGAAGCCTTTGTTCCAAGGAGTGAACAAAAAAGCTGTTAAACAACCCCCTCCCTCCCAATAACTATTTCTTGAGTATATCTAAAATACCTAAGGGAAAGAGCTAAACATAGGCTTGCAGTTTTAATTTTCCTTATCTTTTGGCTGTTGCAGCCCTATGATTTAGATATGATTGTGTTTTTAAAAATTCAAGCATAGTTAAAATGACTAGAAGTGATTTATAGTGTCAGTCTAGAAGATTGTTGGTTGTTTTTTGTTTATCCACCTGTTTTCTGACTCCTTGAATAATTTCTCTTTCTTTTATTAAAAAAAAAAAAAAGCCAGCCTGCTGTTACTGAAACAAATAGGTACTGTAGGGCACTTGAGTCGCAGGCTTTGTTTTGCTGCCTGCATTAGGTGGGTTTAGGGGCCAGATGCACTGAACTTTGCAACAGACAGTGCTGGGACCATCTGTGCAGAGTTGGGGGGGTGTCAAAGAAAGGCTGTTTGTGTAAGTCGTGGGAAACGTAGTGGCCTGCCTGCCAGTGTGCTACATGAATTGAACTAATTGAAGATTATACTCTAGAGTTTGCCGTAGCTCAGTGAGAGGATAATCCTTCATCAGCTGCAGTCGCAGCCAGTAATTGGTGCTTATTACAGGGAGGAGTTCCCCCGCAGTGCTGCAGAAACTGAGAGGCTTTAGTGTTTAATTACTGTCTTTCAATAGAGATGGGAGGAAGGGGGGGGAGGGGAGGGGAGGCCAGGGTAAGAAAGTCCGGGAATAAGGGGAGGGGCAGCAAATGTAATGCAATTTCTGATAGTCTAGGCTAGACATTTAACAAGCGAGAGCGCCTTTTGTGTGAGAACACAACGTTCTGGCATGAGTAATGAACCTCTGTTGTTTGTAATTAACCCCCGCGTCACCACGAAGTCTTTGTCTGGGATATTGTCTTAAGCGGATTGTTTTCCACACCTCCAGCTCATCTGAAAAGAGTTTCTAAAGGTCTGACTTGCCACATTCATGACAACTTCACTTTTGAAAAGGTGTTTTGGTGTGATGGGCTTTACTTTATTTAGTTTATTGCAGCGCTGCCTGGAGGTGATGTTCCCATTTGTCTCTGGCTACATATTCATATTGGAGACTGAGGAAGAAGATAAGGCCATACATGTACATCTACACATAGGCAGTTGAATGATCCTGAACTTTTAGAAGTGAAAATGTTGGTGATTTAGCTAAGAAGAGATGCCATTAGGGTTTTATTATTGGGGTTTGGACTTTCCTGATATAAAATTGATCCCTAGGTTAAAATCAATGTGATGTGATAAACCTGAAGTCCTTATATGAGCAATTTTTCCCCTCTTCCTTTCCATACAGTTTTCTTTTACACCAACTCCTTCAATATTGGTGTTAAATAAATGTTAGCTCTTAGTGGAGCTAAGATGAGCTGCTCTGTTCTATAGTGAATTATAGTTCAAGAGTTTCCAAATGTTGATGATATTAAATAACAAGGATATTAAATAACAAGGATGCAACTAAACCTGTTTCTCCAGTTTAAAGGCTGGGGACCTAGTGGGCACCTGTCTATCTCACAGGCTTGTGTGGTGATATGTCACACTGCCTGCTGCTTTGCTTTCAGAAAGTAGTTTGGCTGGGTAATGTAAACAGAACTGACCAACATAATTCCTGAAAAGCTCTAGCTCCAGGAATGCTGGTGTTGTGTTTAGGAAGCAGAGTCTCTAAGCACTGTTACATGAATTGCCTTGATTGTGCTCCTCACAGCACTATGGAACAGGATGAATACAAAATGTACAGCAGATATTTATTGTGGATTTACAGCATAGCTGGTCTTTAATTAGCACAGCTTCTTAATGTCTTGTTTGGTTTGCAGAGTACTTGAATTCCTACCCTTCTCTTCCTCCTCCAGCAACATGGGTGCTTGGGTTCATGCCTAAGATCCTGGTCTCCCAGGTGCTGTGGAAGAGCCTGTGCTGCCTCACAGATGGGGCACAACCTCATCCTGATCATGGCCCAGAAATGTAAATCCTCACCAGAGAAGGGCAGCTCTTCTTGATCCTTCTGGGCCAGCCCCAGCAGGCCTGGGGGCTCTCTGCCCAAACCAAGGGCACAGACCATGCTGGCAGCACCAGGCATCCTGCCTGGAGGGAGGGCAGGCTGGGTGAGGTAGGGCAGGCTGGGTGCAGCTCTGGCTTTGGGGGCCCTGGGAGCATGGCAGGAGCACAGCAGGAGTGCCAGGAAGCCACTGCCAGGACAAACACGGGCCGTGTTCTCTGTGCTCTGAACTGGTTCTGACACAGCCCCCGAGCCCACTGCCTGGGTCCTGATGCAGCAGAGAGCTGCAGGTCACGCAGAGCCATGCCCTGCCTCACCCCTCAGCAGCAAGTCAGGGTGGGGCAGAACAACAGTGGGCTGGGGCAGAGAGTGGGCTAAAGCCCAGACAGCTCTGCACACAGATAAATAACAGTCTTCAGCTTTTTGCCACCATGCTTGTCTTCATGTTGACCACATAAAGGCAGCTGCCTTAGCTAGCTGGGGACAGAAAGCAAAGCTCTGTCGTGTATTTATGGCATCCTTAGAACAGGGGCAATACTGGGCATTTAGTTCAACACCAGTACAAGATTTTAAAGTTAGCTTCATCTGCCTTTTACTTGTGCAAGTTGCACAAATGAAAGCTTGTTTCTTTCACCTAGGTCTGCTAGGAAAAAATACAACAGGCTAGCATTTGATGCTCCAGAAGGTAAAAAGCATGCCTGCTGCTAGAAATGTCCCTCCTTATTTGCTTGTCAACAGATTGCTCCTTCTCCACACATATGTAGAATGGGGTAAAGAAGGCATCATTCATTCTCAAATATGTCATAAGCAGGTTAAGAATGAAATGCAACTATTAAGCAAAGACAATATCCCTGGTAAAATATATACATCTTTCTGGGGATTACTTCTGCCAATGTGTACTGTCAATATATGTAAGTTTTAAACTTGCAGTTTTTTAATGTGTATTTCCTTTTACACACAGCCAAGTACTCAGCTGTGTGTTAAGACCTGTGGTCTTCATTAGAATGTAAGTGTGCATTCAAATTCATTAGATCTTTAGACTATTCATTAATTATTTTTCTTGTGGCATCAGACAACTAGCAAATAGCTGGGAAAAGTGATGGTGCCATAAAAAAAATGCCCTCCTTTATTTTCTAAATAGCTCTCAGGAAGTTTGAAAGCTGTCAAAATAAGGAAATGAATCAAGAATTCACAGTACCAATTTTTGTATCAGAAGCAGAAACACTGCTCTTAAACAGAAAGAAGCTGTTAATTTGTATCTTGTTGCTGAACAGAGACAATAGTAATGACCTAAATGAGAACTGCTGAGTGCAAACAAAATAAATGCATACTGGGTTTCTAGCAACAGCCACTCTGTGATGTTTAATTGGCAATTGTTAAATAAAGAGAGTTATGGGTTTATTTTAACAAAATAGCATTCACAGACTCTTACTAGTTTCAATCTTGGCACCTGTTGAGTAGCTCTTGCCATCAAACAACTAATTTAGCCTCACACTGAGTATCAGGCCACAACCCTTTTTTGGTGTCCAAGTTCACATAGTACCAGATAGATCTGATAGATGCTGTTCCTTTATTATAGTGAGATGGAAGGCAAGGATGAGATTCCAATATAGTAGGATCTCTTCATCTCCAATCTTTCCCCTGAAGCTGTAGGACAAGCACTATAATAGTTGCAATTGCTAACTGTCCAGATGGCTCTGTAGTGAAAATCATTATATAGACAGGAGAATCACCAGGAATGTGACTTAAAACTGATGCTATGAGGAGCCAAAAAAAAAAAAAAGTCCCTGAGCAGCCAGAATCAGTTTAGGCTGGAAAAGCAAGCATGCAGCTAAACCATAACATGGCAACATGTGCTAGAAGGGATTAGCTAACAGGAATCTGAGCCCTGCTCCAACCAAACAGGCTGTAATAAGGCTGAGCAGCCTTATTCCCAGGTTTGCTGGGATCTTGGCTGAGCAGCTGATGACTCAGGTGATCTCTCACCAGAGACAATCTTTTTGCCAGTCCAGCCTCCACCTTTTTTCCTTGCCAGCCAAAAGTATATTGAAATGTATAGAGATGTCTGTGTGTATGTGACACTTGTGTACATAATACATGTAACTTCAGTAACTTATATTTTGGAAACAATTTCATCTGATTACAGCAATAATAAAGAATAGAAAAATTAGTCTATCCTCATACCTAAAAAGCACAAATGGTCCTTCAAAAGTATCTACAGATAGATAAAATAACCACCTTAGAAGCTATTTAGAGAGTGTTAACTTTTGAGAAAGTAACTTTTATTCAAATATATTTATCCTGCTTAACAGATTTGCTTTGCAATTTTTAAATACCTAGGTGTTTTTGTTCAAAATCCAGGAAATTTGTAATGGGGTAGGTATTGTATACTTGCAATGTCTTCTTAAGGCTTCAAAGCTTTTAGGAATTATAAGGTGCTAGATGAAAAGACGCACTACTCCAGTTATGAATGCTAAGCATAATAAGGAGCAGTAATGATTCTTCCCTTGCCTCAGGTAGGCCTGAGATGGGTCTTGCTGGAGCAATAGCAGTTCATTAGACACGTGGCAATTGCACTATTAAGCTGAGTTGCTCTCAGGCAACAGCAAACGTTAAATGAAGGGCATAATTGCAGTTTGTTCCAGTAAAACTGCCTGGAGCAGGCCAGAGCTCAGCAGATTAGCTCAGACATGGGAGCTGCATGTTTGTCCCAGCCCTGAGACTGGAGGGATTGAAAGCAAAAATGGCACTTATTTAAACAGTCTATTTTATTTAGTTATGATTTCTAGTTCTTATGGTTGTAGAGGAAAAAAAATCGAAACTAAACTTTTGACTTGTTTCTGAACACACAAATAGTAATCAAAAAAACCATGTAAGATCTTTCTTTTTATAAATATAATTATTTTTGTCATCCTGTTTTGAAGACTGGCTGGCACTTTTGGGTACTTACAGTTGGTAACATCAGAAAGCTCTGAGGCCACGTGGGGCTACTTCAGCAGGTCTGAAATGTGCATACTGCAATAATGTCTCATCCAGGACATTAATTGTGTGGTGACTGGCCTCCTTGTCTTCCTCCCTCAGTGGGAGCCTTCTGTGCGGTTCCAGAAGCAGATGCCTCTCTGGACACTCTTGTTCCCTTGTCCATGTACCTCACAACACTCTAGTGGAGAATTGTGTTCAGCATTGCTGATGCTAGTTTTCTTTTCACTTTTTTTTTTTTTTTTAAGGCCTTAAAACTGACTATTCTGCCTTCTTTCAAGGCCACAGAAAATGTAGTACTTGCTGTTTTGTGGTTTGTCATCTTTTTTGTTGGGTTGGTTTGTTTGTTTTTTAAATTCCCTGCCTGTTTGCTCCTCTGCATTATAACACACCAAACACCTACGGTGGGCTTTACCACATCTGACTACAAACTGCTGCTGCTATAGGGGATTCCATACCAAACAAAAATAAACAGAAAACTCTTCAAACCTGGTTTAGTAGTTCATGAGAAGCATAACTGCTCTTCAGTAACACCTTCTGATTCACTCCAAAGCTGCAAAAATGCAGTTTAGTCTTTTACTGGCAGGAAAATTCTTAGAGATGTAGGGCCTCTTACAAATGTAGGGCCTTGGTATGTAGAGCCCTTCTATATAAAGGATTGCAACCCATGAACAGTGGCCAAAATTTACTACTTACTCATGAAGATCTCTCACTGGTCATAAACTAATTTTTTACAACATATAAAACATATAAACATAGCACTGCTATTAATGATATGTTGGTGTCTGTGAGGGAGGAATCTTTTGCTACCTGTAAAACAGCAGTGTATAGGATCAGTATTCCCAAATTTATTAGGTGGTTTTAAAAGCTCCCTTCCTCCTGAAATTATTTATATTGCAAGTAAGTCACTGCTTTCTAATAAATGTGTGTTTTCTCAGTGATAGATATCTGTGTGTGTAAATATCTCATTGTGACATAATGTGTTAAATTAGTTTGACTAATTTAATTCTATATATTTTCCTGGAGCATTGCCTTCATCTTCACATTGCTCTTGGCTTACTGACCCCAGAATCTGAGGTTTCTGTTTATAGGGACTTCCCTGTTAACTGATGTTCATCTGAGGTTTTGGCCTGATGCTATCTAACCAGTATGGGTCAGTAAACTACTTCTACTAGTATCAAATATCAGCAGGAAAAGAGAGTTTGGATAACACTCCAGGCAACCAGTGTTTAGAACTGAACTCTGAGTTCAAATTCATCCAAACTGCAGAGAGATACTAATTCCGATCAGGCTGAGCTCCCTGGCCATGAAAATTTGGTTGAGCGTGGATTCAGACTTTGGTTTCAGACTTCAGCCCAGCAACACAAAGGAAAACTATATTGAACTTCAGAAGCTTGCAGTTTTGATCTCGTTGTTTTGACTGGATAAAAAAATCAAGCATTTGGGATTTATAACACTTACCTCTTTTAAGATTGGTTAAGAATTTACAGCTTATTAACCAATTAATTTCTTTACGCTCTTGGTGTCCTGGCATGGCTGAACTACTCTAAATTCCTAAGGAGATTCAGGCATCTATAGTGTCTTAGCATAGTTAAGATTTCTTCCCTCATTAAAAAGACTCAACCATGCTAAGGTTCCTTAAACACTTAAAAAAGCTTATATGTGCTGTAGTTGTTCCTGATTTCTGTTTTAATTTCTAAACAAGCAGAATGAAAGCTGAGAGATCAAGCTCTTATGTGAGAAATGAAATAAGTGAAGTTGGCCTCGAAGTTAGCTCAGGCATGATGGCTGGATGGTCACCCTGGATGGCTGGATGGTCCTTAGGTCACCCTGACATTCTATTTCATGGCTATTTAGCAATTCCTCCTTCCCCCTGCCCCACTTTGTCCAGCTCCTGCTGCTTTCTTCCTGCACCAAACAGGTGTAATGGGCTTAACGTCCTGCTTAGTGTTTTGGGTATGTTGGGGCAGTGTCTGGGGCACAGGGGCTTGGAGGAGCATGTGCTGGGACTGTCTGGGGAGCCCTGGGGCCTGGCCATCCACTGCACACCCCAGGACTGCATAAAGCTGATGTCAGTCCAGCAGGCTGCTCTTTGCCACCCCATGTTGTAGTAAATTCACTCAGGCCAATTTTTTAAAGGTTTATAAGTAGTCCATAGTGGGTTGATTTTCACAGGGGGGGAGGAAAAAGGTGTAATTTTAAACAAAATTATTCCTTCCTGTCAATTTCAGGCCAGTGCACCAGAGCAAGTGGGCTCTGCAGTGAAAGAGTCTGACTTTTGTCTGCCTTCCCACCTCCCAACACCAAGTAAAACAGAATGTTTTTCCCCTACTCTCATTCTTGGAAACAGTTCTATTTTTTTAGCTGAAAATTTCCAACACATCTCAGCTTGAGATGCAGACGTTGCACGGAAAATTTCAGCTCAAGCATATAATGTTTGGCAAAGTTATAAGCGGGACTTAAAATGGGAAGAGTCTGATCTAGGATGTGCTAACAGCCCTCCTTCTAATGAACATTCTTGTACAGAGGCTATTAATAGACTTACAAACTGGTCTGAAAATCAGAATAGACTGAAAACAATGCTGATGTCCTGTCTGCACTTTCTAGACTTTATGGAAAAGTACTTTGAAAAATCATTGGAAAGCAAAGTTGTGTGACTAAAGTGGATATAAATCTAACTATAATTTTCTGGAAGGCTTAAGAGTTGAAATATTATCTTCAGCTTTGGTGATGACATTACCAAAATGCAGTGTAGCACTAGGAAAGCTACAGAAAATTAAATTGACAATGATCTCCAGAGATAAAGGAATGTGCAAGATGGAGTAAAGTAATTTGCATTAAAATTGTTAGATTGGTATTTAATTGACTTATATTGGATCTTATATTTTATAGATAATGTCAGTTTGAGTTACTATTGTAGGTTATTATAGACTAGTGTATTATTAAAAACCAAATACATTATTGAAAAAAGTTTTGACAGTGTGCTTACCTGGTAAAGCCACCTGTTTAAAGCACTTCAGCTTTCTAGAGCAGTGAAATACGATAGCATCAAAAAACCCCTGTTAGGTTGGTGGGTTCCATCATTCTCTCACAGGTGCCTAGAGTATGTCTGCAGCAGGCCAGGGGCAGTGCAATTTGGTGAATATTGTTGATTGAAACTAATCATTGCAGTACAGCCAGTCCCTTCCTTACACAACCCCACCTTGTTGTTTCGCCATTAAAATAACATTGCCAGGTTAAAAATGCCATGTTTTTAAAGCCTATTGCATTTGTGTAAGTAACACTGTTGTGCCATGTTAAATGGAAGAATACTAAATAATCAAATACATATCCCTGTGTTCAGGCCATTGCTGTTTATGGAGCTGAGTAACTCAAAACCTTAAAGTACATTATTTGCTACAGTATGATACAGATGTGCTCTAGCAAATCGAAACTACTGTTGACAACTCCTGTGATGACTGGCTTAAGCCATGGTGTAGAGGAAAAGCTGCCACTTTAATACCTATAACTGCATGTTATTTGCTGAAAAGTTAAGCCATGTTTTATTTTTTTAATCTAGCTGCAGTTTTTGACATGCAAGTCTGTAAGTAGTGATTCTGTCATTTTCCTGTTCATTGATCATACCCTCAAGAGCTGAAAGTTGTACTGAAGTTGGACCTGTGAGATGCTAAATTAATATAGACATTTCAGTATTTGTGGGTGCTGTCCAATTACTAGCTAGTGCTGACTAAGTTATTGTCCTCTTGCATTAGAAATAAACCAGCAGTCTCTGTGTATGATTTTACTCACTCTCATGTTTGGTTTTAATCTTCTGGCTCCCCTTGATTCCCCATCAAGCACTGCTGAAAATCGTACAGATCTTTACTAATGCAGCAGATAGAAAATCTGATGCTTTTGGCATCTGGGCACTCCCAGCACAGTGATCTGCCTGTGGGTCCCAATATCCTGGTCACTCTCATGACACACAGCACTGATGTGGATACCGTTATCCTCAGTGTACCTGAAAGGTGGATCAAAACAAATATGTAGTGTTACTGACTGCAGTGGCCCCAGAACACCCACACTTCTGACTTTTGTGGAAATCCAGTTTATGGTAACTTATTTTAACATTTCTATTTACTTGTTTTAATTGTAGGTGGTTTATAAACACAAATCTGTCAGTTTTGCTTTTGTCTCCAGGAATTTTGATAGATTGTGTTTTTGTATTGGTATATTTTGCTGTGTGGCTCATCCACATTGCCAACTCAAAGCAAGAGTTCAAAAGACTGCATGTGCGGTTAATAATAAACCTCTCAAGATCTCAAATGGAGCTCTGGCTGTTATTTGCAATAGCAGGCTTCAAAGAGATGTGGCCTTGTGGGGTTGAGTGAAAGCAGTACTGGAGAAGTCTAGATAAGCTGGACTTGTGACCCTGACTCTGGTGGGCCTCCATAGCCTGCTTGAACCCCTCAGTAGTATCTGTGGGGTTTCTTCAGAGGGGCAGAAATCCACCTGCTTGGCTCAGCCTGGCAATGGCCCTAAGAGAGGTTAGAAGTGCATATATAGCTGCAGGAACTCTGACGAAAGTTAGCAAATGATATAAACAGTCTGTGTTCTCTTCTGCCTCATCAAAGTGGGGATTTAGAAACTTATCATTTCCAAAAATCTTAGGTGAGGATTCTCTTGCTCCTCCTGAAACAGACAGCAAGTCAGGAAAAGAGGCATAAACCCATAGAGTTTTCTGGGCCATTTTGCAGTGTCAGGTGACATCAGGTCAAGTTCAGATCAAATGTAGACGTTGCCCTGATTGTTTCAGAAATTAGCAGCATTCTGCTTCCTTGATCTTCTTGGAAATGCTGGCAGGTATGTAGGGAATGAGGGGCTCTCTGGACCAGAGATGGAAAGCCTGAGACTGAGAATGACCTCATAACATGGTATTTAAGGCACTGAAGGTGAGCTCTGTGTTCTGGTTGGTCAGAGAGCAACTGTTTTTATTTTAAATGAACATACGATAAAATACTGTCTGTAGGACTGGGTTAAAAGGGAAAAACCTCTTTTTCTTGTGGCTTGATCCACAACACTTTTTATTTCTTTTTTTTGGAAGAGTACCTTGCTTCTTGTACTCAGGAAATCGTTTGGGACTTTTCTGTTGCCAATTGTAAGGTGTCTAAACCTTTAGTATATACACCTTTCCAGTTAGTATTTTTGAGATCAGCTAGGTAAACAAGTTCCTATTCCCTCTGAACTTTATTACTGGTCCCATTCCAAGAAGGTCTGAATTGTGTATAAACTTAGTTGCTCACCTACAATCAGCGACCCTTGTGTAGCCAGGTGTTAAAGTACAAATGAGCAGCAAAGAGACCAGAACTGCAATACATGATTCTCTTGTTGCCAGCTTCTAACGTCAATGGGAGGTGCTGACGTCTGCTTTCACACACTTGCTTTTAATTAACAAGAACTACATGTCTGTGAGAAGTTACTCCTGTATGATATGAGGTGTCAGATCTTATTGCCATTATCTATTTTAAGTTAAGATCTGTGGTTGGGTTGTGAAGGTTTTTTTAGAATTTGAAGGAAAAACTCAATGAAAAATCATAACCTACTATGTTCATCATTGTAATTCTCCTTGTCTAAATTACTGCTTGTCAATGGTGAGTTTTCTTTAAGTATGGCAGTGCAGTTTTGGCATGACATAATGCATAATTCTTATGTTTCTCCTTGTAAAATTCCACTATGTTCATGATTTCCAGCTGATCCTCCAAAAAAATTTTTGCTCTTGGCTCCTATTTTATAAGTACAATGAAGCCTGTGCCAACAGCTTGTGCTTATCTAGTTTGGTTACAACAGTGATAGTCTGCTTTTCCAGCCTTAGGACACAACTGAAACAATATTGATTTTCTTCATGGCTGCCAGTTTAACCAGCATCACAGTCAAAATTCCAGTAGCTTTCTAAGTTTCAGATTTTTTTCCTAGTTTACCTACTATTTATGTAACTTTATTAAAAAGAAGGGAAAAGACAATATGCTGGTTTAATATTCTTTTTTCCCCCATGTGATTTCAGAACGGAAGATTTGGTGTTGTCAGTGTCATGAATTTTTTCAAATAATCTTAAGCAATGCTGTCCCATGAGCTGCTGGGGGGAACCTAAATCACTGTAGCACTGGTTAAGAAGTTATGCTTGACTCAAAAAATTCTTTGCTAAGTAGAGGTGGTATTTTCTTTTTTACTAGATGTTGAAAACATGTTCTGTATTTGAGATACAAAAACGCAAACCACTAATGCACATTGTTCAACTACAGCTATACCAAACCTATGTTTACATGTGAAAAATATCACAAAGAAATGTTTTATATGGGACATAAATATTAAAAATGTCAGGCCTAAAGAAATTTTAAAAAGTAATGAGGGAATCATAACTAGAACTGAAATGCATTTTACAATATAGTTTTCTATTTGCTGTGATAAATGGATAAACATCTAGATTAGGTGTGAAAAAAGTAGCTAGTATGTGTGCTCACAGCTTAATGTTTTATTATGGAATTCCAACTACCCGCTTTGTGTATAAATTAATAACGATTCAGCTAAACCAGGTTTGAAAGCTCTGACCAGTTCCTGCTAAAATAAATTCCACTTCACTATTGGAATGCTGTTAGTGGAATTTTGTTGTTTACCATATTAATTTCTTCAAACAAATTATAATGTTCCATTTCTGCAGTCATGAAAAGCCTTTCAGAGGCTTTATGTACATACTGTTTTCAACAGGGGAAACAAAAGTGGAGACAAACTTGCAATAAATGAAAGAAGGTGTTTTAAAAATGATGATGAACATGACTTTAAAATGTCAGGCCTTTCCACATCACCTGGCAGAGCAAGCATTGTTAGTATCTAAAAAAAGGCAGTGTGGAAATCATACTGATATGACACTAATGCTTTCAAGTTTCTGGTTTGGCAAGATCAGTCCTAAAATACAATTGAGTATCTTAGGTTCTCATATTGATGTACAAGTTGTGACTAATTTTCATCTTTTATTTATGCACGTAACATGTACACAAGCATCTAATCAGCTGAAGGTAAATACTATATCTTTAACACAAAACATTTCCAGTTTATTCATGATGTCAATAAGATTTCAATTATAACTGTGCTTTAATTTTTTTTTTGGTTTTCAGTATTTCCCACTCAGAAATGTAAATTTTGTTTATACAATTCTACCCATGTGTAGACACATAAATCCACTTGAACAATTTTTCTTGTGAATTGAGAATGAACTTTCACCTGTACACTGAAAGGTTTTACTCTTGGCCTTTGATTGCTCCAAACTAGGTATGTAATAAATTAAGTAGGAAACAACATAATCTGACTGAAAACAGAGAAGGGTGATTACAGGAGGCAGGAGTTACATTTCACCCAAGTCATCAGGGTTTGGAAGACTGCAGGGAGTTTTAAGGATGTCATACCGTCAAGTTGGAACTGGACCCTAATTTAGGAACCACAACATTCAATCTTCTGAAGTTTTTCCTTCAGCTTATGTTAACTAACTGACTTCAGATAAGTTCTCTTAGAAGTTTAGCATATATATAAAAAAATTACTAAAGATATATATTACTGTCTTAAAATAATTTTTCTTTTAGATTCTAAAATGGATATTTTGAAAAATATTTTTGTTGGTTTTGTTTGGTGGCTTTGGGATTTTTTTTAAATAATTGCTATATAGGTTTGATTGAAGTCCAAAGATCCTGACTGAATTTTTTTGTGCATTTAGGGGGAAACTGTTGACAGATGCATTGTATTGAAAATAAATGGCCAGTCACTTCATCTCTTTAGGACTGGATGCAAAACGTGACTGAAATGCAAAGCAAAATGCCATTGCTCAGCATCTTTATGGAGCTGTGAGTAATTTGGTTGATCCTTGAATATGATGCATTAAGGTATCAAACAGCTTCTTGCCTTTTCTCTTTGATTCTGTGTTTCCAGATTAGACTGGGGCTCCGTGAGCAATCCTGCCACTCCTTCCCGGCAGGGAGTGCGTGTCCCTGTTGGGAGCCATTCCTTCTCCCGAAGTGGCTGTGCCTGGGAGGGGACACGCCTAGGGCCGTGTACACCCAGGTTCTGGAAGTACCTGGAGCCTTTCAGGGAATGGCACCGACGTACTCTCTGCCCCAAGTCTGGGCTGCGCCTTCTTAACCGCTCTGGGTGTGAAGGCGCTGCATAAATAGTCTTTTAAGATGAGTTTTACGTCTTTGAAAGGAAATACATTACAGAGGCTTGCGTAGCCTCTTTAGCGTGCAGCAAAATAACAGAACCCCCCCAAACTGTGCTGTAAGTGGCGAAAAAAAGAAGATCCACCCCAGGAGCAGGAGCGCTTGTGCTGCAGTGGCTCAGCCCATCACGTCCCGGCTCCCCGGAGAGGGAGCGCCGAGCGGGACGGCCGTGCCCCTGGGACCCTCCCCCGGGCGGCATCCCCATCCCGGTCCCCATTCCCGCCGGGCCGCGCCAGGTGCCGCCTGGGCCGGGCACGACGCTCCGCCCTACGCAGGTGAGCGGGGACCGCCCGCAGCTCCGCTGGGCGCTCCGCAGTCTCGGGGTACCCGCGGGGGTCAGCGCCGTGTCCCCTGTCCCCTCCCGGGGCAGTGGGGGCAGGCAGGGGGGCAGCGCCCCGGGGATGCTGAGGGGGTGGAAGGGCCGCCGTGTCCGGCGGGAGCGGGGCTCCCTGAGCTCCCCACCCCCGCAACACCCCCTGAAAAAGCGGAGGTGGGGGCGGCGGGGGGGTTTGCCCATCCCGCGGGTCGGGCTGTGCCCGGCCGGGCAGGGACGCTGTGTCCTGGTGTGCCGGCTGCCCGGGAAGGTGTGTGCCGGTGGTGGAGGGTGCGAAGGAGCTGTGTGTGACGGGCTATGCGTGTAGGATGCGGGCTGACCGAGCCGCAGGAGGGAATAGGAAGGGAGCGAGGGATGAGGTTGGCAGGCAGCGCCCGTTCTGTTCTTCGGGATGGCCCGGTTACCTGCCCTGGAGCTTGTCATGTATTAGTTGGTCAGAAGTAGGACCTTCTTTCTGAGCTTTAACTTAGGGGAGCAGAGAGGGAACACAGAGAGGAGTTAATTGTCAATGACGTTTAACTTTCATGTTTTTCATAATCTCTCCATCTTCAGGCAGCCCTTTGAATTAATAAATCTGAACACATTTGTAACTCCCAAGTAGCTGCCAGCAGGGTAGGAATGATTCTTTGGAATCATTCATTCTTCTGTTTCTTTTTTTTTTTTTTTTTTTTTTAAGTGGGATTTAAATCTGCATTTTGAAGGCTTATTCTGACCTTTTTTTACTTATAACAAAAAAGATTAAGTAATGCAAAAAA